>JAJHZJ010000193.1:0-600000 GCA_023548195.1 Bettongia penicillata ogilbyi | reverse complement strand
GAACGTTTAGTCCAGTGAAATTCCTACTTCTTTTCTGCAGAGTTTCTGCAGTCCTATTAAATTGTATTCTGACCTAGTAGACATATTTAACTAAAAATAAAGACATTTACTGTGATGGTAAAATAAATACAATAGGCACCTTTTGTTCTTTAAACCTGTGGCCCACTTTTCCATAATTACATACATTATATCTGGCTTTCCTGAATCATATTCTTTCCAGAGCTCCATTTTCAATTGTTGGGGCTAGTTCTTCTTTGAATCATTGACTTGTCCAAGGTCACATGGGTAAGTAGAAGAGGTACTATTTGAATCCATGTTCTCTGACTCCAAATCTAGTGCTCTTTCCAGGACATGATAAGTACTTGAATTGGATTGCTCTGGACAATGCCCCTTCCCCAACATTTATTCTTCTTAATCTTCCTGAGAAGGGACCTGAGTTCAAATGCAACCTCAGATACTTACAAGCTTTGTAACCCTGGCCAAGTCACTTAACCTCTGTAATCACATCTGTAAAATAAATAATAACACCTACTTCCCGGGGTTGTTGTGACAAATAAAATAAGATCATAGCTGTAAAATTCCTGGCACATAGTGCTAGATAAAGGTTAGGTACAATGATGGTGATGATGATGATGGTGATGATGATATGATAGATAGAACAGATAGATAGAAGGCTGGAGCCAGAAAGACCTAAATTTGAAGTGGCCTCAGACATTTACTAATGTGTGATCCTGGGCAAGTCATTCAACCTCTATTCGCCTCAGTTTCCTTAATCATAAAATGGGGATAATAATAGCACCTACCTCTCAGGGTTATTGTAAGGATCGAATGAAACACATCTGTAAACAAAACCGCAAAAAGTGCTTAGCACAGTGCCTGGCACATAGTAGGTGCTATATTCTCTCCCGGAAGACTAACAATTGAGGTATAGCTTCCTTGTTTACCACAAACAGTAGTGAGCGTTCCACTAGCAGATTGTTAGCTCAAGATATTTCACAAGAGTCTGGAGGTCAGGCATAAAACTCAGCTGTGCATGTGAGTCTGGAGGGCAGGAGAAATTAAGATCCCACTCGAAGAACTCTTGTGACTTAGCTAGTACTGAATGAACCACTGAAACTTGAACCTTACATGTCACCTTTGCTTTAGAGACCTTTGGGACTTTGCTATTTTCTCAGCCTTGGTTTTCCTTTTCCTTCCAATGGGGTCTCTCACTGCTAACCATTCTAGTGCCAATGCTTTCACTTAGTCTCCCCTTCCAAACCTGTCTCTGGCCTGTGTGAGAACTTCTTGGTTGCCCTGCCTAGGATTGCTTACACTAGTCAGGGTTCACTTACCACTCAGTCAAATTAAAATTCATACATTTATTTTTCCTTTTGTCTTTCATTCTTTTTAAAAAAATACATATTTTTAATTGATTCCTTTTGTTTTAATGAATCATAGACTTAGATGACCTTAGAGAATTCCTAGTTCAGAGGTGGTGAGTAGAGCCATAGGGCAAGTGGTTGAAAGGACCTTTTAAGGAATTAAGAGTCTTGATTTGAGTATTGTTCTCAGAGTAAGAGGTGGAAGAGGGTGATACAAAGTACAGTGGCATAGTAGGAAAATGAGTGCATTGTTGTGATGCTGGAGAGACCTAAATGTGGAGAATCTTGACAGTCAATATTAGGGGCCACTAGGTAGTACTGTGGATAGAGCTCTGGGCTTAGATGCAGGAAGACTCATCTTTCTGAATTCATATCCAGCCTCAGATATTTACTGTGTGACCCTGGGCAAGTTATTTGACCTCCATTTGCCTCAGTTTCTGCATCTGTAAAAATAGGGATAATAATAGCATCTACTTCCCAAGGCTGTTGTGAGGAGCAAAGCACTTGGCACAGTTCAATATGTAAATACTGGGTATTAATATGATTACAAGGCCTTGTAGCACGAGCTGGAGAGCTCAATGGGAGGCAGAGTAGAACTCAGACCTAGAGCAGGAGGATGGTCAGAGTCCATGCAGGGAAGGGGTAAAGGAATGGGAAGGAAGGAGTAGTAGTGGGAGCAGAATGTACGCTGAGCTGTGACTCACACTATTCTTTCTTAGAATTTTGCTCAGGAAGTATCTCACCCCTTGAAGGGCCCAGTCATTGACCAGGATCAGGAAAGGAAGAAAGATGGAAGGAAGGAAAGAAAGAAACAAGCATTTATTAAGCGCCTACTAAGCTCCAGGTGCCATGCTAAGCACTTCATAATTATTTCTTCACTTGATCCTCATGACAGTGCTGTTAGGTAGGTGCTATTATTACCCCCATTTTACAGATGAGGAAACTGAGACAGAGTTTGTGGCTTGCCCAGGATCACTCAGCTAATAAGGGCTTAAAGCTGGATTTTAACTCAGGTCTTCCTGACTCCGGGACTACCTTTCTATACACTGGGTCACCTAGTTTCCTCTAACTGAGGGAAAGAATGCTCTTAGGATCATAGATTTAGAGGTAGAAGAAACTTCAAAGGTCCTCTGTCCAACCATCCTCCTCCCTCCCATTCTGTAGGTGAGCCAGCTGAGGCCGAGTGGTCAGAGAACTTGTTCAAGGTCCATACAGGTAGCCAGGGGCAGAGTCTGGATTTGAGTGTAGGTTCTTTGTACATTCAGGAGGACTTCCCACTGGACCATGCTGTTTCAAAAGATACCCTGACACCTTTTACAGACCCGTTTTATGAAATGTTTACTTTTATAGCGTTTCAATGCCATGGTCAGTGGTCACAGTTTTTCTCGGTGGTCAGGTCCTCTTGTACCTGATTCTAACACTTGCTCCTCTCCATCAGATGTTCTTAACCTTCCTTGTGTGATGCAGGCACTCTTAAGCAGTCTGGTGGAGCTTATGGATCATTTCTCAGAATAAAGTTTTTAAAAGTATAAAATGAAATACATAAGATTACAAAAGAAATCAGTTATACTGAAATATAACTATCAGTATATTAAAAAAGAAAACGAAGTTTATGGAACCTGGATTAGGTTCCCCTGCTCTCAATCTTTGTATGCTAACTACTAATAAAATGGCTTTGATTATCATAACAGCTAGAATTTGCATAGTATTTTAAAGTTTGCAAAGCCCTTTACATATGTTATTTCAGTTAATCCTCATAGCAACCCTATGGAGGTCAAAGTGTTATTACTATCCCCATTTTGCAGATGACAAACCTGAGGCTGAGGGAGGTTAACTGATCTAATCAGGGTGACATAACTAGAAAATATTCAAGATTCCACTCCAAGTCCAGCCATCTCTCTACTGTATGTTCCCAATAAATGATTGCTGAATTTTAGAAATGATTAAAAAATCAGAGTAACATGTCATCATTACTGTCAAAATAGTGTGTTGAGTGAGACACAGATTTTTAGAAATCAAAGGGAACCTAGATTTGACCTAATCCTCACTTGACAGATGAAAAATACAAAGGCTCAGAGAGGTCAGTGTAGCCAAAATCGGACAGATAGTTAATTATAGATTGCTAATGGCATACTGAGCTATGTAGCACAATGATTTGAGTGCCAGGTCTGCAGTTAGGAAGTTCAAATCTGAGTTCAAATCTGGTCTCAGACAATGACCAGCTGTATGATCATGGGCAAATCACTTAACTCTGTTTACCTCAGTTTCCTCATCCATAAAAAATGAGCTGGAGAAGGAAATGGCAAACCACTCCAGCTAGCATCTTTGCCAAATGGGATTATGAGGAATCGGACGTTATTGAACAACATTTGAGTATTCATTTCACACCATACAGCTTGCCTTATTATATAAGCATACATGTTTTGTCTCATCTTCTAGAGGATAAATTCTCAGGGGCCCTCATTACACTGGAGTGCTGTGGGGAAAGGTAGGTAATTGTATTCTTTGGTGTCTGCACCAAAATTGAATGCAACCTCTGCTCAAATGTGCATATTAGGAAAATGGTGGTGGTGGTGGGGAGGAAGTAGAGTTTTCTCAATCATACAATGAAGCTTGTTCTTCTAGGTCACTGCCTGTATTTGTGCCTTCACAAGCAAAAAGCTTTCCAAACATTGAAGGTGGACAGAAGTTCCTTCAAAACTATTGTATGTTTGTGATATTTTCTCCTCTCAAATGTTAAATAACAATGATTTCTGTACAATAGCAAAATACTCATTTATATGCAATTTTTCAATATGGAATTAACCTACCACTCACTGTCTTAATTCATAATATCCCTACCCTTTTTATTTTGGAGGGGGCAGGGAAGATATTTCATAACTCCAGATTCTCTGGACCAGAATTTATGGGTTCTGTCAATACATTTTAAGCCTCAAAGTATACTCTGGCCAAATTAGCTTGGGAAAAGCTATACTAGAGCATGACCTACAAAACTCTCTGATACCACCAAGAAATACATAATTTTTTTGGCATATGACTTGACAAGCATTTCTGTCTCTACTAATAGGGATTTTTAAGCTCAAACATCACTCAGACCATTTATGGGCTCATTTTGGGATGACACTGATATTCTTTGGATCTTTCCTATTACTCAAGACAGATGGGAATGAAGGAAAAATGAATTTGAGCAGGATCTTCTTCTGTTTTTGACAAGCTGTAAAGTGTATCCTTGTTCATTCAAAGCATAGCAAATGAGATTTTAGACTGTGCCTATGCATTTTGTAATCCTTGTGTCAGAGGTTCCCTCCTGGCACAATGGGCCTGGGTACAGTTTGGAGGACTTCTTACTTCTCTGGCAACCTGCCCCAGTGCAGATAATTCAGAAATTCCACATCTGACATCTCTTCCCATCCCATCCCCCTACATGTACCCTAAGGTATAGTTATCAATTCATCTTACAAGTATGCGGAATCGTAAGATTCGAAGGTAAGTTTATTTGTAGAATAATCAAAGAGAAAATACATCTCAAAGCCCATAGAAAACAATAATATCCAATGAGCAACCCTCCCCCAAAGATTGATGTAGCTCCAATGACTTATTATATAGCTCTGAGTAACGCTCCATCAAGGGTTACCCTGGAATCTGATCCCCCATGGTTTTATAGAGGGTCTTTTTTTTTTTTTATCAAGTTATGCCTCTGGTAATTTTCAGCCAATATTGCCACTCACTTCCCTTGGTTGTGGTCCAAGGTTGTGTTGTTAGTTCTGTAGCTTATCTGACTAGTCATTGCCCTCTATCACCACTCTCCCAATGTGGTTCCTTTTTTTTTTGCCTCCTATACTTCTCCTCAACTCCCAGCAGAGGGTCATCATTCTGTTTCCAAGGATGCCATCTTTTCAACTCTAAAATTCCTGGCTTTGGCAGTTTTCAAAAATGCAGCTCCAGGTATCTCTCTGAAATATTCTCTTGTACTGTGGTTCTTGTACTATGGTTGAACCCAGGCCTCACAAACAAGTCATTTCCCAAAGTCCATGGACTCCTATCTCACAAATAGGTTTTTCTCCCCAAATCCATCTTGGTACAAAGTACTTTTTCCACAGTTTGATGTCCTTTCTCTCCTGGTGCCCAAGTGGTGTGTTTTTCATGAGTCTAGTTCAACTCAATCTCTTCCTCAGTTCTATATCTCTTAGTAGCTTTCCTTGGAGCAGCCTGGAGGAGTTATACAATACGGGCTGTATCCTTAAACATCTGGGAGAAAGAGAAGAGGAGTCTCATGTGCTCCTAGCATTACCGAGTATTGGAATGAGAAAGATTCTAAATGTCCAACATATAACAAAGATTAAATGATTCTGCACAGAAAAAAATGACAACAGAAATCTGGTACCAGTTCTACCTTATAGAATAAAAAAGTAAAAATTAAATGATCTACTTTTGCTCCAATCATTTTAAAACTTTATTATTGTAGTTTAAAAAGAATTTTCTAGAAAGCTTCTTAAGTAGCTGCTTTATCCCAACTTGACCTTATCTAAACCTCCTTCTTCAGGTCTTCAGAAACAAAGAATAATCCTTTGCTCCTTCATCATCTGTGTCCTGGCCCCTAACCATGACTGACAGTTCCCTAAGACTCTAATCTGGGCCATTCTTTCTTCTGTCTAGAGTCTCCCTCTTGGTGATCTCATCTACTCCCATGGGTTCAGTTATCATCTCTATTTCCATGATTATCAAGTCTACATGTCTAGCACACATCACTCCTCTGACCTCCAGTTGTTCCAGACAAACTTTTCTCTAGTTCTCCCTCTTTCCATTCACATGGCCAGCATCCCAGTTCAAACCCTCTTGACTAGATTATTGAATTGGCTTCATAATTGTCTCTCTTTTCCTAGTCTCTGCCCTCTGCAGGCTATCCTACACACAGCTAACAAAATTTCCTTTCATCAGCTCAGATATGACTGTATATTTTCCTGCTCAACACTCTTCAGTAGGTTCTTATTGCATCTAGAATAAAATACAAGTCCCTAAGCTTGGCATTTAAAGCCTTTCACCATCTGGCTCCAGCCTACCTTACCAGGTTTAGTTTACATTGCTTCTCATTATGCATTTTATATTCCAAGCAAATTGGCTTTCCACAACTGGTCATTACGATTACTGCCTCCATGCCTCCTTTGCATAGGCAACTCATTTCCCACTACACATGCCTGGAAGACAGTCTCTCCTCATCTCTGCTTCTTAAAATCCTTACTTCCTGGAAGCCTCATCTCAGATGCAACCTTCTATCCTATTGAAAGTCTCTGCTGATCCCACAGATTGTTAGGATTCTATCAAAAGAATATAAGCCCTTTGAAGGCAGGAACAATTTCATTTTTGTCTTTCTACCTAGCACAGTGTATAGTGTAGGCGCTTAATTCTTGTTGAACACTTTGGGAGGTAAGAGAGACTGGTGGGTGGATGGGTACTTCTCCATGGAGAAATGAAAAGAGCAGAAGAACATTAGGATCCAAGCAGTATTGTATAGTTGGAAACAAATGCTTTGTGCAAACCCAGATTAATTTCTTTCCTTTTTGTAGGTATTTACTAATAAAATGAGAAAGTGACACATTTCCCTGCTGTCATGTCTCAGTCTCTTTTCCCTATTCTCCCTGTGGAAAAAAGGTTTCCATCAAATGAGGCTGCCTGATTTGAAGGCTCCCCTTTCCCCCTTTTCTTGCTTTCATACCCTGTGATGTATTGTCAGGAAGCAGACAAAGCACCCCCTGCATGTTCAATTGGCTACTGAAATCATTAAGCCTGGGGAGAGAAGAGAGAGGATAAGCGGCTGGCATTTGTTAAGCCAATTCCACCTCCTAATGAGGCAGGACTCCTGTTTGGTAGGAGTACCTTCCAAAAGTTACTTCCCGGGAACCATCCAGGGAAATGATTTGGCTAGAGGTAGATGTATGACAATTGGAGAAAAATTATTGAACAAAAACAAATAAATAAATGGACTGACTGGTTTATTTATTTATTTAAAAGAGAAAGTGGGTTGAGGAGGGAGGAAATGCAATTGTGAAAGTCAAGACATTATTGTCATTTGAAAATCCTATATAATTTCTCCCAAGAGGAGTTGGTCAACCATGGTTGACCTTTGTGTGCATGTGATTCAATCCCAGTAGTGATCCAGCTGTTAGAATATGTCGGGTCCCAGGAAGTGGACGATCATATAGGCATGATAGAAGAAGGAGCCCCTTCTGAGTTCTGCTGTGTTGGGGGGGACATCAATGCAGTCATGTTGCCAAACCCAGTAAAGGAGGTGATGGTGCCCTCCAGTGGTACAAGGTAGGAGGAAGTGAGCCAATGCAGGTTTATAGACTTAACAGAATTTCCACAGACATATATGAAAACCCAAGAAGAAAAAAATATCATTAACTGTTCAGTTTTCTATGAAGAAACAAAACAGGTGAGGGCAGAAGGACAGCTATATTTAAAGGGGAAGGAAGAGGATCAGAGATACCCCTTTCTGTGTTTTCTGGCCTCATCTTCCTATCTAGACTCTTTCAGTCCTAATGAACCTAACCTTAAAAAAAAAGACTTTATTCATTTTATCCACTATTTATTGCTGAAATATTCGCTATGTTAAATTGCATTTACACAAAAGATTCATACCTTAAGCAAGTAAAGGTAGGAAGGTAGGGGAATAGACAGTGGGACTTGGTGGTAGAAAGACTTCAGTATAAATCCTGCCTATGACAATCACTAGTCATATGACCCTGGACAAAGTATTCCAACTCTTTGGCTTCGGTTTTGCCTTTTGCAAAAAGGGGATGATAACACTACCTACTTCTCATAGTTGTTGTGAGAATCATTAACATATGAGAAATGCTCTGGAAACTTTAATGTGTTATATACATACTAGCAATTATTCTTTCTATTATTATTAGTAGTAGTATAAGTAGTAGTAATAATAAAGGTATGAAGGGACTTTGATGAAATCTGGATATGAAATATGGATTCCATTTTGGGATATTGAGTCTAGGGACTTAGAGCCAGAGACTGAATTCAAACTTCAGCCCTAAATACCAGGATCATAGGATCATAGGGAAAAGAACTTGGAGATCACTTGGCCCACTTCCCTTTGTTTCATGGATGACAAAATGGAGGCTTAGAGATGAAAGGACTTGCCCAAGGTCACACAGTTAGAAAATGTCAGAGGCAGAATTTGAACCTAGGAGCTCTGACCCAACATCCAGCACTTATTCCACATTGAACAAAAACCTTAAAATGACTCTGTCATCGCTATTTTTCTGCTTTCATGATTTTGTGGCAAATAACTGGTTTTCATGAGGCTTTCTTCTTCTGTACAAGAGCTAGGCATTATAGACAGTGCCCCAGACTTCATGATACAGTGGAAAGAACACTTATTTTGGGGTCAGAAGACTTGAGTTCATATCCCACTTCTGATACTAGGTAACTTTATGTTACTCTGGGTCTGTTTCCTCAGCTTTAAAATGAGAGTGAATTTACACAGTCTCCAAGATCCTTTCTTGCTTTGTAAAGATGACCCTCAGATTTGTGGTCCTGGGAAAGTCATTTAATTTTTCTAAGCCCTGGCTTCTTTAATCTATGAAAAAGGGAATAATAATTTTTACCCTACCTCCCTTATGAGTTTGTTGTAAGGGAAGTGCTTTTTTTTATTTATATAAAGCATTACATAAATGGAGTTACTATTTGGACCATCTTTTAGTGTCTTCCATGGCTTCAGCAGAGCTATATTTCCTACCCAGTGAGCTCCTGTTCCCAGATCTGCCCATGACTCACTCTTTGACTTTGGAGCAAATCATTAACCTGTCTCTGTGTCTCAGTTTCTAAATTCTCAAAATAAAGGTGATAATAGATGCCAGCTGCCTCAAGTGGTATTACCAAGATTAATGAGATGATGCATGGGAAGTGCCCTGAGCTACTTGGACAATGGCTCAGGAGAAGCACAAAACCTAATTATAATTTCCTTCCAGTTTCAAAAGAGCCTTTGGGAAGGATGCCTCCTGCTCCTCAGTCTGGAGATGAGCCCTGCATTGGGAAGGAGGATTCCTACCATCTGACTGCAGCAAAAGCACTCTTTGGCATTTGCTGGTCCCCATGGCAGAATCAACTTGGATCTGGAGATGCCAGATGACTAATTTATCCCTATCTAAGTGGTTAGGCCTTTTGTACCTAAGAACTTTCACAAGATAGCAGATTTAGAGTTGGAAAAGACCTGAAAGGTCACTGAGTCTAACCCCATTATATAGTTAAGGAAACTGAGACTCAAGGAGGTTGTGACTTACAGTTAGTAAGAGTCTGAGTTAAGATTTAAACCTTCTCAACTCCATGTTGAGCTTTCTGTCCACTCCAGTAAGCTTGAGCGTGTCATTATAGATGGGAGTGTGGTCTCTGAAGTGGTCCATAATGTATGAGAAGTTGTGGCCCTGACTTGTCTCAGAAAAAACTGTCTTTCACATTTCCCATTTTACCTTTTGACTTTTCTTCAAGTATAAGACAATAGATCTACACTGAAGGCCATGTGGTAGGGAACAATAAATCATATTGAGGGCCAGGGGCTATCTGAAAAATAGTGAAACAGATAAAGCTTCTCCTTGGTTCCCTTTCATGTTCCTTTGTCCCCATCCCAAGGACCAGCTGTCCTTGTTCACTCTCTTCTCTTCCTTCCTTTCTTCCTTCAGCCCCTGGCCTACTCTCCTCAGTGGTATTCTTGTCCTGGAACTTTCATTAGCCCTCTCCAATCGAAATTCATCCCATTCTGTGACCCATTCCCTTAGGGCCTCACTAAGTTATGGGCTAACTATTGGTGTTAATGCATAATAACCAATATTGGTTTGATGTATAACCTTTCCCACATTACTGTAACAGAGGCAGGGCCAGCCCTAGACAAAGTGGTAAGTGTCTATAGTGTGACAGAAGCAGATTTTTTTTCTGGTCTTATTCCCATCTAATGAGCAGTATCACAGTTAAAGAACTGAGAGGAAAATAAACATATGCAAACCAAAAGAGATGGATTAATAGTGACTTTTCCTGGGTCTCACAGTCAGTATGTAGTCAGAGATAGAACTGGAACCCAGGTCTTCCTGACTTTAAGGTGACTCACTATTATCACTTAAGCACACAAGATATAAATATGTATGTATGTACATATACACATGTAAATGGTGGCAGCATTACAAATTGGGAGAATCCCTTTGTCCTTCATTCTCAAAGAGGACCATGACATCAGGCAGGTGATGCCATGACATGCAAGTGAATTTGATTTAAGTGAAGGAGGGCTTTGCAAAGTCACCGGTCTCACTTTCTCCTCTGGAGTCATTTGGACCCAATGGCAAGATATAGATCAGGACAAGTGGAGATAGCCTGTGTGCAGTGGGAGACCTTGGCTCTTTTAAAATGAAGGCTTTAACAGATTTCAGTTTGACTGAGGCAATGCTAGTCAGTGACTAAGGCTAGGTAAGAAATGAGGTAGAGAATCAGGAAAACCTTTTTGAAAGAAACCTTTTTGACCTCTGCCTTAGAGGGAGTTAGAGTTCCCATGAAGAAGAGATGGGGGAAAGGCTGTGGCAGGATGTGGGGGGAGAAGACAGATTGTCACAACTAAGGAACAGCAAGCAGCCTTGTTTGACTGGAGTATAGACCAGAATGAGAAGCTGGGATCAGATTGCAAAGCCCTTTAAATATTAAACAGAGAAGCTTGTATTTTAACCTAAAGACAATGGGGAGCCATCAAGATTTCTTGAGTAGGGGATTGCATAGCTTAGAATTTCTCTTTTGGAAAATCAATTTGACAGCTAAGTGGAAGATAGGAGAGTGGAGAGACTGGAGGCAGACTGGAGGCAATCATATAATTATGATGTAATTATAATAGTCTCGGGAAGAGGAAATAAAGCCTGGACTGGAGTAGTTGGGATGGGTGTGAGAAAAAAGAAAGGGCTGAATCCCAGAGATGATAAGAAAGCGGAACTGACCAGATTTGGAAACAGATAAGATAAGGGGAGGCATGAGTGAGAGTGAAAAGTGGAAGGTGGCTCCTAGATTGTGAACCTGTATGACTGGAGGAATAAATGTGCTTGGGAGAAATAGAGAGGGAAGTTAGAAAAGGGGAGGTTTAGAGCAGTAGTGTCAAACTCAAACAGAAATGGAAACCCACAGACCAAGTGATGATGTTGAAAACCACAAATTAACATTATGTTGTACTGTATTTTTATTTATTTTGTTAAACAGTTACCAATTATATTTTAATTTGGTTCCTGTGGCAAGGGGGTTTTACAGCCTAAATTGGGCTACGAGTTTGACATGTCTGGTTTAGAGGAAAAGATGAGTTCAGTTTCAGAGTTGTTGAATCTGAGATACATAGGGCATATTTTGCGGGCAGCTAAATGGTATGGTGGATAGAACACCAAACCTAGAGTCAGACAGACTCACTTTACTAGCTTACACTTACTAGCCACATGACCTTGGGCAAGTCATTTAACCCTATTTGTCTCATTTTTCCTGTCTGTAAAGTGAGCTGGAGAAAGAAATGGCAAACCAGCCCTCTATCTTTGCCAGGAAAACCCCAAATGAGGTCATGAAGAACTGGCATGACTGAAATGACTGGATACCAACAAAAATGGCATATTCTGGTGGAGATTATAAACAAGCAGTTGGAGATGAGAAAGTGGAGCTCATGGGATGAAAATTGAATTTGCGAGTATTTTGGGGCAGTGGATAGAGCCCTGGGCCTGGAATCAGGCAGATCTGAGTTCAAGTGAAGCCTTAGACGCTTAATAGACAATTGGAGAGTCACTTAACTTCTCTTTGCTCAGTTTCCTCTTCTGTAAAATGGGGGAGGTAATAGTACCTACCTTCTAGGGTTGTTGTGAGGACCAGCTGGGATAGTATTTCCAAAATACAGTGCCTAGGACATAGTAAGAATTAGATAAAGGCTATTATTGCTGTCATTATAGGTGAACCTGTTAGGGCTGGGGAGAGACCAGCAAGTGAAAAGATCAGCATAGAGAGATGAGGGTTCTAGCTAGAATAAGGCTATGTTGGTGTACAGGTGACAGGACAGGGAGGAGGAACCCTCAAAGGAGACTGAGAAATAGGAAGGGAACCATGGCAGAGCAGAGCCTCAAAAATTCAGGGAGAGAAGAGTTTCTGGAAGAAGAGGCTGAGAACTGAGAAAAGGCCATGGGATTGAGCAATAAAGAAATCATTGGTGAAATCCCAGGAAGTTGTTCCTGTTGAGCAGTGGGGACTGAAGACAAAAATGGACATATTTTGGGACAGGACCTTCCTGATATAGCTATAGCAATATATAAAAATAGCTCTGACCAGGCCTTTTTTAAAATAGATGCTACTTATTTTTACAGTAATCATTTCCCTATAATTTGGTCCTCTTCCTACCAGCAAATGCTTTCTTCTACCAAACTCAAATATTAAAGCAAACCAACCAACCAATTGGCTAGTCTCTCTGGTGTCCTAGTCCTATTCGGTATCTGTAGTGCCCCACCTTTTTGTGGAGATATGCAGAGATACGGGATGTATTTTATTATTGGTTCTTCCATTCCAAGATTGTTTATTATAATTTATTACTTAATGACCTTTTAGTGCCGTTATTTGCTGTTATAATTACCATTTCTATAGTTTCTCTTGGTTCTGCTTTCTTTGCATTAGTTGATGGAAGTCTTGTCATATTTCCCTGAGTTCCTCATGGTCATCATTTCTTGGACTGCAATAATATTCCCACAGATCCTGGGGAATTGATTCATTCAGCTTTAGAACTCCTGTGCTGGGGCTGCGCTATTTTGTTAACAGGTGAGAACTCTTTATCCCTATAGATAAGGGCCATAGACTAGATCAAGCTTCACAGCCCACCTAATCATCCACCTTGCACTGTGTATTCACACACATCTTCCTCCTTCCCTTCTCTCCTCCTTGGTCCCCAACCCCAACCTCCTGCTTTCAACCGCTTGCTCTAGGCACAGTTATGAAATCAATACTGCCATTGCTTTGGGAAAGATTTTGTTAGCTGACTTCCCTTTGGATCAACTTGTGATCCCTGTGACTCAACAAACCAGAATTCTCTTCCCTGCTCATCATTCCCCTCTGTGTACTGTCTCCCCTATTAAGTTGTAAGCTCCCTGAAAGGATGAGACTAACACACTTTTTATATTTGTATCTCAGAGACTGAGCATAGTGCTTGGAACAGAGTAAAAACTTAATAAATGCTTTAAATATTAATTCATTATATTTATACATCACAATTTAAGTTTTAGTTAATTGATGGACATGTGTTTTGTTTCCAAGTGTTTTTTATTTTTGATTTCTATGAATATTTTATTATAAGTCACATGATCAAGTCCATCTTGAGGCAAAAAGCACCACAGAATGAAGTGAAACTCTTAGGTGCTCTTTTTTTCTGTTCTCACCTTTACCATGGGTCAGAGACCTCACAACTAACAGGAACCTTCACTCTAGTATGTTGTGAGGTGACACAGTGGATAGCATGTTGGATTTGGTGTCATGAAGTTTTGAATTCAAATTCTATCTTAGTTACTTATTAGCTTTTAAATCATTTAACCCAAGTCTCAGTTTTCTCATTTGCAAAATGGGGATAGTAACAGCACCCACTTCTCTAATGAGAGAGATAACATGTAAAATATTTTACAAATCTTAAAGTTCTTTATAAATACTAGCTATTACTGAACCTCAGATTATAGAATCTTTAGTTCTTGAAGGAAAATACAGCTTTTCTAATACCTGATTCCATGGATAGAAGGTAATTATCCTCTTGAATATTACTGGAAGGTTGCAAATATCTTGAGGTATTTTATAGACACTATGTAAAAGAGAGAAAAAAAACCCAGCTGAACTGAACAAAATATCCTAAAAATATCCCCAACAAGGAAGATGATGGGAAAAAGAATAAATTGCCTGTGTCATGCTTCTGTCTACAGTGGCTATGATTTGAAATCATAAATCTGACTAGAGAGGTTCATGAGCATGAAATGTTTTTGTTGGTCCAGGCCAACTGGCGAATCTTTTAAATTGGCATGACTCTGTGTATGAGCTTGCTGCATGTTTTGGTTCCACTTTAATATGGGAAAACTTTTTACTCAGGAGACAAAAATGGGCTAGTTCTTAGGTAATTAAGATCGCTTTCCAACAGACATGAGAAAATTGGCTTTGCCTTATGCCTGGAATCAAACTGAGGTTACACTAAGAGCCAAGAGAAACTCATCTGAAAGCCAACTCATTGAGAAGAATAACAAATGAATTAATGGAAACCATGGCATGATATGGTATGGTATGTGTGTGTATGTTTGTATGTGTATGTGTTTGTGTATGTGTGTGTGTGTGAATGTGAATATACATAGAAAAACACTTGGTTTCTTAAGATCACTAGATTGTTTTAAACTATCCTCCACAGTAGGGGATTATCCAAAAGATAAAACACAGTATTGCTGTTCTTGTGGAGTGCTGATATAGTAACTGGTTGAACTGCTGCAAAGTTGACATGATTTGGTTGTTAGGGGAATTATCAGAAATGGAAAATGGAATAATTTTTTTTTTGATATTTGCAATAAAAATGGAACTTCAGATGGCCAAAGTGATCTGGTTCTGATGAGGGCCGGAGAAATAGGGGTACAGGAACTCCAAGACTGGAGTTTCCTGCATGGGCTGTCTTCAGAATTCATGTACTCAAGCATTGTTGAGGTCAAGGTGGTAAAGAATTATTATGCTTTTCAGCAGGCAAGAGTTCTTAGGGAACCTGAAACCTTAGAAGGGTATAGTAAAGTTTATATAGGGTAGTATAAATAGTAAAACATGTACTAAATATGCTAATTAAGTGATTCATAGTGGAATTAGGGAGTGGTTAGTTCTTAAAGGAACATGTATTTTTAGTATCTACTGTGCAGGTATTTTACCCAGGATTCATCAAGAAATAGTCCACTAGCCCAAGGGGAGGAGGGGCTATATGTAGGTGTGGTTTTAGGCCTGAAACATCACAGAGTCAACTAGTGGTCAGGACTAAGGAATACTAGGCTGCTTTCATCAATGTCTTGTTAGACAAGATAAATGTAAGGAAGTATATGTACGTTTAAGTCTAGGATACATATGATTGGTCAGTGAGTAGTAAATATCATTATGACCTAGTACACACACAGTTCAGTCAGTACACAGCTGGTTCAAACTAATAAGTTCTATAGGTACAGCTGGCTGCTGTAGCAGGAAGGGAGATAATGGTTTTTGCTGGGGCAGGCTGTCTTTGGGCTGGGGAGAAACTGCCTGGGATAGTGTTTTGAGGCTAGGGAGAAATGTGATTTTTAAAGAGAAATGTGATTTTAGAATTGGGGTCCAAGAATATTCACCCAAGCACCCCATCAATTCTACTACATTTTGGCTGCTGCATTTAGTCAACTTTAGATAAATTCTGTCTCAAAGGCTTTCTCATATGCCTGTTTGGACCGTAATTGGTTACTTGAGAAATTCAATCATGGAGATAATTTTGTGCTTTCCTGATATTATTTCATTTGATAAGGGGGTATATTTTCAATAATGATCTATACTCAAGATGTTACATAAGGCAGAAGTGTCAAATTGGAGGGCTGAAAGCCCAACATATAAATGAGGCAAAAAACAGATTAAAATAGAATTGGGACATGTCTAATAAAAAAATAAAAATAAAATTCAACATAATGTTTATTTGTGATTTTCTAAGTCATTATATAGCCCATAGGGATCCATTTCTATTAGAATTTGACACTACTGGCATAAGAGATACCAGTCAGTGAATGAATAATCATTTATTAAGTACTTGTCAAACACCATGCTAAGTGCTGAGAATATAAAGACAAAAACACTGGATGCTCTCATGTTCTAATGGGAAAAGCAACAGGCAAACCACCTATATTGTACACACACACACACACACACACACACACACACTCTGTACATATATTCTCAGAAAGAAAGGGGAAGGGAAGGGAAAGGACTCTTACAGAAGGTGGGATTAGGATGCCTTGAATGAAGTGAAGGAGAACAGAACATGAAAATGATCAGGGGGAGTATCCCAGGCATGGAGAAGATCCAGGGAGAAGACTCCATACAACGTTCTATGTATGAGAATAGGAAGAAGGCCATTATAGCTGGGTTGCAGAGCAAGTGGAGGGAAGGGAAGTGTAAAAAGTCTGGAAAGGTAAGAAGGGGCCAGATTGTGAAATGAAACCTTTTATATTTGATCCTGGAGGTAACAGGAGAATTCATTGAGAGGATGGTAGAGGTGGGTGACAGTCAGACCTAAGCTTTCGGAAGGCTTTCACAGGGTATTTTGTCAGCCCTGGGTGGGGGGGGCGCGGTTGGGGAGGTGTGTAGGAGGGGTGTGGGGGTGGACAGGAGTAGGGAAAGATTTGAGGCAGGGAAATCAAACAGTGGGCTATTGCAATAGTCTGGGCATGAGGCCTGCCCCAGGGTAGAGGCTGATTGCTAAAACAGTCTGCCAGGAACTACTGTGAACAGGTCTTCAACACAGTTTATGCAGCCCAACAGAAAAGAACTCTGGCTCCTTATTGGCCACAAATGTATTTTTTTTAAGAAGGAAGGTGATAGATATACATACTGCTATAATGGTTGCTATATGGGGAATATATGGTTGGTAAAGAGGATAGGATAGCGAGAGTTGGGGATAGCAAATGGAAAACTTAATTGCCACAGCCCTGGTCCCAAAGTATAAAAAGTCCTTGAGAAGGTCTTTAGCTTATTAGATGGGTTCTCTGTGGAGGATCTATGGATGAATATGAACAAGAATCATGCAGAATGAGAAGGCATGGATGGTTTGCAATCTGTACAATGTTTGCAATCTCAGTTGATGAGATTAAGAACCCTTTGAAGATTTCCAGTTGTGCTGAGTGGCCATGATGAAACTGTGGTGAGTGCTGAAGGAGCAAAAGAAGCAGTATTCATTCATTCTGTTGCATAGTGATCTCTACTGAGAAAAATAGTTCTGTAGCTGTAAGGACATTGTTTATATACAGGGGTACATGAGAGTAAATGTGTGGATTAGTCTCTATCAAAGGCCACACAAAAATATATTGTTTTTGAAGGCGTATTTGATTCTATCCATGGTAAGAAGTGCCAAAACTTACAGATAAAAATGTAACCAAAATAATGATTGGATTTTTAGAACACCTTTCTAAAAGTAAGCTTCCCACTAAAAGAAACTGTTTCCTGTGGTTACACAGAATACTGTTCACTGTCTCACAAATGACTGTTGTGAGTCCAAAGCAAGATGATCTATTGCAAATTCATCAGCATCACTTGAAAATAATCACAATGAATTTATTGATTATGATTGGTCACTAATACCATCATACTATGTGAACACCCATACCTTATGCCTTGTCTGTATAAAAGTAAGGAATGAATGTACTTTTCTGATCTGGGCTAAAACTACTTTAGAAGTCACTGAAGACTACAGATATGTAGACTACAAGTGAATGCCCCACTTTGCTTTCAGATGGGCGCATCACTATCTTTAGATTTACCCAGGCTTTCAACTTCAGAGTCATCTTTGACTCTGTCCTCTCTGTCATTTCTCCTTACTCTCTCATATCTAATTAGTTACTGACTTTTCTTCTATAATATGTTCAAAATTGAATTTGTATATTTCCCATTCCAAATCCTTCCCGTTCTAAATTTTCCTGTTACTGTAAAAGGCACCACCATCCTCCCCATCCCCCAGCCTCTCAACCTAGGTATCATCCTTGACTATTCACTATCTGTCACCCTCCACATCCAATTTGTTGTCAAAGACCTATTGATTTCACCTTTGCAATATCTCTCAAGTATGCCCCATCTTTCTTCCAACACTGGCATCATCCTGGTATAGGCTTTTATCACCCCTCATGCTGGAGTATTTTAACAGCCTGCTGAAAGTCTCTCCTCACTTCAATCCATCCTCCATTCAGCCACCAAAATACTTTTCCTTAAGTGAAAGTCTGATTACACCCCCTGCCCTATTCAGTAAACTCTAGTCTGGTCACACTGGCCTCCTTGCAGTTCCTCAAAAAACAAGCAAACCAAATCAGAACCAACTCTCCCCCCAAAACAAGCAAACAAAAACCAAAAACCCAATCCATCTCTGGGCTCTGTTCCACTTGTCTGGAATCCCCTCTATCCCCTCCTCATCTCTGCCTCTTGGCTTCTCTGGCTGAAATGTCCCCTCTTAGAGGAAGTCTTCCCAATGTCCTTTAATTCTAATACCTTCCCTTGGTTGGCTATTTCCTATTTACCCTGTACATAGCTTGCTTATACATCGTTGTTTGCTTGTTGGCTCCCTGATTAGATTGTGCGCTCCCTGAAGGGAAAGGTTGTATTTCACCTTTGTTTGTGACCCCAGCGCTTGTTACATTACCTGACAATGGTAGACAATAAATGCCTATTGACCAGCTGACTCAACTCCCCTTCCTCTCCATGAACAAAATCCCTGCTCTTGTTCAGGCCCCCATCACTTCATGCCTGGACTGTTGTAATAACATTCAGAGGCTGCAAAATCTTCCTCTTAACAAGCTCTCCATTCGATCCATTTACCAAAATCATATTCGTAAAACAGAAACTTTGTCATGTTATGCCCCTACTCCAAAATGTCTGGTAGTTCCACAATACAAAATTCTCTGCTCATCATCTGAAGTCCATCCCAGCCTGATTGATGCTTACCTTTTCAGACCGAATTCTCCTTACTTCCTTTAATATTGTCTCCATTCCAACAAAATTGGCTTGTTTGATGTTTCCCAAATTTGACAGTGTTATTTCATCCCTCCCTTGCATCTTGCCCTCTTTAAATTACTGTGTATTATTTTGTGCAACTTTGTATTTATTTACCAGTTTACATTTTGTATTCTATCTTCTCACCCACCCACCCCCAACCATTTGGATGTAAGCACTTGTAGGGTAGAAATTGCTTTTTTATGCCTCTGAATGCTTTGCACCTGGCACAGTGACTAGCATATGATAATTGCTTAATAAATGTTTGTTTAATGAAATTGAATTTAAACATTGACATTACATTGTGGCACCGTCAGGCAAACCAAGAGAGCACCAGCTCATGTGTTGTTGTTTTTCAATAGAAGTCAAAAAATATTTGCTGAATTGTCAAAGATTTCTTAAGCCTCAGATCTGGTTCAATTAGCACAGGAAATTCTATAGACTTCCAATAATGACAAATATAAACCCTATTCTGGGGACTACACTGAACCTATAATTATATTTGGTTCAAATGTCTCCTTAGCTATATAACACTGATCTCTCTGGGGTTCAGTTTCTTTACCTATAAAATGAGAAAGTTGGACTTCCTAACCTCCAAGGTCAACCTTCCATCTCTAAATCTGGGATCCTATGATTCCCTGACCACCTTTCATAATGCTATTTATAAACTAATACTTAAGAGGAGGACAAAGGCAATGGAGCCATCCATAGGCTATTCTTTTAATTAGTATTCAGTATTTTAGCTTCCCAAATACTCTAGTTAATGTTGAGAATATAAAGATGATTTATCTTTTTAGGCCCTCCATCTATATGGTTTTTCTGTTTAGGACTTATTACAGGGACTTGACCAAGGGCAGTGAAGGAAAATAACATTAATAAGAATCTTGCTTAGAAAATCTCCTTATTCCTATGGAGATATTTGTTGGTTTTGTCCATCCCTAGACAGATCAATAGAGTTTATTCTCATGGAATAGGTTTAGGGCTTTGTAATTTCAGTGTGTGTGTGTGTGTGTGTGTGTGTGTGTGTGTGTATGTGATGTTTCTTTTAGATAGCATCAAAGATTGCTAGAGAGGGTGAAATAGTAGAAGAGGTAGTTAGAAGATACGATGAGTTTAGGCTTCTTCAAAGGATAGGGGACAAGATACGGTTGAATGAGTGACATATTTTGAGTCAGAAGGCCTGGATTCTCTGTGATCCTGACTGCATTTTTCTTCTTGTTTGACCTTGACCAAGTCATAGAATCTCTGTTGTCCTCAATTTCTTCAACTGAAAATAAGAAGAGCAGACCAAATGACTTGAGTTCCCTTCTAGCTGTAATTCTAAGCCCTTTTGGCAATCAGCCATTTGTCTAGTAACCTGTGGAGTTCTGGGCATGTTTATTTGGCAGAGAAAAGAGGGAACATCATTGCCTCTGGAAACTCTGTTTGGTTCTTACCTTCTTAGAATTTCTTGGAGGGAGCAGAGCTGATGAAACCTAAGTTTCCTCTCTTCAGTGGAGAAGTATAGATGAAAATGTCCATACTCTGACGGACAAGGTTTTGCTTAACTCTTAACCATTAAGTGGTCATGAATGCATAATAAGAGATGACTAATGTTAAAAAGAACTCTCATATATTATAATTTAAATATCAAATAAAAGGAACTAAGTGGAGGGAATTTGCTAATATTAGATTTGGAAGGGACCTTAAAGATCTTGTAATCTCATAACCTCCTTTCATACATGAAAAACTAAGACCTAGAGTGCTAAATGGCAGAACCAGGACAAGAACCCAATATCCACAATTATCTTTAAAAAAAAAAGTAGTGGATTTTCTCTGTTCCAATCATGGGAAAATGTTTGGTTGCAATGGGGAAATGACCAGTTAAGTAGTTGCTTTAAGTTAACAAGTATACCAAGAAATGCTAATGGATGACCCTTTGTTCCTAATGAACTTAATGGGGTGGCAGTCAGATACTTAATATCTAAATATATAAGCAGTTACATGGTACAGTGGTTAGATGGCAGAAGGGAGGGAGACCTGGGTGCAAATCCTGCCCCTGATACTTACTAGCCATAGGGTCTTGGGCAAGTTACTTAACCTTGTTTTCCTCAGTTTCTTCAACTATAACATGGGAATGATATTATCACCTACCGTAGTAGGTCTACACATGGAAAGGGCTTTGCAAATGCTGACTATACACATACTATTACTACTCCTACTCCTATTCCATACCAGCCTTTTTGAGCAGGACTATTTCATTGATTCAGGAATCTGGCAAACCTGATCTTCACTGTTTTTAAAAATTTCTTCACCTTTTTTTAAACCTCTTATCCTAAAAGGTGATTCCCTCTCTCTCATTGGAATGAGGGAGTAGAAGTCTCTACTTATGATGCTATAAA
Organism: Bettongia penicillata ogilbyi; assembly: GCA_023548195.1. Lineage (NCBI taxonomy): Eukaryota > Metazoa > Chordata > Mammalia > Diprotodontia > Potoroidae > Bettongia > Bettongia penicillata. Next base: position 578,489 of record JAJHZJ010000193.1, on the reverse strand, counting down.
TCTGTGTTAAAAGAACCAAACAAAAAACAAAACAGTTTTGCCTAAAGAAGATCCTAACTTAATGGACAGAATTGGATGCCCGGTAAATGTTGAGTAGTACTGAATCTAGTCATATGGAAACCTAACAGAAATTTTCCTCCAAATTGGATCTATCATTACATATTTTGCAGTGGGTGCTGTCATAAAGAGAAATTATGGGATAAAAACAATTGATAAAGTCTTCTGCCAGTAACCAGAAGCAGTCCTGTCCTCAAGACAATTTGTCGAAGATGCTTTACGAAGCACATGGCATATACCAAGACCCTTTTAGGGTCTTTATTACTGGATAAGTGGCTGCAGATTTGCAGAAAATTTTTGTCTAGTTAATATATAGAAATCTGGCAACTATGGCAATGTGCCCTGCCTTTGGGAAATACCCTGTTGTTCGTTTTAAACTGAAGTATATTGGGATCTTATTTGTCCCTTGTTAATGAACTCCAATCCGATTTATGATCACAATTTTGGTTTCTCACATGTTTATGTGTTGGAAATCTTGGCTTCATCAGCAATCATAAGACATGAAGTGTAGAGATATATTGGGCACCTGGAAGATGACTCAAAGATCCAATCTGTGTTTCAAGGCACAAGCCACTAGAAGGACTTTAGGAGCTCCAAATTAATCTTCTAGAATTCTTTATGCTTTTATGGTTCAAGGAGAAACCTTTACATTAATTTCCGGGGTAAATGTTTGGAGGGAGCAGGTTTATTTACCATTTCTTTAGATGACAGTTCATAAAACTTGAGAGCTTGAAGGGACTCAGATGTCATCTAGCCAGAACCCTTCATTTTACAGATGAGGAAACTAGGGCTTGGGGAGTTGAAGTCACTTGGTCAAAGTGATATAGCTGGGCCATGAGAGAGTCAAAATTTGAACCCAGATATCCAGATTCCCCATCTAGTGCTCTTTTTTTACTCTATTATACTGGCCCCATCTCAGCAATATGATGAGCATGCTGAAGAGTACATCAGGAAACTTGAAACTCTATGAAGAATAGTGGAAAGAAGGGTGGCTTCATTTAAAGGACTTGTTATTGAACCCTGGCTCTTCCTCTTTACTCCCTGTGGGATCCTGCACATTGTTAAATCTTTCTGAGGCTTGGTTTCTACATCTGAAAAAAATGATTGAACTGCACAAGATGACCTCTAAGCTATCTGTCAGCTCTAAATCTAGGATTATGACCAATCAGTTAACAGGCATTTCTTAAGTACTGTGTCAAGCACTGTCTTAGGTGCTAGAATCCTCATGTGATACCCTTTGTTTGAAGATTTCAATTGCTTCCTAAGCTGGTAAACAGCCTATGGGCCTGTGTGACTTCAGGAAAAATATTTTAACCTCTCTGGGCTTATTTTCTCATTTGTAAAATGGAGAAAATAATATCTTCCTATATTCATCACAAGGTTTTTTTTTATGAGGATCATTTGGATAATGTATGTAAAGTGTCTTATAGAAAATAGACAAATGTCAGTTACCATCCACATAGCATGATCACCTTCCTTGACTAGTTGAGAATTTATTGAAAGTCCCAAGAAATTTTTGATAAATATGAGGAAAGAGATTCAAACATGTGACAATCTGGCTAAATCTTGGTTTGAACACCAAGAAATGACTTTTTAAGCTTCTCTGTTAGCCAGTGAGGATAGTAATTAGGATTAGCTAGTTTCATTCTGTACCAATCTGTCAAGGAAAAGAAAACTCAGTGAGTTGTATCACCTTCATCAATTCCTTTTGTAACCAGGAGATATGAACTATGAGGCACAGGGAAAAACAGATGACTTGCTTGATCTGTGAGTTAATGCTTTCATTTTGCAACTGATGGTACATTGAAAAAAGGGTTGAAAGGGGGAATTCAATCTACAGAGCTTATTTTCTACATTAAGGCAAGGGGGTGGGTATCATCATGTCCCTTCTGTGGGCTGTCCTTCGGTGTTTTTGCCCAAGATGCTGCTTGGGTTCAATGCTTTCTTAAGCTATGATGGCCCTCTCTCCAGTCTCTATGACCTCTGTGTGATGGGCCCACATCTGTCCTTAAGTCACATGAATGAAAAGCTATGTCTTTTCAGCTATTTGGTGATTCATTCTTTCCTTCCTCCTTCTAGTGCTGTGAGAATATTGCTTATAGGATTCCAAGTCAGTTAGCAGGGCAACACTCCCCCTGTTTGTTCCCTTTAGCTTGCCCACATTTGAGTGGTAGACTCAGAGGTTGTTTGGTCATCATTGGACTGTGAGTGCCTGGCTGCCAACTGGGTGTTGGATTTAAATTAAAAAGACGAAAACAACAAAAGTTAACTGGTTGGCAAAATAAATCCAAATTATTAAGGCTCCTACTGTGTAGATATGTGTATATGTATATGTGAATGTAGATATGCAATCAAGGCATTAGGTAGCACACTTACCCATCATTCATTTTTTTTCTCACTCATGTTTTGATTTTGGTTAGTGGGAATGGTTAGTACAAAGTGAGTTGGAAACCAAAAATGTCACAGTAATTAGCAATACTGTGCTATTGAGGTAAAAACATCTTGGGTTTGGTCCCTCTATAGATAGATTAAATCGTCTTATGTTCATTGCTTGACCATTAAGATTCCCCCATTCATGGCCAACCCTTTCATAAATATGTAGCCATGGAGGGACTGATGAGAGGGAGAGAATTAATTTGGTCAAGACTATCCTTACTCCTTTGAATAACAATTCGGAGCTCAGGTTCTAGTGATGCAGGACTGGATTCTAATAAGATTCCAAAAGAACTCAAGGTATTTTATCTACCACTTCCTGTCTGTGATTCACTCCAATCCACCAATATTTATTAAGTTGCTACTATATGAGAGCTGGCATGTGACTGTTAATAACATGTCACAGCGCCAAGGTACACCAACTTGGACTGATGCATTGTTATCAAGAAAAAGGGAAGGAACATCATAGGCTAAAAGAGGTCACTGCACATGGGGCTTTGGGAAAGGGAAATTTTGGATTAATAGGGGAGGAAAGTAAAATAGATTTCCCAACCATTTACCTGAATGTGATGATAGAAAGTAAGCTACTTGAAAGCAAGGATTATTTTGATTTTTCTCCTTGTATCTCTAGCACAGTGACTGTCACGTAGCAGATACTTAATAAATGCTTATTGATGGATAGATTGTGACTATCTACCCATGAAATGAAAAATGTGAGGCCAGAGATATTATTTAATGTATAAGGGCCCATACTTTATGCATTTCTTTGCTAAGATAAGGGAATCGATAGTATGAACTGAGAGCAGCAGTCAAAGTCAGGGCCACCCAAGGACTTTCAGGGAGAAGTAGAATGAACACTTTAGATTTCTTCACCATTATCTTAACCAGACCTGATATCTTTCATTGTCCCAAGGGACAGATGATAAATCATTGTCATTCAAGATGGTGTCTCCTTACTCACAATGTAAACAATGAATTTCCACCAGACTTTCCCTTCTATTTAACTTTTATTAAAAGAAGTGCTAAGGTACTGTGATGCAGTACATCATATTTATTACCAAAATTATTAACAAATATACAAAACTTATACATGTAATTTTCTTACATCCATTTATTCTTCTATAATACTGCATTTGTTCAAGTAGGTTATCTACAGTATGTAAACATCCCTCGGCTTGACCTCACACAGATTAGGAAAGCCCTCTAACCCATGTAGTTATCAGATACCTTTCTTATTTGGCTTTCTTTCATAGCATCTAATCTTCACATTGGGCACGTGGAAGAGACATCTACAGTGCAAAAGAGGCAGATTTCTTTTCAGGTTTCATTCTGATCAATTTAGCAGTACCACAGTTAAAGAGCTGAGAGGAGAATAAACATATGCTAACATCTCAGAGATGGATTACTAGAAATGCCAATGACTCTGGCTTCAGCCATTCAACTTGAACACAAAGTCAACACCTCTTCCCTCTCCCTCCCTGCCCCACCCCCTTCCCCCATGCAAGGCAGATAGAAGCCTAACCTTGTCTCAAAAGGGTGTGTGTATGTTTGTGTGTGTGTGTGTGTGTGTGTGTGTGTGTGTATTTTAAGAATTTCATAATCCTAGAACAAGAAAGATTCATTTCACACAATACTGAGATCTCAGTTTCTTGTTTTCTTTTGTGTAGGTTGATTTCTGTGGTTTGGTGAGCCAGCAAAATCTCTAACTGGAAAATAAAATAAAATGAATGTGGAAGTATGGCTATTTCTCTGCTGTCTATTACCTCCCCCCACCCTCCCCATTTGAGCTGAGGATTAATATCTGTGTCCATAAGCTTCTTTATGATCCAGGCAGCAAAGTTCTGCAGTGAAAGGAAACCCCATAATGCCTCAGCAATTGGATGTCAAGGCTTTAAATACAGCCATAAAAAAGGACAGTTCCCCTCCCCCCCCATCTCTTTTGTTTTGCCTTTCAATTACTTAATTTAATCAAGTAAAGCTGATTCAGAGAGCTGTTTTTTCCCCATCCCCTCCCCCATTCTCACTCTCCAGCACAGTATTGCTATTTTAGAAGACCACACCCATATTCACAGAAACATCTGATGAGAATGGATCTGTATTTGGACGTGCACTGCATTGTGGGAACACTGCGGCCCCTCTCCCCCACCAATTTGTTACCACAGTGGCCCATTGCCTTCTGTAACACCATACATTTCTGCCAGCTTTCGGAACCGTGGTCCCCAGTCTGTCAGGAAATCGTAGCTCTGGTCTGAGTCTGAAGTGACTGACTGTAATGAGCTCAGGGACCCTGCTACAGAGCCATCCCCCTCAAACATGTATGTCTGGAGGGAGTCGAAAGGAGGGGCCCACAGATCCATGTCAGCTTCATAGAGCTTGGCCAGCACATAGCTGTGGACATTGCTATCCATGGTGCATGTCTGAGGCACATAGCGAGATAGGCTCTCAATCTCAGGCAGCATGTCCTGCCTCATCTTTGTTGCTACCCCTGTCTGTGCCTCCCGGGGATTCCACATGGCTGCTATGTCAAAGGCTTCCGTGTCCTCCTCCCCTCCTCCTTCATCATCATAGCGAACAATGTTCTCATGTATGTTCTCCTCGTCATCAATGATGTAGGGCTGCTTCCTATGACGCCTCATGGATAAGATAAGCAGCACTAGCACTGTGAAAAGCAAACAGAATGGAAAAAGAATTAGGATCCACAAGGACCTTGATAGTCTGAGACAATGGTTCAAAACAGCATCTCATCTAGGTCTGTAGTTTTATCTTCTTTAAGTTCTGCTCTTAGGCTAAAAACAAAACAAAACAAAAACCAAGCATACAAATACAGATAAGGGAAGACCTAGCTTAATGGTATTCCATGTAAAAAAGGTCTGGGGCTTTAGATGATTACAAGTACATTATATTTAGATAGTATTACATGGCAGGCAAAAAGTTAACATGATCTTAGGCTGCAAGAACAGAAGTGTCTAGAACCAGGGAAGTTATAACCCCCAGCACCTACCCAGATTGATCTGATGGAAGCCTAATCAAACTGCCCCCAACCCCAACATTCTAACTTCCTTCCAGGCCCCAACACATGCAGACATGTCGTAATTTAACCACATAACCTAGCTCTAAGCACGTTACAGGCCCCCCAGACTCAGTATAGCCACTGCCCCCAGGTCCAATTCACATATTTGAACAGGTGTGTCCTTGCACTCAACCATAAGCACATCATTCAGTGAGCCCAAGCATCACAGTACCCAACTATCTTGACCAGACAGGACCGCAATGACTAGCCAGTCAGAAAGCAGCATGACCAGCATGTTTGACCATTGAATCACAGAAGGGACCCCTCCCCATTATCTAATCCCTTAACAAACCCTTCCTGCCTTTTTAATATTCATAATTACTGTTGTGTAATCAGCATGATTACACTATAAATTTGCCTGTGTGGTCTTACTAAGTTGTTGGTTCCTCTTGGAACCTAGTTTGCTTCTGAGGTATGTCAATCCTCAATAAATGCACATACTTGGATTCAAGGTGATCTGACTCTGAATTCTTTGAGACAACCTCCACAACACAACATGAAACCACAACAGATCTATTTGAATTATTATTGTGTTTAGTACCCTTTCCCTAGAAGTATTCAAGCAAAGCCTTGTCAAGGATGCTGTAGAGGGGAATCTGACATTGAATATCTTCCTTTGGATGTCTCATAGGCAAATCCAACTCAACATGGTCCAAACAAAACTCACTTGAGCTTCTCTAAACTTGTCTATTTCACCTGAGTGCATCATCACAACCATAAAATCATCCTTGATTCTAACCTATGCAATCAGTTGCAAATCTTGTCTTGATATCTCTTGTATCTGTCCACTTTTCTTTACTTACACTATTATTACCCCAATTCAGGCCCTCAACACTTCTCATCTGGATTATTTCAAGCTTCCTAACTGGCATCCTTGCTTCCAGTCTATCTGCTCTCTAATTTATCCTCCACAGTTTCCAGAATAATCTTCTTAAAGTACAGGAGTGACCATGCCACTCTACTCAAAACTCTTCAGTGGGTATCATTTCCCTAGAGGACTAAATATATACTACTCAGCTTTGTATTTAAAGCCCTTCACAATCTGGTATTAGCCTATCTTTTTCAACTTGTTTTATAGTACTGGGCATCACACATTTTGCATCCCAGCTAAACTGGCCAGTTGGTAACCCATTAACTCATTATCTTCATCACCTCATCCACTTTGATAGATTCAATCACCATTGCTACTAAGTGGCACAATGGATACAGTGTCAGGCTTGGAGTCAAGAAGCCTCATTTCCCTGAGTTCAAATCTGGTCTCAGACACTTTCTAACTGAGCAAGTCACTTTAGCCTATTTGCTTCAGTTTCCTCATCTGTAAAATGAGCTGGAGAAGTAAATTACAAAACACTCTGCTATCTTTGCCAAGAGAACCCCAAATGGGGTAAAGAAGAGTCAGACGTGACTGAAATGACTGAATAATCACAACTTAAGTTGATAAATGGTCAAGGGAGAGAAACAGTTTTTAAAAGAAGGATTCAACACCATATATAATCATATGAAAAAATGCTCAAAATTATTATTGATTAGACAAATTCAAATTCGAGATATCATCTTTCCCCTATCGGACTGGCTAAAATGATAAATGTCCTTCAGTTGGGGAATGACAAAACAAGCTGTGCTTTATGAGTGTGATGGAATACTACTGTGATATAAGAAATAATGAGTTTGTTCATTTAGAAAAACATGGAAAGACTTGGATTTATGAAGTCCAAGGAAGGAAGGATGCTATCTACCTCCAGAGAAAGAACTTACAAATAGAAATATGCACGATATGGTCACATATACACATGCTTATAGATATGTATGCATATGTATACATGTAATACATATATGCACATGCATAGCATATATGTGTGTATATATGTATATACACACATTTAATTGTAGCTTTTTCTAGAGTGGGGGTGGGGGAAGGGAGGAAGAAAAAAATACACGGTTGAGAATGAAAGAAAACCTAGAAGGAATCATAGAAAAATTCGGTAGTTTTGAAAACAGTGTATAGTATTTACCACATATGTTTGGTTGAAATGGAAATTTATTGTTTTATGTTAAATCCTCTCTTATGTTCTGCTGTGTAGATGGATATGTTCTTTTTTTCTTTCCTCATTTTATATTTAAGTTTTAATTTCAATAAATACAGGTGATTTCCAGATTTATGTACTTGAAGGCATCTCAAACTCAACATACCTAAGCCAGAACTCATTCTATCCATTGTACCCCCAATTCACCCCCCTTCCTAACTTTCCTATGACTATAGGGGGCATCATCAACTTTTCAGTTACCCAGTTACAACCTCACTGTCCTTAGTGCCTCACACTCAACCACCCCACATATGCACTCAGTTGCTAAACCCTGTTTCTATCTCCTCAAGGTTTCACATTTCCTTCTCCACTCACATAGCCATCACTTGATTTCAGGCCCTCCTCACCTCTTGCCTGCATTTTTGCAATAGTTTCCTAGTTGTTCTCCTTGACTCCAATCTTTCTCTGCTTCCAGTCCATCTTTCACACAATTACTTAAGTGATTTTTCTGAAGTGAGAGCCTGCCCATGACACTGCTCATTAAATTCTAGTGGCTCCCTATTACCTCTAGGATCAACTATAAAGTCCGTTTTTGCAAGCTCTCTCTTTCCTATATCTCTTTACTTCTTACCTGTTCATTCCCTCCGTATACTATATAGCCAACTATACTGTTTACTTGCTGTTCCTCACAAACACTCCATATGCCATCTCTGTATCTTCGTCTTTGCTATTTTCCATAACTAGAACACTTTCTTTCCTCACTTAGGACTCGTTGAATCTCAACCTTCCTCTAAGACTTAGCTCCAATGACCCTTTCCCAGGCCCCCCTTCTGTTAACACTTTCCCCTTCAAGGTTATCTTGTCTCTGCTTTGTATGTATTTTCTACATATCTACGTATGTGCATGTTGTTTTCCACATTAGAAGAGCCCTGCTTTATCTTTTTATCCCCAGTGTACAGGGACTGGCACAAAGCAAGCATTTAATAAATGCTCACAGATGGACAGAACATAGGCACTATTCATGTCTCTTAATACCTCAGTGTTACAAGTCAGACTTGCTATATTAACATATATCAACACATTTGAATATCTATATGATTTCATAATTTATAATACCTTTATTTATTTGTGCGTGGCTTTAAGGGTTAAAACCTTAAAGCTCATTGGTGCAGCAAATAGAGTGCTGGGCCTGTAGGCAGAGAGACTTGAGTTCAAATCTGGCCTCAGACATTTACTTACATGTAATCATGGTCGAGTCACTTTACCTCTGTCTACCTTTGTTTCCCCAACTGAAAAAGAAGGGTAATAACAACATCTACCTCTCAGGGGTTTTGGGAGGATCCAATTATATAAATTTGTGAAGTGACTGGCACAGTCCCTTCCCCTTCTGACTAAAACCGTCCTCTCAAATTAGTAGTAAAAGTATCAGTATCACCATTTTACTGATAATGAAATTGAGGCAAAGGGAGGGTAAGTCACTTGGTCTAAGGTCACACGTAGTCAATGTCACAGGTAGGATTCAAGCAAGTACTCTTGCTTTTCTCTTGACCAGTCTCCCTATCCTTGTCCCTGTCCCTTTCCTCCTTTCTCCTTCCTCCTCTCTCTCTATCTCTTCCTCTGTCTTCCTCTCTGTCTCAGATCCTTGATATAGCAACATATATAATAAATGAGAGATAGCATGCAGTAGAAAGTATACATATTTATATGTGTGTGTATATATATTATATATATGCATAAATTCTTATTTTTGTCATACATAAAGTATTTTCTGTTTTTGAACCATTTTATGTTGAAAATCACTTGAAAACATATCTCTTACTGAAATATCCTAAAAAGTAATGCATGACAGGTAAGCCCAAAATATCTAGTACTTTCTCTTTAAGAAAAGGTAGAAAATAGAAATAATCTTTGTTCTTCCAATAAGCCATGATCTTCAGAAAGGCATGCATTGAGAAAAGTAATTATACGTTTTCTTGGGGGGCAGGGAGAGAGGAGTATTCAACTGAGTATAAGAAAAATAAGGAACATGAGAATTGAAAAAAAATGATCTTGGTAATAACTAAGTACCATACTTTTAAGGTCTGTTCTTGAAGGTTTGGATAATATTTTATCCCAAGAGATGTATTCTTCCCAGGACATGTTCACTGGGGTTTAAAGGCAAGATAGAGATAATCCCATTGAGCTGTTTATCTCTGTGACTGAAGACATTTTCTGGAAAGTGTGTTGACGTTTTAGCTGTACGACTTCTATTGATGTGTATGTGTGTTGTCAGAGCTGGTAAACAGTGACAACTTGACAACCCTGGAAAGTCAGATCACAGTTTATCCAATGTGAAAATATAGAATGTGGTCATATGCACTGCAAGAGATTAAGGATTGACTAATTACTCACAAAAAATGATTTTAAAGAACTTGGCATGTGAAATGGAGTTATTTGTAAATGCCAAGTAATGCTGCAAATGTCTAACATTTTCACTGTATTTTAAAATCAATCAACCAGGAAGTATATATTTATTGGATTCCTACTATGTTAGTATTGCTACGGTATGGGGAGAAAGAGTCATAAAGCATAGTCCTTGCCCTCAAGGGGTTTATGTACCAACTGACAGAGAAAATGACTGAGGAAGGAAATTTGCAGACTAAGGAGAAGAAAATGAATAATGTAGGACAGCATGTGGAAAAGTGTTCAATAGTTTGAATAACTGATGAATAACTAATAACTGACATTTGTAAGGTACATAAAGTGATTTACATATTTTATTTCATATGGTCCTCAAATAAATATGTGAGATAAATACTAATTTATCCCCATTTTACATATAAGGAAAATGACTTATAAAGTTTAAATAATATATAGGATTATATAACTAGTAAGTAACTGCTGCAGAGTTCAAACTCACATCTTTTTGACCCACAGTCCAGAGCTCCAACCACTAGGCTACCCTGCTCCTAAGCACCAAGATGTTGCTGTAGTTCAGAGAAGGGAATGATTCATAAGGACTTTGGAGAAAGGCTTAAGGGAGAAGTACGCCTTGGGATAGGTACCGAAGGATGAGTAGTAGAGCTTGCATCATTTTCAGGGGAAGGATAGAGCCATTCCTGGTGAGAGGATGCTCACAGTATATTTGTGGAAGAGTGAGAAGTCTGACCTGAAGTTGAATGAAAGGTACATGCTAAGAAATGATGGAAAATAAGATTGGACAGGATAGTAGTAGTTATTAACCTTTCATTCATTCTTTGTCCCTTTCCTGTTATATCCTTTAGGGCAGAAGTCTGCTAACCCCATTAGGTGTTCAGTCTCAATATCTAGTTTCTTCAAACCTTCACATTAAAGTCTTATAGAACTTTCAACAGTTTCATAATTTGTAGGTGATTTCAATCAAATTATAAGCTTCAAATAATGTAGACTTGTGATTTCATCTGAGTAGGGAGAAAACTCCCTCTACTAATGGAGATCAGCAGCTTAAAATCTTAGAGTTATCTGAGGCACTGAGAGGCCAAGTAACTTACAAAGGATAATGGAGTCAGCCATTCAATAAACTTTTAAGTGCCTACTGAGTGCCCAGCCTTGTGCTAAGCACTGGATATATAAAGAAAGTCAAAAGGCAGTATTTGCTCCTAAGGTCCCCACAGTCAGTATTTGTATGAAATTGAATTCAGATCTTGATTATGAATCAAATTCTTTATCTCCTACTGTATAGTGCCTCTCAAGTCTTGAAAGATGCCTGAAAATCACAATAACCAGGTCTTCTGTATAGTGGCCAAAAGCAGTCGAACATAATTGAAAGGCCTTCCCATCAGCTCCCATCCTAAAGGGGAGGGCTGCCTCAGCAAATCTAATGTGACCCTTTCCTCAGTAGGTCTCTAGGAACGTCTCAGAGAAATGGATAGAAACCTTCCTGGTAATGAGGTGCAGCTCAAAAGAGTGGAAAATAAGATCTTTCGCAAGGGGCAGAGCTGACTGCCATCAGCTTATGTGCCACCTGTGACCCGCTGCTTCGGGAGCCTCTTGGGGGCTTTCTGCAAACTGAAATGCTGGCTCTTGAACTTCATTCCTTGCCTAGACAGCTTTTGTGGGTCAGGTTGAAGCAATTATAGAAAACCTATTTGGTTGAAATAACTAATGCGTGAAATATGAAGTTTCTTAAAAGAATGCGAAAACGCTTCCCAGAAGCTTTTTTTTTTCGGGTGAGGGCTGGCAGTCTGGATTCTGAGCTGAAAGTAAATAGCTTTTCATTCCTGCTGCTGTGGGATAGTCAGCTACCTGAGAGCTCCTCATGCCATCCTATGGGTATTTGAGGAATTGCAATAGGATTTTCTTTCTGTCTGTTATCAGTGTTAGGAAACAAGAGGAATCAGAGCAAAGAAAGTTAGAAGTTGAAGGAATTCAAGGGGTCATTCAGTCAAATGCCTTCTTTTAGCAGATAAGGAAACTGAAGCCCAGATGATATTTTCCTAGATTCCTAGGAACTCCAAAGGTTATTTGGGAATCCATGGGACGTGGCACAAAGAATAAAGGACCAAGAGTCAGAAGATCTATGTCTTCTAACAATTACAGCTGTAGGAACCCAGCCAAATCATTTAATCTCTGTGGGCCAACCTTCTGTCACCTGCAAAAGAAACTGATCTCTAAAGATCTTTCTTTCCTAGAAAGATCTTTCCTTAGAACTAAATTCATAGGATCATATATTGAGGTCTGGAAGAGACATTAGAGGATATTGAATCAACCCCTTCATTTTACAAATGAGGAAACTGAGGCTGTTTGTTCACTTTTTTTTTTAGTCGTGTCTGACTCTTTGTGACATCATTTAGGGTTTTCTTGGCAAAGATCCTGGAGTGACTTTCCACTTCCTTCTTCAACTCATTTGACAGATGAGGAAATCAAGATAAACATGATTTAGTGACTTGCCCCGGGTCACACAGCTAGTAAGTCTGAAATCAGATTTGAACTCAGGTCTTCCTGACTCCAGCTGGGCCCAGCACTCTACCTACCTACCCTTCTTTAAAAGAAAAAGCAAAACAAAACAAAAAACAACTAGGGATATTTAATCTGTAGAGGAGTAATACTAATGGGAGTTATTTTCAAGTACTTATTAAATAGAAGGTGATACCAAAATTTCTTTTCTGTTTAATGATAGAGGGCATAATTAGGAACAATAGATAGAAGTTGTGAAATAGAATCATGAGTGGTAGAGGGGAATATTTCCTCAAAAATAGAACTATCCACATGTAAATGTTATCCAAATGTTTTGATAAGCAATGGGTTTCCTCTTCCTTGAGAGGCAAGTAGACCCCACTAATATCTTTGCTCCCGAAGGAATATCCTCCCCTGCCCTTTCTGGCTTCCTTTTTTATGAGTTGGCTTCCTCCATCAGAATATAAGCTCTTTGTGGATGGGAACTCTCCTTTTTGCTTGTTGTAGAGAATTATTTTTCAGTTGTTACTTGGTTGGGCTAGATGGGCCACTGAAGTCTCTTCTAACTCTGAAATTCTGTAGGCCTCTCCATGCTACTTTTTGGTGTTTTCTTCTAGAAGCAGGAAACTTATTTTCATTTGATTCTCCTGGGACAATGGAAAACCTAACACATCCATCTGCACCTTGGGTATTTACCAGCTGCATAAGCAGGTGACCATTTGCATATTTAATATTATCTAAATAACCATTTTTTTGTGATATCCCCCCCAAAATCCACTTGCAAACTATTTGTCACCCCCTCAATCTTCTCTCCAACATAAGTATGACAATTGTTTGATTCCCAGTCATGAGAATGTGTATGCATTACAGATATTTTCTTGTTTCCAGGATTGGATTTAGGTTTTGTGAGAGCTCATGAAAGAAAAAGTGGGGTTGGGGAGAAGAAATTCCCTTTGTCCTAGGGGAAGTCATATTTAATAATAGGGCATATTTACATAGTGATTTAGAGTTTCCAAAGTGCTTTTCTCACAGTCATGTGAAGTAGATAACTCAAACACTATCTCCAGTTTTAAGATGAGGTAACAGATTCAGAGAAGTAAATTCTAAAGCAACATGACAGATAGGTGATAGAGCTGACCTGGATCTTCCGTTGTTCTTTTCACTCCACAAGTTAGCCTCCATAAAGGATGCCTGGTTAGTGATATGATCTGACAGGAGGAGGAAAGACCTAAGGCCCCAACTATTTCCTTTGAACTTTGGGTGATATCTTAAATTGTACCAAGCATTAAGGCTTTGTTTTCTATTAAGGTACAAATATTCCTGAGATGGATAACTCAATAAGTTGCTGGATAAATGCTGGTTGATTAATGGATTATTAGCAATTTGTAGATGTTCCCTGAAGCATTAGGGTACGGAACAAGCAGGTTTTGACAGGGGAAAAAGAGAGAGAAATAAGGTGGGAGGGTAAAGTCCCAAGGAAGACAGAGTACTTGGGGAAGTAGGTTTCCATCATAAAGGGGAAACAGGGCAAAATGCAAAAAGGGGAACTAAGAGGGGAATCTACTTTGGAATAGGGACTGTCTTATACATCTCTGTAGCCTCTATAAGCACAGTGCCTGACATGTAGAATAAGCTCAATATATACTTTAGATTTGAAATAAATCAGAATGACTTCCAAAGACAAACTCCCCTTACTGCATCACTGCCTGCTGCCCTCCTGGCTCTTTACTCAAACACTCAAATGGACTGGGATTTGTGACCTCATTAATTTGGATGTGCCCTTTGATGTTGTCTGCTACAGCCTAGCCATGTCAGCCTCTCCTGCATGCCCCTTGTCCATGTCCTCCTGAAGTCTGCCACAGGGGATCCACCCGATGTGCTAGGATGTGCTTCATCTCTTTCTTTTAATAGTATGAGAATACCAGCAGAAAACCCTGGTTCCCTCCTGACATCATCTCTTGCTCTCTATGAATGACCAGCCCATCTTTTCTTTTTCTCAGAAGCTTCCTAAGAGTCAGTGAGGCAGAGAGAAAGAACATAGGCTCTAGATCAGAAGATTTCGGTCCAAATCTCAGCTCTGTCATATACCTTCAGTAACTTTAAGTAAGTCTCTTAATCTTTGTGTCCTAATTTCCTCATCTTTTTTTTTTTTAAATTAGGGGATTGAACCAGTTAGACTTTAGAGTTCCTTCTAACTCTGTGATCTTATCTGGTCTCTAGAGTTCCTTAGTAGTTAAACATTGTACCCAGATCACATCCACTATATCTTCTTCCTTGTCATCTGGGATACTCATTTTTAATTCTTTTGAGACTATTGTATAACATGTCTTGCTGGTATACAGTGAAATTAATAGGGATTTTTTGCCTCTATAGCTTAATGGTTAATTCATGCTGGGTTCCAGTTTCCATGAGGATGTCAGAAATGAGTTAGAAATATATGGGGTTCTGAGATCAGTGAGTATCCAGCTAGGCACATGTTTCAGTTGCCCAGAATTGGCTTTATACCAATTACTGTTAGGGAAAGATTGGGTGGTAATAAGACCCTGAGGTCCCACCTGCCTCTTGAATCTAGATCAGATGTTGTTTTTTTTTCCCCATGTGCAGGTGTTAGGAATTTGATCTTGGTAGTTTTCCTTCTTTGGCTTTTCTGTTGACCTCTAATGGTTATAATAAAGCTATCATTCAAAGCAGCTGCCTCCATTATCATCCCTTGCCACATGAGTGCCCACAGGTCCTCTAAGTGTCAGGAAAATACCAGTAAAACAACTTCTAGTACTCTCCCTCCCAAAGAACCTGGAATTAAGTTATTTTTTTATATATTTGTATTTATTTACTTTCTATTTATGCTATCTCTATCTATTTTTCCTTATTTTCTCCCCCATTACATTGGAAACTCCATGAGAATATGGATTGTTTCAGCTCTTAAAATAGTGCCAGGTACCTACATAGCAGGTACTTAAGAAATATTTGTCAGGGCTGAGCCAAGGTGGTAGAGTAGAAGCAGGGATCCACTTGAACTCTCCCCACAGACCCCTAAAAAAACTGTAAAAAATAACTCTAAACAAATTCTACAGCAGCAGAAGCCACAAAATGACATACTGAAGCAAATTTTTCAGCCCAAGACAACCTGGAAGGTCAACAGGAAGGGTACATCCCACTGGGGTGAGAGTTGAGCACAATTCAGTGTGGGCCATGCCTGTATGGACTGAGTGGGAGCAAGCCTTAGGGGACTGAATCACTAGTGCTGTGGTGGTTTCCAGACTTCTCAACCCACAAAAGTCAAAGACAGCTTAGAAGCTCAGTGGGAAGGGTTTCTGACCTGGCTGAGAGGAGGGTGGGGTCTAGCCCCAGCCCCAGCCTCAGCCCTGGCCCCAGGGCTGCTTCTGGAGCCCTGTTCTTAACAAATAGCTCAAAAGTCAAGTGTTTGACTGGGAAGGAATAGATGGGGGGAGGGAATACATGATAGATTTTTAGTTTCTTGATGAAAAGGTATTTTCTTACATCATTGATGATGAGGAATATTAAAAAATACAACCAGAAGAAGATAACAAGGTCAAGGTTCCTGCATCTAAAGCCTCCAAGAAAAATATGTATCAGGCCATGGAAGAGCTCAAAAAGGATTTTGAAAATCATATAAGAGAAATAGAGGAAAAATTGGGAAGAGAAATGAGAGTGATGCAAGAAAATCATTAAAAAGGAGTCAACAGCTTGCTAAAGGAAACACCCCAAAATACTGAAGAAAATAACACCAGTAAAATTAGATTAACCCAAATTGATAAAGAGGTCCAAAAAGCCAATGAGGAGAAGAATGCCTTAAAAAGCAGAATGGGCCAAATGGAAAAAGAAGTCCAAAAGCTCACTGAGGAAAAGAATTCCTTCAAAATTAGAATGGAACAAATGGAAGCAAATCAAGAAATAACAAATCAAAACCAAAAGAATGAAAAATAGACTACAACATAAAATATCTCATTGGAAAAACAACTGACCAGGAAAACAGATACAGAAGAGATAATTTAAAAATTATTAGACTATCTGAAAGCCATGATCAAAATAAGATCCTAGACATCATCTCATAAGAAATTATCAAGGAAAATGGCCCTGATATTCTAGAACCAGAGGGTAAAATAGAAATGGAAAGAATCTACCTATATCACCTCCTGAAAGAGATCCCCAAAAGTAAATTCCTGGGAATATTGTAGCCAAATTCCAGAGTTCCCAGGTCAGGGAGAAAATATTACAAGCAGCCAGAAAGAAACAATTGATGTACTGTGGAAACACAATTAGGAAAAAACAAGATTTAACAACTTCTACACTAAGTGATCATAGAGCTTGGAATATGATATTCTAGAGAGCAAAAGAGCTAGAATTAAAACCAAGAATCACCTACCCAGCAAAATTGAGTATAATACATCAGGGGAAAAATGAAATTTCAATACATGGAAAGATAATATTTGTAATTCATGAGACCTTTCTCAGTATTAGGGTAGTTGGAGGAGTTGGAGTGAATATATATCTATATCTATATAGATATGTGTATGCATATATGTATGTGTGTGTGTATATGTATGAAGAGAGAGAGAGAACAGGGTGAGCTGAGGATGAAGGGATGATATAAAAAAATAAAGCGTTGAGAGAAATGTACTGGGAGAAAGAGAAAGGGATAAAAAGAATGTAGTAAATCATCTCACATAAAAGAGGCAAGAAAGAGCTTTTACAATGGAGGGGAAGAGGGGGAAGGTGAAAGGGAATAAGTGAGCCTTACTTTCAATGTTTTTGGCTTCAGGAGGGAATAACATACATACTCAATTGGGTATGGATATTTATCCTACCCTACAGGAAAACAAGGAAAAAGGCGATGAGGGGAGGGACAAGAGAATGGACAGCATATTGGGGGAAGGGGCAATTGGAAGCAAGTACTTTGGTAGAGGGACAGGTCAAAGGAGAGAATAGAACAAATGGAGAGTGGGATAGGATAGAGGGAAATACAGTTAGTCTTTCGCAATATGACTGTTAGAGAAATGTTTTGCATAACTACATATGTATAACCTATATCAAATTAATTGACTTCTCAATGAGGGTGAGTGGGTGGGGAGGGGAAAGGGAGAGAATATGGAACTCAAAGCTTTAACAGTGAATGTTAAAAATTGCTTTAATGTGCAACTAGAAAATAAGCTATATAGGAAATGGGGTATAGAAATCCATCTTGTCCTACAGGAAAACAGAAGAAAGGGGATAAGGGGGGGGGGTGGGATGGGGCATGATAGAAGGGAGGCTAGATTGGAGGAAAGGATAACCAGAATATATGATGTCTTGGAGTGGGGAGAGGGAGGAGATGGGGAGAAAATTTGAAATTCAAAATGTTGCAGAAGTGAATGTTGAAAATTGAAAATAATTTTAACTGGGAAAAGAGAAAGAAATGTTGGTCAGTTGATTGATTGATTGATTGCTAGAACAAAGTACTGAGCAGTATCCCTGTTTAACATTCCCAGATGACATTTATATAATATTTTAAGGTTTGAAAAGCCCTTTTCACACATTATTTCATGTGGTCCTCACAACAACCTGCAGAAGCAGATACTGCCATTATTACCATTTTACAGATAAGAAAGCTGATGCACAGAGAGTTTAACCTACTTGCCCATGGTCACCCATCTGATAAGTTTCTGAGGTGGGATTTGAACCCAGGTGTTTCCAGACTCCAGGTCTAAGATTTTTTTCCATTATACTATATACTTTTTGGAAATAACCCAAACTCAGCAGGCAGTAAATACAGTGAAAGCTAGGAAGACTGAGACATCTAAACTGGCTTTGAGATCCCTGCCCTGCCATTCACTAGTTTTGTAACATTTGGCCAATCATTTCACCTCTCCATGCCTCAACTTTCTCATCCATAAAATGAGGCCTCAAGAATAACAGTAGTGTACATTTCTTTAGTGTAGAAGAGGGAAACCTGCAGCCTCAAGGTCACATCTCAAGGTCATGGGTTCCCCACCCTTATTCTAGTGCTTTCTAGTTTACAAAGCACTTTATATCCATTATCTCATTTGATTGCTACTATAAGCTCATGAAGTAGAGGATTTATCTGGTCTGTCTCTAAAGTTCTATGATTCTGATATGTCACATTGACAACATTCTGAAGTCTCTTGCCAACATGGGGATGATGTTTCCATTGGACATTCGCAGTCCTTTCCCCCAACCTACCTTTCCATCATTGTGATATTTGTTTTTCTCCCATTGTGCACACATTGAACCATGATTCAATTAAACTGGTCTTCATATTGTTCTGTGTCCGCAACAATCCATCTCCCTTCCCCATACCTTTGTCCTGGCTCCCCATCCATTCCCTTGCCTGGAATGTACTTTTCCTTCTCATTTCTGCCTCAGTCATTTCAGTGCTGTCTGACTCTTCATGATCCCATTTGGGATTTTCTTGGCAAAGATATTGGAGTGGTTTGCAATTTCCTTCTCCAACTCATTTTACAGATGAGGAAACTGAGGCAAACAGGATTAAGTGATATGCTCAGGGTCACATTGATAGTAGTATCTGAGGCCAGATTTGAACTCAGAAAGATGAATCTTCCTAACTTCAGGCCTGGTACTCTACCCACTGTGATACATACTGCCCTGAAAATGATTTACATAAAACATTAATTAAGATTTCCAAAGCATTTGCTCATTGCTCATGATGGAATGAAGTAGGACAGACTTACCTAGGAGAACAAAGATGCACGCGAGGATGGCAATGAGGGCCCCCCTGCTCAGGCTGACAGGAAGCATGTAGGCCTCAGCACTGCAGGACATCACATCCCCATCATCATCGCAGCTGCACACCTGGACTGTCAGGGTGCCTGTGCTACTCAGCATGGGCCTTCCATTGTCTGCAATCAGGATGGGCAGGTAAAAGACATTCTGTTCCTGCTGTCTAA
Source organism: Bettongia penicillata ogilbyi (assembly GCA_023548195.1). Lineage (NCBI taxonomy): Eukaryota > Metazoa > Chordata > Mammalia > Diprotodontia > Potoroidae > Bettongia > Bettongia penicillata. The sequence continues at coordinate 559,065 of JAJHZJ010000193.1, read as the reverse complement.
AGCCAGATCTCCTGGTAAGAATCCGGGCAGTATTGTCTGGGGTGGGAAAAGAAAAAAAACGTTGGGTTGGAAGAGGCAAGGAGAAAGGTGGGAAGAAGAAGATACACAAACAAGTGAATTAAACTTTTCTGATGAAGGAAGAAAGAAGAGAGGAGAATGACAGGAAGACAAGTCTCTGTGATGTTCCCATGTTTGCACTCTCTCTGGTTTTGCATGCATCAGCATTTGGCCTCTGTTTCCCTGTCTGATTTTTACTTGCTTCCAGGCAAAACACTGAGACCTGGGAGGCCAGGCCTTTTCAGGAGAATGTCCTATTCTTTGTGACATAAACCGCCCAGGGCTAACTGTCAGCCTTCAGATCTCACCAAAGTGTCTTGGGGAAAGCCAGACAGAAATGAACAATCAAGGGCAACTCTGGTCCCTGTTTATTCCTGCTCAGCAGTTTCTCAAGGCCTTACGGCTGCTTTGTGTCTCAAGTTAAAAAAAAAAAAAAAGTAAAAAAGAGGCTGAGACCTCAGTGAGCAACCTTGGTGATTGTGGCAGATTGCTTATTTCTGTCACATTCCAGTTTGGCTGGGGCTCATGTCCTTTACTGTTTTCTTTTATAGTCCCTCAAAGACAGCCATCAAATCCCCTTGGTACCTTTGAAAAAGGGTGTTCCTTTGACATAGGCTTATTTGAAATCCTCTAGTCATGGGCTACTGCCACTTTCCCATGGGTGGGCTGAAGGTAGGGATGCCACTACTTGAAAACTTAGATAGATTTGGAGATCAACTTGGGGGGAGGTTTGACCTTGATTGGTAGCTTAAGCATCAAGCCTTGCTTCCTCCCTCCTTCCTTCCTGGCTTCCTTCCTGGCTTCCTTCCTTCCTTCTTTCCTCTCTCTACCCACCACCTCCCCTTTTCTCTCCATGGAATTGGTCACAATGAAGTTCAGGGATTCTCAACCTTTTTATGTCATGGACCCCCTGTGGAAGTCTGATCATGGCTATGGGCCCTTTCCCAAAATAATGCTTTCAAAAACATAATATAAAAAGTATATAGAAGTAAAAGGGAAATAAATTTTATTGAAATACAATTATGAAAATATATTAAAAGCCTCAGGTTTATGGAGCTCAGATTAAGAATTCTTGGTGTAGGAGAAAGAGGTGATCCTGAAGTTGGGAGAGACCCAAGTTCTCAAATCTCATCTTGGACTTTACTAGCTATGTATCTTCTGTTTCTTCATCTGTAAAATGGGGATAATAACTGTAGAACACTGCATGTAATGTCAGAATTTTCCTATGTATTACTTAGTTTTGGTAAACTTTCTTTTTCTTCCTCTTTTTTTAATCAGTTGATTATAAGGGATGATGTTCCTGAAGGGGCTGTGGAAGAAATATGTAGGAATATAAATGAAATGAAAGCAAAATGTATATCTATCTCCCTCCTGGGGCAGTTGTGGGACTCAAATGAGATAACAGTGTGGAAAAAGAAAAAAGAGGTTAAATCACAGATGTTAAAATGCTAGATTAAAAAGTTAGCTATTGCTAGGTTATAATTTGCCTAAAACTATACATTAGCTATGTAACTATATAGCATAAGTTCATCAAATTTCCTGTAATATAGGTTTGAATTATATCCTCTATGATATTCTATAAAATTTTGCCATATTCTCAACATCCTTCAAGCGTGTGTAATCTATAGAATAAGTTCTCTTTTGCAAAAATAAATTTGAGAATAGATTTGAGGAGACAAAGTGTTTGAGAAATGCATTACAGTATGTTAATAGTGACACCAAAAGGTCCAAGTAGCTGATCACTCTGTCTGTCTGTCTGTCTATCTATCTGTGCTTGTCCTTTATTGCCGAAGAAGACCATGCCATCAGAGAAATAATGACATGACTTGCACTTGACTTTGTTTTGAATGAGGGAGGGCTGTGCAGGTCACCAGCCTCACTTCTCCTCCAGAGCCATCTGAATTCAGTGACCAGATATTCATCAGGATGACAGGACATGAGCCAGGATGAGGCAATTGGGGTTAAGTGACTTGCCCAAGGTCACATAGCTAGTGAGTGTGAAGTGTCTGAGGTGAGATTTGAACTCAAGTCCTCCTGATTCCTGCACTGGTGCTCTATCCACTGCATCACCTAGCTGCCCTATCTATCTTTCTATCTTTTATTCAGTCATTTATTTGGCTATTTATGCTATAGTTTGGTGACCCTTAGTACAGACTAAGGTATGTAGTTGGATGGACAGTCTTTAGAACCTATCTGTAAAAAGACCTATGTATCAATATGTGAGTATATATGTATATGTGCATATGCAGATACATACATATATATGAATTCACACATGTGTATACATACACACATATGATATATCTCTAACTATATATCTTAGACACTGAAAAAAGTCAATCCCAGAATTGACTAGAAAGAAGAGAGCAGGCTGGATTGATTTTAAAAAATTTTGTGATTCTCTTAATGATTCCAGTCACTTCTCTGTGATAAAGAACCATCTCTTGAATACTGTATTCATTTCCATCCAATATAATGACATTGTAAAGCAGTAAGTTATGGGATCTGAGACTGAAATCTAAAGTTGAGGATCACCCGAAAGGTAGTGGTTGTGAAAAGGATGTAACACAATATAAATGAGGATTTCACATCAGGAAATACATGAAGGATGGCATCCAAAAAAATGAATGACCAGAATGGGCAAGAGACATTTGATGGGCAGGCAATTACTTTACTGATAGCCTTGAAATATTGGAATGCTTGAAACAATTGGGATGGACTTCGATGGCAAGTGCATGTGAAGAGCTTTATGATTATTCCACAAATTGGGCCAGAATTTATGGGTTATCATCTGCCTCAGTGGAGGGAATATCCACCTTGATGAGATCACAGATTTGAAAGAACTTTGGTATATTTTTATCTATAGTTGATCAATCACTGCCACCTGTATAAAACCTTTTATGGTGTCCTCTACTATTGGATAGAGATAATAGCACCTACCTCATAGAGAATCAAATGAGACATTATTTGTAAAAGTGTTTAGCACACTGGGAAAAGGCCACAATTTTAAGAATTTCCTGACAAATTAATGTGGTTTAATGTAGTATTATCATGAAATGTTGTATATATTAGAGTTATTGACATTTGATCTTTCTCTCCTACTAGATCACAATTTCCATGAGAGCAGGGACTGCATCTTTTCTCCATTTTATGTATCATGCAGTGCTACTGTACTAAAAGGCAGATGTGATGTGTGAATACAAGTATGTTCCAGGCCAGGTAGACAAAAACATGGTGGTGTAGAGATGGAAGATAGATTATTGTATGTGAGAAGAGTAGGAAGGGCATTTTGGTCAGAGTGTAGAATGCAGTAACGGGGAGCAATGTATAGTAAGATTGGAAAGTTGGTTGGGGTCTGATTGTACAGAGCTTTAAAAGTAAAAGAGAAGTTTATTTTGATTCTAGAGATGATAGTGAGTCCCGGAAATTTATTGAGTAAGGAGTGACATGCTCAGAGATCTACAATTTTCTTTTAGTGTGATATACTTTCATAAACACAGTGTGGATTTGGGAGTCTTGCATCTTTTCTTGAGGGTCCTACAGTAGAATGTATCTGGATAGAAAACTGGCATGGGAAGACATTAAAAGTTTATGTTTTCTGTTGAAAATGTGCTGACTGCTGTTTTTGAGACCATTCCAAAGGATGAATCATTTCCTTTTCCTAGCTGTCCTGCTCTAGCAGACTTTCATGTATGGGTGTTGGCTCCAAAAATTGATACTGGAAAGGGACCCAAAGTAACTCATAAGAAATCTTGGACCTAATACTTTGCAACATATCTTTTCTCTATGTAGGTATAGTACTAAATGCCAGTGTGGAAAAATTGCATAATCACTCTACAGGCAGTCTGATAGGATGTGATATGATATGCTAGAAATCGATAGTTCTTTTATTCTTTTCTATGATTTTTTTTCCAAAACCTACTCGTGAGGGTCAAGGACTATTTTTACAAGTAGGGTTTTCTATAAAGTAGATAAATGGAAAAACAGATAATTTCTTTTCTAAAACATACTTCCACATTACATGGATAACTGCTGACTAACAAAATGTCAAAGGTCATGGAATATGGCTATTTCAGATTGAGGTTTTTGTTGACTTTCCTATAAAATTTTCACAGTGATTCTGCGATATAAAATAGGGAAACCTGAAAGAAAAAGTAATTTGATGTTTTTAGAAATCTGTGAGATCAGCCTTTGTTATACCAAGACTAAAGTGAGCTTGAGAAGAACTAACCAAAACACTGTTGAATGGGAATCTACCTATGAGCTGGACAATATGAACCCATGAGGGGAAAGACCTTATCTAATTTGTATATTCCCCTTGCCCAGCCCCACTCCAATTCTAGTAGCTAGCACCATGATCTTCACAAACAGTACTTGATAATTTTGTTTTAGTTGAATTAGCTCTAAAAATATTGGGCGTTGGGGAAGAGTGCATTTCTGGACCGAGATATGGATATCTCCAACTATGAATATTCATTATTATCCACCTTTTCCTAAGAATTTTACAAAATGAATTCTGGAGAGGTTGCATGGCTTGCTGGATATAGAGTTGGTCTCACTGACAGGAAGACCTGGGATTGAGTCCTACTTGTGACACATACTGGTTATGACATCCTGGGCAAGTCACTTAACCTCTTAGTATTCTAGACAACTCTCTAAGACTATAAATTGAGAATGTGCTAACCCAAACTGGTAACGGGAATTTCTTCATCTTGGAATTCCTTACACAAATGACATTACAAGTCTACTTCCTACAGCATTAATAGTATGAAGGAAACAAGACTGCTTTAAAGAGATTAGCATAAATTGGTAGAAAATGATGGAATTTAAAGTTTTATAGATTTGGAAGTAGAAGAGACCTTAGAGACCATTTTGTCCTGTCACTTCATTTTGTAGGTTAGGAACCGAGTCCCACGGATATTAAATGATTTGCCCAAGGTTACACAGATGGTAGCAGCAGAAGTGGGATTTGAACCAGGGTTCTCTGACTCCAAAACTAGTAATCTTTCCATTGTATCATGCTGAATAATGTTTCCTGTCATATTAAATTTTGGATTTCTTATAAAAGCAGGGTCTATTTAGTGGAACAAAGCTATAAATACCTATTAGTTTTAGACTAGAACTAGTTTAATAGTTGCTCTTTTTAGACTGAGCCATAATGAAGTGGGGAAACTGTAGTTATATCTGAAAGGGTCTTCAAATTTAGAGATGTGTACTTTCCCCTAGTGATGTTACAGCTTACTGACCTTGTCTCTTGGTGATCCCAAGTCATGGTCCCTTTATATCCACAGCAGAGTTGCTCCTATTCCCTTTCCTGGTTCCAGGTTACCCCCCACTCCCACAGTGCTTGGGTCGTGGTGACCAGATGCTATATCTGCTACTTATTCTATTTGCATCCTGGGTTGAGGTAACAGAGAAGGCAAAGTTCTTCTGCTATCATTGCAATACTATTATGTGATTTCACTTAATTTTTTTTCGCTGGTATATATATACATATAAATATATAAATATATGTGTGTGTGTGTATTTACTTCCTATTTGTAAGTATCATATTTATCAACAATAGCAGGATATTTGCCTGGTTGGAAGAATAATAGATGCATAGAATTGTAAAGCAGAAAAAGACATTAGAGATCATTATGCTCAACCTCTTCATTTTATAGATTAGGAAACTGAAGCAGACGAGGATTAAGAGACAGTCACATAGCTGGTAAATATCTGAGTTCAGATTTGAACTCAGGCCTTCCTGACTCGAGGTCAGCTGCCTCTTAAAGTCAAGTTCATGAGGTAGCATTTACAGCTAAGTCACAGCTTGTCTTATCTGAACAAACAGTGGTAATAATAGCTATGAAGCCATTTCATAGAGTTGGGCAGATCTAACAAGACGATGTATAACACTGACAATCTTTAAGTGTTATGTAAGTGTCAGCTCTGATGAGGTTGAAGGCGAGCCGTGAGGACCTCAGAGAATGTCTAATCCAAATACCTCATTGTATATATAAGGAAAATGGGGCCAAAGAAGTTAAATCACTTAGGATCATATAGTAAGTAAGTATGTGAGGCAGGATGTGAACCTAGGTCTTCCTGACTCCCACTCTGTACTACACATAATGTTACCTGTACAGTTTGGCTCCTATCACTCTGTTAAGAAGGAAAAGAAAATCAGGAATTATGGATTTCAATTTCATATTTAATTTTAATGACCACATAGTTCTTAGTATTTTAGATAATCAAAATGTTATTTAAGTTCACTCATTTCAGGAGTAAGAAATGAATGGATCAGAAGTTGATAGATTCTGTAAGATGTCCAGATAACTGAAGCACCCTAATGATATTTTTAAAAAAGGATGAAGTACTTAAAATAAAATAAATATTAAATAATAATAGCTAGCATTTACATGGTACTTTTAAGATTTGTACAGTCCTTTGAATATATTATTAGATTTGATCATCATAACAACCCTGTCAAGTAGGTGCTATAATTATCCCCATTTTTCAGATAAGGCAACTGGGGTTGAGAATGGGTAAGCGACTTGACCAGGTTCACTTCAGAATTTATTTAAATGTGTAAACTTGGGCAAATCATGTATCCACTCTTAGTCTCAGTTTCCTCTTCTGTAATATGGTGACATTTTTCAGTTGTGTCTGACTCTTTGTGACTCTACTTGAGATTTTCTTGGCAAAGATAATGGAGTGGTCTGCTATTTCCTTCTCTAGTTCATTTTACAGATGAAGAAACTGAGGCAACCAAGGTTAAGCGACCTGTCCAAGGTCATAAAGCTAGTAAGTGTTTGAGGCTAGATTTGAACTCAGGGAAATGAATCTTCCTGATTCCAGGTCCCACATTCTGTGCCACTGTGTCATCTAGCTGCCTTTCAATGGGGAAACTAATAATTATAATCATAATATTAACAAAAATAATGACAATTATAATAGTTTGAGTCCCAATTTGAAACCATGTCCCTGACTCCTTACCTAGTACTCTATCCACTGTAGTAACTAGGCATACTGACAGACCATTGTGATAATTGTATCTTAACTCTTTTCTTGGAGCAGAGATGGCAAGGCAATTGGGGTTAAGTGACTTGCCCAAGGTCACAAAGTAAGTGTCAAGTGTCTGAGGTCGAATTTGAACTTAGATCCTCTTGCTTTCAGGGCCAGTGCATTGCCCCACCTAAGTCTTGACTCTTAAAGATCTCTCTGCTCTTCTTCAATATTTTTCCAAGATTTGCTTATTACTTCCCCTTCTACTCCAAATGCCCCTCTCTGACTTTGCTAATTCTCCTTTCCAGATCATTTTCTCCCACCTTCTTTAAACTCTTTCACCACATCGACAGAGCAATAAAGAAGAATCACAACCAGTCAGGGAAATGAAAGGAATGTTTGGAACCAGAGGGGAAAGTGCTTCATCCCTGACACCCTGTGGAGACACTTAAAAAGGCTCTAGTTGTCAAAAGAACAGTTAGAGTCTTTCCCCCATACCAGCTCAAGGCTTTATTTCTTCTACCTTTATGAATTAATAGTAAGTCTCCTTCAGCTCCAGCTGTACAAACCTGCAGCATGCCCATCAAGGGGAAGCTGGGGCTGCTGGGATATGTATGTTCCCTGGGAGCTAGGGAACATGCTTTAGAGAAAAATGGGCACAACCACATGACCTTGAAGTCCTCTCTAATCAGTAGGAATCATTTGGTGTTACTGGAAATAACATTGTAATGGAAAGCATCACCAGCCCAACTCTCAAAAAGAGCATCTCCATAACTAACAGTCTGTGGCCACTCTCATTACCTTGATTATCCCTTAGAGTGAAGTTGGGGTTGTTGGCTGCCTCAGGAGCCAAGCTGTAGTAGAAGTGCTGACCATCTTGTGGGTCATCCTGGTCTATTGCGCTCACTGTCTGAATCAGCTGTGGAAGGAAAAAAAAGGAAACCAGGTGAAGCAGCTGGAGCCAATTGAAAAGTCCCCACAGCCATGAAAACTCAGAGTTCTTGCTCTCCAATCATTGCCTTGCTAAGGCAAAAAATGAACAACTGACCCAAACTTTTCCTCCTTTCTTCCCCACAGCCAACACAAGGTTCACCAAGAATGTGATGGAGCTATGGTGGTCAGGTGGTCTGTTTATTGTCAGCACTCAGCAAATTAAAAGGCCTGGTGTGAAATTCACTAGGAAGAGTTGCAGCCATGGCCACTGTGTCCCTATATTAAGAACAAGCCTCATTTGTGGCAGAGTAAAGGGAGTAGATTAAAAAAAATTATTGATATTGTTTGTTTCTATAGAATCTAAATTTCCCCATTTGTCCCTCCCTGCCCTGACTTTCAGAGAGCCATCCCTTACAGCAAAGAGGTTTTTTTTTGTTTTTTGTTTTTACTTAGGAAAGGAGAATAGCTAAAATATATCTGGCCCTTTAAGGTTTGCAAAATGCTTTATATGTTAATTCACTTGATCCTCACAAAAACCCTGTGAAGTAGGGGGAAAGAGGAGAAAGAGAATAGGCATTATCAACTGCCAACTTATGTGCCAGGCACTGTGCTAAGAACTTTTCCAATATTATCTCCACTGATGATCACAGCAACCTTGGGAGTTGGGTGCTATTTATTATCCTGATTTTAGAGAGGAGGCAGACAGAGGTTAAGTGACTTCCCCTGGGCCACACAGCTAGTGTCTGAGGCTGGACTTGAACCTCAGTCTTTCTGACTCCAGGTCCAATGCTTTATCCACTGCACCACCTGTAAGGTGCAGTGCAGTATCTGTATCACGCACTATGAATATGTATGCATATTTCCAGGGTAAATTAGCAAAATAAAACTTTCTTCCTTAAAGACAAAACCAAAATATTTATTTGAGATAGCATTAGAATACCAGGAGATAAGATTTAACAGGGTACTTATCACTAATCCAGGGAGTGCCAGCATCTTAAACTTTCTTTCTTTCAGGCCTCGCCACAAAAGATAAGTTCGCCTAAACAAATTCTTCCCTATTCCTACACACACACACAGCTTGTTCTCTCTCTCTCTCTCTCTCTGTCTCTGTCTCTGTCTCTCTCTCTCTGTCTCTCTGTCTCTCTCTCCCCCCCTCCTTAGGCAAGCTCTTCTCAGTCTCAGCTCCATGTGACCCAGGCTCCATATGATCACAGGCTCCATGCATTAGATCTATTAATGAGCAGGAAAGATCTTCCTATTCTATTAACATTACACCACCCAGATGGTAAGTGCTATTATTATCCCTATTATACAGATAATGAAATGGATACCACAGGATCTTAGATTTCAATCTGGAAGCAACTTTAGAGGATACCTAGTTAAATTGCCTCATTTTATAGATGAGGAAACTGAGTTACAGAGAAGTTAAGTTACTTGCCTATGTTCACAAAGATATTAATTGTCTGAGGCAAGATTCAAATGCAGATATTTCTTATTTCAAGTTTCATGCTCTATACACTGCACAGGTCAGTAAATTTTTAAAAAATGACAATAAATAGAAAATACAATGTTCTACACCCATAGACAAACTCCTCCATTTCCACCTCTGCAAAGTGGGAGTGGGACGTGTTTTCTCATATTTCTTCTTTGGGGTCATGCTTGTTCTTTGTAATATTACAGTGTTTATTTTTTATTGTTTTGTAGTTGTTAGACTTTCCATTTACATTACTCTAGTCATTTGGTATATTGTTGTTTCATTTTGTTTTTTGCCCTGCTTACTTCTCTTTCATCAATTCACAGAAGACTTTCCATGCTTCTCTGTATTCATCATATTTTCTTACTGCACAATTCACTACCTCAACTTGTCCAGGCAATCCACAATTGATTTATTTGGTGTTCTTTGCTACCATAAAAAGTGCTGCTATAAATATTTTAGTGTCTAAGGAGCTGTGTTTATGATACCTCTTTGAGATCTATGCTTAGTAGTAGAATTTCTTGGTCAAAGAATGAGGAGGATATCTTAACCACTTCTTTGGCATCATTGTGAATTGCTCTTTAGAATGGTTACACTAATTCACAGATAACTGGAGCTGTTTTACTAAATAGGTCTTGAAGCAGGACCTTAAGACCCCAGCTGTCTAGTGTCTCTACTGTCTACTCTCTATGGTCACTCAAAACTCCAGAGATAGTTCTTCCTTCAGCTTCAATCCTTCCCTGTGGGAGACCTTTCTAATCAGATATAGAAGTGATATGTTACCATGTTAGTGTTCATGAGCACATTAATGAGCACTGGGTTAACAGGCTAGTGATTTCTGACCTAGGAGAAAAATAGAATAGTGAGTGAAAGGGGAGATAACAGTATGATGGAAAAAGTGAGTTTGGAAGAAGTTTGCTATGGATGGGGGTTGGTGGGTGGGAGAGAGAGAGAGACAGAGAGAGAGAGAGAGAGAGAGAGAGAGAGAGAGAGAGAGAGAGAGAGAGAGAGAGACAGAGAGAGAGAGAGAGAGAGAGAGAGAGAGAGAGACAGAGAGAGAGACAGAGAGACAGAGAGACAGAGAGAGAGACAGAGACAGACAGAGACAGACAGAGAGACAGAGACAGACAGAGAGACAGAGACAGACAGAGAGACAGAGACAGAGAGAGACAGAGACAGAGAGAGACAGAGACAGACAGAGAGACAGAGACAGACAGAGAGACAGACAGACAGAGACAGAGAGAGACGGACAGAGAGAGAGACACACACACACACACACACACACACAGAGAGAGAGAGAGAGAGAGAGAGAGAGAGAGAGAGAGAGAGAGAGAGAGAGAAACATTGGATATCAGGTAAGAGAAAAGAGATACAGAAAGGGAGCCCAGAGCTTGCTGAAGACACCTTTTGTTTAGTTTACAGTTCTGCTTCAGATCTGTTCTGCTCACTCACTTCTGTGTTCAGTCCCTAGAATCTTCCTAGCCTGATATCCTGGAGAAGCCTTCTCCTCCCTCCCAGGTACAATACTGGCTATGTTTAGAGTGTTTGTTAAGATGAGCAGCAGCTTGGCGTAGCGAATAGAGGGCTAACCTGAGGGATCAGGAAGATCTAGATTCAGGCTCCCCTGATATGGTGTGTGACCCTGGGCAAGTCCCTTAACTTTTCAGTGCACTAGGAAACTTTCTAAGACTCTAAGTGACAGAGAAGATGCTTACCTGTTTTCCTTACCTGGAAGTTCCAAATAGCAGTGAAATCATCCGTCTAGTCCCCTATTAAGTCTAGTGCCAAGCAGTTAAATAAGGGGGAGACCAATCAGTCAAGAAAGATTTGTTAAGCACCTACCATGTGCCAGGCACTGCGAGACATGGCATTATTTGACCTGTGATTGCAGACAAAGGGATCTGCAATGCTGCACAGTTATCAGGAAAGGCTATTTCAGAATGTGCAACATGACAGTCTTCTTGGGACAGAACTATGAGGTTACTATGTTTTAAAAACGAAAGGGCAAATCTGCATGCCTGGATCTAAGTTGGGAATACCCCCTAGTCATTGTCCTAGACAATGACAGATCCTTTCATCAAGCCTTACTTGGGTTATGATATGTAAGTTTCATTCTTGCCCTCAGTCATTCAAAAGTATCCTGTATGATTCATCTCTGTGTCTTCTTCAAGGTCATTTACTGAGAAAAAAAGCACATTTACACTTTCTTACAGGAAGGCAGATGGGCTGCTATGGCCACTAACACAAGGAAATTCAACTTTTGATAAATTTAGCTGCATCTACAGAGGATGACTTGAAAAATGAACCAAAAAACCCCCCCACCAAAACAACAAACCCTAAGTCCTAGAGACTAATTCAAAGTATTCAATTTGTAATATCCAAATGGAGAGGTAAGAACTTATGTAGGGGTAAGAGAGGGGTTTCCCAGATGACAGTAATCGAGCTCCATGTGATACTCTGGATACTCACACTCTGAATTCTGTAATTTTGTGTCACTAGTAGGTTGTGCTTAAAGGTGAGTCCATTGTAGCACATTTCAAATAAGACTGCAGAAATGTGGATTTGCTCGGTGATTCCATTTAATAAGAACAGTGGCTAAAGTCTATTAACCTGTCAGAAAACATCTTTTTCCCCCTAACGCTCTCTAAGAAATGTAGAAGTTGCAAAGAGTCACATTTAGGCTCAATGTCAGGAAAATCTTTCTAGCAATTACAGAAGTCTGGAATGGGCTGCCTTGGGAAGATATATGGGCTTAATGGAAGTCCTTAACCAAAGGTTGTATGACCACTTGTCAAGTGTATAGTAGTAGGAATTCTTGTGGGTACAAGTTTGTCCAGATAGCTGCTTAGATTCTCTCCAACTCTGAAAATCACTGATTTTGTGAAAAGCAGAGAATATTTTATTTTTCTTATAAAATGATAAAATTACTTAATATCCTCTTAAAAGTAAGAGTCAACATTTAATTGAGTTTTGAAGTTTTCAAAATGCTCTATATAAATGATCACATTTGATTCTCAGAAAAATCCTGAGATGAAAGGCTTTTATCAGCCCCATTTCAGACAAGAAAACTGCCTTACCTAAGGTTGCACAGAATTAAGTGTCCAGCAAGACCCAGGTCTTGCTGTTTCCAAATCCAGCACTCTGTCCACTATGCCACCTAACCCCTTTTCCTTAGTCCCTTTTATGGTTCTAGGAGAATTATTATTATTTTTTGAATATTGCTTAGATTGGGACCTTGGGCAGCTTGGAGGTATAGTGGATAAAGTACCTGGAGTCAGGAACAGACACCTTTCTGAGTTCAAATCTGGCCTCAGACACTTGCTAGCTGTTTGATCCTGGGCAAGTTACTTCACCCTGTTTACCTTAGTCTCTTCGCCTTTAAAATATACTGAAGAAGAAAATGGTAAACCACTCCAGTACCTTTACTGAGAAAACCTCAAAAAGGGTTGTGAAAAGTTGGATATAACTGAAACAAATGAACAGCAAGTGAAGTATGTGACCACTGAAGTCCCTTCCAACTCTCAGATTCTGGGTTTTTGCGAATAGGACTTCAACAGTTCAAGCAAATGTTAAGGTTAACAATTCACAGGCAAGATATTAGAATTGTGCCTACCCTTTTCTACATTATTTTTCAGTGTATTATAAACTATCAAATCAAACAAATTGTTAAGGCAAGGATAATTAAGACAGATCAAACATGTAAAGCTTTTTTTCCCCTTTTGCAGAGAAGTCATTCTGTCTTATGTATACAAGCAGAGCAGAGAAGTGTACGGTCATTATCTAGTGAATTCATGAAGATACTCTTAAAAGCTCTGACTATGCAGTATGATATAATGATGCTGGGAGGATGAGGAGGAGATGCAAATCAGAGTAGAAAGTACTGGGGAGAGCTAAAGACAATAAGAGCTCCTGTTGAAAAATGACCAGTACAGATAGTCCCCAACTTACAAATGACCCAGGCATACAAATGACAGGCAGCTATTCCTGTTTGATCCCCACCCCATTCCATCCCATCCTATCCCATTCCAATTTATTTCATTCCATTCCATTCTATTCACTTCTATTCTCCCCCATTCCTTTCCATGCCATCCCATTCTTCTATGCCACCCAACTAGAGGCTGCACTTACTGCAACCATGGTAACTGCTTTGAAGAAATGAAGAGCTATGAGAATCTATTGGGTCAGATGTGGAATGCGGGAATAAGTTGTGAAAAGTAGGAATAGTTTCAGGACATTGACCTTGGGATCAGATTTCCAAGCAGAATAGCCTTTTTATTTTATTTTATTTTATCCAATACTGCTTGATGCTTGAATTAAAGGATGAAATTCTAGATGTCTTCAAGGCTTTGAAGGATTTTCAGATGGAAGAGGGATTCTTCTACTTGGCCTCAGAAGGAAAAACTAGGAATAATGATTGAAAATTGAAAAGAGACAGGTTTAGACTTCCAACCAATATGAGTTATGCATAAGAGATTGTCTCTAGAGTGGACCCAAATGGGGTCTGAAGATAGATTATAAGGTGGGTCTGTAAACTTGTATCAGAAAAATATTTTATCTTTACTTTAACAGAATTTATTTCCTTGGTAAGCCTATTTTATAAAATTTTATTTTGTGTAGTCAAAACACTTTTCTGAGGAGAGGTCCATAGGTTTTCCCAGTCTGCCAAAGGGGTCCATGACACAAAAAATATTAAGAACCTCTGCTCAGAGGTAGTGTGTCCCTCCTTCACCATAGGTCTTCAAATGGAAGGTGACCTCTTAGGGATGTTTGAAAGGAATTTCTTTTCAGAGACAGATTAGGCTGGATTCCTTCTAAAGCAGAAAAAAGCAACTGCCTCTGGAGATGTTTCTGAGGGATGTGTCATTTGAGGCAGCTAGGCAGCATAGTGGATAGAACTTGGAGTTCTTGGAGGCTTGGAGTCAGGAAGACCTTAGTTTAACTTCTGCCTCAGATACTAGGTGTATAACAAAGAGCAAACTGATTAACCTCAGTTTCCTCAACTGTAAAATTAGGATAATAATAACACCTGTCTTTCAGGATTGTTGTGAGTATCAGATGAAATAATATTAGTAAAATGCTAAGTATAGCTCCTGGTACATAGTAAGTGCTCAATAAACATTTATTCCTTTTCTTCCTTCATCTCTCAATGGGAAGCAGTTTAACCATATTGTTCTTCCAACACTTAGCTTAAGATCTGCATTGAAAGGATGGCAGTTTTTTCTTTCTTTCTTTTTTTGAATAGGAGGCGATAATTTGGGATCATGTAGCACTTAGAAAGTATAGGGTGGGTAAAGTGCCACACTGTAGGTTTTAGTCAGCTTGAGGGGACTGAGGACAAAGAAAATCCTGTTGAAAGCACTGCTAGGAGGTGAAGAGGAGGGGCAAAAATTAAGGAAAATGGGCACCAGATAAACCACTTATTTTAGTATTTTGTAATACTAAATTACAAAAGAAGAAGAGGAAGAAGAAAAGAGGAGATAACTCTTTTCTTCTGCTTCCCCTCTCCTGCACTACATATTCCCTACAACCTGTTTCCCAGGAACAAGAACTTAAGCCAGTACTCTTAGATCAGCAACACTAGGGTTAAATGGTTTTTGTGTGCTAGACCAGGCACCTAACCACCATCTATAATGTTGTTTCTATGGGAGACTACATTCGGAGCTCTGAAAGACTGATCTCCATGGACATTTTAGGACAATACCTGTAGGGAAATGTTGAAAATTAAAGTATGACTAGTTTATTGTAATAAGAAATCTGTAACAGGTGTTTCTCTGAGCTACACACCCATGTTCTATGTTGGGGACTACTCTTCAGCATGAAAGACAATTCATAGTGCTTGGTACATAGTAAGCACTTGAGTGCTTTTCAATTCCTTCCTTCCTTCCTTCATTCATTCAAAGACCTCAATCATGTGGCTCTACTCACCTGCCCGGCTTTGGCATTTTCACAAACAAAAGCTTCATAGAATCTGGGGAACTCAGGAGCATTGTCATTCACATCTAAGACCTTTACTGTGACGGAAACACTTCCAATTTGTGTGGGGTTGTCTGAAGATAAAAATAAAATAGGATATAAAAAGAGTAAGTTATTCAGAGACCCAGGAAAAGTAACTTAATGAGGGAAGCAGTATGTTTACTTGATCATACTAATTGCTCCTAAATGAATGACTTAATTACATACAAATATTATAATATAAATAAAGGTCATGATATATACCTAATGTAAAGTTGTGCTAGAGTCAGGTAAGGAGACGATGAAACATTGAGCAAGAACCAGGAGTGTTAGAGGGAAGAAGGAACAGATTACTAGGAGGGAACAGACAACAGCAGGTACCAAGTTTATCTAAGAAAAGAATTTGAATTCTTGTCTTAGCTTTGACTTAAGATTGTAAATGTATCCAAAAGCCAACTTGTATTCTGGGATTTATTTAAGATAATGTATATCTAATCTGATATACATTCAAACCCTGGGTTTCTTTATTTCACATCAAGGAGTTCAGCTTTGAAGTGCATATCATTAAAATGTAAATAACTCAACATTTAGGGATTAAACAAAGAGGTATGTTAGAGGATTTGAGAAAGCAAGTGTATGTGTACTACATGAGTTGGGTACAGCTTAGGGCCCAACTGGGTACATGCATCTTTGATAGAAGTTATATTTGAAATCAAGTATCCTTCACATTACCTCACCCTTATCCATTTTATGCCTTGGTCCACACTCCATTTAGAGCAGAATAGAAGAGAATAAACATTGTAAAATCCTGAGAATGGGAGCTGATGGAAGAATGAAACATCTCCCTGCATGCATAGTGAAAACTCAATTATCATAGGATCATAGGATCATCGCTCTAGAGCTAGAAAGGCTCCCAGAGATTATCTCATCCTACTTCTCATTTTACAGAGGTAGAAAGTAGAGGTAATAGAGGTAGAATTTGAACGTATTTCTCATGACTTGAGTTAGTGCATTAAATTGACTTGAATACAGTAATTTTCTTTCACAATGACAGACCTGTTGGAAGTCATCTAGTTCAACTTATGCCTGACCAATCCAAATAATGAACATTTATTTAGCACCTACTATGTGCCAGGCACTCAGCTAAGTGCTGGGGAGATAACTAATGGAAATAAAGACAACTTCTGTCCTTAAGAACTTACAATAGGAAGGGGAGAGAACACACAAAAGGAGTCAGGAAAGTGGAGGACACCAGAGGGTACACAGCATTCAAGCTTCTTATTCCATGAAGCTGAAGCCAGGCAGAGCAGCAGATGCAAGGTGGAGTGAGCTGAAAACCTAATTTCTGTCCTCTATAAAGGAAGGCATTGGGAGGAGTTTGGTATCCCACCCACCCACCTTCCAATCATAGGAGAGAGAAGGCTAAGGGAGGTGGTGTCAATCAAGGCTATAGTTAGTAACATATTGGTGAGATTAGAAATGATGGAATCCCCTGTGGAGTTGAAACCAGGTAGGGCAACAGGTGCAAAGTGAAGTAAAAAAAGCTTTCCTTTACAATTCCTAGCAGGAGTTATTCAGGCCTGATTGAAGAGTGAAGCTTTGGGGAAATGATTACCTTTCCATGTACCCTATTCCATTTAGGGGTAGGTTTAATTGTTCGTGAGTTTTTCTTCTCTTTGAACTTAAATCTGGCATGCTGCAATTTCCACATATCTCTACTAGTTCTGCACTCTGGAGCCAAGCAGAACAAGTTTTAATTTCTATTTCATGTGACACTCATGAATAAAGATATCACGTTCCCATTAAATATTCTCTTCTTGTCAGTCTGGTTAAATGATCTTTGTTTTGAGTTTCATCAACATCTTGGTTGCCCTCCTTTAAGTTTCCTCTGCTTTATTTATGTCCTTCCTAAAGAATATCTTTCCCCACAAATGAACATAAACATCCAGATATGCTCTAATTAGGGTAGAAGAAGCAGGATTTTTACCTGCCTGACTCTGAATATTTGCATCTATGAATGTGTGGGTTCATCCTTCATTGCTGAAGAAGACCATGCCATCAGAGAAATAACAACATGACTTGCACTTGGACTTTGTTTTGAATGAGGGAGGGCTGTGCTGGTCACCAATCTCACTTCTCCTCCAGAGCCATCTGAATCCAGTGACCAGATATTCATCAGGATGACTGGAGGTGACCCAGAGTGAGGCAATTGGGGTTAAGCTACTTGCCCAAGGCCACACAGCTAGTGAGTGTCAAGTGTTTGAGGTGAGATTTGAACACAGGTCCTCCTGACCCCTGCACTGGTGCTCTATCCACTGCACCACCTATCTGCCATCTAAGACAGAATAGCTTTCTTAGCTGCTGTTACTGATTCACATGGATGTTCAAGTCTACAAAACTATCATTTAAAAATATATCAGTAATTTTCTATCTGTCCTTACCTTTATAGTTGTACAGTCAGCTTTTTCAAATTTAAGTACAGTACTATATTTGTAAAAATTTAGCTTCATTTCCTATCATTCAAGCCTGTTGAGGTCTTTTTTATGTATACCAGTTTGGTCATGAAGAATGTTAGCCATTAGGTATTGCTTTCAGCTTCATGATATCTTATAATTTTGATAAGTATGTCTTTTATATATTTATCCAAGTGAATGACAAAACTAATGAGCAGAGCAGGACCATGGACAGAGTCCCGTTGCATTCCAGTAGGCCTTCTCTAAGTCTTAAGACAAGTCTTATCTTAGAATCTCAGAATGTTAGCATTGGAAAGGACCTCAGAAGTCATCTCCTTCAACCCCTTCATTTTATCTGTGTAGAAACTGAGAATTAGACATATTATGTGGCTTGTCTCAGTCACATAAGTCACTGACAGAACTGTGATTCCCATTTTCTCCTGATTCCTAAGGACAACAAAAGTGTACATTCAACCAAAGTTCTTGAAATTTTCACATTCTAGAATACCTATATTTACTTACTAAAAAACCAAGCTATTCTACTTACTCATTTCCATCGCCAGGATGGTGATATTATGCCATGAGATCTCCTCTCGATCAAGGGGCCTTGCAGTCATGAGAGCCCCTGTTGTGATGTCAACATAAAAGAATCGCCCAGGGTCACTGCTCCTATCAATTGAATATCTGTAAAATATATATTAGAAACATTATTTTTGCCTCTGGAAGAAAATAATGCAGAATATCCCATCATGCAATCGACCATGCATTATATGAAGACATGGTTCAATGGATTCTGTAACAGAACTTAACTCAAAAGGCTATCTCTACCAATACGGATAGAGAATTGCTTGCCTGATCATGTACAAGTCAGTTAGATCTTCATACTTAAATTTCCTTACCTATAAAAAAACTTCCTTATCTATAAATTTAATATCTATGAAGTACAAATAAGTTAGATCTTCATACTTAAATTTCTCTTGCGGACAAAGCTTTAACCTAGAAGAACTTCCAAGGATAGGAAAGAGAATGCATTTAGTTTTGAAAGGCAGCAAGGCTAGAGTCCTATATTTAGAGTCAGGAGACCCCCCCCGGGTTTGAATTCTGCTTTAGACATGTATTGGCTGTATAATTATGAGAAAATTTATTTAGTCTTTCATTGTCTCATTTTTCTCATTTGCAAAATGTTAGCACCAATACTTACACTTTAACAGAATTGTTGTGGGGAAATAATTTTTAAAATCTTTAAGCCTTGTACCAATAAGCTGTTATTACAATTGAAATGAATAGGAGAGCCCCTAGGATTTTATAGAGCCTCAAGGAGTGGTGTAACTTTCTATCTCTCCATTTCAGGTCATGGCAATCTTATTCTTTGTGCTGAATTCCAAGATATTTGTAAATATAGTTTAAATGCATACATACATACATACATACATACATACATACATACATATATATATATATATATATATATATATATATATATATATATATATATATATATTTTCAAAGGAAGTGGGATCCAGGGACAGAGAGGGACTAAATAGAAAGAAAGAAGGCTCCAAGAGTTAGGAGAGTAAGGATGAAAATTAATACCTTCTCTCTGATAAGATGCTACTTAGGGCTTTTCTTTCTAAGTTGAAAGTATTGAAGAGATTATAGGAAGCTTTAAAGGAGTTATAAGTTATTTGACATGTGGAGCCTAAAAACAAAAAGAAAATAATGATTTCTCCTTAAAACATGATAAAGAAAAACAGCTAAATAAACCACTGATAGAAAAACTGAGGTTTAGTGAGGGAGGTATTTAATTTGTATGTAGCTATTTATATTTCACTAAATCTTGCTCTCAATGGCATATTATTTTTTATGCATAGAATTTCATGTTATTGATTATTCCAGTGAGAAAATTGCCTGCTGCATATGGACAGGACTCCTCTTTCTGTGTGAAATCCCATGGTGGTTTCCTTCCAATGAGGAGAGAGTTTCCTTGGCAACTATCTTGTTCATTTCAATTAACCCCTTTTCTCAGTCTCTGAAGACTTACTATTTAATCACATTTTAATTGTTAATAACTATTTATATAAAAATGTTTCTAATGCCCCACGGAAGTGTTGAATTAAGCCATATATGGGCAGAGAGGGCCCTTTGTCTTTGAAAAAAAAAATTCCTGCCTAGAGTTTCAGGGTGCAGAAAGAGGACAGAGGCAGAGCCAAACAGCCTTTCCACCATGCATAGACATGTCAGTGGTCCCTGAACTCACACTGATATATTCTAGTATACTCACTATTACAGCAATGGTCTGAGCCTCTACTTGCTATGACTGAGATAGCATCAGAGCTGAGATCCAGAGGCAGGGAGGCAAGTTAGGGCTTCCAGGGGAGTTGAATTTGGTACAGATTCCAGGGTGCTTGGACCATGAGTGTCTGGAAACCTTATCTTGGTGAAATGGGAGGAAGACGAATCTATTCCTACCACAGTATTACCATGCTCTGGTTGACTAAAGTCCCTGGCCTTTGAAAACTGGCCCTGGACTTATAACTCTTGCCCCCAATCTTATGCCACCTAAGAAAAATGAAGGTATCATTTTAGTTTGGGGAAAAATTGGGAGGATAAGCTCTTGACAATCATAGTATTAATTGCTTTTGTATAATAAAATGTATGTAGTTAGAAGATGAATGGATTGTGAAATGACATGAAAGATGGAATGACTTAGATTGATGGGAAGCAAACTGATATTTCTCTAACTTTAATATTTTACCACCATATTACATCTCTGTCCCCCTAGATAGATCAACGCAGAATTGAAGAGAACTTGAGGAGGGGCAGAAGGAATCGTCAACTTGAATGTAGTCTGATCACCCTCTAGTGAACAGCAGGGAAAAACTGCATCTTTTGAAAAAGTCCAGCCATGTGCACTGAATACCCTGTCCTAACTATTGGGATAGGGGCTTCAGGTCATTTCCTAATGACCAAAGTATATTGTGCTTTCTGGATAGTCAATTAATTACCCAACAACCTATTTCTCCATAGGTTGTAGAAAGCAGGGGGAAAAGCTCTGTGTGAATGGGTATGGTTTTGACTGTACAAATGTGGCCCAAAAAGTGTGAAATGAGCATACATTGCATATCATGTTTAATAATCCTGGCTAACTTAAAATAATAGGTTTTTTACTTGTCTGTCTTTTGCAAACAAGAGCATACAGGACAGGATCATATGCTTGCTTTGAATTACAGATATGTAGAAACATCTCAACGCATTAGTCTCTAAACTCGTGACTATGAATTTCAGGAAGCTGTCAAAATTGTAGGCATAGTGTCTATGGGAAAAGCAATAGTGTCTGAAATTTTAGCCCTGAAACAGAGGTGTTCACATTGGTGACTGCCATTTCAGATAGTACCATTCTAAAACAAAACAAAACAAAGAACCTAACTCCCCTTCCTCCAACCCTCGTATCCCCACAAAAGCAACTACAACAACAAAATAAAAACAACTTCAGGCTTGCTCTTCCTAACCTTCTTAATTTATTCTCTGAAAGCTAACATTAGGTGAAATGAAATGGCATACAATTAGTTCCAGAGGAACAATGTTGAACATAGGTCTTGGCTGAATGATGACTCGACAGGATTTTGTGTCTTTTCACTAGGGGTTGGTAATCACATAATAATGACATGATTGCTAAAATATGTGTGTATGTATGAAGCAACTACATGTGGGATATACTTCCAATAAAAAAGGACTGATTGTTAAAATCTTACTAGAATGAATAATTTAATCGTGTCATCGATAGGAGCTTTTCTTACAGAGTCCTATCTTTCATAATTAGAATCTCTCTCCTAGCTCCTAAATGGATTATTAGTGGAGTGAGTGTTTGCATGCAGAGCAGTCTAATTCAGAACTAATTTTCAAGAGGCAAAAAAATGAACAAATATTAAAAGGGCAGAAGGAGAAGAATGTTTTGATTCAAATGGGAATGAACTAAATGGGATGTGCCAGTGTGGCTTATACCGGCATCTATCTGTTCTCTGTTAAAAATTCTCATTTGTAATAGACAACATGAAATAGTTCAGTAATTCTCAAAGGGTGGTCTGGGGACTTCTCAGAGTCTCTGAGACACTGTAAGATGGTCTGCAATGTCAAAACTGTTTTCATAAAAATACTAAGGCATTTTAACATACAATACGATAAATATCAATAGATACTACACACCTAAATCCAAGCTCTTTTGGGAGGGAGTCTTCAATACTTTTTAAGAGTGTGAAGGGATTCTGAGATCAAAAAGTTTGAGAACCACTGGTGTAGTGGATAGAAGAGCTGGCCTCTGAGTCAAGAAGCCTTAGAGTCAAGACCCATCTTTGATATGATCATAAGTAAATCACTAAATTACTTTGCGCCCCTGGGAACTCTCTATAACCATAAGTCAAAGAAAAGTCTGCATGCCTGCATTAATAGAAGGGGTTTGCATACTGAGACTTCCCTAAACTGATGAAATTACAAGTCGAGATCACCTCTCCCCTCCCCATGTGCCACTAAAACAGGTACACTATTTGGATGCCAAATTGGATGAATAGAATATCTATCATGTTTACTTTGTATCATTTTCATTCATTCATTAGTGGTAGATGCTACTGAGGGAAGTACTGATAACGCTATGCATGAGTACTTGGAGTTCATGCATAGAACAAGTGTGGGATTCAAAAGGCAAACTCAGCTACTTGGCAACCAAAATAGGCTCGTTTACCAGTGAACAAACAGTTTTATGCTTGTTGGAAATCCTTCAGGCATTAACCACAAATTTCAGAAGAAACCAAACCTGTATTTTGTTTATATTTTGATGAGCCCAATTATTATTTTACTCTCTCTCTGTCTCTATCTTTTTTCTGTGCACGCGCGCACACACACATTCTCCAAGAAATCTACTTTGAAAGTTTCATGCATTTAAAAAATATCACTGGCCCTTTAACTCTCAATATTTTAAATCCTGGTAAGATGTTGATGCTGCGTGATTGGAGATATATTTTTGGTATATTACAAAATGCATCTTCTATGCAAAGTACATATAGAATAAAAAATGAGATGACTAAGAAATATGCAAAAAATGAAAAACTTTTTAGAACAAAATAATATTTGTAACAAAGAAGGAACAAATAACATAGGAAAGGCATTAAAGTAAAATTTTACTCCCTCTATACATAAATTATAGCTAAAATAAATCCTAGCTAACTCCAGATTGTCTTGGAGGATGCTTTCCACTTCTGTGGCTTCTATTCTGGTAAGGGCCACTGGGAGGCAGTGGAAGCTAGAGCTGGATACAGGTCATCTGCTTCAGGCAGCTGTTCCCTCCCTCTTGCATAGACTGAATTAGGTTTAGTAGCATCTACTCGTTTGATGTCTTCAGGAGTTCCCTTCTTTCTGCTGATTGTGACTATGAAGGGCTATCTTCCTCTCTAAAATGTGGGAATAATAGAGAACTATTTCTGAGATCTTGATATCACTGAAGAAATTTTCTCTTTTCTTTGGGCCACAGTTTTGCTATTGCACCAATTTTGTGCAAAGTTTCTAGAAATCATCTCTCATTCCCAGGAACTATTTAGAACTTAATACGATCTTTTAATTAGTGTATCCTTAATCAAGCAATCTGTGGGCAGATTTCCCAGGGTCTCTGAACTTGAATGAGAAAAAAGTTTATATTTTTATTTTATTACATTTTTACATATTCCATATTTATTTTCCCTAACCTCTAGCTGAAATATAGCATTTTCTCTAATAATTTTAAAATGTTATTCTGAAAGGGGTTCTCAGAATAGACTTTGGCTGACTTTCAAAGTTGTCCACAACACAAAAAAAATTATGAACCTCGATTAGTGAGAGAACGTTTTCACTGGGAGTACTTTGTTAACAGCTATTTGTATCACTTGTGCTCATTACATTATCATATCATGAACTATTTTTCCAATTTGACAATGGGAGAGTCCAAAGGCAGAGACTGAGACTATTGAATATCTTGTGATGCCCATATTATTTTTCTTTTCAAACTGAGATATCTCTAACTCTCTCAGGCTGGAAGCATAAGGTTTATTCACAGTTGATCCTACCAGTGATCAGCTTGGGAACCTTGAAGTGCTCTGTTTCTAATCTGTGCTAATTCATCTATTCTCAGGCAATCTGTTGGCCCCATCCGTCAAGAAGGCTCACAATCTTGATGCTGAACTGAGTGTGAATGCTCCAGCAGCATTGCCTAGAACTCTTGAGCTCAAGT
Organism: Bettongia penicillata ogilbyi; assembly: GCA_023548195.1. Taxonomy (NCBI): domain Eukaryota; kingdom Metazoa; phylum Chordata; class Mammalia; order Diprotodontia; family Potoroidae; genus Bettongia; species Bettongia penicillata. The sequence continues at coordinate 534,959 of JAJHZJ010000193.1, read as the reverse complement.
GATATGCCAGCCTCAGCCTTCCCAGTAGCTGAGATTATAGACATGTATCCCCACAACTGGTCTAGTTTCCATTTTCCAAATGAACCTTTCAGAATTGGAATAGAATTTTTTAAATAATGGTCTGTAAAATCTCTTCTAAAAATTATTCCAGGATCATCTAATTGATTCATTAAAATATATTTATTGTCACTTTTATGCTGACATTGGAACTATTTGTATTTTTATTTGCTTATAATTGTCTTCATCTTGGTGATAGTGGAATTTTTTCTCTTTTTAAAATTTCTCTTTTTTGTTAAAAGGCACAAGGATAACATATGGCTAAATACTGTCACCATTTGAAGGTTAGTTGCCTTTTGGAAGTTAAAAAACAACAAAGGTTATGCAAAACTGAGAAACGAGGATGAGCTTTCTGGAAAGAGAGAAGTGCCAGCTGAAATTGCTAACAACTGAGGGAAATTATGCTCAGAATGGGGGTATGTCAATAGAGAATCTTATGATTTCTTGAGAAAGTGAGTAATGAGCTGCAAATGATGTAAAGGGGGCAGCCGTGTTCACAAACAGGCAAGTTTTCAACTCAAATTCAGACATTCCCTGGTGAGAACCTACCCTGCTCAGCATTGATACCAAACATTTTCATTTAGATGAAAACTAGTGCCAGGTGGGGAGAGCATCCTGGTAGCCAACAGAGAATTGGGCAGATCAGAGGATGTTTAAAATGAGCTAACTGCACTAATGCCCCAAATTCATTTTCCTGTATTGTGGGCTTCAACAATTAACATGGCAGATGGCCTCAAATATCCTCAAAATACTGGTCTTTTGTGTTAAGCCTCAGAGACTTGGCAAGTGCCTTTGAAAAGTGTATGTGTCATACTGCTTATCAGCTGTTTGGAGTTTGTTCCAGGTCTGATGTGAAACCTTCTCAATACTGTAACTGGCAGAGAACATGCAAAACTATATTGGTAGAGGGAATTTCCTAACTGGAAGTTCCCTACACCAATGAAAACACAGGTTGAGGTTAAAAAAAAGATTGCCCAGGCATGTTTATGAAGTGCTTTACCTACATTTGAAATAAAACAAACTTTGAATTTCTGCGTAACTATTATTATCGTTACTATATTATCCCATTTAATAATAACAATATCTAGCATTTGTATCTTGCTTTAAGGTTTGCGAAGTGATTTACATATATTTCATTTGATCCTTACACCAACTCTGGGAAATAGGTGCTATTATTATCCTTATTTTTCAGATGAGGAAACTGAAGCTTTAAGTGAGATACCTAGGATCACACAACTTGTAAATGTTTGAGATTGGATGCTCTTCCTGACTCCAAAATCTGTGCTCTATTGCCAGCATCACATAGGTGCCACCCAAAACAACTAACTGTATGAGGAAGTTCAAGCATTATACAAGAAATTCATCTCACAGACAAATAAATTACAGCCAAGAATAGTAAAACAATGATAGTAAATACAACATAGTAAAACAATAAATAAGGGCATGTAGGTAGCACAGTGGATAGAATGCCAGGTTTGGAGTCATGGAGACTCATCTTTGTGAGTTCTTATCTGGCCTCAGACACTATCTGTGTGAACGTGGGCAAGTCACTTAACTGTGTTTGCCTTGGTTTCGTCATTTGTAAAATGACCTGGAGAAAGAAATGGCAAACCGCTTTCCTATCTTTGCCAAGAAAACCCCAAATGGGGTCACAAAGAATGGGACACAGCTGAACAGCGACAACCAAACAATCAATGATAAAATAATATAGTAAAACTCAGGACCATGCAGCTTGTAAACTAGGGTTCAAACCCACTTCTTTCTTCTAATTTAAAATCCTGTGTTCTTTTACATCCTTTATGCTTGTGCTGCTTCTTGAAAGAAATATCTTGGTAAAATGGTTTAATTTCCCAAATGCCCACAGATTAAGTAGAGTGAAATCCAAGTAGAAATGTGCCCTGCCCTATCTGGACCATAGCTGCATACTCAAATTGTGCATTGACAATGGGCATGGTTTACATGTTTCCAAGATGATATAGAGTCATATGATTTTAAACAGAAGACATGATAAAAAAAGGGAAATATTCAAGGAATGAAGGAAATGGAGGAGTAAGGAGGGAAAGGGGCAGAGGGGGAAGAAGTGTTTATGCTCAGTACATACAAGAAAGGGGCAGATTCCAGGATATGGGAAGAGGATGAAATCTGCGGAAAAACCTGATTGAGTTGTTGGTCACATCTGGGTCCTTGGCTGAAATGATCTGTATGGTGGTTCCAATCTCCACATCTTCCGGCACCTCCACAAAATAAAAGCCAGGATCAAAAACCGGGGGCTCATCTACGTCCTCCACGCTGATGTGAACTGTGGTCGTGTCTTGGAAAGGACCTAGGTTCAGAAATCGAACTTCCAAGTGGGTATTGGCTCCCTCTACTTTCAAGGTGTAGCTTTTCTTGCTTTCAAAACTCAGTGGCTGAAAAGGGATTACAAGGGACACTCAATTAACCACTTGAATATATGCCAGGTGTCTAATGGGCTATTTCTAATGATGGTTGATCAAAAAGAGCCTCATTTTTTTTTTTCACAATAGGTCTGGAGAGTAAAAGAATATATCTATGTTCTCTTGCCTTTCCTTGTGCCAGAGTTCGAGCTCAGGTTTATTCCTGGTAATCTGGATAGGGGAGGTAGGGAAGAAGGCAGGTTCTAGGATTGTTAACCATCAAAGTGGCTTACCAATTAACATAAAGTAAACTTTTTTACCTTTATCTTTGTAATTTTTAGAACATGTGGTGTTGTGTTAAGACAGGATGCTGAATCCCAACTCTGTTGTGGGCTCACTATATCACTCTCTCGTATGTTATCATAGCAGCACAGACTTAGAGACAGGCAAGATCTGGGAAGTCATCTAGTCCAGTCTCTCATTTGACAGAGACCCATTTCAACATTCTTTGGTTCAATTTCTCCATATGAGAAAGAGAAGATATTGAGATTTTATAGGACTCCCTCATATGGATGCTATGGACATCAACAGATTGACATCTATTAACATTTAAATTCAGAGTGTTAGATCTGGAAGGGACCTTTGAGATGATCTTCTTCAACCCCCTCATTTCACAAATGAGAAAACTGATGCCTAATGAAGCTGATTGGGCCAACCGAAATCACACGGCAGATGGTGAAAGAGCTGGGATGAGAACCCAGGTCTCCTGCCTCTCAGTCAAGTGCTTTTGTTTTCCCCCCCACGAGATAAATTTACTTTGAGTCTTCAAAGTGATTCTTTTATGCAAAGTACTGTTTTTCTTCCTCATTTGTATAGTTAACTCTACAGCTGAGATCTATTATTTCAAAAGAAATAAAGTTTTTCTGGGGAGGAGAAGACCATAAGTGACATTTGTTTTTGAACAATAATCTGTTTCATGTTTTTCAGAATGACAGAAATGGAGGGGAATAGTCTCTTAAAAAAGATTGAAATGATAATTATTCCAGAAAACAACAACAATGTCAATCTTTTATGAAATTAAATCCTGTAAAATAATTATAGTGGATATCAAAGCAATTACATGATAGCTTAAATGTCAGGAGGTAAAATGATGACTTAATTTCTTCCAGTTTTGGCAGTTGGGAGGAGAGAAAATATTCAGGTACTTGCTGGTGTTGTGGAGGAAATCATGGAAAATCAGCCCAGCAGAAACTTACAAAGGGATACATTACTTTCTGAAAACGTTGTCACTTGAGCAACTGCCCTACTTTGAAAAAGCAAGCCTCACCTAGGATTGCTTAAACAAAGGAGTTACTACCTTGGGTAGGGACTGGGTGGGGTGGGGTGAAGTCATCCATGCTGGTTAAGATCAGTTATTTTGTCAGTAACATGCTGTCTATTCTCTGAATTCAAGGGGTGAGTAATTAGTGAAAGCTTTACTCATTTGCATGAGTGTGATTAGAACAATTGTGATGCGACATATGGCCCTTTCTATGAGGAATATCCTTGGGTAGGCTGTCTTTTGGGGTTGCTGTTTGCAAGGAGTGCTATTGTTTTCAGCGTCACTACCTCTACCCCTTGGGCAGCCAAACAGTTTTGCTCCAAGTGAGAAACTTTCCTTCACTGAATCAGAGAAGGGAATGGATATTGAAACACTCTGGAGCTCAGCTGATAACGTCCATGGGAAATTAACTCAGCAGAAATTTCTGAATGGATAGATAAGTTTGAATGGGATTCTCCACATGGTTGAGATTTTCAAAAATAGCCCGTCACAGAGCAGATAATTTTTGTTTCTTGTTATTATCATAGATTTAGAGCTGGGAGAGACCTTATAAGCAGTCACATACTATTCTCTCATTTTACAAAGGAAGCACACACAGTGAGGTCCAATGACTTAACCAAGTTCATCTATCTGGTAGGGAAACTAGGGGATGCAGTGGAAGGAATGTAAGCCTGGAGTCATGAAGACTCCTCTTCCTGAGTTAAAATCTGGGTGCAGAAGTTTACTAGCTTTGTGACCCTGGGAACCCTGCTTCCTTCAATTCCTCAATCTGTAAAATGAATGGGAGAAGGAAGTGGCAAACAACTCCAGTATCTTTGTCAAGAAAATTGGGTAAGAGTTGGACATGACTGAGAAATGACTGAATCTAGCTAGTAAGAATCTGAGGTGGGATTTGAACTCATTTCCTCCTCAATTGCTGTCTCCCAGCTTCCCTGGCTTCCTTCAAGTCCCCACCAAATACTACCTTTAATAAGAAGTTTTTTACCATCCTACTTAAAGCTGATGTGTTTTTTCTGTTGATTATATTCAGTGTATTCTTTCTTCTATCTGATTTGTACATATTTGTATATTCCCCCCCCCCACATTACATGGGGAGTTCATTGAGGACAGGGATTATTTTTGGTTTAGCATCCTTGGAGCTCAGCACAGTGCTGGCACATAGTAGGTACTCTAATAAAAGGGGGCTGACTAACTACAGGTCCATTGCTCTATCCATTATCCATACACTTCCTCCTAAGAAGGAAAACTTTCATGAAACTTTATGACTCATGTATACCTGCTTTACAAATGTGGTTATATATCTTCTTGTTATGCAACCATATTTTATGAGTAAGAATGGTATATACTGAAGTCAGGAAGACCTGGATTCTAATCTCAACTCTGACACTGGTTACCTATGTGATGGGGGGAAGTCATTTAATCTCTAAGCATTAGACAATACTCTAAGACTCTAATTTAGACAGCTCAAAATCACAGATCCTTGATAGATGAACTTTACAGCCCTCACACACCCTCAAAAGACCCCTCTGTGTGCAAGTGAGTTCCTCCCAGATGAAAGTATTCTTCTCTTTCTATGTCTTTACACAGCTTGTCTCCCTGCTCCTCTCAGCTCTAGCTCTTGGAACCTCTAGGTCCATTCAAATATTGGCTCAAATGCCATCTTCTACATGAGACCCTTCTTAATCCCCCCAGTTGGTAGGGATTTCCCTCATCAGATTATACATAGTTTGTGTACACGTTGTTTCCCTGAGTAGAATATGAAATCCTTGCAAGCAAGGTCAATTTTGTTTTTGCATCCCCAGTGACTGGTACATAATAAGTAAATGTTAAATACTTGTTGAATTACATTGAACTTAGGATCATAAATTCAGAACTGGAAGTAACCTTAGAGATTACTGAACCCAACCCTCTCATTTTACAAATGAAGAATCTGAGACATAGAGAGATTGAGTTCCTTGCCCAGAGTAATCCAGCTACCAAACAGATGACATAGGATTTGAGCTTATCTCACCTTGACTCCAAGTACATTGCTCTATCTACTATACTACTTTGCTTCCTAATAAGGTAACAAAGTAGAATAAACTAAAAAGTAAGATGAAGACTAGGAAGAAATATAGTAATTTATTCCTATGCTAACAAATTCAATGTGTATCATTTGGACTCCAAAGTTTCATTTTGAAATAGAGGCAAAGGATTTAGTTAGAATTAAGTAGATATTTAGCATCATGACAACAGATGTTATAGAGCTGGATTCAGATCTTGACCCTGTTAATGATCTAATGTGTGACCTTGGGAAAATCACTTGACTTCACAGAAGTGAATAGAATGGGTAAAATAAAAATAGTATGTAGCATGCCCATACCACAGATTTATTGCAGGTATCGAATGGGATAATGTATGTGGAAACTCTTCGGAAAAAGGCCAAGTATTAAATAAAAATACATTAATATTGAATGAAATGTTTTAGGTACCATCATCATTTATGGTGAATAATTACATAAGTAGTGCAAAAAACTTCTTGTCCGTTCCTCAGAGTTTCCTCATGGTTGATGAAAAAAGCACATTTCCATTTTCTGTTTTTTACCTCTTGATCTTGAGGTGAGAGGAAAATAAGGTGCTCAAAATATTTATACTTCTAATGAAGAGCAAGTCCTTCCTGGTCCTCAGTTTTTCCATATGTCAAATTGTGTATGTTTGTGTGAATAGATGATCTCTGAAGTCACTTCTAGCACTAACATTTTATAATCCTATGATTGTACAAAGTTGTGGTTGAAAACTGGGAAAAGGCAAATGCTACCCTTTTCTTAAAAACAAGGCCAAAAAGTTAGGCCTAGAAAAGATTCAGGTGGCAACTTAACTTTGGTTATTTGTAATATATTGGATGGTTAATCAATCAGCTAATTGATGATTCACAAAATAAAAGTACAAAGTACCAGGCAGGAATAAGTGGACTTTAATGAAGAAGAGGCAATCTAATAAGGGCAATTCAGTTTCTTATCTTGGAAGAGTGACAATCTTTGGAGACCAGTGGGAAACTATTGATGTAACAGATATTTGTTTCAGGAAGGCTTTTGGCATGTTCTTAATAACAAGGTAGGAAGATATGGCCTGACAAAAGTAGCAGGATTTTGTCCCAAGGGAGTAGACTCTGTGTTCAGTATTATCTAAAATGTTATTTTTGACTTACATAATAAAATTGAGGTCATGGTCAGTAGGTTTCACACTGAAACCAAGTTAGGATGGAGTGATGAAACCTCAACATATAGGAAAAGAATTGAAAACGACCTCAACAAATGATATATGTTTTGTCAAAATAAAGATGGAATTCCATAAGATCTCAAAAACAGATAATCCATTGTCTTGTCTGATGTTGATATTATATTGCTTGGAATAAGAGGTTGGAAAATATCACCATTTAGGGCTTCTGTCAGCTCCAGAGTGGTGAATTTTCTTTTTTGAGGCTTAAGCTATTTTGTGATATTTTGATGGAAGGAATAAATATTAGTTTGTCAGAGACTTACAGAATCTCTGAGTTGGAAAGCACCTTAGATGTTCTTTAGACTATCATGTACCTGCAAAAGAAACCCCTCTACAAAATATCCTTAAAAGGGTCATTCAGCCTTAGGCGGAAGACCTTTAGTAAGGTCCAACCTCTTCTTCCCCAGGCCCCCTATTCCACTTTGGAGAAGTTCTAAGTGTCAGAAAGTATTTCCTTGTCTCAAACTTAACTTTACTATGTCCATTTATTGTTCCTGGTTCTACCATCCAGGGAAAAGCAGAATTCTAGCTTTGCTTTCCCTTTTTATGCGGTGAAATTAATTTTTTGAATCCAAATTTAAAGATTACAGTTATGCCCAGTTATTAAATTAAATCTTATGCTGTTACCTCTTGCCCTATTGAGATCTTTTTCACTTCCTTACTCTGGCATCCAAGATGTTAGCTATTTTTTCTAATTGTGTGTCTTCTGTAGGTTTTGCAAACTTGTCGCTTATGCTTTAACCAAGAGTACAGTATTGAGAGTCAGAAGACCTGAATTCCATTTCTGGCAGTATTATATAATAATTGTGTGATCTTGATCAAGTCACCTTATCTCATTGTTTCCTTATCTGTAAAATGAAGGAATTGGACTTGCTGACTTCTAAGATCTCTTCCAGGTTGAAATCTATGATTCTCTGTTAAATAGTCCAAGCCCAGATGCCTGGAATACTCTACTGAAGATGTCCATCTGAACTGACTTCTAACCATTAACAAGTGTACTTTGTGTCTGACTACTCAACTTTTTCTTAATGGAGGTCACAGTGGGCAGCTTGGTGGCACAGTGGATAGAGCACTGGACCTGGCATCAGGAAGACTTGAGTTTAAATTTGGCTTCAGACACGTGCTAACTGTGTGACCCTGGGTAAGTCACTTAACATTGTTTGCCTCAAGGAAATGGTAAACCACTCCAGTAATTTTGCCAAGAAAACCTCAAATGGGGCCATGAAGAGCTAAACATTACTGAAATGACTGAACAGCAGCAACATGGTTCTTGATCTTTTCTAAAAGAATATCATGAGATTTTGTCAAATGCTGGGCTAAAATCTGTGTAAATAATATCTATTGCATTCTGCTGTTGTGTAAATCTAATAAGTAAACCTGACAAAAAAGGCAATGGGGTCAGTCTTTCTCGATGACACCCTCTTGATGAAGTGATCTGTGACTACTACTTTCTTTTTCAGAAGATGATTACCTCTCATATGTTTTTTTGAAAGACATTTACCCAAATCTATTACTTTTAAAAGATAAGTTGGAATTTTAAATGCATGAAGTGAATATTATTAATCATTAATTGGCAAATGAAGGATACTTTCTGTCTCATCTGGTATGATCTGAGGAAGCTTTTTGATTGTTTATTTGGACCTGACCTGTGATACCATTTGTATACCAAGTTCCAGGTGAGAACTTCTACTACCAATGCAAATCGGCACCTCTCTGCAATTTACAGTATTAGAGAACTGCTTGGGGGCACAGAGAGGTTAATTGACTTACCTAGGGTCACACAGCCAGTATGTGGCAGAGGCAGGTCTTGAACCCAGGTCTCCCTGATTCATAGGCCAGCTCTCTATCCACTTCACCACATTAATTAAATGTTTTAATTAACTGAGAGTTGCCATATATGATGTGTGATTATACGGTAATGAAGCAGATTCTACAAGTCACAAATGAAAAAGAGTCTAATTACTTCATAGTACCAGACATGCATTACCAATTTTAAGAGAATTAAAATATAAGAAAATACCCTGATACTAAAACTGTACTCAACATGTCCTTGATGATGCAGAAGGTATTTTGGGATCTTGCGAAACCTTAGTATCTTCATTTTGAACACCAATTATCATTATATATATAAAATGTGAGACTGGTTAATAGTCATTTCTAGTTGATGGAAAATTGGATAAACTAACTTTTGTTCTAATTGACTCCATCATAGTTTATCTGTCTGTGTATCTGTCTGATTCTTTCAATTATTTCCCTGCTATAAAACTATGTAACTTCAGCTAATTTTTCTTATCTTCTTCTTATCTTCTAAACAAAACCATAACTAATCATTTTTTTTTTTGCACTTGGGGAGGAGAGAGAAAATACAAAGAAAAGCCTCAGATTAACTCCTAAAGACATATTCATTTGAAGGTGAGGAAAGATCCCAGGATACCATGAGTCAGAAACTCCTGAACACTTATTCTGTTTTGCTGAGGACTGCTAATTGCAGTTGAGGCTCTTTATAATTTGTGGAGACAACCTCTGATCACCCTGCCCTAGTTATAACTCACCTTATACTGCTTCTAATGAAAGACTTTTTATGAAGCTCAAACCCTTTGGAAAATAATTTACATACCCTTCAAAATATTTGAAAATAAAGTTTTTAGAGGCAGTGTGGTAAAGTGGATAGAAAGCTGGCCTGTAAATCTAGGTTCAAGTCTCACCCAGATTTGATGTATGGGGCTGAGATTTTTTCTGAGCAAGTAACTCAAAGCTCTCTAAGACCATGAGCTGAGAGGGAAGTGCTGACTTGCACTAGCAAAGAGATTTTTTCACCTGTCATTACTATGCCGATGAAATCACAAGTCCAATCCTTATTCCACTCCTAAAGAATAATTTATTGAGTTTTTAAATTAAGAATATATTTTCCTAACTAATCAAATTGAAAAATTAAAAAAAGGACAGAATTCATCTTCCAACTTGGGTTCGTAGCCTTCGTTCAAAGCCATGCTTTCGTGGGCTCAGTGATAGTCTACCTAGAGCTAACAATTACTTAAACAGTCATGTTTGATAAACTTTCTTCAAGTCTCATTAGCATTTATGGATCTTCAAGTAGCAATTAAAAATCCCCTGCATATTATTTATTGATGCGTAAATAATTTTATGACTCACCTTATTGTTATTTTGATACACCAGAGTAAAAAATGTGTGCTATTCAAGTGCAAATATTGATCAAATCACTCACATCATTGGATAATTAAGTGACAAAGATTTTGTAAATGGGTAAAGAGTGAACTGGGAAATTAGTATGGAGAAATGGCATATTTATATACTTTTCTAATGACCAAGTACCCTCTGTGTAAAATGAGGATGCAGCCAATTTTCACATGGAGGCAAGGAGTAGAGACTTTTTTTTTGTACTAATAGAAAGAACATTGCAACATAATCTCACCCAGTTCATGTTCATTCATTTATTCCTTCATATGGTCATTACTACCTATTGTAGATCATAAGACACTATATAAAAGTGTTCATATAGTTCCACAGGTAAAAAAGTGATTGGATGGAAGAATATATGCTACCTTCCTAACTGTTATGATGCCAACTTGGAAACTTGGATCCGTATTGATGTCAAAGGTGTCCAGGCCATCTCCATCCACAATGGTGTATTTCATTTCTGCATTGATTCCTTCATCCAGATCTTTGGCAAATACGCGACCCACTGTAGAACTCACTGGAGCTGATTCCAACACACTCATCTGGTAGTGTTCTAAAAAGAGAGGCGGAAAGGGGGTTTTGTCAAACCTATGTCATATGTCAATATGAAAATACACTGGCATTATGTAAAGCAACACATCAGTCATCAGAAAAAAAACATAAGCTACAGTTATCCTGTAGGTTGGGTTGGTGAGTATAAAGTCTTAAGTCTCCTGTTTTCCTGGCTAACATTTACATGTGCTTTAAGGTTTACAAAGTATTTCCATATTTGTTACTTCTAGTTGAGCTTGAAGGACCTGTTTCCTAAATCAGAGTCTATTAGTGTCCTTCAGTAGTGGAGTGACCTTGTACATGTGTGTTAAATTCCTTGGGTCACAGTCCTCACTTATAAAATGATGGACTTGGATTTAATGATCTCCAAGTTCCCTTTTATGTCTAACATTCTGTAAATCTCCACAGCAAATCAAAACACTGGAGTGCTGTAAAAATGAGATGCACATAATCCATCCAAAAAAATTTGCTGTGGCAGTCGGGCAAAGAAGGAGAGAGGACAGTTTTCATTCCAGTGAGTGTCCCTCATCCCTTTTAAAGCACAAATGTTGCTTTTGGCCAGGGAGGAATTATCATCATGTGCCAGTCTTTTACTCCTTTCAATTAAACTTAGGTGTCTCCCCAAACCACTTTGCCAATACATCATTAAATAATTCATTAACTGTCTTCAAGACAAGTATAGAATAGATCTTAAAAACTAACTGCGGAGGGAGGAGCCAAGATGGCGGAGTAGAAAGACTCACTTATGCTAGCTCCGAATCCACAGCCCATAAATTTCCTGTAAGAGGAACTTCCCACAAATTCTGGATCACTGCAAGGTGGACAGAAACACAGTGGAAAAGATTTCCGTTCCAGAGAGCCCTGGAGAGCCGTCCCCAGGGGTGCGTTGCACCCCGGAAAGCGGAGCCCACCCCAGCGCTGCCCTGACCGCGGCCCCAGAGGAGCAGATCCGAGCAGGCTTCAGGGATGGAACCTCTGGTGGCTGGGAAGGTCCCTCCACCCACAGGTGCAACAGGTCAGTGAGAGAGACGTCTGGGCTGGCCGAGAGGGGAGCGGGGTGTTTCCGTGACTCGGGCCCCCCTCGGGAGGCAGCGGCAGAGGGAGCGGCAGAGGCAGCAGCAGCCAGGCGCTCCCCGAGCAGGCAGGCAGAAGTTCAGGTCTCTGCATAAACCCCCTGAGGGAACTGAGCCTGGGAGGTGGCCCTGCCCCCACCCGCCCCATTACTGAAGGTCTCTGCATAAAGCCCCTGAGGGAACTGAGCCTGGGAGGTGGCCCTGCCCCCACCTGAGCATCAAAACTTAAGCTCATATTGAATAGCAGCCGCTCCTGCCATGGATAGCCCTGAAACTGGGAAGCAGCATTTGAATCTCAGACCCCAAGCACTAGCTGGGCAGATCTAGGCAGGGGTGGAGAGGAATTTCAGAAGTCAGGTAACTGGCTGGGAAAATGCCCAGAAAAAGGAAGCAGAATAAGACCATAGAGAGCTACTTTATTGGGGAAGAGATGTTCCTTCCCCCCTTCATTTCTGATGATGAAGTACAATGCCTGCCACCAGAGAAAGACGTGGAGGTCGGGGCCTCTCTATCCCAGACATCCGAGGTGGATGTCCGGTGGGCTCAGGCCATGGAAGAGCTCAAAAAGGATTTTGAAAATCAAGTTAGACAGGTGAAGGAAAAACTTGGAAGAGAAATGAGAGAGATACAAGAAAAGCATGAAAAACGGGTCAATACCTTGCTAAAGGAGACCCCAAAAAATGCTGAAGAAAATAACACCTTGAAAAATAGGCTCACTCAATTGGCAAAAGAGGTTCAAAAAGCCAATGAGGAGAAGAATGCTTTCAAAAGCAGAATTAGTCAAATGGAAAAGGAGGTTCAAAAGCTCACTAAAGAAAATAGTTCTCTCAAAATTAGAATGGAACAGATTGAGGCTAACTTCATGAGAAACCAAGAAATCACCAAACAAAACCAAAAGAATGAAAAAATGGAAGAGAATCTGAAATATCTCATTGGAAAAACAACTGACCTGGAAAATAGATCCAGGAGAGACAATTTAAAAATTATGGGACTACCTGAAAGCCATGATCACAAAAAGAGCCTAGACATCATCTTTCATGAAATTATCAAGGAAAACTGCCCTGAGATTCTAAAACCAGAGGGCAAAATAAGTATTCAAGGAATCCATCCATCATCACCTGAAAGAGATCCAAAAAGAGAAATTCCTAGGAACATTGTGGCCAAATTCCAGCATTCCCAGGTCAAGGAGAAAATATTGCAAGCAGCTAGAAAGAAACAGTTCCAGTATTGTGGAAACAAAATCAGGATAACTCAAGATCTAGCAGCTTCTACATTAAGGGATTGAAGGGTGTGGAATAGGATATTCCAGAAGTCAAAGGAACCGGGACTCAAACCAGGAATCACCTACCCAGCAAAACTGAGTATAATACTTCAGGGGAAAATATGGTCTTTCAATGAAATAGAGGACTTTCAAGCATTCTTGATGAAAAGACAAGAACTGTATAGAAAATTTTACTTTCAAACACAAGAATGAGAAGAAGCATGAAATAGCAAACAGCAAAGGGAAGTCATAAAGGACTTACCAAAGGTGAACTGTTTACATTCCTACATGGAAAGACAATATTTGTAACTCTTAAAAAGTTGCAGTATCTGGGTAGTTGGTGGGACCACACACAGATGTACACACAAACATATGCACACACACACATGTACAGGCATGCACGCACACACACATACACACAAGCATGCACACACAGAGACAGAGAGCACAGAGTGAATTGAATAGGATGGGACCATATCTTAAAAGAAATTAAGGTAAATGGTGAGAGAGAAATGTAGTGGGAGGAGAGAGGGTGAAATGGAATGGGGTTAATTATATCTCATTCAAGAGGGAAGCAGGAAACTTTTTAGTGGAGGGAAAAAGAGGAGAGCTGAGAAAAAAACATGAAGTTCACCCTTATCACATTCGACTAAAGGAAGGAGTAAAATGCACACTCATTTGGTATGAAAACCTATCTTACAGTACAGAAAAATGGGGAAGAGGGAGATAAGCAGGGAGGGAGGGATGATGGAAGGGAGGGCAATGGAAGAAGGGAGCAATTTGAGGTCAGCACTCTTGGGGAGGGATAGGATCAAAAGACAGAACAGAAACAATGGGGGGCAGAATAGGATGAAGGGAAATACAGTTAGTCTTATACAACATGACTATTATCGAAGTCATTTGCAAAGCTACACAGATATGGCCTATATTGAATTGCCTGCCTTCCCAAAGGGAATGCGTGGGGAGGGAGGGATGGGGAGAAGTTGGAACTAAAAGTTTTAGGAACAACTGTTGAGTATTGTTGTTGCTACTACGAAATAAGAAATACAGTTAATGGGGAATAGAAAGTCATTTGGCCCTACAGGACAAAAGAGAAGATGCGGACAAGAGAAGGGAGGGATGATAGAAGAGAGGGAAGATTGGTGACAGGGAAAATTAGAATGCTTGGTGTATTGGGATGGGGGGAGGGGATAAATGGGGAGAAAATTTGGAACCCAAAATTTTGTGAAAATGAATGTAAAAAGTTAAATAAATAAATAAATTGAAAAAACAAAACAAAACAAAACTAACTGCTTGTTTGCTCTACAGATATCACCCACAGCTACATCTCTCCACTTTGGGTAAGACAGTGTGTCCCGCATGCTGGTGAATGGGGCCTCCCTCCCAGTGCTGAAGTGCATATGAATAGTGACAGGGAGTGAATTTCCTCAAGCTCCAGGTAAAGTACATAAATAGAATGCAAATGGAATTATTGATGCAATAGCACCCTAATAAACCTTTGGAAAAAGTCTCTGGGATCTTTTTCTCTGTATTCCAGGATCAGGTCCATGGAAAACATTGAGTACAGAACTGTACTTGTCATTATGTTGGATTACCTAGTAGCCCCATGCTAGCTTTGACTTCATCTATCATCAAGGTAATATCATCCTTTTCTCCATTATGACATAGATTCTAATTTGCCTTGGTTTGTTTTCAGGCCTATGGGTATTTATCTTTATTAAAATGTTTGGCCATCAAGCAGCGAAATTTTTAACAATCCTCATTATTTAGTGACCCATAACTAAATAATGGTGAAAAATATACAACCACATTTTCCTAAGAATGTAGTCTTCCCTCCTAACGCATTTCCGAAATCATGATAAAGTCTCAGTACAGATTCCTTGAATTTCAGACAGGTTTGAGAAAGGAGGTAGCACCAAACCATAGATTGCCTTGTATGATGAGAATTTAGGCCTGTTCATACCAAATCAAATCCAGAAGAAGGATGACAGTTGTGATGTGCCAACAGATGCCTGGTTTTGTGATTCCAACCACTTTAGAAGAAGTGGAAGAATGAGTTATTGCAAAACAAGATATGTCTGTGGAAACAGTCAAGCATTGTGTGTCATAGGAGTAAGAACTCTATATACATATTTTGTCAGTTATGTTATTTTAGAGCCGGAGGGGAATTTTGATATTGTTTTGTCCAATGCTTTCATTTTAGAGATGAAGTAATAGAAACTCAGGGAGAGTAAAGCTTAAGCTTATATAAACAGTTGATGGCAAAGCCTTAAGGAAAACTCAGGATTCTTGATGCCCAATCCAGTGTTTCATACCTAAAAAACATGTGCATATAAATTATGAGCTCTTGAGGACACAGACTGTCTTTTGCCTTTCTTTGTATCTCCAGCACTTGTCATGGGTGCTTGGCAGGTAGTGGGTACTTAATAAATAAATGTTTACTGACTGACAGATGTACATATAGAATTTGAATACAAAGTCTATTAAAGTATGAGGGAGGTTCAAGGGCTCCTATTTATTTAACTTCATAATATTGAGCTAAGTAAAATTTAGTGAAGTATGGATAGTAACTTTGCCGTTTATCAGTTGTTTACAGTGAGTAGCCATGGATTTTTGAAAGCAGAAAACAAAAGTGATTCCCCAGTGAACAATGAAATAAAAAAATCAGAATTTCAATAGAGTAGAAGAAATAACTGAAGTTAGCATTAAGGGAGATGGAGCTCACTTAAACTTGGCTTTCGCAAACCATAACATTTGCACATACATATATAATGATATAAAGTAAAGGGAGGCACCTAAGTGGTAAAGTAGATAGAGCGATGGACCTGGAGTCAGGAAGACCTAAGTTCAAATCTGCCTTCAAAAACTTACTGTGCTACCTTGAACAAATCATGTAACTGTTTGCCTCAGTTTCCTCATCTGTAAAATGAACTGGAGAAGGAAATGGCAAACCCTTTCAGTATCTTTGACAAGAAAACCTCAAATGGGGTTACAAAGAGTCAGACAACTAAATAATAACAACAAGAAAGTAAAGGGAATTTATGATGTAATATAAAGAAAATGATGATGTAAAGTGAAGAAAATAGAACATCTGCAAGCTATTGAGAATTCAGGGGTAGAGGAGTTAATATGTGGAGGACACTAGGAAGCACACAGTCTTAAACTTCTTTTGTTGATTTCTATTTTGTCTTTAATGGAATGTAATCTATAGTTTTGCTCTGTCCCATCTTCTGTCAGTTTTTTAACTTTCAAGAGAAGAATAGAGGGCATGACTGAAATACACCAGAATCTATTACTAAATCTGTGATCCTTTGATTCCTTTCAGATGATAGAGTTGGGAAGCAGGACTAACTTTGGGATTACTGATTCACTGTATTATGTTCAGAGTTGTTATATTTTAAAGGCTAGTTGTTAAAGTGCCTTGGGCACTGAACTTGGAGTCAGAAGACCTGAGCTGGAATCTGGCTTTAGACACTTGTCAATTGCATGACCTGGAGCGAATGACTTAAGTTCTCTGTGCATCAGTTTCTCTGTTTTTAAAGTGGGGATAACTACCTCCTTGAATTGAAAATACAGTGGATAATAAGCAGATAAGTTTTGAATAAAAAATCATGTGAAATAGTAAATGTATCCAAATTTGCACTATTCAAAGTTATAATTATCTAAAATACATTTTTTGATTCCAGTCCAATAGAAATATGCAATGGTAATTATAATAATGTAAACACTTCACAGGATTAATTATTTGCCATTATTTGCCCTAAGTATGGCCTACCAGAATATGAAGTGCTTTGCAAACCTTAAAGTGCTATATATAAAGGCATTTTACATTATATTATATTATCATTAGTATTATAATATCTCCATGATGATCATTTGACCAACAATATTTCTAAATCGTTAAATCATGACTTAGGGTTTTTGTATTATATTAAGCATCCCTCAGCACTCAGGGCCTCTTTTCCCTGGAACAGGGCTGAGGAACCTACGACCCTGAGGTCATATGTGGCCCTCTTGGTCCTGAAGTGCGGCCCTTTGACCACATCCAAACTTGGCAGAACAAATTCCATTAATAAAAGAATTTGTTCTGTAGAACTTGGACTCAGTCAAAAGGCTGAACCCAAGGACCTAGAAGACCACATGTGGCCTCAAGGCTGCAGATTCCCCACTATTGCCCTACAACATTCAATTTTTCTTGCAGCCTTCTCACTGTGGAATACCTCTCTTGTCATGCTGTCTGCCATCTCCCGTTGATGAGTTCCTCCCAGTGCCTCCATTTTGCAGAAGGGCCCAGGAAGGATGACCTTGATTTCTATCCTGGCTGTACTTTTGCCTTTCTCAGATTTAACACCATGCCTTAGTGTGGGTCCCTACCCTGACCTTCCACTTTTATAAGTTGCCTTTTCCTCATTAGAATGTAAGCTCCTCAAGACCAGGGACTGTCTTTTTTTTCCCCATTTTTAACACAGTTCATATCACATAACAGAGTTCCAGCTTTTGATCAAGTAATATTTCTTTTAAAGCATTTACAATATAGACCACAAACGAATTTTTTTTAAACATTAACCAACTGAGACACAAATAATAACTATGTATGCTAACTTCATTGTCTCCACACTATTACTAAGAATTAAAGGAGCCTAACTTACTGTTGTTGGTCTAAAGTCCTAAGCCTAATAGCTTAATTTCAGACTTGACCTTGGATGTTCCTCTACCAACAATCTATAATTTAATAGATTTGGTATTAAGCTTATAAACCATTTGACTATAGGAAATTGCCACTAAGAGTAGGGACATTGTAGGGAAACTGTCAGTTCCAGGCAGGAGTAGATTGTCAACTTGCATTCAGTGAGGCTTAGAGTCTTCCAGGTGTCAGTGGAGAAATTGAGTCAGGAGAATCCTACCTCAGCCTAGGCTGAACAGCTGCTCTCCCACAATTCCCATGAGATCACCTTTTCCAGTTCATACCAGCATCTCACAGGCTTACTGGCATCACTGATTGGAAGTTCAGAACACCTTTGTTGCTATCCATATCTGGAGTTAGACTCAGAAGAACAGTCACTTAATAGTCCCATAGCATCTTAAAACAGCAGGTTCCAATAACCAGGTTTCAGATATGACTATAATTTCACATTGGCTAAGGAACATCTTTTGAGGCAAGTCTTAAGTGGCTTACCTACCTTTCTATACCTGTTCTAGTTCCTGCTTAAATAAAAATCATAAAATCAAATTTACCATTAAAACCTTAACTTTTCCATCAATATCAAATTTTATCCAAAGTTACCTGCCTCTAGGAGACTTAGACTAAAATTCATTTCCCAAATTAAAGATGTCTCTAGTTTAGTCTCAATAATTAATTCAGTCAATTAATTGCTTTTACATCACTTCGTAACACGTTCAATTTTTCTCTCCATCTTTCTCCTCCCCCCACCCCCTAATACCTTGCATTCTGATTAACCCTTCCCTCAGTGAGCCCTCCTTTCTATCACACCCCACCCTTCCCTTATCCCCATCTTCTCTCTTTTCTTGTAGGCAAGATAAATTTCTATACCCTATTACCTGTGTTTCTTATTTCCCAGTTATATGCAATAATAATTTTCAACATTTGTTTCTAATACTTTGAATTCCACCTTCTTTCTCTCCCTCCCTCCCTACCCATCCCCACTGAGAAGGTAAGCAATTCAATACAGGCTATATATGTGTCATTTTGCAAAAGACTTCCATAAGAATCATGTTGTATAACACTACTATATTGCCTTCTACCCTACTCTAGCCCCCCTTATTTTTTTATTCCCTCATTTGACCTTGTCCCTTCCCAAAAGCGTTTACTTCTAATTACTCCCTTCTCCCATTTGCCCTCCCTTCTATCATTCCCCTCACCCCACTTGTCACCTCCGCCCCTACTTTCCTGTAGAATAAGATAGATTTTCATACCAAATTTAGTGAGCATGTTATTCTCTCCTTAAGCCATATGTGGAGAGAATAGCTTCACTTCTTTCCTCTCCCCTTCTCCCTTTTCTCCTCCATTGAACAAGATTTTTCTTTATCTCTTTTATGAGTTATAGCCTGCTCCATTCCATTTTTCCCTTTCTCCTCCCAGTATTTTCCTCCCTTACCCCTTAATTTTTATTTTGTCTATATCTGTCTCTGTCTATATCTGTGTACGTGTGTGTGTGTGTGTATGTATGTACATGTATAATCCCTCCACCTACCCAAATACTGAGAAAAGTCTCAAGAGTTATAAATATTTTCTTTCCATGTAGGAATGTAAACAGTTCAGCATTAGAAAGAGTTTTATGATTTCTCTTTCCTGTTTATCTTTTCAAACTTCTCTTGATTCTTGTGTTTGAAAGTCAAATTTTCTATACAGTTCTGGTCTTTTCAACATGAATGCTTGAAAGTCCTCTATATTGTTGAATGACCATTTGTTCCCTTGAAATATTATACTCAGTTTTGCTGGGTAGGTGATTCTTGGTTTTAGTCCTAATTCCTTTGACTTCTGGAATATCCTATTCCACGCCCTTCGATCCCTTAATGTAGAAGCTGCTAGATCTTGAGTTATCCTGATTGTATTTCCACAGTACTGGAATTGTTTCTTTCTAGCTGCTTGCAATATTTTCTCCTTGACCTGGGAATGCTGGAATTTGGCCACAATGTTCCTAGGAATTTCTCTTTTTGGATCTCTTTCAGGTGATGATGGATGGATTCCTTGAATACTTATTTTGCCCTCTGGTTTTAGAATCTCAGGGCAGTTTTCCTTGATAATTTCATGAAAGATGATGTCTAGGCTCTTTTTGTGATCATGGCTTTCAGGTAGTCCCATAATTTTTAAATTGTCTCTCCTGGATCTATTTTCCAGGTCAGTTGTTTTTCCAATGAGATATTTCAGATTCTCTTCCATTTTTTCATTCTTTTGGTTTTGTTTGGTGATTTCTTGGTTTCTCATGAAGTTAGCCTCAATCTGTTCCATTCTAATTTTGAGAGAACTATTTTCTTTAGTGAGCTTTTGAACCTCCTTTTCCATTTGACTAATTCTGCTTTTGAAAGCATTCTTCTCCTCATTGGCTTTTTGAACCTCTTTTGTCAATTGAGTGAGCCTATTTTTCAAGGTGTTATTTTCTTCAGCATTTTTTGGGGTCTCCTTTAGCAAGGTATTGACCCATTTTTCATGCTTTTCTTGCATCTCTCTCATTTCTCTTCCTAGTTTTTCCTCCACCTGTCTAATTTGATTTTCAAAATCCTTTTTGAGCTCTTCCATGGCTTGAGCCCATTGGATATCTTTTTCGGATGTTTGGGATACAGAGGCTTTGACTTCTATGTCTTTCCCTGATGGTAAGCATTGTTCTTCCTCATCAGAAAGGAAAGGAGGAAAAATCTGTTCACCAAGAAAGTAACCTCCTATGGTCTTATTTTTTTCCCCTTCTCTGGGCATTTTCCCAGCCAATTACTTTGCTTCTGAGATTCCTCTCCACCCCTGCCTAGATCTGCCCAGCTAGAGCTTGGGGTCTGAGATTCAAATGCTGCTTCCCAGCCTCAGGGCTTTCAGCGGTGGGTGGGGCTGCTATTCAATGTGGGCTTAAGTTCTGTTGCTTGGGTGGGAACAGGGCTTCCTCCCAGGCTCAGTTCCTTGAGGGTGTTTATGCGGAGATATTCAGTAATAGATCTGAGTTCCCGCCTGCTCCAGGAGCTCCTCTCCGCTGCCTCCCTGCTGCTTCCTCCCGAGGGGGGCCCGAGCCACGGAGACACCCTGCTCCCCTCTTGGCCAGTCCAGAAGTCTGTCTCACTGACCTGTAGCACCTGTGGGTGGAGGGACCTTTGTGGCAGCTGGAGGTTCCGTCCCTGAAGCCTGCTTGGATCTGCTTCTCTGGGGCCACGTGGCCAGGGCAGGGGCTCTGCTCCTCGTCCAGTGCCCGACGGACCTTTGGGGTTGGTTTTTCAGGGCTCTCTGGAACAGAAATCTCCTTCACTCTGCTGCTGTGCAGCTTCCACTGCTCCAGAACCAATTGGGAGTTCTTTCCATAGGTAATTTATGGGCTGTGGGTTCGGAGCTCACATATGTGAGTCTTTCTACTCTGCCATCTTGGCTCCTCCCCCTTCTTGGTGATTCTTACAAGTGATACGCCATCCCTCTACATAGATTTGCCCTGGCTCTTCCCCTTGCCTAGAATGCATTCCCTCTTCAACTCCTACAAACCCTTTTTTCCTTCAAAACTCTTCTGAAGCTCCACCATTAACATGAAGCCTTTTTCTAATGCCTCTTAGCTGCTATTGCCTTCTTTGACCATGCACTCCTGATCTCTGGATTGATCCTCAGTGTCCCAGAAACTTTTACTTTTTGAAAGATCCCTTTATCCCTGGAATTCACACCTAGGAAGTAACCTTAGGCCTTCTCCTTGAATTGGTTGATTTGTTTCAGAATCTCCATTTTAAGGGGCATCCAGGCCAGCCAGCGCTTCATTTTTCATCAGTCTGAACCTCTCCATCATCCTCCACTCCTCCCAGGTATCACCTCTGTCCTTCCTTTTTAGCTTCTTTTTATGTATTTCCTCCATTGGAATGTAAGTACCTGGAGGCAAGGGTTGTCTTTCTTTTTACTCATATTTGTATTTCCAGAGCTTTGTATTGTGTTTGGCACATAATTAGTGTTTAATAAATACTTGTTGACTAACCCCACCAAAAGTTAAAGGGAATGTGTCATTTCTGTCTTTGTATCCTTAGCACCTAGCAAAATGCCTAGCACATAGTAGGAATTTGATAAAGAATGACTGATTGATAGACTTAATACTGCTTCATCTTGCAGGAACTACTTCCTTTTCCTCTATATCTACCTTCCTATTCTTCAAGCCCCATTCAAGTCACACCTGTCTGGTAAGGGTAATCCCTCTTTTAAATGTCAATAATATATATTACATTATGTTATTTTATTATACAATATCACAGTATGTGATATACTATATATTATTGCATGTTTTATCATTTCATATTATGTTATACCTAAATATTGTGTTATGTTACATGTGATCTTTACTATTGATTTGCAAATTATAGTATAATTCCTTGTAATTATTTGATTTTTTAAAAGTATGTATATCTTTCATTTTTTTCCAGTTAGATTGCAAGCTTCTTTCAAGTAAGAAATAATATATGTATATATATGTATATTTATATATACATACATACATATATATATATATATATATATATATATATATATATATATATATATATATATATATATATATTTGAATTCCCCCCATAGTGTCTGGGATATATGTTTGATGCTGGTTGAATGATGATTCTAACGTGATTGACAACTTTGCTTTAATGCCTGAGATCTAGAAGAAGAGAATGGTGGCTGAGAGAGGATAACATTGATGGGGAAATATTGATAGGAAAGATACAGTTTCCAAACCTAATAAATTTATGTGAATCTAATTATTTTTCAAAATTATTTGGAAGGGAAAACTAAGCATAGGATCTAGAAATGGAATGAATCTTGGCGATCATTTATTCTGGCTTCCTCATTTTTAGGAAACTGAGGTCCAGAGAATTGGCTAAGTGTTTTTATTGAATAAAGAGTAGAGGGGAATCTGAACCCAGATTGTATGCCTTCTACTTAATTCAAATCAGCTCAATAAGCATCTCTTAAACATCTGGTTTGTGAATGTCACTGTGATAGGCAATAGCGATACAAAGCCATTGTAAGTCATGGAAAATATTCCCTACTCTCAAGCAGCTAATATTTTGTTTCAAGCACTATGCTCTTTCCACTATAATATTGTCTCTCAAGAATTATGGCTTGTTTTCAAGTTTCCTAAATAATATATCAAAATCACAAATATATCATTGCCACATTTTATTTCAATAGGTATAATTACACAAGAAAAAACACTTAACACAGAAAAACTGCAGAATAAAGATGTATATCCTGAAAGTTAGGGGCTATATGTATTGTGACTGTCATTGCTGCTAAACAAAGCTAGTAAATGAGGTCTTGAAATTATTTAGTTTAATGAGAAACTGGAAGAAAATATTGAAATTTCATGTGAGATCTCAATTTTATCAGTATAGCCTAACATGGACTCTCCAAGCACATTTGATATATACTCACTCTGTGGAAATCGAGGTGGATTATCATTGACATCAGAGAGGGTAATGTTGACTGTGGTTGTTCCAGCCAATCCCCCGAGCTGTCCTCCCATATCCTTGGCTTGTATAATCACTTCATAGTATTCTTTTGCTTCTCTATCCATATTCATGAGTGCTGTCCTAATCACACCTGCAGGATAGCAAAAAGTCTGTTCTTAAGAAGGCAAATTATAAATCTAAATTCTAGTTTGGAAAGAAATAGTCCTTTTAGTCATGTATTGTGAACATTAGATCAAAATAGAGATTACTCATATTCCTGGGGTTCTGAAGCGCCCAGGTAGTTAAGTGTTATTTATATTAAACTTATCCCCAAATATTCCAGCAAAATCAGCTTCCAACGAGACCTTTTCCTTTTGATCACATTACTGAAAAGGAACATGAGGTGGCAGCAGTACTTCTCTTATAGACCCAGGAAACTGAAACCAACACTATTACTGCTTATTTTGACTTACCAAAGACAATGAACCTTTTGCTCATAAGAATACAGCATCAGAGAGCTACTGCTCTTTGGATGTTTAGAAAATTCCTCTTTTCTTTTCCCAAAGTAGTAAACATGTCCTTTTCTTTAGTTAACCTTTCCATGCCTTCCTGCTTCCCACTTTTTCAATCCATAGAAAGGTGAAGCTGAGCTCTGGGGAGAGATTTCCCTTTTTACTTTGTTTTTAGTCATTCCTATTTTGCATTTTTTCTTCTTACTTTTAAGCTCACCATGTACTATGTTCAGTAAACCTGAGACATGAAGGATGCTCTGGAAGTTGGTTATTTTTAACAAGCATAGAGAATAAGTCTCTCCAAACAACAGCAGAACAGCTATGGGATGGTGTGCTTCATTTAAGAAAGAAATGAGATTGAAATCATAATGCATTGGAATATGTGGTTTGGATCCTGCTATGGATCCATTATATAACAGTGGCCAATTGGGAAATATGTTCTTTCTGTTTACTTGAAGTACTAAGTGTGGACATGAAAGAAAGATGAAAGGTTTAATTCATTCCAAGATTTATAATCTCACTTGTATTTTTATATGAAACAAGAAAGGCAACAGTTTTTAGTTTGATGCATATTACATTCATATTGAATTATATTACTAACATTCTAAAATGAAATATATAGAATTTCTTCTTTTGAAGTGCTCTCTCTGTCCTCTTGGGATAACTTTTTCATATGTTTTTGACCTTGACTTTACAGATGTCCCTTGGGAGCTGTCAACATAGTTTGTAGTTTCTCTGAGGATATAGAGGACTTGGTAACATCATCTTACCAATGTGTTCTCCATTCACATTTCAGTGTATTGAGAATAAAGTTTCCTTTGAGGATTTTGGAGAAAATAACAAATTTCTGTTAGTTTACTAATAATATAAAATCAAGTTTTTCTGTGGTGTCCTTGCTATCTTCCCTTCTGCAATGAAACCTGATCCTTCTCTGAAGCAAACAGGACTCTTATGTTATGTGTGTGTATTGTTAAGCAAAAATACATTAATTTGAAGATTTTTCCCATTCATTAATAGACCCATGTAACCTACTTAAATCACATAGAAGCCTAAGTCACATATGGTAAGAGGAGCTTGCTGGTGGAACAGGAAGGGTAGAGCAGAACTGGGAAAAAGAGAGTGAGAGAAGTTAGAGCTGAGGGAGAGAGAGGATGCAGGCAGGCCAACAGCTAGGATTATGAATGTTTGCCTGTGGGAAGACCCTAGGATGGGGAAGGGAAGGCTTGGGAATGGAAGTGTCCTCCGCAGTGATAATGTGTATCAACTTCTTTGTTGCTATGATGTATTCAGCTTTCTGGTGTTGGGATTTGGCTTTCTGGTGTTGAGATTTGGCTTTCTGGTGTCTGAATAAATGTTTTTCTTCTGCCTTCTATGTGGAGAGTCTGTTATATTTTGTGATTCAAAACTAAGCCACCATATTCTTATTCATTGTCAGTGCTGTGCATATTGCCTTGGTGATACAGTCTGTCACCCTTTCCTTGAGTTTCCCTATTATGTTATTCTACATGTACCTTCTTTGTCAAAAGCATGTTCACATGCTCCCAACCTTTTTTCTCCATTAAAAAACTGATTTCTCATTCCTTATGGAAGATCTTACTTTTTATTAACATACTATGGTGTGAAAGTATACTAATCTGTAAATCAAGAGACCTGAGTTCTAATAGGAGGCCTTTCATTAACAAGTTGTATGACTGGTCAAATTACTTAACAACTCTGGGTCTTCATTTTCTCATCCATGAAAACAAAGTGTTGGATTATATGAGTTTTAAGGTCTTTTTCTAGGTCTGATATTCTGTGTTTCTAGTAGGCAGATGTGAATGAGTTGACTCAAGTATTCCAATGGATCTGTTACCTAATGATTTGGGAGTTCCCTCACAGATTGCAGCTATTCTTGCATGCCCCTACTGTGTGAGTCTCATCCATGCTGACCAAAAGGTTTCTATAGGTATGCCAATCAATGTTCTGGAAGGTTTCCTCATCATTTCTCCACATCATGAGGCTATCACTGGAACACTTTGGCTGTCCATCTGACATTCTTTGTTCTTGCCATATGACCAGCTCATCTCCTTAATCCAATATACAATTCTTCTCTTCGCCTTCAACCAGTTCCTCATTGGTTATATGGTGGACCCTGCTTACGCCCAACACATACCCTTCTTGTGCTCACTTTACGTTGCTCACTTTCAATTATTCCAAAGCAGTAGTATTCCAAATCTTGCTGAAATATAGCAATACTGTAACATATTTTTATTGCCAGGATGGGCCACTGCTATTGTGGTGAGTTTGGATTCAGTCAAAGTGCTTTGCGATTTTCATATAGCAAATCAGTCTACTCTTCTCATCAACTTCAGACCCAGTTCTTTTTCCCTCTGGACTGTCTGTACTTGATATACATAATGTCAGATGAACTCTAGGGAGTGTCCATTCAGATTCATGGTAAAATATTGGCAACTAACATTCTTCCTTTAATTAATTAGTCTTTACTGTGTGGCTAGATGGGTCAAATTTTTGTGAGTGATTATAGAACTTCAGGAGGCTCTACAATGTGTTAGGGCTAGAAATAATCAAAATAATATTAACTGGAAACAGGAACATGACCTCTTCATCCACCAGGTATCTGTTTTTGACCTAAACTCTATTCCATATCACCTCCATCATCTTCCTATTTTAGTTCTTTTGGGTCAGCTTTTATGTTTGTTTTTAGAGAGTCATTGAATATGATTATTTCTGCATTGTATATCTTTAAAGGAATCTGGAACATTCTTGACATATGAATGGGGAGCCACTCATTTATATAGACATTTTTGTTTTTGGAGTTGAATGCTTTCTCTTAGTCAATAAACAAGAAGGATAACGGATCTTCTCCATATCTTATGTCTCTTGTATTTGCTATACTTTTAATCAACTGTGAAGTGATACAAATGTGTTCTATTTACTGAATATTATTTGCAAAAGCCTCCTAATTCTCTACTAATATTCTTATCAAGAATGCCTTCAGTTCATATAGATCACCCTCATAAACATTTTGAGTAGGCTTAAAAGCCAGTAATTGAGTATGTTCTTGGTCACCTTTTCTTTTTAAATCAATAAGATCTGAGAATTTTTCCATACCTTTGGTATGTTCCCCTCTTTTAGATACCTTGTAAATATATCCTTCCAATTGTATTGCCTCCAGCATAGAATACACACACGCATGTATTTACACCAAACATACACACATATGTACATATTCCCATATGTGTGTATGCATTTTCCTGTATTTGTTCTCTTTAAGACCATTTGTACTCCCTCTGTAAGCATTTCAGGCTTTGTAATGTTAGGGTCCAGGGTGGTGGTTTTTCTGTCTTCTATGGAGAAAAAAATGTTGTTATAGTTTTTGTAATTCTTTTCATGGGTTAACATGTGACCTTGTTCAGGCAATAATCTCCTAGAGTTAAGAGCTAAGCCAAAGGCTACTCCCATTTGTATGGTACTTTCCTTACTCTGTGGGATAGATAGGTTGGGTAAGTTTTACTACAACCATTTCATAGATGAGGAAACTGAGGCTTAGAGAGGACTTGATCACAATCCCATAACAATTTGTTAAGTGGCAGAGATGGAATTGAAACTCAGGTTTCTCTTGATGCCAAGTTCTGTGATCTGTTTACTTCATCAGGATGCCCTTTTCATACCCAAAGTCATGGCTGTAATAGGAGGAATTTTATGGACCATGTTGGGGGAGAGGGGAAAAGAGACCTTTTGGTCCCATTCAAGTCTTTACATGACCTTATATGGAATATGCTCTTATTTATGCAATGCTATTCTGTTCTCTTAATTCCAAATGCTATATTTCTAGAGATTCCTGGACTTAAATTGAGAAAAAAAAATTGTAAGTAAAAAAATGGCAGAGATACGGTTTAATAGTAATTTATGTTAAAAAAAATGTTCAGAGGGTCTTAATGAATTACAAGCTCAATAAAAGTGAACAGCGTGATACAGCAGCCCAAAAGCTAATGCTATCTTTGGTTGTAATTACATCAGGCATGACAGAGCCCCGCGTTTGAGAAAGCCAAACTAGAACCCATGTTTAGAAGTCACAGGGATTCATAATTAGAATTGTCAGAAAATGGAATGAACTACTTCATAAAGTAGGGAGTTTTTCTCCACTGGGATTGTTTAAGTAGAAGGTAGATGATTACTTCTCAGGGATGTTGTGGAAGGGATTTATTTATTGAGAAATGGGTTAGCTATGACCTCTAACTCTAAGACTTCATAATTTTTCTTTACATCCCTGGCTCCCAGAACGGTGCCTTGATAAATTCCTTTAAAGTCCTTAATAAATTGCTCTTAATTGGTTGATGGGGTTGATTTTGAGCAGTTGATCCCAGAGTAGGTGGTTATGAAATACTGAGGGAACATATGACCCTTCTCTGACCCCTGGTTATAGGATGGTACCTGTTTTAGAGTCCACGGAAAAATATGGCTGTCCCTGAAGAATACTGTACACTACTCTGGCACTGTTCCCATATGTTGGGTCATCAGCATCAGTTGCTGTCACCTGGATAACTGAGGTGCCTGAGAAAAAGAGAGTAGAACTTGGTTAAAATCATATCTGCAAAGAAGGGACAATAGTCCTGAGAGGCCTTTATTATCATACTGTGAAGTGTTGAGTGAGACTTCAATGAGGGGAGATTGCTTCATTTTGATGTCTTGGGTTTATATAACACATCTTATAGCCAATTTAGGGTATATTGCACTTTCTTGTATATATCTATATTTATAGATAGATAGATTTTTTTAGTACACAAATAGACAAAACAGTCCCATGGGCCTTTGATAGAATCTTTACATGCAACACACATGCTTAATTTCATTTGCTCCTTTTATGTTATTAAAATATTTTTTCCCAAAGTCAAATTAAGAAAAACCAAAACTGAACCATATAACAAAACCAGGCTTATTTGACACTGTAGTTGATTCTCTTAGTCAAGTGGTTTCAAGTTTAAACTTCAAGTGATGATCTGATCTTACTGACCTTCTGCATTTTACTTGCCAATTTGTAAGAAGTTCTACATAATCCCTCATTCTCAGTGCATTCGTTGGGGGTAGTCTGTTTATTAACTGTCGTTTGTGACAGTAAGTCTTTAACATCACCTTACCTACAGGGGACATTTCTGGCACGGTAGCTATGTAAGGTCCATCCAGGAATTTAGGCTCATTATCATTGATGTCTTGGATTTTAATAATGAACTCTGACTCAGGCTCCATAGGCCTGCCTGTTCGCCGGTCCAGGGCTTGTGCCCTTAATGTATACTGGGCCCTTTCTTCCCGATCCAGTCTCTGAATTGCATGGATGTCTCCAGTAGTATCATCGATTGTGAACACAATTCCAGCTCCTTCTCCTGACAGAATGTATTTGATAGACCCATCACCCCTGTCCATATCAGAATGAAGCTGCAGGAAAAGAAAAATTTTATTAAGAAAAATGAATCTATGTAGTGAATGAAACTTGGAAAATTAATTTTCAATTCTGCTAGAATTCTTTAACACCTTTCAAAAAAGAGTAGTAGTTTTTTTTTTTTGCTAACATGTTTATCCAAGTTCACCAACAGATGCATTAATATTTTACATAGAACAAGGACACATCTCAGCTTAAAAAACTGGAAGAATATAGTTCAAATTAACCATAGAAAGATACTTAGAAACACACATGAAAACCCCCAAGGTCAAGACATTGACTTATCTGGAAAAATTTCTGTTAGGAATATAGTATCAGGAATTCTAGGAAATATAACTCCTAAATCCAGGGGAAGAATAAACCTAAGGAATATTTTTTATTGGCTTGAGTAGATAACAGATTTCATTTAAAAAAAGACCCTCCTGCCCCCAAAACTTTCCTTTCCAATATTTCTGCAGACTAATCATAAAATTCCCATTAAATGTCTTGAAACATACAAAATCATTTTTTTAATCATTTAAAAAAAGGAAAGTCTTTGCAAATCAATAAGTTACATAAGCATTTCATTTTGTGAAGATTCAAATTGGCTAAAAGGAGGATGACAGCTCCTAGTGTCATCTGTCAGTAGACAGATATAGAATTTAACTGCTTGGTTGCCAGTTTAACACCATGATTGTATCCTTCCCTTCAGTAGGATGAAGGTGCTTCTCCCTGAACCAAGAATCGAGGGAATCTTCAGGGATCCAAGTTGTCCTGATCACTGCATGGAACTGCATGACCAAAGTGGCCCTGATTTGGGGCATCACAGTGAGACTCTAGCCTACCTTTCTAGGCTTATTCAAATTCCTACCTTTCAAGTACTCTGTTTCAACTAAACCTACTCACTTACTCTTTGCCTGATGCAGAATCCTCTCTCCCCTCAGTGCCTTTGTATAGAGTGTACTCCATGCTTAGGGCTCCCCTCCTCATGTGCTACCCACAATGGAAAGCCTTTTCTGATTTCCTTCCTGCTCTCTCCCTCTTCAAATTAGCATGTTCTTATGTATGTTAACATGCTTTGTATAGCCCTCCTCCTAACCTAGCATGGTTAAAGTCCTTGAGGGTAGGAACTGGTGTGTGTGTGTGTGTGTGTGTGTGTGTGTGTGTGTGTGTGTGTTGTCGTCTCTGTATTTCTAGGGTTTAGCAGAGTGTCCTGAATACAGAAGATGCCAAATGAATGCTTACTGGATTGGCTAATACATGAATAAATAAAAAATTGACAGATGTAGAAGAAGTGCCACTTTCTTTTCTTTTTTCAACACTTTCAATGACATTCTCAGGATCCTCTAAGGAAATGAATTGCAGTATTGTTATCCTGGACCCTGTGCTGTGAGTTTCAGCATGATGGATTTAGGCACAGAGAAACGTTGACTTAATGATAACAGTAATATATGTTTATATAATAATAATAGAGAGATAGGTTGGGCCTGGAGTCAGAAGATCTGAGTTCAAATCCTTACTAAAACACTTACTGGTTGTGTGGTCCTAGGCAAGTCATTTATTCTCTGTTTGCCTCAGTTTCTTTATCTATAAAATGGGGATTATCATAGCATCTATCTTACAGAGTTATTCAGAGGATCAAACAAGTGAACACATATAAAACACTTTGCAAACCTTAAAGAACTATTTAAATGATTATGTTACTATGGACAAAGATGGTTCTTGCCTAATCCTTCGGTGATGGACCTCTCTGAATTTAAACTGTGTTTGTTTTCTGAGGGTCAGCCTAGGTGTTCCATCTCTGGGCTCCTCCTTGAAGCATCTTCAGCTTGCTACCACCTGCTGGGCTTAGACTCTTTTAGCCGAGCCCCTGAGAATTCAGGGTCACTTCCGTGCCATAATGAGGCAGCAGAGTGAGATCTGAGTTTTGTCTGGGGCAGCAGCAGAGTGGTTAAATTCAGTCCACTGCTGCCAACTCCAATGTGACCCAGATTGTTAGCACTAGCATTTTTCCAGTGAATAGTTTCTTATGACTAATTTACAAAAAAAAGACAACAGATGTTGTCATTTATGCCATACAAGCTTAGCCGGAAGGGTATTAATGCACAGAGATTTTGTTGTCTCCCTTCAGAACTCTGGTGCTGTAATGGGTTAGGGGGGGAACACATGGTAAGTCAGTTCTCATACATGGTCACGAAGGGTCAAAACTGTAGCTGACTATTTGAATTTACTAGTATAGTGTAAATATGAAGATGCCTGCTGGTAATTAAAGGGCACAGAGTCACGGAAGAGACCTGAAAATACATATAAAACGCTCTTCTACAAGAAGGTTGGGGATTGTTGCTGAATTTGAATGGGTCTCAAAGTGACTCACTACAAAATGATGGAAACAGCTATTTCTCTGCCTGGAGGATGCCATACTTTATCTAAAGGAGGGAAATAAGAGAATAAAATGGAGTGACAAAAAGCCAAGGATTTTTCCCCCCACTAAAAATTCTATTTAAAATATGGTATTCTTTCATTTTCACATCCAACATGCTGTCCTATTATTTTTCACAACTGAAACCTTCTATTTAAACAGTTCAGAAAGCATAGGGGCATAGCTCTAACTACACAGTAGATACTTATTCTGTTTGGACCTGGTTATACATAAATAGAAATCCATCCTACTTGCAACTGTGCTATGTGTTGAAACTGCCTTTGGTTAAAACTGAAAACTATATTTATTCCCTCTCTTTAATAAAGAATGATACCTTTAAGAAGAAGCATATAACTCTTTATAACTTAGGATAAAAGAGCTTAATTTAGACAATGGCAGATTGTAATGGAACAAAGCAATTGAAATGATGTTAAGGCAAGTTATGGGGGTGTGTTGGGGGAGAGAGGTGGCAAATTTCAGCTCAATGGAAAGATATTTCCAACAACAGGTCTCTGTATGAAAATGAAATGTGTTGCTTCATGAGGTAGTGAGGTCACTAATATCTAAGGTTATTTAGCAGAGGTTATATAGGTGGATGTTGTCAGGGGGATTCCTCTTCAGGTATAAATTGGACAAGATGGCCCCTCTATTCCCATAAAGTTCTACAACTATGATAGAATCAGAAAATTTAAAAGAAATCTGTGTAATCATTCCCAGAAAGCTGCAAGACTCCATGTAGCAATTTAAAAATTGAAAGGAAAAATATAACTAAAATCACATTATAGAGTAAAATAGATACTCAGTACATAATGATCTTTGCTGATGACAGAAGTCTAATATTTTCCTTATATTTCCAATTTATTGTTCCATTGTTTCAGTTGTGTCTGACACTTTGTGACTCCATTTGGGGTTTTCTTGACAAAGATATTGGAATAGTTTGCCTGTTTACTTTGTAGCTGAGGAAACTGTAGTAAGTGTTTGAGGTCAGATTTGAACTTAGGAAGATGCATCTTCCTGATTTCAGGCTTGGTGCTATCCACTGTGCCACCTAGCAGCCACATTTCCATATCTGCCCTGGAATCTACTCAAGTCAGGTCTTAAGACTCGGACCTTCCTTTTGATTGGTAATGGGAGAAGGACTTTGGAAATACTCCTTCAGCTGTTGAGAGAATAGAAAGAATGACTTTAAAAGTCATAATTAAAACCCAACAAATATTTATTTGCTATCCACTGTATTTGTGGACAGTGTTTGTGTACAAGTGTAAAGAACATCTACAGAGTCAGCCTTGGGCAAAAATGATGTAGATGAAGGTTGTCTACAGTCTGTTATTTATATACTCTGTCCTATTTCTGGAGTACCTTGCTTTTTTTTTTTTTGCTAGCAAATTCCATGTCCTGTTGCCCTGATCTCATGGATAAGGATCTGATACCCAGGATTAATATGAATTTAGCTCCATAGGTTATCTTTTCCAAGGGCACCTACATTTTAAGCCTTATTTTTCAATGTGAATGGAAGACTTTGTTTCCATTTTAAATGATTTTCAGCCACCATTCAACGGGAAGAGGAAAAACAGACTTTTTGGAGAAGATTCTTCTGGGTCCCTGAATTAATGCAACACAGTCACTGTTCAGTTGTCATCTTGAGAGCATTGTGATGTAGGGGAAAAGCAAAAAAATGTAACACTTCACTTGTAGTCATAAGACTCTAAGTCCCAGGCTTGGCTTTGACATTTCCTATTTGAACGACTGTGGATAAGTCATTCTTTTTCTGTACGCCTCAGTTTCCTTCTTTGGAAAGCAGGAATAATACTTTCTCTACCTATAATATTTGTATGAAGATCATGCTCAATAAACTTTAAAACCAAAATGAGTGTGAATTGTTATTAGAAGGCTAACCTGGAACATGCAAATTCCTTGAAAGTTGTGCCTATACACACACATTTAAATAAGACCTATGGTTTCATTAGTGTAAGAAGTGCCTTTCTATACCAAGGCAGCTCAGCATCTATTACTTAAAAGATCAATTAAATTAATTTTAGAGTTGCCTAATACATTGAGACGTTATGGTCACATATACATGTGAGAAACAGGACTTGAACCCAGGCCTTCCTAATTCTGAGGACAGCTCACTGTTCACTATACAACTGTTTCTCTACTATCTCCAATAGCAGTTTTACAACATGGTTTAAGAGGCCAAAAAGACACATTACAGTGCAGATTCTATGCCTGTGTCTTTCCTTGTCAGATTCTTCTAAATTATTTTTCTAAAATATCATCTTGCTGCGATAAATTAGTACTCTGTGGTCCATCAAACTTGTAATGAGTCATATATTTACTAGGTATGTGGCCCTGAGAAGTCATTTAGTTTCTCTCTACCTCAGTTTCCTCATCTTTATGGTATGGATGATAATAGCACCCACCTAATAGAAATGTTGTGATAAAATGAGAGAATATTTGTAAAGTGCTAGAATTCAGAGATGGGGAATCTGCAACCTCCAGGCCACATGTGGCCCTCTAAGTCTTCAGGTGCAGCCCTTTGACTGAGTCCAAGTTTTACAGAACAAATCCTTTTACTAAGGATTTTACTAAGAGGATTTATTCTGTGAAGTTTGGATTCAGACAAAGGACCTCTTCTGAGGACCTAGAGGGCCACATGTGGCTTCTGCGGCCACAGGTTCCCCACTCCTGGCCTAGATAAATGCTAACTATCCCTATTATTAAAATCACCTGTTTACTTTGTTTTGGTAACAAGGCTCCTTTTCTCCTCTCCTTCCTCATGACTGATGATGTTATTTAGAAGACTGTAATATCCTAGATATAAAGATGGAAGGAATCTTAGAGGTAATCTTGTCCAACCTCCAATTTAACAGTTTAGAAAACTGAGTCTCAGAGTAAGTGGCAGAGATAGAATTCAAGCTCTGATCTTAGGACTTCAAGTTTAGTGCCTCAGATTTAAGATAATCTGGCTTCCTGTCCTTCTTCTGATAGACCATTTGTGTGACTCTGGACACCTTTCAGAATCCCTAGATAACTAGCTAACATTTTAAAATACAAATCTGCATTGATAAAGAGACTTTGCTCACTGAGATTCCACATACCCATGAAATCACAGATTTAAAAATATGCTTTTTAGAAAGTATCCATTCAGAGAAGAAGGAAAATTCTTTTCTACATCCTTAAATTGAAAGATATTGATTGTTTTGAGCTAAACTCTGCTTACTTTTAAAGTACTGTAACACTCTTCCCCTACCTGAACCCACAGTCCGTAGCTTTTCTCAGATAAAACAGCTGAAAAAAACAAACAAAAAACTTCCCTAAACAACCACTGGCTATTTTTCTTCACTGGATCCTAAAAGGAGAATTGCTATGACAACAATTAGGAGGTATCTCTTACTGCTTAGTGTTAAAAAATAGGTCCACACTACAAGACCTGCTCAGAATACAGGAGAGAAGGGAAGTTGGGAAATTCTATGAAGGAAGAAACTCTTAGAGTGTAGTGTTGTTCAGTTGTGTCTGACTCTTTGTGAACCCATTTGGGGTTTTCTTGGCAGAGATACCAGAGTGACTTGCCATGTCCTTTTCCAACTCATTTTACAGGTGAGGAAACTGAGGCAAAGAGGGTTAAGTCAAATAGCCAATAAGTGTCTGAATCCAGATTTGAACTCGGCAAGATAAATCTTCCTGACTCCAGACCTTTTCACTCTATCCATTGTGCCACCTAACTGCCCTTATGGTGAGCAGAGAAAAGAAATGGTGTATAGTTCTATCGGAAGAAACTGGTCTAATTTCCTCTTGAGACCTTTTTCCCTAGGCCTTTTCTGTGCATCTACAAATGCTTATCAATTTTTCTCTGTGAAAAAGAACATAGGAACTCTCTAGCTGGAGTGGTCTACTAGGTGTAGATCAGGTAGCAGTGTCTACCTCCTTTTCTTTAATTTATTAGCATGGTGGCTTCAGGGGAGAATCCAAAGGGACAAAGAGGAAGCATTTTTACTCTTGAATATGGGAAGTCTTTGGTGTAAGGAAGAACAGATTACCATTTTATGTTTACATAGTACATACCTCTGGAGAGTTTAATGTACTTCTCCAGCTTTTAAAATTAGAGCTCATAACATTTGTATGAGCTTCCAGGTACATATTTTCTCTAGGGAAAACTGAAGAATGGACGTTAACTGACTTGCTCTGGGTCACAAAGCAAATCAGTAGCAGAGTTGAAAATGGTTCAATATTGATTCTTAGCTGTAATCAGCAGAACATACCCATGTACACCCTGGAAGCAAATCTCATATTTCTTTTAAACACTGGCAGGACAGAGTGGCACAAGAGAATATACCCACATGTCTGAGAATTCCACATTCATTAGGGAAAATCTCAAAGGTAATAGGGAATGATAGCTGGCAACTTCAGAATGCTGAGTTGGGATTGATTTGAAAAATATAAAAAAGTAATTAAAGTGCTTTGTTATTAAAGATGTATGGGTTAGTCCTTTCCAACAACACTGTAGACCTTAACAAGAGTTTGGTCCTTGGGACTTGGCGTAAGCCTCCGCTGGCTTTCCCTTTTTGTGTGTGTCAATACAATCTAGCTGGGACTTGCTATCCTAATGGTCCCTGGGAAGTTCAGTGCAAGTTCTATAAAGGCAACACCAATTACTGCAGCTAATTGTTATAGAAGTTCTTCCTGAAATGAGCAAATACAGTGGCAGGCTTTCTAAATAGACGTCTCAGGGAGGTCAAGGTGACAAGAAGTCAGATATCCCAGGAGATGCATGGAATTAGATGTACATGCATTACTTGCAAAAGGAAAAAGAAAATAGTATCTGGGAAAAAAGCAAAGGGAATATTCTAGATATAAGGCTGGAAGAGATCTCAGAGGTCATCTAGTCCTCATTTTACAGATGAGGAAACTGAGGAACAAGGAGCTTAAGTGATTTGCCCAGGGTCATACATCTAATACATTTTGCCAAGGTAGAATTTGAATCCAGGTTCTCTAACTCCTGAGGTTATGCTTCAGTTCAGTTCACTGTACAACACTAAACATACTAAACACTAAACGTATATGTGTGTATATATATATTATATATGTATATAGGTATGTGTATATATAATTACACACAAGGATCAATAATTTAGCAATCAATAATTTTTCCAGCCTGCCATTGTGTGATAGGGACCCTCAGAAAGCTTTTGCCCCACCCCATGGTGATGTCTGTATACTCATCCAGCAAGCACTTGAATCAGATATGGAACAAATCTTTCCTTTGGGCTGCTCCTGATTTGAGGCACCAGAAGCCCCTCTCAAGGCTTTAGTGCACTGATTAACCTACATCAGAAAACAATTCCTTCTTGGTGATCTGGGCTTCCAGGGCCAAGGGATGGGCACATAATTGCTCATTATAATAGAATCAAATAACCCTGAGGTTCTCAAAGACCCCATCCCAACCCAGGGTGGTCTATATTGAACCAGAATATCCACTCTGCATGGCTGTCTGTGGGGCAGGAAGTGGCATTTAGAGGGACAGAGAGGGCACATGGCCCCTAGCCCATGTTGCCTAGTGGACTGGCCAAGAATCAGTCAACCCAGGGTGTCAACCCCTCAGCCCCAACTTTAGCCTTCCTCACCCCACTGTGTCCTATTACTAGAGTCCTCCTGGTATGAGACAGAGCAGTGAAGGTAGGTCTGAGGTTAGGGGTCCCAACTCTGTCTTCTACCTGACTTCTGATCTCAGTCATATGAAGAAGACCTTATTCTTTGGGAGGATGTAAATTCTTTGAAGACAGGAATGGTCTCATTTTATATTAGTATCCCCAAGGTCTAGCACAGTGCCTGCATTATATTAGGTGCTTACCAAGATTCCATGGTCATTATATTAGGTGTTGAGTTATTTGTGATAAAGAGAAGGTGAGAGGAGCATCTGATTACCAGTAGTTCCTGTGCCTTCAACTGTCAGTGGCCCTTAAAGGTAATAGGAGTGTGCTGGAGTCAGTTTTAAAAGACTCAGAATAAATTGTTGACTTTTCAGTGTGAGCATTTATACCCTAGAAATCAGCAAACACCACAAAGCAGGGTTTGATTCATTGTTTAGTCGGCTGTCTAGACTTAAGAAAGTGATGGATTCATTTCCCACCTGGCTGCTCACCTGGACAATGGACTTACCATTGTCTCTAGAGGAAACATCTTCCTGCAACATCAAATTAACTCTAAAATTTATAACTCTCCAGTACCCTCTGCCCTTAGGGCTCCTCTCTCCTTCTTTTTAGAGAGGGTGGAGAGTAGACATCTAAGAATTCTTTCCAGATACTCTATTTAAGGAAGGGCCTAAGGCAAATCCCTCATCATTTCCCATCTGTCTGCAGGACTTCATTATTCACTTCCTCCATACCCTCACTCACTCCCTGCCCATGCCAGGCACCCCATGTCCCCTCTCTCCCTTTCAATTACTTTTTATGTGTTCTCTTCTCTATTAAAGTGTAAGTGCCTTGAGAGCAGGGACTGTCTTTTGCCTTTCTTCATATCCCCAACACTTAACACGGTGCCTGACTCATAGTAAGCTTCTAATAAATGTTTATTAACTGACTGATGGAGAAACTGTTCGTAATTCAGATTTAACTTAGAAGTATGTTGTGTGCACTTTTTTTTCCTGGAGAGCTGGATTTACCAGGACTCTGTTGGTCAGGGGCCCAGAACATATGGCTATCCCGGCTGCTCCTCCTGTGCTAGGATTATAGATTTTGAGCTACAAAGGACTTCGTACATCATCTATTTTTGAAGAAACTGAAGTACAAGGAAGTTAACCACAGGGCTGGAGGTGGTACAGATAATGAGTGGCAGAATTTAAAAACAGATCTTAATTCCAGATTCAATTACCCTTTCCACTACAATTCAGGGCATTTTTCTACTCCTAAACACCATATTATTCTTTTGAATCTGCTTGTCCCCGTCGATGGCTATAGGCTCCATTTTGTCCCTTGCTCCCCATCTCTGGAGCCCATAGAGAAGGGCTGGGCTTGAGATCCTTTGGTGCTGAGAGAGGGAGATACTACAGCTCTGGAATATAAGTAATCCTCAGGTCTTCACTCTACTTTCAATCCTATAATTTCCGTTCTTTCTTTCAAAGAGCATTGAGTACAAAGTGTGCTAGGAGGTGTAATAAGTGATCTAAAAGGAGAATAAAAGGAGCAATTCCTTGGGGAAGAAGGGAACAATGGCTTCCTTCATTTATTTTATATGGACCTGTTGCTATTTGTTCATTTTAGGTTCTTTCTCCCCCTTCTTCCCTCCCCCTGCAATGATGTAAGACATACCTATTTAGAGCAGGATTTCTTAACCTAGGGTCCATAGATTAGGGTTTCATATATAAGATACAAGGGAATCTGTGAATTTGATTGGAAAACTCTCTATATTTTTATTTTACTATGATTTCCTTGAGAATCATATTATTTTATTTTATGTATTTAAAATAATTATTTTGATAAAGAGTCCATAGGCTTTTCCTATGCCCTAGTAGTACTAAGGGATCCATAATGTAGAAAAGGTTAAGAACTCTTGAGTTAGAGAGAGGAAATTCACAAGCATGAAATAGAAAGCAATTTAGGTTCAGCAAGTGCTTTAGGGATTCAGGATAAGGAAGAAATCATAATAGAAAGGAGTACAGTGAAGAAAATTTCATGGAGGAAGTGGAGTGACTCTTGAGCATCTTGAGACAGTGATGATGAGGTAAAGACAGCTAGTGGAGAGGATCAACTGATGGAAAAGTGAAGAGTTTAAGTTTTGTGTAATAAACTTTAGTGAGCCATATTAAGGTCTTAATAAAGGAAATGACACGGTAAAAATGCATTTAAGGAGATGAATATGTCAGAAGTATGTCAGGTGGACTGCAGAGAGGAAGAAGGGAGTCTTTAGTTTTTCTAGCCATGAAAAGATAAGAACACGAAATAAGCTAAGACCAGCGTGAATTGAGAGGAAACAAATGATTTTTGAAACACTGAGTGACAAACTTTGGTAAGAGGTTGGATACAGGGAATGAGAGAGACATTGCTAAGGCTTTAAACTCTGAGGAATTTGCTTCCCACTTTGGGGAGTTACTTGGGCTATTATGAGTTACTTAGGTTCACAACTTCTTTCTGTTCCTGGAGAGAGTGGCCACAATCATCTGCCTTTAAGTTATCACTTAATAGATTTTTTTTATTTATTTTCAATTCAGTTCTCTAGCTCTGGCATACTTTCATTTTGTTGCTTTTATAGAATGGTTCTCTGATTAAAATTCAATTATAAAATAGGAGAAAGTCTGGCATTTTAAAGAAGCGAGATAAACTGAAAATAATTAATTGTAATTCTATTTTAAAAAGTCTACAAAAGTATCTGAAAGCACTATCTAGAGTCTGTATGTAGGGATGACATTTGCTTTCTTTTTTATTTTTTAAGGTCAGAACCTGGTAGAATGAATATGAAAATACCTTTAAAATTACAAAGAATATATAAATACAAGATATTCATTTTTGTTATCATCTCTGTTAGGTACCCACATGGCCTTTCTCTGAAATATGCTGTATCTTTTGTAGTCATCAACCTTCACTCTCTGTAATAACAGTAAATGACACACATGCCACTTTAAACCTATTTTATGTGCTATTTCATTTGAGGCTCACCACTGACCTCTAAAATCAGTTCTAAAGGCATTATTTGTAGCTGAAGAATCCTATGTGTTGTCTCCCCCATTAGAATATTAAACTTCTTGATAGTAGGAATTGTCTTTGTGTTTTTTTGTATTCTCAACCCTTTGCACAATACTCTGCACATGTTAACCACTCAATAGATGCTTTTTCACCCATTTGTTCTTTATTATCCCTACTTTACCTAGAAGGAAAGTAAGGTTCATAGACCCATAGACCCATAGTTGGTAAGTGTCAGATAGAATAGTCTTCCTGACTTTAGTAAGTGTAGCATTCTCTCTGCCCTGCCACACTGCCTCTAGGAGATACCTTTTTCTCTATTCTGGATCTCCCTGGAGGTAGTTTCCTTTCTGTAACTCTTCCTCCCTCATGTCAGTTTGATGTTGCCACTGAGGAAACTCACTGCCCTTCTGGGAAAGTGTTCTCTCCTTCAGACCTTTACTTCTACCTCTTCATGCCTTTGGGATGTGAGGGTAGGGAAACAAGTTCTCTTACTTGTCAGATAATCTATCAAAATAAGTGATACTTTCCCATTTGTCTACCAAAGTGTTTGTATTCCCTTCTTCTGCTGCATAAAGTCTCATATGAGGTGGCTATCAAACATTCAAATTGTTGAGAATTAAAGAGGCATTTCAAACTTATTTCACTTATGTTAAGCAACTTCTCAAGACCCGGACACAGGTATTGTATATGGCTGACTATGTATGTATTCACATTCCACATGCTATAAAACATTCTATAGTATTGATTAGCCTGAATTAAAAGTATGCTCTTTGAAATATTTATGACCAGGCATCCTCCCAAAATATTTATGAGTGGAAGTAAATAACTTAGATGAATTTTCATTTTTCATAGAGATCATTTACTTATCATGGATGCATCACTGTATATCCTTGTTATTACATCGGGGTGTATATAGAACACAGTTTCTGGAATATAATAAAGTCCATTCATCCAGTGAACATTCATGAAGTGCCTTCTATATGCAAAGCACAATGTCCATATTACTGTGTGAATAAAGCTTGTAACATTTTATATTTGTGATCTTGAAATAAAATATACTGATGATGTGTTTAAATTCACCATTGTTACTGACTCTCCCACCCCCATGTAGTACATCTTTTATTTCTGTGTTGTAGTTCTTACCTTGCCAACATACAAAGGGTCAGTTCCAGTGTATTCTTCCAGAACAAAGAACTGATTCCAAACCCAACTTCTTTTCATTCGATGGTGCAAATGTGTCTTGTCCGACAGATGCACTTCCAGTTCTTTGAGGGGCATGGGAGTGACAGATAGCACTGTGGTTGTAAGGTCCATCAACCCACAAAAATACAAGGACATGCCAAGTCCAAGCCAACTCTTTGTTTTTCTCATTCTATCAGAGGTCCACATGGGTTTGCCAGGGTGTCAAAATGTAAAGCAAAAGAAAAATCACTAGAGTTCAGCAATTTCTTGAGATGAAAAACTTCCGTTTATTGGGCCCTTAGATCTTTCAAACAAGATCCTGCTTGGAGTCTGACCACTTGAAGGATGATTTCCTGTCAAGTTAGACAAAAGACACTTTGATGATGTCAAGTTCCTCCCTTGTGTTTGAGTAAGTTCTCAAGAAACACAAATAAGTATTCAGTTTTCACTCAAAAAATTAAAAAGTCATGACATACTATCACTTCAATAATGTTTGGGTAATGAATAATATTTTGGTAAAAATCTTGTGATCTGTAGTCCTAAACTTTTGGGCATGGATTTCATTGGGGATACAACTAGCGAATGAATTTCTTCTCTTTTGGTAACTTAACTGCAGGGTTTTGCTGTATTATTGATTGGCCTGAATTAATAGTACACTCTTTGAAATATTTATCATCAGACAACCACCACAAATATTTAAAAATAGCACTCACTCCCAAAGTTTACAGCAGATTACTAATATTTCCATTAGGAGAACAGTTTTTCTTGGCTTATTGAAAAATAAAAACGTAAGTTACTACTCTTCAATATCTACACCCTGTCCATTATTAATAACATTACCAAACTTGGATTTCATTTATAAGCTGCTGTGAATCACTTGTGACTTTAATCATTCTTTCCAGACCATTGTGGAATTTAAGTTTCACACTCTGCTGCCTCTTTTCCCAGGAGCTGATAGGGCCTGCTAATGTGACATTTCTAGGATTTGAACGGTCAGTTAATCATTATATCATCCACAAAAGGCTTTAAAGAACTGGTGGTCACATGCTACTCTAGGCTGGCTAAAAGAGTCAAACCAACACATTTTTCCTGCTTAAGTGTGAAAGGCTTGTTTAGGCAAAGGAATGTGGAGTTCCATCAGGGGACACTTTTTCATCCCTTGAGGTTCTTTTGTTGCTGTGAAGTCAGATTAAGCAGTGACCTCACTTTAGGGTTAGGGATCATAGCAATCCATTCTTCCTTGATTTGGATGGGTTCAATGAGGTGGTAGGGTACTAGAGGTACCCTGTCAGAACAGCCTCAATATTCTTGTGGATCTAATATCACTGTTCTTTCTAAGAATTTTTGTCTCTCTGTCACAAACAAATGGACTCTTCGATATGTGTATTTGGATTTAGCAATTAAATGATGTTCCCTTTTTACAAGTATGAATTAAATGCATTGAAATGAACTTTCTTCTTGTCCCCAAACTACAAAAACTTCAATGAAATGGCTATCAAATTCTCACAGTTAAAGTTGTCAAGGATTAAAAAGACATTTCATACGTATCTCATATTTCTGCATGAACGAGTGACAACTACCAAGAAAGGAGGAAGGAATGATGAAGAATTGATAATGAATGAAGCAGAATGGGAGAGACTGATCATTGGAAAGTGACAACTCTGAAAACAAAGTGAAGTGAGAATAACCCAGCTGTGTACTCTTCAGGATGACAAACCTCAGTGCAAAACACAAGGATGCGGCTGTTACAGACTAGATTAGTAGAGGAAAGAATGGACAGTCCCTCTCTTTTTGTTCCTATGGACATCGAGAAGCCCAAGCAGAGTCACTGTTATTCCTGTTGATGGGATAGCATTCTAGAAAAAGGAATTCTTACTCCAACAACAAGGAGGAGTTACAAATTATTTCTATGTTTTATTTCTATATTACCTATATGGTCTAATATATCCCTCTCCATACCCACCTAGAAAGGCATTCTTTATAGTAAAAGACTAAAAAAGAAAAGAAGAAAAAAAAAACATAGCCAAGCAAGCTATTCAATAATTCACTGATTAAATCTGCCATCATATGTAGTGTTCTATAGCCAAATGTATGTAAAAAAGGGAGGGAGTTACATTCTAATATCTCTTCTTTGGGTGCTAATTTCACAGTACAGAAATTGCATTGTTTGGTTGTTCTTTCCATGTGTATTGCTGTAGTAATTGTATATATAATTTCCCTGATTCTGCTTATCTCACTTCCACCAGTTAACCTTTGCTGTTCAATAGTTTCAGTTACATCTGACACTACATCTGACATCATTTGATGTTTCCTTGGCAAAGATACTGGTATGGTTTGCCATTTAATTTTTTATTTCTCTTTTTATCATCTTTTTACAGATGAGGAAATTGAGGAAAACAGGGTTAAACGACTTTCCTTGTGTCAATCAGTTAGTAAATGTCTGAGGTCAGATTTGAACTCAGGAAGATGAGTCTCCTGACTTCAGGTCCAACACTCTATCCAATGTGCCACCTAACTGCCCCGCATCAGTTTATATGACTTATTATGTGCTTTCCTCAGTATTTATCACATACATTTTTTCTTAGAGGGCAATAATATTCCATTGTGTTTATATACCACAACTTGTTTAGTCATTCAATTGGAAGTTCTGAGAGAAAGAATTATTCTGTCTTAGGGGTCTGAGGTGGCAATCCATAGGCATGATGCATTATATAGGGAAGGATGTGAGAAAAAAATAGCTCCTGCCTGCCCCTTGATAATAACTACCAATAAGACATAAAGACAACTTTATGGAATGTACATTTTCTTAGGTCTAGAAGCAACTTTGGACTGGAAATTCTTCCTCTTCCACATTCTCTAAGTGATCCTGAGAAAAATCACTTAATGCCCATGGGCTTTCAGTTCCTTATCTCTAAAATGAGATGATTGCCTTTTACTCTCAATGTGTAGTCCT
Organism: Bettongia penicillata ogilbyi; assembly: GCA_023548195.1. Taxonomy (NCBI): domain Eukaryota; kingdom Metazoa; phylum Chordata; class Mammalia; order Diprotodontia; family Potoroidae; genus Bettongia; species Bettongia penicillata. Next base: position 490,579 of record JAJHZJ010000193.1, on the reverse strand, counting down.
AATATCTATGAATGAATAAACCTTCTCTTTCTACCTTACAAGGTTATTAAGAGCAGCATCAAATGAAGTAATATATGTGAATGACCTTTAACTATAATAATAGCTGTTGTTGATAATTTTAGAGCATTCAGCATTTTCCAAAATTTTGTGCAAATTTTATCTCATTTGAGTCTTATGTGTGTGTTCTTCCTTCATTGCTGAAGAAGACCATGCCATCACAGAAATAATGACAAGACTTGCACTTGACTTTTTTTGAGTGAGGGAGGGCTGTGCAGGTCACCAGCTTCACTTCTCCAAAGCCACCTGAATCCAGTGACCAGATATTCATCAGGATGACTGGAGATGAGCCAGGATGAGGCAATTGGGGTTAAGTGACTTGTCCAAGGTCACGTAACTAGTGAATGTCAAGTGTCTGGGGTGAGATTTGAACTCATATCCACCTGATTCCTGCACTGGTGCTCTAACCATGCACTGCCTAGCTGCCCTTTGAGCCTTATACCAATCCTGTGAAAGCAGTTCTATTTTTATCCTTACAGATGCAAAAACTGAGACCCAGAGAGGTAAATGACTTGATCATGATTGTATGGTTAATGAATATTAAAGGAACAATATGAATCCAGCTCTCTCCTGTCTCCAAGTGTTCTTCCCAATAAACCATGCCAATAACAAACTAGAAACTGTAATATGATGTAAGAAAATGGAAAGAAATCATTATAACTACCTAACGCCTATTAGCACTTGAACAATTACACAAAATAGAAAGAGGAGAAATTACCTTGGTTGTATATGAGAATGGTGGCACAATATGGTGTGTTAGTTGGTGTGTGCATGTAATTTCTTAGATCCCTACAGAAATTGCATGTAACAATTGCCAGTTGGTAATGAATTCTAGGGTTTTTCCAACAGACTGCCTTGGTAATTCCCAAAAGCTCTTTCAACCACATGAGTCCTGTGTAGACTGCTGGGTGGAGAACCAGCAGCTTTAGGGCTAAATGTTGCCCTCTAGGTCCTCTTTCATAGAACAAAGCCAAGAAAGTTTGGATTCAAAGGGCCTCACTTGAGGACCTAGAGGGCCACATGTGACCTCAAAGTTGCAGTTCCCCATCCCTGGGAAAGTGAATTTGTAGTAAAAAACCTAGATATTAAATTCATTTTTGGCTAAAGTTTACAATAGATACAGGAGCTTTATGCATTTTGTTTGTGCAAAGTGGAAACTCTTCCCATGCATTTATTTATCCTCTATGATCAGTTTAACGTCTGGCTGTTTCCTTTGCAAAAGTGTGAGTGAGTATAAGAGTGTAAGTGTGAGTGTGAGTGTGTGTGTGTGTGTGTGTGTGTGTGTGTGTGTGTGTGTGTGTGTGAGAGAGAGAGAGAGAGAGAGAGAGAGAGAGAGAGAGAGAGAGAGAGAGAGAGAGAGAGAGAGAGAGAAAGAGACAGAGAGAGAAAGACTTTTCATCCTGGGAAGGAATTGATAAATAAGGCACCAGTGCAAACTCCATTCATTCGCATGATCCCAGCAAGTCAATACATTTGTCTCCATTTTTTCAGAATATATTTATGCCCATTAAAGACTCACACTTTGTGTTTCTTTAGGACGTATGAAGGTCTGTGTGATCATTGCGCAAACTGGTGGTCTGCCTGGTTTGCACATCCCATACAAAACCTACCTACTGAGCTCCAAGGGAACACAGTCCCAAGGGCAAAACCACTGAACTGTTTCAGTGTTAAATAACTCACTAGTTTAAAATTAAGTGAAGGACTCTGCCTAGTTCCTCTACAGGCTAAATGCACAAGAAAAACAATCACCTATAACTCTTTAGAAAGTTAAATTCAGCTGCAAATAGTTGCATTATAAATTTCACTTGTTAAAAACAGTTTTTATGTAATTGAAGAGAAAAACAGTCCTATCTGAAACAATTACCTCCCTTACAGTTGTTATAAATAATCAGTGTCTTCTATGATTCCCACTACTTAGAAAAACAACTCCAGAAAAAATGAAGAGTGGCTGTTCTTGGCTTCTGCTTTTCCAAAGAGAAATAACAAATACTTATGTATGCACACGTATATACGTATACACATATATGTGTATCTATGCATATATACTACATACAGTATACATACACACATAGATATATATGTGTATATACATACATATATATGCTCTGAAAGGAATGCATTAGTGGAAATTGATTTCCATATAAAATAAATCCTTAAAAAGTTTTTCCCCAGTCATCTTGCCTAAAGAAAGCAAGCAACCTGCTAATGAACTCAGTAGCAAGAAATTAAAGTTGAAAGAAAAGTGTGCTCTAAGAACATTTTTCATTTTGCTCCTAGAATTTGTTGTGATATTTTAAAATATTTTTTTGGGGGGGAGGGAGGTGGGTAGGAATAGCTTTCTCTTTTAAATGAACTAGGCTTTTATATTGCCCCCTTGATTTCCTGCCTCTGTAGCCCATTTTTCTTAGCCTTTCATGGATCATGGAAGCACTACTTTGTGAAACTCAAAAGATAACCCCATAGCAACCAAGTGTAAAGATCCCTCAGGAGTCTCTCAAAGTGGCCAAAGTGACTCTGCTGCTTGGCTTAGCCTAACGCACGGTGCAGTTACCTCTTTTTAGATTGTTTTAAGGAGTTAAGCTACTTTCATAATAGTATTTCCTTTGGTTATGGAAAGAATTCTGAAAATGCACTAAGGAAAAAAAACTCTCAGTTTTTTTTTTATTAAGATCTTGGATAATAGAATGAAACATGACAGTGCACCATATGGTACATCAACATTAAATCAGAATACATTTCATTGTCACAAAGTGACTTCTACAGACTCATCAACCTTCTCTCTGGGGAAAGATAAGCAAACTTCTTTGACTTCAATATTCAGAGTCCTTCAATATGGAGTAAAGAAGTCCCCGAGAATGACAGGGGCCATCACATCAGGTGCATCAGAGGGAAATGTTCACGAGACGGTCACATATCCAGAGATGTTCAATGCTTAAACAGATATTTCTGCAAGGAAGCTTTTACTATAAAAGACTTCCACCAAAAAAAACTCTAAATTTTCCCAACAGACAAATAGAAGTTGCAGAATTAGTGTAGTAAAGAAATAAAAGGCCCTCAAGTTGGCATCCAGAGACTTGACTTTACATCTCTCCCCCAGATACTTATTAGCTGTGTGACACTGGGCAAGTAACTTAGTTTAGCTTGTCCTCAGTTTTTTCATGTGTAAAATGGGGGGTAATAATAACACTTCAAATTACTTTTTTGAGGGTCAGATCATACAGTGCAACACATGAAGTACTTTGCAAGCCTTAAAGTACTTTATAAATGCCAGTCGTTATCAGGAAGGAAGTAAAGAAGCATTTATTAAGTGTTCTAGTTTCTTCAGTGCTTAGCTGAAACCAGAAAATCAAAAGTACCAGGTAAGGATGATTACCCACTTCTCTTGTGGAAAGGTTCTGGCACCATGTCAAGAGAAATGACAATTTTGTCATTCAGTTATTTCAGTCATGTCTGACTTGGTGTCCCCATTTTTCAGGTTTTCTTGGCAAAGATATTAGAGTGATTTGCTGTTTCCTTCTCCAGCTCATTTGACATATGAGGAAACTGAGGCAAACAGGATTAAGTGGCTAAGGGTCACATAGATAGTAAGTAGGTCAGGTTAGATTTGAACTCAGGTCTTCCTGACTCTAGGTCCTATACTTTGTCTAGTGTACCACCTGGCTGCCTTTTTGCCTTATTAGTAATCCTGTTATGTATTGTGGCTACCCTAGCATATTCAAACACATTATTCCTTTTAATTCTCACCATAATCATGACAGACAGATGGAATAGATATTAGTTCCTTGTTATATATATATAAGAAACTCAAAGAATGGGTGATTTTCAACAGGATGGACAGTTACGAAGCTTTAAAGACTGAATTTGAACCCTGGTATCTGGATTCTAAGTCTATTCTCTCTTCTAGTTTCATCCTGGTTTTTGTTGTTGCTGCAGTTTTCTAGGTTAAAGGAAGAGAGGAGGAGTTTTGTGGAATTGCTGTCTTAGAAAAGCAGGTCACCCTTGCTTGTTCTCACTCCGGTTATTTGCTTTCAGGCCATCACCCTGATTTAGGCTAATCCTGGTTGTTTGCTTTGCTGCTAATACCTTCCTCTCCACACAGTAGGAAATCCTAAGGCAACAGCAAGTCAGGGCTGTATATAAGTGGAGAAATAAGCTGGCTGTCATAAACTCCCGAGTTTATAGAGTGAGTGAAAGAGAAAATGGTAACAGAAACACACACATCTCAAAGTTGGGAGGGACCTTAGAGTTCTTCTTATCCAATTCACAGCTAAACAAGGATCTCTTCTATAATACTGCCAAGTGGTCATCCAATTTTGCTTCAAAATCTCTTGTAAGACAGAACTTTTCCATCTCTTGAGGCATCGCATTCCATGGTTTAATAGCCCTAATGGTTGGGAAGTTTTTCCCTTGAATTAATTCCAAATTCATCTCTTTGTAACGTCTATTACTTCTTTTCTGCCCACTGAGGTAGATCCAAACAGCTTTCCCCCCTCTTCCATGTGAGAGGCCCCTAAATATCTGAAAACAATCATCATGTCTCTCTCTCTCCCCTTTGCCCTCACACCCTTGCCCCAGGTCTTCTCTTCTGCTAGCTTCAAATTCCCAGCTCCTTCAAACATGACCTTAAGACTTTTCATCCTGGTTAACTTCCTATGGAAGTTCGGCAATGTCCTAAATAATATGTACTTCCAAAAACTACACACAATACAAGCATGGTCTGCCCAGGGCAAAGCATAGTTGGAGTCTCACCACCCTATTCCTGGATGCAGTACTTCTTATGGCTTTATTTTTGGTATTTATATTCCGAGCACCTAGAGCCCTGCCTGGCATACAGTAAGCACTTAATAAATGAGTCTTGATTTACTGAGCGATGTTAGCACAGCCTGAGATTGCACTGGTTCCCACGTCTGCCACTTTGCAGTGTTTACTCATGCCTAGCTTGCATTCCATTAACCTTTCACAGATTTTCTTTTTTTTTTTATAAAACTTAAAACATTATATTGTCAGCATAGTCACAAAAACAAAAACAACAAAAAATGGCCAAGAGCCATGCTAGACGCTGGGGATACAAATGCAAGCAGACGAGAAGTTCCTATCCTCAAGGGGTTTACATTCTATTTCTTTCTTTCATTCTTTCTCTTTCATTCTCTCTCTCTCTCTGTTTATTTATTTTTAATTTTCAGCATTCATTTCCACAGGATTTGGAGTTCCAAATTTTCTCCCCATCTACTCCCCCCAGATGGCATGCATTCTAACAGATATTTTTTAAGGTAAACTACTTTCCAGTCATATCTTACCTCAAGCATCTTGTAATTATTAATTTTTTAAAGGAGATTACTTGTGATTTTACTGGCATTGAGAATTTTCAATGAAAAAACTCAACCAATGCAGACCAGTACCTACTCTGTAACATATAACCTTTGATAGCTTCCTGGCAGCACTAAATAAGTATCACAGAGCCAGAATATGTCACAGGCAGGACTTGAACCCAGGTCTTCCTGACTTTCTATCCACTATGTCACATTATATTTCATCCAATTTAATTTAGCCCAATGTTCTAGCCTACCAAGAACATTTTGGATTCCAACTCTGTCAAGTAGTATGTTAACGAATCTTCTCAGATATGCATCAACTGAAAATAAAGTATAATATCTATCTTTTCACCAGTCATTTATATTATTAATGTAATACATATTTATTTAATATATTATAATTAAATAATATATATTAACATATATATATTGTTAAATAATTCAGGGACAACATTAGAGACTTCTATCTTTCAGAAGTTTTCATGAACTTTGCCTAGACAGTAAGCCAGTTCTGAATTCATCTAAATGTCTAATCTACATCTTTGCATTCTTTCTACTAGAAAAACTTAAGCATTTTCTTTGAGTAGTTTGCTAAAATATCTATACTACTTATCATCTATAGCTCTTTCCTCACCTATTAATCAAGTAACTGCAAAATTCACAGAGTAAAGAGCACTGAGCCTGGAGACAGGAAGATCTCAATTCAGATCCAGCCTCCTGTACTTATTAGCAATGTGATCCTGGGCAAGTTGCTTAACCTCTGTTTGCCTCAGCTTCTTTAACAGCTCTCCTTCCCTCAAAACAAAGTCAAGTGCAAGTCATGGCATCATTTCTCTGATGGTATGGTCTTCTTTGGCAACAAAGGACAAACATGATGATAACTGTAAAATGGGAATAATGATAGCAACTGACTCCCAAGGTTGTCAAATGAGATAATAATTGTGAAAATGCTCAGCACAGTCCTTGGCACATAGTGGGTACCCTGCATGTGCGAAGTCATTATTAATTATTATGGTTATTATTATTTTCTTTACTAAATTCAGAATAGCATGAGCATGGCATGATTTATTCTTGATGAAGCAACATTGGCCTTTCATGATCATCATGTTCTTTCCTAGATAGCATCAGTTATTCCTTTAATAAAATATTCTAGAATGTTACTAGGAGTCAAAGTCCAGTTCTCACTCTATAGTTTAAAGACTATTCTTTTCCCTTCTGGAAATGTAGCTTTCTCCACTCTTGGGTACATCTACCATTTTCCATAGTGTTTCAAAGATTAGTTAAAGTGGCTCAGTAGTCACATCTTCCTTTTCTCTATATACCTGATTCAAATGATACAGTATTTATAAAGCACTTAGCACAGTGCCTAGAACATGGTAGACTCCTACCCTTTCCCTTCCCCTTCCTCTACTTGAGAATATAGTTTATGTGGGTCAGATGACTTGAACTTATTCAGGCACACCCTCGTTTAAGCCCCCATCCCCTCCTGCCCAGGCTGTTGCAATAGCTTTCTATTCTGTCTCTCTGCCTTAAGTCTCTCTCCCCCTCTATTCCACCTTCTATATAGCTACAAAAATTATTTCCTCAATAAACAGGTCTGACCATGTCATTTTCCCATTCAAAAAGCTCTAGTGGCCTCTTATTATATTTAGGATCAATTACAAATTCTTATGGATGGCATCTGGAACCTTTAACATGGTTCCCCTCTACTTTTCCATCCTTAGTATAGATCACTACCTTTACTACACAGCAGTCTATCTTAAATCTTGGTGACTTTTTACAGGCTGTCCCCAATTCTGGGAATGTCCTTCCTCTTTACCTCCAACTATTTAGAATCCCTAGTTCCCTTCACAGCTCAAATGAAATCCTACTTTCTACATAAAGTATTTCCTGGTCTCTCCATCTGTACCTTCTTATTACATCCCTCTCCAATGCTAATATTTATTTCATATATACATACATATAGTATCCCCTGAAGGAATGAATACAGACTCCTTTAGGGCAGGGACTGTTTCATTTCTGTCTTTATATCCCCAGCTTCTTGTACAGTGCTTGGCACATAGCAGTCACCTAATCAATTCATCGACTTATCAAGAGTAACCAGAAGTTCCCTTACTCTCACCCTATTTATCCTTGGTAGCAATTCCCCATTAGCCATTTCTGTTCTATCCTTTCCAGTCCAAAGATTCTTTTCCTTGGCCAATAAAACAGATGCAAAATAATGGCTGAGCAACTCTGCTTTCTCTCTGTCTTCTGTTATTTTTGTCCCATATACTCAGAGCAGTGGTTCTGTCTTCCTTTTCCCTAATATGGTTAAAAACCCAAAATACTCTTTCTTGTTGCCCCTGAATTCTTTGCCAACTTCCATTCAATTCTGAGCTTTAGTATCCCTGATCCTCCCTGCTGCTCCTTTCTATTCTGTCCCCACCTCCAATTTGTTTTTTTTAAACAAACCTCTAAGAAAACTCCTGTGGTGAGAGGAAATAACTTTTGAGAAATAATAAAAGTGGGGCTGTGAGAACACAAAAAGTGTGATTTGGTAAGAAATTAAAGAATATACAGTAAGATTGAGTGGGGGATGGAGAATGAAGAAAATGATGAGGAATGGTAGAGCTGGGATTCAATTAGTAATTAGGAAGTTGAAACTAGTTATGGGGATCTGCTGAGTCCTGAGATAAAATCTTCTGTGTGCCCTAAACCATTCAACGTGACTCTGTGGCTGGAAACTGCCTATCTATGATCATAAATAAAGCTTATCCATTTTTTTGACATTTTTATCTGAAGCTCCTGACCCATCCTTCTTGCTGTCCAATCTCCTTGTAATCATTCTTTCACTATCCAAAATTGTCACAGTTCATCTCTCTATAGTCTCCACACCTGGCAAATAGATTCTTACCTATTTTCTCATACATACTTACTATCTGATCATTAATGTAATCCTGAAGAAGCCAGGACTTCACCCCCCTCTTACCTACTTTATCCTTTCTTCACTTTTCACTTTTAATCAAGCTAATGAAATTGCAGAACTGTCCAAAGACACTCTGTTTCTGCAGGCAGATGAAAATTTCCATTTCTGCCTTCTGATGGCTTTCTCCAATATCCATTAATTGTGTATTCTATGTAACATATGCATTTGCCTGAGGATTTTGTGAGGATCTCTGATTTTATTGATGTGGGTATTTCTTTCTTTGGTATAGACTTCAGCTCATCCATGTAATTAACTCTATTCAGTCTATGTTCATGCTCTCCCATAAAGGATCTAGTGCACTGAATATGATCCTTTAGATGCTTTAATGTTTCATGGGTATCAGGATGGCAGTCAGGTTGTCCTTCTTGCTATCCAGTAGAATGCAAATTCCGGCAAGATTTCATGTTGGAAAATACAGTAACAGTGATGGATCTGTCATCCAAGTCCTAGACTAGCTAAATATGGGGAGACTAATGAGCAGCAAATTAGCTATAAGGTAAGGCCACAGCAACCCATGAAATAGAGTAAAAAACAAAATTGCCCCCAAATCTTATGAAGACTTGTAATAGTGTTTGAGTGGCAGGGACAGAGGAAGAGGTTGCTAAAAATAAGTTTTTTTTAAAACTCATCTATTGACATCAATTTCACCATTGGCAAGACTCCTCCAAAATGAGAAGTTAAGTTAATAAGAACTGATTGAGAAACTACTGGAATGGTTTTTCGAGTGGAGTAGAATGGAGTAACTCATTCATTTAGTATTTATATACCATTGGTGTAATTCTCCCATAACCATATTATGAAAGAAAAGCTGTAGTTAACTTCTGCTATCTGAGAACTTAGAAAAATTAAGTAGAAAGAGCATGAGTCTTGGAGTCAGGAGAGGGGGTGAAAATCCCCATGCCTTTTGTCCTAGTCATATCACACTTAGAACAGTGTGTTAAGAGCTTGGCAGCACATTATAGGAAGGACACTGATGAAAGGGAAATCATATGGTGAAGGACCTTGGGACCATATCATCTGAGGATCAACTGAAGCAACTTGGGACATTTAATCTAAAGAGGAAAAGATTTATGATGTCACATGATCATTAGCTGAGTATTTGTGGGATTATCCTCTGGAGGAGGGAGGATTTGTTCTGTTGGATGCCAGAGGACAAAACTAGGAAGAAAGGGTAAATGTTGTAGAGAAACAGGTAAACATGCAAAGTAAGAAAAACTTTGAGGAATTAGAATTACCCTTAGCAACAAACAATAATGACTTCAAAAGACAGATGTTGAAACATAACTCCTGCCTTATGTTATGGAGGTGATGCCCAGAATGAGATACAAATTTTCAGACATGGTCAGTGTGCTGATTTTTTTGTTAGACCATATGTATTTATCACAAAGGAAGGCTTCTACTAGGTCGAATAGGGAGGGGATAGTAAGTTAGAGGGTAATAATATAGATCAAAGATGACATCAATAAAATAATGTTTTAAAATATATGAAACCAAATAAAAAAGTATAGGAGATACAAATAGAGTTTTGTTACTATCATGTTAAATTTTACACACACACACACACACACACCTTTAAAAAGAAAACTGTGTATCACTAAAGTTCATAATTTCCTAAATAAGCCTCTTTTTAAAAGCATATTAAATCCTTGAAAATGGTAATCATTTAATTTTTTTCCTCTTTTTCTTTAGCACCTAGCACAATGCCTAGCAAATAGTAAGCACTGCATAAATGCTAATTGATTAACTGGTCTCGTTTGTATACTGAGAAGTTTGTTTTTGTTAAATTCACAATAAAAGAGACAAGTGATTTAAAAAAAGAAAGATAAAGAGTCAAATATTTTTGCCATGTTTGCAGTATTCAGAATAAAGATTGTTTTCAAGAAATATCTATAGATGTTCTTAAAAAAAGGAAGCGAAGTTATTATAAAGTTGAATGGGATTCTTCTGGAGATGACTGGGTTCCCCATGCTGGAGAGCTTCAAACAAAAGCGAGATGACCAACACATCTTATAGAGGACATTCTTTTTCAGGTGTGGGATGTCATAAAGATGATTCAGAGATTTTACAATTGTAGGTTCTAATCCCACTTTCAACCCATTAGCTATGAGATCACAGGAAAAAGAAAATTAATTTTCTAAGCCTCAATCTGTGCAAGAGTAACAGAGATGTGCCCTGGTTTATAGTAATGTTTCTCAGACTGTGCCACAAAGAACCCTGAAACACTCTTGCATTTTTTTTAATGAATTATAGATTGTTTGCTAATAGGCATCAAAAATAATGATTTTAGGAGATTGTACTACAAGAATTCTGACAAAGTTTTGTCTAAGTTGAAGCGTTCTGGCACCATGGGATATTTTGGGAACCAGTGGTAGAGTGGATAAAGATTCAGGAAAGCCTAGTTTCTAGTCCTGCCTCAGTGAACTACTGGTTATGAGACCCTGGGTAAGTCACTCATACTCTCTATATTCCCAGGAAACTTGCTAAAATTATAACTTTCACAGAGAGTGCCAATCTGCATGAAAAGAGAATGTTTCTCTCTGGGAAGTTCTAATATTGGGGAAGTTGCAGGTCTATTAAAAAAAAGGTGAGATAGTAGTACTTATAACACCTACCTCACAGGGTTGTTCTGAGAGTTTGGTAAGATAATGTGTGTAAGTCTTTTTCAGAATTCCAAGTGGTATATAACTGCTATTATTCTAATATCTTAAAGGACAGCCCTTTTTTGCTGAACCTTGATAGTACTTATTGCAGTTTCAAAAAAATAACTATTATGTGGGCAATTTTTAGACAAATCAATAATAACATCAAATCTTATTTATTCAAAAACTTTTTATTGAGCACCTATACAATATGAAAGACACTGTGCTTGGGTGCTATGGAAAATGGAAATGATTAAATAATAGCTTTTGGCCTCTAGGGGCTGCTTAAATGCTAGCAGACAAGAAAATAAACATCGAGGAATAGTATAACATAAAACAGTATCAATGCCACAAGAAAAGTAGAAACAAATAGCGAAGAGAGACTTTTAGTGAAGTATTCTATATTAAGAAGAAGTGATAATAAGGATTTTAATGGGAAGTACGAATGGAAAGGAGGGAACAGTGGTACTTGCCATTTTTACCAGCAAATTAGAGAAAATCTCTCAACTGATTGAATATAGGGAATATGTTGAAGATGGTTCCAAAATTTCAAGCTTAGGTGAATGAGAATTTTATGATATGATGACCGGAAATGAAAATTCATTTAATGAACAAGCTAATACAATGGGGCAAGAAAGCTATGTGCTGTGGAGTCAGAGTATCTAGATTCAAATCTTACCCCTCCTCTTTACTCTGTAGGACTTTGGTAAGTCACTGAACATCTCTGAGCCTCAGATTGCTCGTGTATTACATGAAATCTGGGGGGCAGAGCCATGATAGTGGAATAAAAGCAGTGATTTCCCTGAGCTCTCTCCCAAAGACCTCCAAATACTTGTAAATAATGACTCTAAACTAATTCTAGATCTACAGAACCCACAAAATGACAGAGTAAAGCAAATCCCCAGCCCAAGACAACCTGGAAAGTTGACAGGAAGGATCTTTCACATTGGGCAGGTAGAGGAGTGCAGTCAAATGTGGACTGCATTGGCACAAATAGGCCAGAGCAGGCCTCAGGGGACTGAATTATTGGCAGTGTTGGCAGTTTCCAGACTTCTCAGTCCACGAATACCACAAAGGTCAGTGGGAAAACTCTGGGATATGGGTAAAAGAGAAGTTCGAGGTTTGGTCAGGTCTGGCCCCAGACCCAGAGTGGTATGGATGGTAGCGGTGGTTGCAGGAACAGGAGTAGCAGAGGCTGCTTCTGGAGCTCTGTACCCACAGATGGTGGGAAATGAGTGGCTGATACAAAATCCCTAAAGCTGGGGACATTACAGTCACCCCTGTCCCCACGCCCCCCCTCACTGGAAGCAGAGTTCTATCTTGACAAAGAGTTAGAAAGTCAAGTGTTTGGCTGGAAAAATGAGTAATGAATTCAGACTACAGACTCTTACTTTGGTGACAAGGAAGTTCAGGGGATATAACCAGAGGAAGACAGTATAGTCAAAGCTCCTTCATCAAAAGCATCCAAGAGGAATATGAATGAATTAGTTGCAGCCCATGGAGGAGCTCAAAAAGGATTTTGAAAATCAAATAAGAGAAGTAGAGGAAAAATTGAGAAGGGAAATGAGAGTGATGCAAGAAAATCATGAAAATAGAGTCAGCATCTTGCTAAAGGAGACCCAAAAGTATTGAAGAAAATAACACCCTAAAAATATACTAACCCAAATGGCAAAAGAAGTCAAAAAAGCAAATGAGAAGAATGCTTTAAAAAGTGGAATTGGCCAAATGGAAAATGAGGTCCAAAAGCTCATTGAAGAAAATAATTTCTTCAAAATTAGAATGGAGCAAATGGAAGCTAATGATTTCATGAGAAATCAAGAAATTATAAAACAGAGCCAAAATAATGAGAAAAAATAGAAGACAATGCAAAATATCTCATTGAAAAAACCACTGACCTGGAAAATAGATCCAGGAGAGATACTTTAAAAAATTATTGGACTGCCTGATCCAAGATCAAAAAAAGAGTCTAAACATCATCTTTCAAGAAATTATCAAGAAAAACTGCCTTGCTATTCTAGAATCAGAGGGTAAAATAGAAATGGAAAGAATCCACATAATCACCTCCTGAAAGAGATCTTAAAAGGAAAACTCTTAGGAATATTGTAGCCAAATTTCAGAGTTCCCAAGTCAAGGAGAAAATATTGTAAACAGTCAGAAAGAAACAATTTCAGTGTTGTGGAAATACGATTAGGATAACACAAGATCGAGCAGCTTCTATAAAGTTATCAGAGGCCTTAGAATAAGATATTCCAGAGGTTAGAGGAACTAGGATTAAAATCAAGAATCACTTACCCACCAAAACCAAGTATAGTCCTCCAGGGGAAAAATAGTTATTCAATGAAATAGAGGACTTTCAAGCATTCCTGATGAAAAAGATCAGAGCTGAATAGAAAATTTGACTTTCAAATACAAGAATCAAGAGAAGTATGAAAAGTTAAACAGGAAAGAGAAGTCATAAAGGACTTATTAAAGTTGAACTGTTTACATTCCTACTTGGAAAGATGATATTTGTAACTCAGGAGTCCTTTCTTAGTATTAAGATAGTTGGAGGATTGTGTTCATCCTTCATTGCTGAAGAAGACCATGCCATCAGAGAAATAATGACATGACTTGCACTTGACTTTGTTTTGAGTGAGAGAGGGTTGTGCAGGTCACCAGCCTCACTTCTCCTCCAGAGCCATCTGAATCCAGTGACCAGATATTCATCAGGATGACTGGAGATGACCCAGGATGCTCTGGAAGACCTTGGGCCCTTTAGGCCAAGGGCTTTGCAGGCACTCACTTCAGGTGAGGAAATGCCCATTCATTGAATAGGCCTATTTAAGAAGTAGCCAGGGCATGGCCCCTTTAATGAGGCCAAGAAAAAGAAAGACATCAGGCTGGGAGGGAAACAGCAACAGGTACTATTGACAATCACTCTAAAGCCAGGACTTTCCAGAAGAGCCCTTAGGTAGGGCTTCAGAATGCAGTAGGGAGGAGGTAGGTAGGTAGGTAGAGGTAGATAGATAGATAGATAGATAGATAGATAGATAGATAGATAGATAGATAGATAGATAGATAGATAGATAGATAGATGGCATAGGGTGAGTTGAGTGTGAAGGGGTGATATCTAAAAAATAAAATTAAGGGGTGAGAGAGGAACATATTGAGAGAAGGGGAAAGGGAGAGATAGAATGGGGTAAATTACCTCACATAAAAGAGGCAAGATAATGGTTTTTACAATAGGGGGGAAGAAGGGGGGAGATGAAAAGGAATGAGTGAAACTTACTGTCATCGGATTTGGCTTAAGGAGGGAGTAATATACATATTCAATTAGGTATATTACCCTACAGGTAAGTAGGGGGGAAGGGGATAAGAGAAAGGGATGATGAAAGGGAAGACAAATCAGGGGAGAGGGTAGTCAGAAACAAACACTATAGAAAAGGGACAGGGTCAAAGGAGAAAATAGAATAATTGAGGAGTGGAATAGGATGGAAGGAAATATAGTTAGTCTTTTACAACATGACTATTATGGAGGTGTTTTGCATAACTACACATGCATAACTTATATTGAATTTCTTGCCTTCTCAATGAGGTTGGGTGGGGAGGGAAGAAAGAAGAGAATTTGAAACTGAAAATTTTAAAAAACAAATGTTAAAAATTGTTTTTACATGCAACTGGGAAATAAGATATATAGGCTATGGGGTATAGAAATCTATCTTGCCTTTCAAGAAAGTAAAAGGGAAGGGGATAATGGGAGGCAGGGATGATAAAAGGAAGGGCAGACAGGGGAAGGGGTAATCAGAATGCATGTCATCTTGGGGTGGGGAACGATGGTAAGAAAATTTAGAATTCAAAATCTTGTGGAAATGAATGTTGCAAACTGAAAATAAATAAATTTAAATCTTAAAAAAAATAACATGAAGATTAACTAGTTGCCTGATTTCATCCTTCTAGCCCTGGATCTTTAATCTTACTCTGTGCTAGGCCAAGGAAGTTGAGAAAAGGAGCTGCCTTGGGAGTAATGGGGAAAAGAATTGATAAACACAACTTTGGACTTCAAAATGGAAAAAAACGCACTTTTATGCCTAAGTAAAACAATTGTAAAGACCTCTCTTTCTAACCTAACACTTAAAAAATGGCTTTACAATTAAGATATGTGAATTCCTTTCCCTCCCAGTGGTACCTGAGGCTTGATGAGTATGAATGGTAGTACTTTCAGGCTAACTAACGTTGTGCCCCGACTCCTGTAAATGCCTTTCCTATGATTGATTCTGTAAGAGTTGGTCTTGAACTTAAATGAAGCCACAGACTTTTAGCTTGTCAGACCTAAGATGGTGTGTTCCTTTAACACAATTCTCACTTTAACTTTGGAATAGTGATGTTCTAGCTTCTGACTTTTTTGTTATATGAGAAGTGCATTGAAAGAAGTCAAAAGCTTTCTGATTAAGACTCAATCTGCTTAAGGAAAAGGAGAAAAAAATCCTGCAACTCCACAAATTTAAAAAAATCACTTTTCTTCTTCCCTCAAAAGTTTGATGCCTAATTCTCATAATTAAAAAAATAATCAATTTAATTATCTCTTGAAGAATATTTTCCTCACTGATTTAGAAACTAAGAGCAAAAAATATTAACAAGTATATACATTCACTTCAATAAAATTAATCCAACACCTACTATATGATGGCACTGTGCTGAATTCTGAATATTAAACAGTCCTTGATCTCAAGAACCTTATATTGTACTGGAAAAAAATACATTGGGCTAAGTGTATGTACTTAAGTAAAAACAAAGTATAAACAAAATAATACTAAGTAACTTCAAGAACAGATTAGCAATAACCTATGAGACAATCAGACACTTCATGATAAGTTGGCATCTGAGCTGAAGCATAAATATATTTGATTCCAAAAAGTGAGAGATATAGTGCCTTATATAGGGAATGATCAATAGTACAGTCAAGAGAAATAATGTAAAATACAGCTGCAAAAGTAAATATGAACCAGATTTCAGAGGTTTTAAATGTCAGATTGAGGACTTTGTATATTATTCTAGAAGCAATAGGGAGCCATTAAAGATGGGAGAGAGCAGGAAGAGAGGAGAAAAAGAAGGGGGAGGGAGGAGAGAGAGAGAAAGAGAGAGAGAGACAGAGAGAGAGACAAAGAGAGAGACAGAGATCTTTAGATCTCTGCTTAGGAGTATTCTTTTGCCAACTTTGTAGAGGAATGTTTGATGAGAGGAGAGGGTGGAAGCAGGGAGACCAATTAGGAAACTAATATAATAGTTTAAGTGATAAGTAAGAAGGTCGTGGTATGTGTACAGGCTGTGTGAGCAGAGAGAAAGGATAAATGCGAGAGATGCTGTTGTGGTAGAATTGATAAGACTTGGCAATTAACCTAATGTTCCGAATGATGGAGAAAAAAAAATTAAGCATGATGACAAAATTGGGAACCTGGATGACTAGAAGGATTGTGATGGGGAAGAGAAATGAGAAATTTTGGAGGAATGATAGCTTGTTTGAGGAAAGGCAACAAATTCTGTTTGGGATGCATTAATTTCGAGATGCCTATGAAATGTCCAGGTAGAAATATCCAGCAGATGGATGAAGATATTTGGAAGTATATAAATATGATAAATTTCTTTTAAAATACTGTTTATTTGCCTTATAGTCAAGAAAAAAAGATTAAACCTATAAATTCTTATGACTGAAAAGTTTTTTTTAAATTTATTTTAAGTTTTCAATATTCATTTCCACAAAGTTCTGAGTTCCAAATTTTCTCCCTATCTCTCCCCTCCTCCCACACCAAAACACCAAGCATTCTGATTGCCCCTTCCACCAATCTGCTCTCCCTTCTGACACCCCTACCTTCCCTTATCCCCATCTTCTTTCTTGTCCTGTAGGGCAAGATAAATTTCTATATTCAGAAATCACCTGTATTTCTTATTTCCCAGTTGTATGCAAAAACAATTCTCAACATTTTTTCCTAAAACTTTGAGTTCCAACTTCTCTTCCTTCCTCACTTCTCACCCATCCCCACTGAGAAGGCAAGCAATTCAATATAGGCAATATATATATGTGTATATATATATATATATATATATATATATATATATATATATGTAGTTTTGCAAATGACATCTGTAATAGTCATGTTGTGTAAGACCAACTATATTTCCCTCCTTCCTAACCTTCCCCCCATTTCTTCTATTCTCTCTTTTGACCTTGTCCCTCCCCAAGAACATTTACTTTTAATTGCTCTCTCCTCCTATATGCCTTCCCTTCCATCATCCCCCCCCACCCTGCTTGTCCCCTTCTCCCCTACTTTCCCGTAGTGTAAGATAGGTTTTCATAACAAATTGAGTGTGCATGTTATTCCTTCCTTGAGCCAAATGTGATGAGAGTAACTTTCACTTTTTCCTCTCACCTCCCCGCTTTTCCCCTCCATTGAAAAAGCTTTTTCTTGCCTCTTTTATGAGAGGTAATTTGCCCCATTCCATTTCTCCCTTTCTCCTCCCAATATATTCCTCTTACCGCTTAATTTTATTTTTTTAGATACGATCCCTTCCTATTCTACTCACCTTTGCTCTCTGTCTCTCTCTCTCTCCATATGTGCATGTGTGCATGTGTATGTGTGTGTGTATAATACCTCCAAATACCCAGATACTGAGAAAAGTTTCAAGAGTTACAAATATTATCTTTCCATGTACAAATGTAAACAGTTCAACTTTAGTAAGTCCCTTGTAATTTCTCTTTGCTGTTTACTGAAAAGTTTTTAGTCACTAGTATTGTAAATTACTTCATAGTGGGCACAGACCAGGTTGAATGGGCTTTTGATGTCAGAAAAATAATTTTAAGGGTCTTCTCCAACAAGTTATCTTCCATGTGAATTTTAAGATCACACATCATTCCTTGAAAGATTTCTTAAATCTATCGAGATTTGTTAAATTTCCTAATTTATTAAACAATACTTTGATTTCAGTAAGTACCATATAGGGCATAAAATAAATGAATAAAATAAAATAAAATACACATGTTTGTCAAAGCCTCTGTCATATAGGAGGTATAGGGAAGATTCCCTATAGATAATGAAGTCCCTGTTTGTGGCTGATACTGTACTGACTATATCAGGTTTCTGAATCCTACAGTTTGCATGGCTGCTCAGGAGTGGCTGTCCTAACAATCCACAGAGGGCAGTGTATGCAGTTTGATAGATGGCCCTTTCTGTTAGTGTAGCAGTTACTCGTCTTGGATAGGAATAACATATAGATAATGAGCTTAGACAACAGTTCAACAGAAGTGGCCCAGATTGCACTTGTGAAGTTCGACATTACTTTGAACAATCCTAAATTGCTCCCTGATACTAAAACCCATCTTTCTCATACCAGTATTATTACAGGGATTCAATATGACTAGAAATCATAGAAAACTGTACTCTACAGAAGCAAAATCTTAGCAAGCAAAAATATAACGTGGAAACGCTTAGGGAACTGAGATGGACAAAAGCACATTCCCTGTGATGACTTCCTCACCAAAAGCGATGTAAAAGATAGCATCAGAAAATGTATGATTAGAAAAGAAGGGGGTCTGGTAATGCAGCAAAAGTGAATCACAATTAATGGGCAACCTGAAGACAGTGTTATCCCCCACCCCTGAACATGCTAAAAAATCTCAAGGAGGGCCCCCTTGGCCCATTGAGTGAAGTCTATGTGAAGAATTTATATGATAGCATGATTTAAGAATCCTATGTGACAAGAATGCATCAATGGGCTTGTTGCTGTCATTTCAGTCATGTCTGACTCTTTGTGACCCTATCTGGAGTTTTCTTGGCAAAGATAATAGAGTGGTTTGCTATTTCTTTCTCCAGATCATTTCATAGATGAAGAAACTGGGGCCAACAGAGTTAAATTACTTGCACAGGGACACAGAGCTAGTAAGTGCCTGAGATCAAATTTGAAGTCAGTTCTTCCTGACTCCAGGCTGAGCACTCTCCTCGCTGAAAATACTATGGAGCTTCAGATATAAGTTAGACCTGATGAGATTCTTTTCACCTGTGCAATTCTGTAATACTGGCACTGGGATGTCCTACTGCTAATTCAAGCAAAAGATATGATTTCAGTGATGTGAGTCTAACTCATACCTGAATGAAAATCCAGTTGGAAATGTGGGTCTGGGACACCAGAGAGAGGTCGGGGCTGGAGAGACATATTTCAGTTATTTAAACAGATGTGATAACAGAAGCTTAGGGAGTAGAAAAGTTCACCAAAGAAGAGAGTTGTGAGAAAGAAAAGTGAGGCCAAACTCCTGGAGAACACCTATGGTAAGAGTACAGGGGGGATAAAAAGGGAATCACAAGGAAAGAAACTAAAAGTTCGCAGTGATAGAAATTCCAGAAGGAGAACAGCAGTTCTCAAACTCTTTTGGTCTCAAGACTTCCTTACACTATGAAAAATTATTTAAGACATCTTTATTAGTTTGAAAATTATTAAGAATCTCAAATAGATTTTGCTTATATGGGTTATAGCTATTTAGCATATTAGAAATTAAAACAGGTTAATTTCCAACAATATTAGCTCATTTAAAAAGAATAATAAACCCATTACATGAATACAAAATAACATATTTTTATGAAAAAATTGTATTTTCCTAAATACATACGAGACAGGGAGAAGTGGGGCATTCAATCTATTGAGATATGTAATTTTGGTGGAGGTATATGAGGAAAATCCACTCTTACATAGGTAGTTGGAAAAAATTTTAAAGTCACATACCATGTTGATATTATTAAAGAAATAGTTTTTACTCCTTGAAAAGATTAGGAATTCCTAAGGGTTCTCAAGTCACACTTTGAAAACTACTCTATTTGAGAAAATCAAGGCTAGGGGAATCACTAATGTCAAATTCTTCTGGGAAGTTAAGGAGCATTCCTATCAAGAAAGTGCCATTAGATTGGGTATTAGGAAGTCTTTAGTGACCTTAGAGAAAGGATTTTCAGTAGAGTGATGGGGAGAGAAATCAGACTCCAAGGAAATGAAGTGAATTGCCTGGAAGTAGAGGCAGGGAAGGAATACTATTCTTCCAAAAAGTTTGTTAGAAGAAAGATGAGACAATAGCTTGATTGTTACAAGGATGGAGGGTAAACTTCTTCTTAAAGGCTGATATTCTAGTTATTTTGATAAACTTCATTTCCTGTGGCAGAGGCCACAACCCACTTATGTCCACTAATTTTGTATAACTCTCATCTATAATTCTCCCATAAATCCTCCATAGGGGGCTCACCCAATGGGCTGAAGGCTTTCTTTTAAGTCTTGTGACATTGTATGGATATCAAAATACAAGTTGCCTGTAGCTTTTGATAGCAATACCAAGCTCTGTGTACCAAGGCAGCCCAACTTCTTTCTTGGTCATATGACTTTCTGACAGTATCCTTTATACCTCTTCATCTCTGAAATTCTTTGCTGGTGATACATTGTAGCCTATTCAGTCAATCAATCAGTCAGTCAATCAATGAACATTTATTAAGTAATTATATGCCAGACACTATTCTAAGTGTTGGGGATAATATCTCACAAGTCTGATTATATATGTAACACCACACACATGTAATCCTCTGACCATCTACTGAGAAAAAGAGATGTATGGAAGATTATGGCATCATAAGAAATGGCAAATAAATAATGAGACATTGAGAGAAACATGGGAACACTTGCAGGAACTGATGCATAGAGAGTATCAAGGGAACAATTTATGCAATGCAATGAAAACAATGTTAAAATGTAGTTGAATTCAGAGCACTTTTCAGTTTCCCAAATGTAATACAACCTGTTCTCTTCCCTCTTTTCCATCCTCGGTATAGCTAAGTGTCCAAATTTGGTGTCATATCATACATAACTGAATACACACAATGTGTATATATATTTACATATATGTATATGTATATGTAAATATGTATATGTAAATACATATGTATATGTATATATGATATTTACATAACATATATGTAAATATATACACATACACATATTTATAAACACTTTATATATATAGGTACAAATATATAGGCATATATTTATATATTTCCATGGTAATTGAAGCTCTGGGTGAACCCCAGGACTCAATGTAATGCTTAAAGAGTCTAGAGAGTAGGAAATGCTCTAAATCTGAAGTGATTAATTTTCTGGAACAACTTGTCATAGATTTGGAAGGTTAGTTCTAGTGAGTAGATGATCTGAATGCATTATAGTTTAGTCTGGGAGATTGCAAAAGAGTCAAGGTTTTAAAATTAATCTGAGAAGAGGATATTACTATCTTTACAATTATTTACGTTCATTACTTTGGAGTCATCCTTAACTGGCCAATTCCTCATCTGAAATATACATGTTCAGTTGTAAAGTCTTGTCCATCATCCCTCCATGATATCTCTCTCATCTATCCCTTTTTCTTTACTTACACAGCTACCATCTTAGCTGAGGTTATCTCACGAGACAAAGAGAAATACTAATACATATGAAAGATATTCTAATACAAGCAAAGTTATACTAATATATACCAAAGTATTCATGGTAGAACATTTTGTGAGAAAAAAGAATTGGTAACAAAATTAGCACCCAAAGACTGGGGAATGACTGAACAAACTGTTATATAAGGAAGCAATGCAATATTATTGTGTGCCAAATAATGAAGAATAAGAGGAAGTTGGAAGAATATTTGTATGAAGTGATGCACAGTAGAATAAAGAGAACCAGAAAAATAATGTATAAAGGCCACAACAATGGAAGTGAAATGGTCACTAAAAGGAAGTCAGAGTCTCAGTAATTAAAAAGCAAAAAATAATGGTCCTGAGAAGTATATCACAACACATGCTTCTCTCTTTTCAGGAAAAAAGAGGAGCAGATTTCAAGGGTAGAATATTGCACACATTGTCAAACATGGTCACTGCTATTAGTTGCTTTTAGTTAACTATTTTTCTTAATATAGCAGATGGTTCAGTTCTATAGGGCGAAAAGATTATCTACTAAAAAAGACTGATATAAAAACAAAAGTTTTTTTTTTCAGTCCACAACTTACTTTGTTGAATACTTCT
The DNA here is from genome assembly GCA_023548195.1 of Bettongia penicillata ogilbyi. Classification (NCBI taxonomy): domain Eukaryota; kingdom Metazoa; phylum Chordata; class Mammalia; order Diprotodontia; family Potoroidae; genus Bettongia; species Bettongia penicillata. Next base: position 468,543 of record JAJHZJ010000193.1, on the reverse strand, counting down.
AAGCTGTAGGCCTTACCATGTCACTCGGAAATCTCAAAAACTTTAGTGTCTTTCCAATTTCTACCGAAAAAAATACAAAATCCTTAATCTGGCATTTGACTCTCCATTTCCCCCCCTAATCTGGCTCCCATCTACCTTTCAAGACGTATTATAGACGTCTATAGACGTCTATAACTTTCAAGACGTACTGTCATTTACAGACTTTACGATTCCTGCCAAACTGGACTACTAGCGATTCTTCAAACTCAATACTTCATCTCTCCCCTCATTTCTTACCTGGAACGCTCCTCCTTTCCAATCACTCCTTAAGCCTCCAAATATTTGTCTGCCTCCCAAGCTAATTTGAGATGCCACCTTCTTATCGAAGGCTTATTTATTAGTTTTTAGGGTTTTCTCTCTTCTCAAATTTCCCCGTACTAGAGCTGCATAGTGGTTAGAAAAGCAACTTTTGAGTCAGGAAGACCTGGGTTTGAATTCTTTTTCTGATGTACATTAGTTGTGTGACTATGGGTTTGTAGACTATGTTGCAAGCACTATAACTTCCAATTTTTAGTCCTCTCTACTTCCATGATCTCTATCTCCACTCTACATCATCCACTCCAGGGGATGATTTCCCCTTCCGCTAACTCTCAACCCAAACTATTCACTCAACTTCTAAGAGCTGTAATTCTGAAGTTCCTCATTGTGATCGAATTTTTGTCTCTTCATTCCTCTCATCACCTCATCCCACCTAAACCTGTTCATCATTGCAACCATGACCTTCCTGAAGCACTCCTCATTCTTCTAGAAAAATCACCTCTTCTGGCTTCCCTTTTTTTTGCATCATAGCTTTGGTTTCCTAGTTAGTCAGGTGAACACATGAACAAAAACACTGTATTATACCCTGGATACCTTGCCCATTGGTTTTTAGACCCTGATAATTCTTAATCCTGAGTTTCTCCCACCATCCACCTCTACTACTCAAATTTCTGAACATTGCTGTTAGCAGTCAAAATTGACAGCAAAGTCATATTGTCTTATTTCAGCTGGATACTCACTCTGACAGGCAAAACACTTCTTTTATTCATCTTTGATTGATGTGGGTATCAGAACTCCTCTTGTCTAGTAGAAGGAGTTGGGCAAAATATTTCATTCTCTATTTTTTGTAAAATTTATGCAGCATAGCAATTGTTTTTCAAATGTTTGAGGGAATTCATTTCTAAATCTTTCTGAACTGGATTCATTTCTCTTTGGGAATTCATTTGACTTTTTTTCAACATTTTTCCTTTTAAGATTGTTACTTATAATTTCTACTTTGTTGGTTTTAGTAGTTCATGCTTAATATTAGTGCCTTTCATTTAAAATTTAAGTTTTGTTGACACATAACAAGGTCTGACATGTTCTGATAAATTTTCATATTTTCTCTCAATTTGTTCTGAATTCCATATGGCATAAAGGGCAGAAAATTAGACTTGGAAGTAGTATAATGCAAATTTGAATCCTCCTTCTTCTAATTACTATCAGTGTGATATTGGATAGATGACTGAATTACTTTAAACTTCAATTTCCCCGTATGAAAATGGGGATAATAGTTACTTCTTTATCACAGGATTGTTATGAGGCTCAGATGAGAGAAAAAAACACACACACATGCATGGCTGTTTATTTCTTTGCAAACCTTAATGTTCCATATAAATGTCAATGATTATTAACTTTTTCTTTGTAATTTTAAAATTTTTATTATTTTGTCACCCCCTGCTTTGGGGAGCTCAATTAGCTAAAGATTTATTGTTTTTATTACTATTTTAAAAAGTCTCTTTGCTTTGTTTAACAGTTCAATAGGTTTTTATTTTTAGTTTTATATCTCATTTAATTTTCAAAATTTCTTGTGTTTGGAGATTATTGTTTTTCTAGGGTTTTCTTTATTTAATTGCATGCTTAATTCATTTGTCTTCTTTCTCTGTTATTAACGTAAGTGTTCAGACATTTAAATTTTCTTCTACGGTCTGTTTTAGTTACATCCCCACAAATTTTGGTATGCTATTTCATCAGTATCATTTCCTTTAATATAATACTTAATTATTTCTGAGATTTTTAAAAATTTGGACCTTGTGTTAATTGGTTTCCATTTGAGTCTGAAACTTTCACTCATATTTTTAGCTAAGACTCTCACTGCTTAATAGTCTATAAAAGTTATATTTAATATATTTGCTTTCTGCACTTATTTATGCTTTTAAAAAATGTCCTATATGCCATTATATGGGAGCAGATCAAGTTCAGAGTTCAAGTTACAGAGAAATTTTCTATAGTGAGGTAATTCTAGTGTTTCTTATGAAGATGATGTTTGCAGAGCCTCTTATAGCAGGGTTTCTTAAAGTTTCCTACTCCTGATTCCTTTTTGGGTTTTAGCATCATTCACTGGTGTTGTGTGACTTGAGGACATGCACAGTGCAAAGTGCTCATGCTTTGGGTTCAGAACCAAGACTGCAAGGAAGCTGTGCAACGCAACATGGGCAAGCATTTCCAGAAACACCTCAGATTCATTATGTGTTTGATTTTTGATTAATTTTTGGTCCTTGTGCATTCAGAAAACTTTTACTGTTGTCAATTTTTTGTGATCCCCTACATGTAAGTATCTATATAGGAAAAACAAAGGTATTTAAACATGCCTACAGTCCAGTTGGACACACAAGTTATAAAATCTATCCAGTTGAGTCCATATCCTATACATACAGCCCAGAATCTATGTATAATATATGTGTATATATAATCATAAGATCATAGATTTAGTTTTGAAGGGATATTAGAGGCCACTGACTGAGTCCAAAACCCTCATTTATAGATGAGAAAACTTAGTCCCTGAGAGGTTCAGTGATTTGCTAGCATTATACATCTTATAACCATCTAAGGGAGGATTTAAATTCAAGACTTATAAATCCAGGATTCTATCCATTTACTTACTTACACACACACACACACACACACACACACACACAAACAAACACACACATTTAAAAAGACAAAAAGTTGCACTTAGAATTGAGTGGCAGGAGGGGAATAAGATGTATTGTCTATGAAAAAATCACAAAGTTCTATAAATGACAACAATTTCACTTCTGAAATAAAGTCTCATTTTAAAAATACCAATGATCTTCTAGTGTCATATGGTTGCATGTCATAGGACACTATAGTGTCAGAAGAAATGAAATTAAGAGTCACTCAAAAGGCAGTAGAGAAACACACAATAATTATTGTAGTTGACATTTATATAGCACTTTAGGATTTGCAAAATGCTTTACAAATGTTATCTCATTTGCTCTCTACAACATCCCTGGGAGACAGTTGCTATTATTTAGCACATTTTATAGATGAGGTAACTGAGTCAAATAAAAGTTAAATGACTTGCCTAGGGACACAAAGCTAGCAAGATTTGTGAAGCAAGATTTGAACTCATGTTTTCCTTATTCCATTTGAGCATTCTATCCACTGTTTCATCTAGCTATACAGAGTAAGAGTTAGCATGTTGTAACAATTATAAACAATGAAGTTTGCAAGTATTATGACAAAAGTTGAGAAAAGCATGGCATCAATGACTTTCAGCAAAAGCAATTATCTGGTTAGAAGGTGAAAGTGAGCTATAACTGCTACAATAACTACTAATACATTTAGGATGGAGAGAGAGGGAAGGAGAGAGAGAGGGAGGGAGGGAGGGAGGGAGAGAGAGAGAGAGAGAGAGAGAGAGAGAGAGAGAGAGAGAGAGAGAGAGAGAGAGAGAGAGAGAGAGAAGGAGTATGAGGAGGAGACCACCCCCAGTGGTAAACTTGTGGCAGTTTTTGAATAAGAATTGCCTAGGATAGGCAGACATGGATGAGTTGAAATCTGTCATCGAGATATATATCCTTATCAGGAAGTTCACAGATCCATTTAAGTATTTGAGCATGTCCTATCTGATGACAACTTTTCTAAAAGTAATGTAAGATGCTGAGAATAAGCATTTTTCCTTGATTTCCATTAAATATGAGTCAAAGATCAAAGTCAAGTTTTCTTAACATTATGTTCAGATTCTTAATTTCATTCTTATCTTTGCTAGTTTTGCTCAAATCTGAAAGGGGCACATTAAAATGAACTACAATTATAGACTAAAATAAACTACAATTATAGCCTTTTTGTTTTCTTTGCTTTCCTACTAAGTACTTAGGTATTATGTCATTTGGCGAATACATATTTAATATTGGTGTTGTTTTATTATGCATAATACTTTTAAGCAAATGTAGTTTTTTTCTGTTTGTCCCCTTGGACATATCAATTTTAAAGTTGCCTTTTCTGAGATTAAAATTGCCTCTCATCCTTTTTTTTGGGGGGGGGATTCAGCTGTAGCATAACAGATTTTACTCTCATATCTCATTTTTAACTTTGCATATGGTAAATTGTTGGGTTTTGCATTCTCATTCATTTTTCCACCCCACATAGTCCACTATAAGGGTGAATTTATCCCATTAACATCCATGTGTATGCTTGTTAAATTTATTTTCTTTTTGTCAAATTCCTTTAAGCCCTTCCTCCCTCCCTCCCTCCCTCCCTCCCCTCCCTCCCTCCCTCCCTTCCTTCCTTCCTTCCTTCCTTCCTTCCTTCCTTCCTTCCTTCCTTCCTTCCTTCCTTCCTTCTTCTTTAAAAAAATAAATATGCACCAGTTGTTTTCAGTTTTATATTGTTTGGAACAATCTATTCTGAGTTTTTCCCATTGCACTTCCCCCATCTTTGCACCAATCCAAATCACTGGACCTTGATTCTATCCCATTCCACCTTTTGGCAAATTTTTTGTGCATAGCCATAGTTTGTACTGCTTTAAATCCCTCTGACCTAATCCCTTCATCTCAGACACCTCAGTCCAATTCAGACCAGTCCCCTGCTTACATTATTTTACTTCTACTACTGTAATGGGGGCATAAAGACAAAAATAATCTGTCCTCAAGGTATTATACTTCAACTAATTTACATATAATTATTTTATATCAAAGAAGCTAAAGCTAAAAAAAGGAAATCATATAAATATTTGGCAACTGAAGTAGGATTAAAATCCAAATCACAGGGGATATTTGGAAGAGTATTACTTTTAAGTTAAAGGCAAATCATTGATAGTTAGGAGACTCTCATTTAAGCCATAGAAGGGAGGTGAACTGACATTGAAACCTGATATAAGGACCTGAAAAGAACTGAAGACACAACAGGGAGACTGAAAAAATATTTTGCCTTCAAATATTTTCTTAGACTACTTTCTTCTCTGACTCCCATTATTTCCTAAATCATATTATACTTATTTGTGGATATGCCATTTTCTTCAATCCTTTGAATAGAAACTACTTGAGAGCAGGGACTATGTTATAGTTTATCTTTGTATCTTGTCCAGCTTTTAATATAGTGCCTTGAACATATTAGGTACTAAAGCAAATAGATGTACAGTGAGTAGAGCATTGGACCTGGAGTCAGAACAACCTGAATTTAAATCTAGCTTCAGATACTTACAAACTGTGTAACCATGGATGAGTCACTTACCCTCAATTTCTTCAGTTGTAAAATGAAAATAATCATAGCACCTACCTCTCAGGGTTGTTGTGAGAATTAAATGAGATAATATTTATAAAGTTCTTAGCATAGTGACTGGCACATAGCAGGTACCTAATAAATGTTTGTTTCCTTTCTTCCTTAGGATACATCTGTCTATATGATCGGTCAATAAATAAAATTTTAGTAAGCACCTACTACTATGTACCAGGTACTCAGCTAGGCTCTGGGGACACAAATAGGAAAAAGGAAAGACAGTCTCTCCCCTCAAGAAGCTTACATTCTAAAGTGGTAAGACAAAACAAAAATAGGGAAATGAAAAGTAGAGGGGAGAGGAAAGGGAAAGTCTGGGAAGGGGGTGGGGAAGGTGATTTGTGGAGGTCAGTTAAAGAAGTCCCAAATTAGTAAAGCCACATGAGATGTCTGAGATGAGCTCTCTCCTTAAATGGAGATTTGAAATTCATGGCTCCACCCTCCAGTCAGAGAGGCAGTAGGTAGTCATGAGGTGGAGCCCCAGGGCTGATGATAATTTACGGGATGATGAGGTTGTCCTAACAATGAACTTCCTGGGGCATAGTTGGAGGAGTTAGAGAAGTCCTAAAGTAGTGTAGCCAGGTGATAAATGTCTTTATCCATCCATCCATCCATCCATCCATCCATCCATCCATCCATCCATTCATCCATCCTTCCATCTATCCATCCCTCTCCCTCTCCATCACCTATTGGGCAACTTTAGAGTAAGATTTATGAGATACCCAGTGATAGGGAAAAAATCACTCTAGAGTTAGTTGGAAATTATACACCTACCAAAATTGCTTTCTGAAAAGATACGGGAAGGATAATAATAAAATTTGTAAATCCCTTGTTAGTCTTATTTAATTTTCTTTTATGACAATACTTGTAGGTCCAGGGGAAATGAGCATGAATGATCTGACAAGGGTTTTGAGTTCTGCTCCATCGGACATACTCATAAAAAGGCTGCAATCTAGACCATCGTCAATAACTGTCAATAAATATTTTCAAGTGCCTACTATATACAAAACGTCAAATGGGTGTGAAGCTTCCTGGAAAGGTCTAACCAGACAGTCCTTATCACTGGATTACTTCCAGTCTGAGAAGAAGTAACAACTGACACATTCTAGCACCTTATAATTTATGATTTTGATCAATATCAGGTGATGGGTAAAGAGCATGTTCATGCAGTCTGCAGATGATAGCCAAGTGAAGTATGAATGAAAATATGGTAGTGATGTATTTGGCTAGTACATCAGAGAAATGAGATTGCTTAACTGAAGAAGTGATTAAGGACAAGATAAAGTTGAATAAAGACAAACCTTTTTATGAAGGAAAAACAAACTGTAGAAATGCAGGATTTGAGGGTCATCATGAGCAAAAAAATAGTAATTGTAGTGTTACAGTTTCATTTTAAAAAGGGAAGTATGGACCAGGAGTGGGGAAAAGGTAAAGTGGGTATAGCCTGCCAGGGGCACGAGGAAATGTTTTTATTTTCTTTGAATTGATAAAGCCCTTACCAGGCCTTTGTGGCTTGTTCTGGGAGTCACATATTAAGGAGGATATGTAAAACTTGGAGAAGGTACAGAAGAGAGTTACATAAGTCATTCAAGATCAGAACAGAAAATATCTGAGGAAGAAAATTTAAAGGAAGTGATGTTCTAAAGCCCAGAGAAGGAAAAAGGCCAAATTTCAACTTCATTATGACTTTGTCAATAATTGTTTCTCCACAAAAGCAGCCAGTTAGTTTTCATCTGCAATATGGAAGAAATTTGAAAGGATACATAAAATCAAACAACAAAAGGGATTGAGATTGAAACAAAGAAAGTTTTCACTCTCATAGAGACCTTAAAAATTAGGAAATGATGGAAGTCAGGGAATTTTCATCTGTGGACATCTTGTCTCTCTGTCTCTGTCCTTCCTATTTACATGTGCATTTATGACTATTTATCATTTATTTGTTTGTAACTTCTCTATATATTTTTCTAATGTGAGGGATTAATGGAAAAGTCTCATCTTTTGGAGACAGTTTAAGACACTGACTAAATTAAGTTTCAACATTTCTCCTTTTATTCTTCATATTTTCTATTATCTTATAAAATATTAAAAACAAAAATCCTTTGTTCCAATGGTTCATTAATTATACTTGGAGCAAGGGTTCAAAATACAATTTTCTAGTTAAAATAATTAACTGACCCCTTTAAAAATCAAATCTTTTTGTGATCAAACTGAGTTTAATACTATAATAGCTGTCTCCATACTAGTTCAATGGAAAATAACTACAAGAAAAAAAAATTAGTATTTGTTTTTCACTGACAACTGATTGATTTCATTAATGAGCTGATGACACTACTGGCAAAGTATTTTATGCTAAACTTGTTTGGGGAAATTGCTACCTGCCAGTTAGAGTACTTCCAGCCATAACTGTCATGTCAAGTAGGATCTTTCTTTCCTGTCCAGTGTGAACGCTCTTGTAGCATCATTATGTGGTTTTTAATTACCTTCTGGAGCTCACTGCATCGATATGCATAATCATTCTTGTCCATATCACTGAATTGATTTAGGACTCCTAAATATGGAAACTCAATCAATACTCAACACAATGTAATTGATTGTCATTTTCTTAAGAATTTTTAATGAGACCATAGGATTATAGAATTAGATCTGGAAAGGACCTTTGAGGCTGTCTAGTCCAAATGCTTTGTTTTGTAGATGAATTAATATTTATTAAGTAGAAAAGACTAATTTCCAAAAAACAAACCAACAGAAAATCCTGCCTCACTGTGTTGCCTCTCCTCTGTCTCAAAGGTTTTCTACTTCTGAGCTAAAAGGGCTGTGAACATCTGAACAGGGACAAATTTACATGTCTCATCTACGCTACGATAAATTTTCTAAGTGCTTCTCTTCAAAGTAGTAATACTAAGTGAAGGCTAAAATGAAAGAGTTGTTAATTCGATATGTATCATGATAAATCAAGCTGATTCCAGTCCTAATAGCCAGTACTCCGATGATGAGATTGTCTAATAACATCAAATTAGGCTTCAAGAGAAAGATAAAACTATTTCTGCAAGTTGTTTCAAAACAAGATGTTCAGCCACAGATGCCATATTATATCAATCTGATTCTATTGTACATAATAAACAGGCCCTGTGATAAAATCCTGCAGGGAGATGTGTTCAATCAGAAGCCTTTGATATTATTTGAGTGAGAGGTACTTTGAATTTAAAAGAAGCAAGGAGAAAACTCGTGCTCCGGCAATCAATCTTAATCCACTGTGGAAGCCAGTAGGGCTCTATACAAGCACCATCTATGTTTCCTTCCAAATGTAAGCAGAGAGCTCAGCAGGTGAAACTTGTGGATTGTCTTTTCAAAATCTCATGAACAGAAATTTGTTTTGCTTAATAACTGTGTTCCAAATTGACTTTTCAATTACCAAGTTTATCACAAATCAAGTCTAGATAAAGATTTTCCCTTGGCAGGAGTTTTAAGGGACACTGGTGATTACAGTTAACAGCTACCTAATAATAATTTAAGATAACTCAGATAGCTTTGTTCACATCCCCCAGGAGCCAAATGACATTCATTTTCTTGAGCAGAAAATTACAATCTGTTCTGTGACGTTAACTTACCTTAAACATTCCATGAAGAAGTGAATTGTGGAAAATCATATGAAAATTTTGTTTAAAACTTACCTTTTCCCTTCTTCCAGAGATAATGCTACTTTTGCTTTCTCCTGAACTTTATTTTGAGTTCAGTTCATACTGACAGTTGCTGCCTTATTTCAGCAACAACTTAAGTGAGGTACTCCTGGCTTCACAATCCCTTTAAAAAAAGAAAAGAAAAGAAAATCAGCTCCTAGGAAGACAAAAAAAAAAGACTCACAAGTGTGCATTTCAGTCTTGTGACTTTGAGGGGAATGGACAGCATTACAACTTAATTAAGGACTCCTGGAGCAAAGGCTTTCCTTGCCCTCTGTCGGTCAGAGCCCAGGGGTCTGAAAGAGTCCACTGACCCAGGGAGAGGGTATATGTAGCTAGCTACCAAGAAGATGCTGATGCAACATAAAGCTTCTTGGGAAGGCAGGGAAAATAACAGGACACAATTATGTTGAGATGATTAGGCACAAATGATGCATGAGTGGGGGATGGGGAGGGTGGAGACATAGATTATGGAGAGGGGGTAGCAGATGCCCTCCACCTCCCTCCCCTGCCCAGTTCAAGAGAAGAGGGAGAAAATAAGAAAATAACGTCTCTGAGTATTTGAGATCCCAGAGGGTATCTTAACAAAATCAGACTTCAGGGGACCTCACGTGGCCTTGTGCAATGGACAATTTATGCCCGGAATACCTAGTGAGAACTAAACTCCCTTGAACATGCTGGCATTATGGATAGCTGAAAATATCTCACGGCAAATACTTAGCAGCCGCATGATATTTCAGAAACAGAAGACAAGGGGAAAGCTAACAGATTGCACGTCCTTTTTCATTTACTACTGCTCGTGCTTCTAGTAAGTGAATGTAGTATCTCAGCTGAGCTGCCCTTTCAAATTACTGTTAATTAAGTAATACTCCCTAAGAAATCTGTCATTACCAGCAGTCAGGACCTGGTTTGTTGAGTTTGCTGGAGGCAGTTAATACTGCAACAAATGGACTTCTAATTGCTATAAGAAGTGATTTCATTGGGAACTGTGGTTCACTTTCCCCAGCAGTTTGATAGTATATTTTATTTCTTAAACTTCTACCCTTAGCTTCTCTCTCAGGAGCAACACAGGGCCAAGGGGATCATTCTCTAATGATTCACTCATTGCACTCACCACTTTCATTAATGGGGAAAATGTAGTTATTAGTGCTTTTATTTTGAAAAATTTAGTTCTATTATGATTAAAGAATGTCTACTAATAGCATATTTTAAAATTAACTTTATCCCACCCACCCCCCTCCTCTTCAATCTATTGCTTTTCCTTTGGAATTGTAAATTCTTACTGCAATAAACTGTTCCTGGCATGTCATGGACTTGATTTTGACATTGCTTCTCTTCTTATCAACTGTCTTTACCCTAGAAGGGATTTTTCCAATTGCTAGAACAATTAATATTATTGTGTAGTTTAAAGGACAGATGATGAGGATATTCGGGCTCAGGCAGGCACATGTACCATGGCATAGAATTTACAATGACCTTATCTATAAACATTTTATCCCTCTGTTCATAACAAAGAGTAAGGAAAAATATTAAGGATAAGCTACCTTTTCACTGTGTTATAAAAGCCTTCACATGTCAATTTTAAAAGAACTGCTACTTCAGCTTTTTCTCAAATAACTTCTTTTTTCATAATAATGTAATATATTTCTTTCACCTTTTGACTAGTGCCTTGGTTTTTTAATAAAGTTACACACTTGTTTCAAGAGAATTACACTTCTGAATGCACCTCAATGGTATTTCATCCTAACCATTTCATTTGGGTTGAATTAATGCAGAGCATTGCTTGGCTGAAGGAGATAGGGAGGGAGATGATGGTTAGAGGAAGAGGAAGACTATCCTTCAACCACAGAATTACAAGTTCCTTCCATTTCACACGTTGCAGACTTATCTCAAAGTAACCTTTATCCCATAATAAAGGCATAATTTGCTGAATTGTACTAAAACTCATGAGGTAATGTATGTAGAATGGCTTTGAAAACTGTAAACCTTTTTAAAAATGGAAAGTGTTCTTATTAGGATCATAATGGTAATCTCCCACACAGTAAGTAGTAGGAATCCTTTGCCTTCCCTTCTCCTCCCCAGGTTCACATTTATGTTTTCATTCCTTCCATCTCTGTAGTCACTTGATAGACTTTCATCCTGCTCTTCCCCTTTTTCCCCCCCTCTTGTTTCTCTTTTTTCCCATTAAGATGTGAATGGGCTGGTACCTCCACCAATATGTCTGTCTATGCCTGAATAAACTTGGAGAAAGGCAGGAACCCCTTTTGTTTGGCCCCTGGAGGGCCGCATGTCATTCTGCCCCAGTGAGCAGTGGCCTCCCTCCCTCCCAGTAGGAGCTTTCCAATAACTGCCAGAACAAATTGAGCTCAGCTTATCAGTGCCTCTCCTTTTTCAGTGAGAAAACAGAGGGAAGTAGGGAACAAGCCTATTTTTGACAAGTGACGATGCAGCGTAGAAATAGATTGGATGCAGCCAGTAAAGAAGCCATGTTGTAGACAGTAGGCATGGGATATGCTGTTTTCATGGATGGTATGAACTGACTTTGTGTGCCTCTATGATCAACGTAACCGATAAAGTCATGTTCTTTGTACGTCAGTCTTCCCAACCTGCCCTCTGCAAGGCATGTGTCTGCAAGAGTGGGCAAGAAAACTTAAAAAAAGTTATTTAGCATTGATGTAGAAAGCAGCAGAAGTGAGGCAAATAGTTATGATTAATATTTTGCCTCAGCCTAGTGGTCTTTAGACCACCAAAGAACAACACCTATTTTTACCAGTTGGCAACAGAAAAAAACAAAGTTTCCACTGGAAAAGTTGACTAGAATAAAAACTCATTTACAAAAATGGATATTAAATTTTCTGTATGAGCAAATCCTTTTAAAAATTTCCATGAATAGTTAACACTTCATCTCTCTGTATATCAAGATATATGTGTATAGTTGCTTGTGGTTATGGATACATAACTATATAGACATAGATACATAGCTGTGCAACATTCTATGTAGAAACTATGTAAAAAACTATGTAGATACACAGCTATAAATAAGAATTTGAACATGCATACGTTAAGTTTTACATGTATAGGTGCCTAGAAAGATAGCTAGCTAGACCTAGATATTTAGTATCTAGACCTTGATACATATATGAACTTGTTATGAAAGATAGTTCAACTCTATCTATAGAAATTTTGGATATTTGCTCAGGGCTTTTGGGGAACTTTTATTTTGATGATAGCCAAGTACTCACTGCTCTTGCCTATCTCCACTGGTAAAATAGATACTAGATTGCTTCCCAGTGCTTTCCTTTATGGAGGACAGAATGAGCTTACTCCACTTTGGATCTGCTGCCCTGCCTAGTTTCTAATCCAAAGGACAAGATGCCCCCATGCCAGGTACCCTGAGTGTCCTGTCTCTCCTACTGCTCATTTTCCTGCCTCCTTTGTGGTTTTTTTCATCCTTAATTTTTGAAGAGGATCAGTGACATAATGGAGTGATATCTTGACTTGTTCATGAATTGGATTTAAGTGAATCAGATTTATACAAAATCATTAGCTTCACCCTGTCTTCCTGAGTCATCAAAGTCCAGTGGCAGCACAGACCACTCTAAGCAACCTACAGTGCCTTCTTCAGCTCCCTTCATGGTCACTGGAACAAATTTTTCTCATCCACCCATTTCTTTAGTGTATTGTCTTTACCCCCTTTACCCCACATGAGATCGTAAAACTCCTTAACAGCAGGGACTGTGTTTTTATTCATTGTATCTTTAGCACTTAGCATAACACATGGCACTTAGTAGGTTTTAAATAAATATTGATTGACTTGGATTGGATTAGACTGGCAGCTAACACTGAGGACTGGTTTGCCAAAAGTTTTGCTTCTGATATCCCTGAGCTCTGATCAGAAATTGTGCTGGGTCTTAGATCTTCCTGTGCCTACCCCATCCAATTCTTTGTAGTGCCCTGAATGTAGACTGTGTATCCCTATGGCATGGCTAGGCAGGGAGAGCAAAGATCCATGATGACCTTGAGAGCAAGTTTGATAGATCCCAACTGTACAAACCAAAAGGCCACCTGTTTTTGTGACAATGAAGTCTATATTTTTAAATAATGTAATTTATATAAACATTTGTAATGAATGTTTTTTTTAATTTTCTTTCAACAGAGGTTAAGCTTTGCTCAGCTGCTTCCAAAGTGACTGAAGGTAGACAAGACATAGAAGTGGAGCCAACTGAATGACTTTCCATCTGCCCTCTCTTTGCTTGGAAATAACCAAGCCAGGCCAACAGCTTTAGCTTTGTTCGGCATTTCCCTCCCCGCTTTTCTGATCTGAAGGAGAAACTGACATGAAACAAACACAGCATTTCCTTTTCAAAATTGGATTTTGAAATTGGCTTCAGTTTTCCAGGAGCACAGCCCAATCACATTTCTTCCCTTGGCTCTGTGATTGTCATAAACAGTTTGTATATAAAGCACTAAATCTGGAGCCAGTTGCAGGGTTAAACTTTTATTTTTTGGTGGAGAGAAGTGGAATGGAAGAGGGTGCAGGGAATAATTGGAAATATTTTCTCATGGCCGGAGATGATAACAGTGGCAAGACAGTGTAGCAAATGAGGAAATAAATTAGGAGTAAAGGAAAGTTTTGTCACTCTCTTATTTACCTCTGTTCAGCTAAAACAAGTGTAGATGGTATAAGTTGGTTGTGGCTTGCTAAACATTTTATTATCATCTTCCACAAGTTGCATTGAACATTAAATGGTAAGATGGGGTCATGGAATGTAACTCATTCAATGGAATAGGAGAGATGAATTACTGAAAGGTAAGCCCTCTGGGTTCTGTTGAATTGAAGAGGAAAAATCTTAGGCAGAAGAGTAAGAAGAAACAAAAAGATGAAATCCATTATTATTTTTCTTTCTGGCTATGAATGTCCCTAATGGAATGATTTGGAAAATTTTAATTAGTCTTCCTTTTTTTTAAATTCATCCTTCTAAATCAATCAATCTAGCTATCTATTTATTGGTAACTTGATTCTTAAGGCTTACATGTAGTGCAGTGGAAAGAGAACTGTGTTCAGCATCAGAAGATCTGAGTTTGAATCCCAACTTTGACCTATCTTGATCCCTCCAGTTGTTAGTATCCCTTGCTCCTGGAAATTACTTTGTGTACATTTTATAGATGCTATTTCCCGCTAATATAATATAAACCCTGGAGGGCAGAGTCTGCTTAGGTTTTATCTTTATAGACTCAGAGAGCCTGGTATCTTAATGCTTGTTGAATGAAAGGAAGGAAGGAAGAAAAGAACAGGAAAGAGGAAAGGAAAAAAGGAAGGAAAGAAAGAAGGAAGGAAGGAATAGCTATGTCACATTGAGTAATTCATTTCATCTCTCTATGCCTTATTCTCTTTATCTGTAAAACAAGGGGATTGGATTAGATGATCTCTATCCATCCTTCTAGTTCTCAAAATATGGGAGACTCTGCCCTTCTTCAAGTCTTGAAAGTGACTCTTTTCACCTTTTGGAGACCATGGCAATAGTTCTATGCAGCAACATGCAGCAGGGACTTAATCTTCTGGCTCTTCAGCCTGGTATCTCTGCTATCCATACACATAGTAAGGGGAAGCCCTTCATGTCAGCACCATTCAGTGTGGGGTGGAATTATGGCTGCTAGGAGAGACTTGGGCCAGGCAAGCTTCCTGATGGTGGCTGCCAGAGCAGAAGGACATGCCACATGATTTGCTTTAAGGCTTTCCTTGGAATTAAATTTTCTGGCAATAGAGAGAACCCCTGGAGTTGGCCTTTTTATGCAATCAGTCTGATTTTCACCTTCTGGCTTCTGAACAACATATAGGAAAACAAAACAAAATGAATAAACTTGCTCCCACTGCTTAAATGGGTGGAGAGGGGAATGGGAAGAGTGAAAGGGAGGAGAAAGGACTTGACTTTCCTTTTCTTACTTTCATCCCTTTAGTCAGAAGTGGCATAGAGGGATTTCCCCAAAGACTTTTGAATTAACAGCAGTAGCAGTTGATGACTAATCGGGCATTTGAAAACCTGGTAGTGCTGTGCTTTTAGTTTATCCAAAATAAGCTTTGTATTTTTTATCTTGCTTTATTTTAAAATCCAGTTTACTGTTCATGTGTAGAAAGTGTCAGCTTCCCAAATAGTATTGGTATGTAGAGTGAGGCCATAAAATTCCCACAAATCTGGCCATGATATGGGGCACATTTGTCGATGAAAATGTGGCTAAAGCACTAGAGAAAGGAAGGATGATTGATATAGAATAGGTGGTATTCTGTCCAAGCCAGCATCCTTGTTGCTTTTAAGGGAATTGGGGGTGGGGTGAGGGTGGTGGTATATGAAACCCAATACTAACAATAATGCCATTGCCAACACAATGAGTGAAGTGAACAATCTCATGGCTAGTCCACAACCCTGTGCTTCTGATAGCCTTCCATATTTCCTGATTTTGTTCTCTTTACTGTCCCTCTGATTCATTACCTGTTACTTTGACTCCTGGCTACCTACACCACTTTTAATACGATGACTTCACTCTGTGATTATCATTTATGAATTATATTTCAAATCACTCTGCTATTGAGACCTTGGCTAAACACCGGACATCTAGAACTCCCATGCCTGGCTCTACTTTCATATGGGACAGATGAAGCCCAACCAGCAGTATTCTGGTAAATATTTAACAACCATATTTCTAGGGGGAAAGTATACATGACACACCTTTAATTTTCATCTACATTATTAAGGTTTTCTCTATCACTTAAGTCTAAAAATCAACAAAACTATAAGATAAGCCCTCATTTGTAGCATGTCTAATTTCCAACGTAAAACTTCTTACACTGAAAATTTAACAATAAGTTTTTGTGGGTTTATTCAAGCTGACTCTGGCACACCCTGCCTAATACATGTATTTTATTTGACAGAACTGACCATTTCATACCCACAGCCTTATTAGAGACTCTTCAACATGTTTAGAAAACAATTCCAAAACTTTTATTTTCTCCCTTTGTTTTAAAATCATAGACATTTCTGGAAATAATTTCTCTTCTCCTACCCAACAAGCCTTTCCTGGGACAACAACAGCAACAACAACTACAAAAGACTAGAAAAATCAACTGACATCCAACATCTTTGATACTGTATGAATTAAATCATAATGTCATCACTCCAGAGTTGTAAAAGACCTTGGAAATAATCTAGTACAACTCCTTCATTTTATAGAATGGGGAATTCCATACTCACCATCCTCTATCTTTTCACAGAAATAATGGAGGTTGAGATTTGGAAGTGGGGGGGAGGACAGTGGAGCCAAGATGGTGGAGCAGAAAGACAGACCTGTAGAAGTTACCCCACGTAGTCCATAAAATAACTGTAAAAAATGAGTCTAAACAAATTCTAGAGCAGCAGAAGCCACAAAAAGACAGAGTGAAAGAGATTTCCAGTCCAAGACAGCCTGGAAATCTGTCTATCACACCGGGTGTGGAGCAGAGCACAGCCCAGCATGGGCCATGTGGTGTGGCAGGAACAGGACCCGTAACAGACATCAGGGCATCACTGGTGGCAGCAGTAGTTCCCAGATTGCTCAACCCACAAACACCAAAGAGAGCTTCAAAAGTCAAAGAGAACACTCCTCCACATAGGAGAAAGGAATGCAGTCTAGACAGCAGGCAGCAGCCACTGCAGTAGCAGCATCCATTTTTGGGACCTTATGCCTAAAGCCCCTTGGGGAATTGAGCCTCTGATCTGAATCTCAGCCCTGAGTGTGACCCTGAGGTGAGGAGGAGCACTGGCAACATTTGTAACTCTTGAGACTTTTCTCAGTATTTGGCTAGTTGGAGGGATTATATACATATACACACGCACACACACACACACACACACACACACTCACATAGAGCACAGGGTGAGTTGAATAAGAAGAGATGATATCTAAAAAATAAAATTAAGGGGTAAGAGAGGATTATATTGGGAGGAGAAAGGGAGAAATGGAATGGGGCAAATTATTTCTCATAGAAGAGACAAGAAAAAGCTTTTTCAATTGAGGGTAAAGGGAGGAGATGAGAGGGAAAAAGTGAAACTCTTCACATTTTGATTAAGGGGAGAATAACATGCTCACTAAATTTGGTATGAAAATCTATCTTACACTACAGAAAAGTAGGGGAGAAGGGAACAAGTGGGATGGGAGGATGGTAGAAGGGAGGGCAAATGGAAGGAAGGAGTAATTAGAAGTAAGTACTTTTGGGGAGAGACAAGGTCAAAAGAGAGAAAATAAGAAATGAGGGGCAGGATAGGATGGAAATATAGTTAGTTTTACACAACATGACTATTATGAAAGTCTTTTGCAAAACTACACATATATAGCCTATATTGAATTGCTTGTCTTCTCAGTGGGGATGGGTGGGCAGGGAGGAAGGAAGAGAATTTGGAACTCAAAGTTTTAGGAACAAATTTTGAGAATTGTCTTTGCGTATAACTGGGAAATAAGAAATATAGATAATGGGGCATAGAAATCTATCCTGCTCTACAAGAAAAGAAAGAAGATGGGGATAGGGAAGGGAGGAGTGTGATAGAAGGGAGGGCACATTGAGGGAAGGGGTAGTCAGAATGCAAAGCATTATGGGGTAGAGGGAGGGGAGAGATGGGGAGAAAATTTGGAACTCAAAATTTTGTGAAAGTGAATGTTGAAAACTAAAAATAAATAAACCAAAAAAGAAGTAAAGGAAGTTCATTTCCATATTTCTTCTCTAGATTGAGATCATTCATTATAATCATGGAGTATTTGATTTTACATTAGTGTTCTGTTTTATATTGCTGAAATAATATGTTCATTGTATTATTGGTTCTGTTTACTTTATTCTGCATCAGTTCATAGAAGTTTTACTGTGCTTCTTTGAACTACTCATAAATGTTGATTTTTACTGTGCAAAATTTTTTCCTTTTTATCAGTGTACCAAAATTTCATCAGAATTTTCTATACGTATTTTGTAATCTTCTCTCTCCCTGATCTGTTATGTATTTTATAATGTCCCCTTACTCATAGCTATGAAAAAGATACTTCTATTTTCCTCCATCTAAAAAATGTGATCTTTTATATTTAGTCTATTTGCTTGGAACATGTTGATTTCATGCTATATAAAACTTTTTTTTTTGTTAAATAATTTCCCAGTTTCCCCATGAAGGCTAATTGAACAGGAAACCCTCCTTGTACATACTTTATGTTATTAGATTTATTGAACCCTGCTGAGTTTAGTTGTGTCTGATCCTTGCTTCTCTAGTATACTCCACTAACATACTTTTTTAAAAAATTATTTTTGTGATCAAAATAGGTTTGGTGGTTACTACTCTCTAATACAGGTTGCAGACTGCAAGTACTATTATCCCTTCAATCCTATTGTTTTCCATCATTTCCCTGAGATTATGGTCTTTATTTATCCAAATGATCTTTTAATTTTATTTTGTCTTGATCTAGAAAGTAAACCCTTGTTAGTTTGATTGGTATGACATTGAACATATACATTAAATTAGGTGTCATTTTTATTTTGACATGGTCTACCCATGGTCAATGACCATTTGTCTATTTACATCTTCCTTTATTTCTGCGAAGAATGTGTTATAATTGCATGTATCTATGTTGTGAATGTATAGATCAACTTTCACATATTTTATGCATTTTGAGTCATTTTCAATGAGATTTCTCTGTTGTTATTTTCTTCTGGTTTTGTCATTGTGTTACTGAAATTTAGAATTTTTGCATACTACTTAACTAATGCTATGTGCGGGCAAGCAAAGTGGGATCTTTTGCTGTTTTTGTTTATATGAAGAAGGAGAATGCCTCAGAATAATGTGATTAAGGAAGAGCTTTCCCACTCATTGCTGGGCCTGTAAAGATTTGTAGGAAGGTCCATGCCTTAATGAGGCACTGGTTCTCAAGGGATGTGATGGCTCTGAAATGTGCATAAAGACTTTGAGGTGCAGTTTTACCTTAGGGCTTAGTTTTTGGAAGACAGTTTGAGTGCCAGATAAGAGTCTGGGAAGCTACTAAGTAGGCCCTGGCTTTGAAAAACCCAGATTTTGGTACTTTTCTCTCTGATAATGATGGTCAGGCAGTTGAGCCTGTCTGTTGAATTGTGATATATGTATTGATTATGGTTAGACAGAGGAAGCCATGTCTATTGATCTTTGATTTCTCTGTATTTTTTTTAAGTTCAGGGTTCTGACTTGTCCCCCTGAACTTACTGAATGATACATGTGCTTGATTAAAGTGATTGTTAACCCCTCAAAGTTGTGTTTCCTTTTAGAGAAGCAGATCAAAGAACTTGTAATAGCAGCCCCCCAACCCCCACCCCAGTGTATGTTGGGGTACTTACTGATACAGCCTATTAGTTGCTTCACTTAGTTTCTTTGCTAATTCTCTAGGGTTTTCTAAGTAAACATATGATGTATGCAGATAGGAATAATTTCATCTTCATTTATTAGTGCTTATATTTCTAATTCATTTCTCTTGTCTTATAGCTATTGTTGTCATTTCAAGAGTTATGCTAGATGATACTATGGAAAAGGACAAGTAATGGAACTTTTCTAGTGTTTCTTCATTTACTTCCTATTCATAAATTCATAAATATTGTCATCTTGGGCAAGCTTTCAGGATTAAAAGTCAGAAAGAAAGAGTAGTAATATCTGACTTAATAAACAAATTCTAGACATTTGTTGTTATTGTTGTCGTTTAGATATTTTAATTGTGTCTGACTCTTCCTGACCCCAATAGGGGTTTTCTTGGCAAAGATATTGGAGTGGTTTGCTACTTTATTTCCCAGCTTATTTTACAGATGAGAAAATTAAGGCAAACAGGGTGACTTGCCCAGGATCACCCCACAGCTAGTAAGTGTCTAAGGCAAGATTTGAACTGACTCCAGATCCAGCACCAAACCTACTGTGCCATCTAATTGTCCCAGTCTAGAAAATGTACTTTTCTCAAATAAGAAGCATATTCACAACTCAAATATTAAGCCCACTTAAATATTTTGGGATCAAATCATAAGAGTATATTTTCCTGAATCATGTTATAATCAAAATTAATTCCCAGAATCCCACTAATAATGTCATTTTATCTTCTTCAGACTGATAAGTAGATTGATGTGCCGAACTACAACACAGTAAGAGGGCAGAAAGCAATTGAACTTTTTGCAAATGTTGTTATTTGAAAGTATTGAAGAGAACGATCTATTTATAAAAGATAAAGAGGTTGGAAGATTGGCAAATTTCATATTATTTAGTGCTAACCTTTGCCCTTTTCCTTTTAGGTTTCCATTTTCAGTTTGTTTTCATTTTCCTTCCTCCAAAATCTAAGTGATCCCCTCAAAAGTGACCTCTTCTACTTTTTACTCCACAGACATCTGTCTAAAAAGTAAGAATTTATTCTTCAAGCAGCCAGAAACAATGTGTTTAAAACTGCCTTATCTGATCTGGGATAGTGCCAAGGTGGCAGAGTAGAAGCATGGACCTGCTACAGCTCTTTCACGAAACCCCTCAAAAAAACTCTAAAAAATGACTCTAAACAAATTCTAGAGCAGAAAAAGCTACAAAATGACAGACTGAAACACATTTTCAGCCTAAGACAATCTGAAAGGTTGGCAGAAAGGGTCTATTGCACCAGACTGGGAGCTGAGTGCAGTTTGGGCCACGCTGTCATGACCTGAGTGGGAACAGGACTTAGGAGACTGAATTGGTGGCAGCTGCTGTGAATTCTAGACTTCTCAACCCGCAAATGATAAAGACAACTTCAAAGGTCAATAAGAAGGGTCTCTTCCCTGTCTGAGAGGGGAGCATGGTCTGGTTTGGTCCCCAACTCCAATCCCAGCCCTTGTTCCAGCCCCAGGGCAAATGAAGCCACTGATGAAGCAGAGGATACTTCTGGAGTCTTCCACGTGAAAAAACTCAAAACTCAAGTAATTGGCTGGAAAAATGAGCAAAGGGGGGGGGGGGGAAGAAACAGATTATAGATTCTTACTTTCTCAGTGAAGATGTATTTTCTTACATCATTGGTGACAAGGAAGATCAAAATATGCAGCCAAAAGAAGACAACAAAGTCAGAGCTCTTGCATCCAAACCTTCTAAGAAAAACATGACTTGGTCTCAGGTCAAGGAAGTGCTCAAAAAGGATTTTGAAAATCAAATAATAGAAATAGAGGAAAAATTGGGTAGAGAAATAAGGTGATGTAAGAAAACCATGAAAAATGAGTCAACAGCTTGCTAAAGGAAACAAAAAAAAATACTGAAGAAAATAACACCTTTAAAATTAGACTAACCCAAATGGAAAAAGAGGTCTAAAAAACTCACTGAAGGAAAGAATTCCTTCAAAATTAGAATGGAGTGAATGGAAGCTAAGGATTTTATGAGAAATCAAGAAATTGTAGAAGAAAACCAAAAGAATGAAAAAAATAGAAGACAATGTGAAGTATCTCATTGAAAAAACAACTGACATGGAAAATGGATCGAAGAGAGATAATTTTTAAATTATTGGACTACCTGAAAGCTGTGATCAAAAAAAGAACGTAGACATCATCTTTCAAGAAATTATCAAGGGAAGTTTCCCTGATATTCTAGAACAAGAGAGTAAAATAGAAATGGAAAGAATTCACTGATCACCTCCTGAAAGAGATCCCCAAAGAAAAGCTCCTAGTAATATTATAGCCAAATCCCAGTATTCCCAGGTCAAGGAGAAAATATTGCAGGTAGCTAGAAAGAAATAATTCAAGTATTGTGGAAACACAACAGGATGACATAGGACTTAGCAGCTTCTACGCTAAGGAAGGCATGGCATATGATATTCCAGAGGTCAAAAGAGATAGGATTAAAACCAAGAATCACCTACCCAGAAAAACTGGGTATAATACTTCTGGGGAAAAAAATGGAACTTCAATGAAATAGAGGCCTTCCTTCCAAGAATTCTTGTTGAAAAGACCAGAGCTTAATAGAAAATTTGACTTTCAAATACAAGTCATAAGAAGCATGAAAACATAAATAGGAAAGAGAAATCATAAGGGACTTATTAAAGTTGAACTGTTGACATTCCCATATGGAAATATGATATTTGTTAACTCAGGAGTCCTTTTTCAGTATTAGGATAGTTGGAGGACATATCTATATTCATATTCATATCTATATCTGTATGTATATATGGTGTGTGTGTGTGTGTGTATATATATATATATATATATATATATAATTTCCTAGTTGTATGTAAAAACAACTTCTAACATTTTTTTTTAAGCTTTGAGTTCCACATTCTGTCCCAGTCACCCTCTTCACCTACCCTCATTGAGAAGGCAGTTTGATAAAGGTTTTACATGATATATATATATATATATATATATATATATATATATATATATATATATATATATATATAGGGATGATATCTAAAAAAGAAAATTATGGGTTGAGAGAAATGTAGTAGGAAAAAGAGAAAGGATGAGGTAGAATGTAGTGAATCATCTTACATAAAAGAATTGAGAAAAAGTTTTTACAATGGAGGGGAAGGAAGGGAAGGTGAGAAGGAATAAGAGATTCTTCCTTTCATAAGATTTGGCTTTGGGAGGGATAACACACACACTCAGTTGGGTATGGAAGTTTATCTTATCCTGCAGGAAAGCAGGGGGGCAGGAGATAAGAGAAAGGGCATAATAGAAGAGATGGCAGATTGGGGGAAGGGGTAATCAGAAGCAACCATTTGGTAGAGGGACAGATCAAAGGAGAGAATTGAATAAATGGAGGATGGGACAGGATAGAGGGAAATATAGTTAGTCTTTCACATCACTGTTATGGAGGTGTTTTGCATGACTATACATGTAAGACCTTTATCGAATTGCTTGCCTTTTCGATGAGAAGTTGGGCAGGGGCACTGGGACCGAATGTGGAACTCAAAGTTTTAAAAAAGAATGATAGAGTTTGTTTTTACATGCAACTAGGAAATAAGATATATAAGCAATGGTGTATAGAAATCTATCTTACCCTACAGGAAAACAGATGGGAAAGGGATAAGGGGGATGAGGATGATAGAAAGGAGGGCAGATTGGAGGAAAGGGCAAGCAGAATATATGCCGTCCTGAGATGGGGATGGGGGGAGGATGGGGAGAAAGTTTGAAATTCAGAATTTTGTAGAATTGAATGTTGAAAACTGAAAATAAATAAATTTATATGAAAAAACTGGCTTATCCAATAATAAATTTGTGATTAGCAATGTCCAGAATTTGAATGAACTAAAGTTATATGATATGTCAGGGTCAATTTTGAAATGCAGCTTCTGTTTGTGAATGTGGTCATCTCCTTATCAAAGGCAGAAAAAAAGCTGAGAAATGTTGATTCCATGAATAGATGAAATTATAACAAAGTATATTTTAAATGATCAAATCCTTTGATGCATACATATAAACAAATAGACAACTTACTAAATCTGATAACTTTATGGATTTTAACAATTAATTTATAACAACTTAAATGTCTTTCAGGATGTGGCCATTTGAGCTTTATCCAGATTTTAAAAGCAGATTTAAGTTGGTTTGGCTGAAGTTTTCAACTCATTCTCGAATCTAGGCCAGCTTCATTCCTCTGATGTTCTTTTACTCAACACATTTTTATTAAACATTTACTATGTTTAACAGTACTGCATTGAGGAGATATTAAAATAAATAAGGAATAGATTCTTTTGACAAATAGTTTCCTATCTCTTAGGGTATGATTAGATATATACAAAATAACTATCCTACAATATTGCTATTGTTCAATCATTCAGTCATGTTCAATTCTTTGTGACCCCGTAGACCGTAGCACGCCAGACCTTTTTATCCTCCACTGTTCCCTGAAGTCTTTCCAAGCTCATGTTCATTGTTACTATAACACTATCTATCCATCTAATCCTCTGCCATCCCCTTTTCCTTCTGCCTTCGATCTTTCCCAATATAACAGCTTTTTTGAATGAATCATACTTTTTAGAATATCATAAATGCATAGAGACATACAATTAGCACACAAGAAAGATCATCACTGTCTGAAGGGATTAAAGCAGGCTTTATGTAGGAGGTGACATTGTCACTGGGCTGTGGAGAATGGATAGGGTTTCTTATGTTCAAACTATCACTTTAAGTGGTCTGGCTGGCATCACTTGGATTTCATACAGAGATAATTTTACATTCAGTTTCTGGTTAATGGGTGGGGTTTTTTCAGCTTCTTTCAGTATTAGGGTAGCCAGCTTTCTCTTCTAGCCAGCCTAGTAGTTAGGATATTTGAATCTATACTCATTCTGACAGGAAATCACCTTCCCATAGCTTGTTCTACTCTGACTGGTATACACAGGCTGCCAACACTGAACAACATGGTGAATCAATTGTGCCAGAAAACAGATGGAAGGGCACATTCCTGGATAACTGCCTAACTGCTGCCCATTGTATACATGAGTGTTTTATGTGGGGGCAAAGAGAGGAGGAGTAAGTTGGGTGAACTGATCAGGTAACATATTGGGGGGTGTGGTTGGATGGAAATGGAGGGAGAATGGGTAGAGAAAATCAGTTGCACAGAATATGAACATTCCACATGGCCTCATCCTGTTTGTGGTCTACTAGCAGAGAATTTGCCTCTCTAGAAAGATTTCTCTACGGTGACTTTCCAAGCCTGTCATGGTCTATTTCCAAACTATCTTTCCAGCCTTATTTTATGATTCTTCCCTTTGTTCACTCCATGTTCTAGCCAATAGGGGTTCCTCACAACCTCATCCTGCTCAAATCTTCTACTGTCCTTTACGTATGCTCCCTTCATTCATGAAATGTTTTCTTTAGCCTTTGCCTAATCATATTCTTCCCCTTCTCCAAGTCCTAGCTTAGGCAGCATGTTCTCATGACACTTTCCTTGCACAGGGTCATGACACCTTCTGCTTCCCAGAAGAA
Organism: Bettongia penicillata ogilbyi; assembly: GCA_023548195.1. Lineage (NCBI taxonomy): Eukaryota > Metazoa > Chordata > Mammalia > Diprotodontia > Potoroidae > Bettongia > Bettongia penicillata. The sequence goes on along the minus strand of JAJHZJ010000193.1, from coordinate 443,349 downwards.
AGTGATGTTTCCTTCTTTTACTCTCTCCTCTTTTATACTCTTAAGAGTTTTCTATGGTACTATATATATTTATCTACATGGCTCTTCTCTCTTCTAGGTTGTAAGCCTTTTAGTAGGGCAAGAGCCAGGTTATTTTTCATATTTTAATCTTGAGCATCTACCATGGTGCCTTGCTCATAGCAGATGCATTGCTTGTCCTTTATTTTTGAAGAGGAAAAATAACATCTCTGGTGATGTCTTGACTTGTGCATGAATCGGATTTAATTGAGGCAGAGTTGTACAGTCATCAGTTTCATTCTCCCATCTTGAGTCATCAAAGTCCAGTGGCAGGACAAAAGTCAAGATGATTGGTGATGGCCCTAGATGCAGTGGATGATCTTTACATTTTTGATACCTGACCAAGTTCTAAGCTCTCCACAGTACCTGCTCCAGTCACCTTCATTGCTGTTAGAACAAATTGTTTTCATCTGCCCATTCTGCTAGAGAAAGTCTTCCCCCTAACTCACTGATATGTTTGAGATCTGTCAGTTACCCTCAACCTGGCTTAGCCCAACTGCTGAGCTGGCTTATGGGGTGGGACAGATGATGTGCATGCTACCACTTCTTGGAGTCAAAGGTGAGATTTGAATGAAGGTGGACTCTAAGGGTAGATGAGCAGCCCTAAAAAAGTCTCAGTATGCCCTTGCACCAGAGTTGTTGGTCCCCTGAACACCCCAGTTATTGAACCAATGAATCTTTTAAAAAAGTTGTGAATAGATGACTATGCAACAAATTTTGAAGACTGAGAATATAAGAACAGAATTCAGAAATGTAATAAAATAAAGCTTATAGAAAACTTAATCTGATGTGTAATGTCATGCATAATTATTATATATTACATGATAATAAGGCATAAATCATAAGTAGCTCGCATAAATTACTAAATTTAGTAATAATTTTCTACAGTCAAAGTTGAATGTCTAGGGCCAGCTGAAGCAGAGGAGGGAGGAATTGAGTAGAAAAGGAAGTTTCCCTAATGGTGTAACAGAAAAGACACAAGACTTTGGGGTCTTGGGTTATACTTGCTTTAGACTAAGATTAAGCCAGACTTTTTCAGTACTGTAAGTTGTTTCCTTTCATCGAACATAAGCGTTGTATCAGAGAACCTTGGACCTCAGCAGCATAATATAATAGTTAACGTGGTATAGGCAAAAGACAGTGGACTTAAAACCAAAGGATCTCTGTTGAAATTTTGGTCCTAATTACTATCAATTAACCTTCTCTCAGCCTCAATTTCCTTGACTATAAAATGGGGATAAAAATGGTACCCACCTCACAAATTTTTTGTGAGGTTCAGGGGAGAGAGTACATGATAAGCAATTTTTAAATATTAAAATGATATACAAATTCTATTTTGATGATATATGACTTATCATATCATATCATAATCATTGATTATGTGACCTTGATCTCAGTTTCATTTGTGAAATTACAAAGTTGGATCAGATGACTTCTAAGGTCCCTTCCCAGTCCAGCTCTATAATTCTGTGATTCTGTAGTAGTCTGGCCTTTAGTATCTTCATCTATAGCATGAAGGAGTTGGATCAGATGATTCTTAAGGTTTTCTGTAGCTCTGGAGCAGGGGTCATTAATCTTTTTTGCATTATGAACTCCTTTGGCAGTCTGGTAAAGTCTGTGGACCCTTGCTCAGAATAACATTTTTAAGTGAAATAGGTAGGATTACAAAGGAAACCCATTATGTTAAAATATGGCTATTAAGCTATTTTAAAGAATTCATGGCCTTCAGGTTAAGAACACCTCCAGTCTAGATCCTATGATTAAAAGCTGGGGAAAGATGGGAACTTTCTATTGTGGGAGGGACATATATAGTGGGGGAGCCTCTTAGAGGACACAGAACAAAGAGCTGGCCTACAGCGGGAGGCTTAGAGCAGTCAAAGCTAGGAGGAAGGTGCTGGGTACCTGGAGTATAGAAGGTGAGGAAGCAGCTAAGTGGGAGAGGGCCTGAAAAAGACGGGCACGAGGAATGAGCAAAGGAAGCTGGGGAAAGGAGATGCTGAAAATAGAGGCCTAAGACTGCTTGAGGTAAATAGAAAATATGCAGTTTTATTAGGAGGGCAGGCACACACAGACAGCTCAGCAGAAACAGGAGACAAATGCTATGGGGGCAAAAAGGAGCTCACTGCCTTCTTTATGGTGAGGTAGCTATGACCTATATAGGCTAGCTGGAATGACCAACTCCAGGCAGGCCTCCAAGATACATACCTATACGCTGCTTTGATGCGTCCATTAAACTTCTTGTAACTTTCATTATTGGTAAGTGGGGTGGAATCTCTATGAGGTCATTATTGGCAGCCCTCAGACGTACTTGTCTCTCTTTAACCTTCCCCAAACAGTCTTTTGGCACATTAACTTGTTATTGCTTCATCTTTAAGTTCCTTGTGAAGGCAATTAAGAAGGACTTGTAATTCTGTCAGACTGATAGCATTATTCTGTCCACACTAAGTCTAAAAAGAAAAGTTTCATACAGTCACTGAGGAAAAACCCCAAGCAGGTTTTATGCTTTGCTTATTAAATTTAATGGTGGTTTATATCCGATTTGAGATTGTAGACCTAGAGCTACAAGGAACCTTAGAAACCATCTCATCTAATCCATTCATTTTATAAATTAGGAAACTGAGGCTCATGGAGGTAAAAATCATTTTTCCAAGGTCATGCAGATGGCATTAGAGGCAGAATTTGAACCCAGGTCCTCTGTCTCTAAAGTCACTGCATTTGCCACTGTCTTGTGCTGTTTCCCCAGTTAAAATGAGATCATATATGTAAATATATAAACATATATGTATAATTATATAAATCTTGAAGCATTAAATACATAAATATATGTTTATGCTTCATGTAAAATGTTTCATATTCCATTTCATGCATTTTATCTGCCTTTTAATTATGAAATAGATAGCAAAGACCATACTAAAAAGTCTTTAGAATGATTTCCTCTTCAAACAGCCATAAAACAAAATAATTCCGGGTTACTGACCTGCCCATGTATTGTGTGGCTGCTTATCATATACCTGTCATTAGTGTGAAGTCCAATAATATAATAAAGTCCTAAAAAGAGCTAGAAAATGGCTAATGAAAGTTAATAGTATGGTAGCTTCTTATATGTGTTGCTTCTCTCCTATGTTATATAAATTCTTTGCATGATACTTGTATTGAATCCTACTGCATGTAGTGTATTGGTTATTGACTCAAGATGAATTTGATAGAAGCATTGTAAATATTGGGTGCTAAACCAGGGAGTTTAATTACTAAGGTTTTGAAAGGAATTTATTTTAAAAAGTTCCTATAGAACGGATCTCAAAAAATTGAGTTATGGTTGTTTTGTATTTTTTTCTCAAGTTTTTCTTGAATTAAAAAAATATTTTAAAAATAATTTTTGATGCATTTTGTTTTTACATTGAGGCTATTTCTAGGAAAGAAAAAAAGACTCTTCACCCTTATCCCAGCTCCACAGTGTGCCCTCTCTTGTAAATAAGTAAAAAAAAAATACATTCTTTGATCCTTTATTAAGAATATAGTTTGAGTGTTTTCAAAACCAAAAAGGACCCATAATATTAGCTCACATGTATATAGAGATTTAGAGTTTAAACAAGACACTGTGAGGTGGGAAGTTGTTATTTCCTCTTAATAGATGAGGAAACTGTGGCTCAGTAGGAGTAGGATGACATTTCCTGAGTGACATAGCCAGTAAGTGTCAGAGCTGGAACTCAAATTCACATCTTCTGCCTATAGGACCAGGGCTCTTTCTGTTACACCACATATTCTCTTTATTTGTTGAGGGAGATTTATGAGAATGCTTCTTAACAATTTTGAAAAAAAAAACAAAACTAAGGACAACCTAATTATCTAAATAGGTGTAGAAAGGCTGAAAAAAGTTGGCATATCAGTGCAGTGGAATGCTACAATGAAATTAACAATCGTATATAAGGACGAAACAGGTAAAGATTTACAGGAGATAATACGAAATGCATCCCTTTAAGTTTTAAACATGTCTCTTGTTAACTCAGATTTCTATCCTTTCTGGTTAATTTATTAGTGATAGAAATTTTGATTCTGGTCTGCCAAATTAGAAATGTCTCAATGGATTCTAAATTGAGATATTTCCCTGCCATGAATTTCCTTTTCTACAAGAAAGGAAATCAGATCCAATAACACAGTGCATGGAAAATTGTCACATTAAAATTGTTCCCACAATAGATGTCAGCAGTCACAGGAAAGAGCTAACAAGTATAGCTCTCTCCCATAGCTCTCTCCCATGTCACTTGCCTTCCTACTTGCTTTTTCTGGATGCCCAAGTTGAATTAGTTACAGCATTTTATTGTCAATTAGCACTACTGAACCACTTTCTTTGAGGAGAGAAAGGATCAGAGTGAGGAGATGGGTGGGAGAAGGATGTTAATCAGGGAAGACTTCCTTTTTGTGTATGTGTGTGTGTCATAGGATATAGAGTAGTAAGGGACCTTGGCAATCATTTTGTCTAGCTCCCTGATTTTACAGATAAGTAAATTGAGACTGAGAGGTGAAGTAAGTTGCCCAAAGTCATGAAGTCTATAAATGTAGAATTTGAACTGCTTCTTAGTATTCCATACTTCTTGAAGAGGATACTCCCCTATGCTATATAGGATATCACCTTCATGGGAGTGTTATTTTCCATGCATGCATCAACCTCATTGTCAATGTGTACATCCCTGGAAAGTATACTACCAAGGTAAATGAACTTATCCACAGCATTCAAAACTTCTCCATTTGTTGTAAGCAATGGTTCCATGTATGGATGGTGTGGTGGTGGATGATGGAGTTTTCTTGGTGTTAATTATTAGGCCAAAATTAGCACAGGTGGAAGAGCTAGCTCTGTGTTTTGGAGGCTCCAAAGAAAAGCTTGGTAGAGAAGAAGTATTAGACTGTAGACCAAATTAGAAGACCAGACTGAAGGTCTACAGAGTCATTGTGCTGACATTGTTGTATGTCTGTGAAACATGGAGACAGTGTACCACCACCATGCCAGGAAACTGAGTTGCTTTCATTTGAACTGTCTTAGGAAGTTTCTGAGGATGACCTGGCAGGGTAAGGTACCAGACACTGATGTCCCTGCTCAAGCTGAACTGCTAAGCTTCAAACTATGCTTCAGAGAGCTCTACTCCAATGGGCTGGCCACGTTGTTTGAATGCAAAATGTACACTTGCCAAAAAGATTATTTTATGGAGAACTCACATAGGGCAGGTGATCACATGGTGGTCAGAAGAAGCAATACAAGGACACTCCAAGGTTTCTCTCAAGAACTTTGGATTTGACTGTGAAACATGGGAGACACTGGCACAGGACTGCTCAGCTGGTGTGCCCACATAAGAAAAGGTGCCGTGCTTTTTAAATTGAGGTAGCACAAAGTAAATGTCAGATGTTCAAGTTTTGAGTATCTACCCCAAATATTCACTTGGACTATCTGTGCTCAACTTGTGGTAGAGTATTCCAAACTCGTATTGGTCTGCTCAGTCACAGTTGGGCACCCTGAAACTTCACTTTATCATGGTGATGTCATTTTGGTCCTCTTTGAGAATGAAGGACAACATCCGATCCAATCTCTATATTTTAGTGGCACTGCTAATGGTAATTATTTTGCCCACAGTACCGGGACTCTGACTCTAAATTTAGTATTTTTTCCTTTGTATCACTGTGCACTCCATTTTTCATAGTTTCCCTTTGGGAGAACCATTTCAGTTGTTTTACAAGTGGCCTCCCTATGTCCTATCCTTAAGTCCAAGGCCAGGTTCCATTTCTGTACAGTATCTACTAGGTCTCTATTGGGGTACAATGATGATGTGGCACTATGACCTACCTTCTCCCTTTCTCCACAATCTCCCCCTTTCATGTTTAAAATCTTTACAACCTAGCCCCTTCCTACCTTTCCAGTCTTCTCATACCTTACTTCCTACCACATAGGCTCTTTGCTGTCCAGCGACACTGAATTCCTTGCTTTTCCTCACAGAAGACATTCCGTCTCTAGATTCTGGGCACTTTTACTGATTGGCTCTCATGTTTAGAATATTCTCTTTCCTTATCTCCACCCTTTCTTGTTTGCCTTCAAATCTCAGTTAAAAATCCTACCTTTCATAGGAAGTCTTTCCTGATTCACCTTAATGCAAGTTCCTCTGAGAGTATCTCCAGTGTATCCTTGTTTGTGATATTTGCCTAGTGTCTCTACCATTAGACTGTGAACTCCTTGAGAGAAGAAATTGTTTGGGGATATTTTGCCTTTCTTGGTATCCCCAGGGCTTAGGACAGGCCTGACACATAGTAGGTTCTTAAATGCTTATTGACTTATGATCCTTGGGGCTCCTGATATTTCATATATACAGGGAAAACTTAAGCTTTACTATGTGGTTTGAAATAAGTAATACATCAGGTCCCTGGAAATACCAAAGAACATATCCTAACTCTCAGAGAGAAAGAAAATATAGAGAAGCTTCTTTGAATCTAGGTTTGATCATGAGAGAGGGGCAATGTGTTGGAGGAGGAAGATCGTTGGATTCAGGATGAGAAAACTTGGGTCCAAGATACAATTCTCCTATGCGTTAGCTATGTGATATTGGTCAAAGTCACCTGTCTTCTTGGTGAATTCTTCCTTTTCTGAAAAATGGAGATTGGACACAAATGCTTACAGTGGTTATCGTCTGGAAGATCTGAGTTTAAATTTGATCTCTGATATTTATGACTTTGTGGCCTTGGGCAAAAATTATAACCTCTCTGAGCCTCAGCCAAAGACTGGGATAGCACCAATAATCCTTTGTCAGCATAGAGTTGATGACATGGATGAAGAGTTCCTGTAAAACTGCAGGAAATGGGAAGATGGGGAGTAGGATGCTAATAACAATACTTTTATTGCCCATCTCAGAGTTGTTGAGAAGAAAGTGGTTGGTAAACTACAAAATACACATAAAAGGGAGGTCCTTTTACCACTTCACTCAGAACCTTGGAGACCACCACAGGTCTTAGAAGTTCATTCATGTTTACTTAGCACTGAGGTAAATAATACTAAGAATTACATCACATCCAGGCATTTTAAATCTCAGCGTTCCAAATGCTTTAAATACAAAGATTATGATACTATTACCACAAACCATTATATTCCCAGCTACACTTAAGAATAATGGATATAATTTGGTATTTAGAAGCTATCATGGTATAATTAGCCAAAAGTATTGAAATAAATTTCATAAAACACTAGAAATCATAAAGCTCTTCAGAAATGGATCCCTGCCTCCTAGGTAAATAGAAAGGAATTCAAGCTGCAGTCATTGTAGAACATAATAAAGGCAATCAAGGAGAACCAGCTCTACTTTGCCTTGGAGGAGTTTTAAAGCAACCATGTTATCCAATGAACATAACATACACTTGAATTCTAAAGATTTACTTTGTCATCACCTTCATACACAAGCAATCACAAATCCTAGGCTGACTTACCTTCCCTAACTCATATGAAATTGCAGGACCAAATTTTGGTGTTCTTTGGGGTTTGTGAGCAACCTGGTGTCAAGTTAAATTATTGGATTACAGACCCAACAGGCTTTGTAAACTTCTGTAGGAAATCCCATGTAATCTCTGATAAGAGAAACCCAGAGTGCCCTATAGGGATGCTTTCTGTTGATTTTTCTGGAGCTGGAGAAATGTGTGTGTACAGTCTTTCCTTGCTGTCTCCTATGATTGAGTCCAAACCCAACTGCATGACCCAAAAAAGAGGAATGGCTGGACTGTACAGCTGGCATCCCATTTTATTCAACAATTTTTTCCAGTGACCTCTGTCACAGAAACTTTCTTCTTTTCTTTTTGATTCTATCTTGCAGGGGTGAGGACCCTTATCTTTTATTAAGGCCGGTGATCCCAGTAGAACATGGAAAATAATAAATTAAGTAAAAAAGCAATTTAATTACATTTCTTTTGAATATTTTACTTTGGAGAGATAGTGACCCACTGATGAAATCTTAAAATTGAGAAACAAGGTCTAAGTCTCTTTTTAGCAAACAAAATAAAAATTAAAAATTATTTACCAGTTCTATATGTTGTTCGGTTGAGAGAGGAAAAACAAAGGGTGGAGAAAGAGAGAGGGACAAATAAAGAAGAAAAGATACAGGTGGAAGGAAAGAAAAAGAGGCACAAATGGCAAGAGATAAGAAAAAAATGTGTAGAGAGACAGTCAAAGATAGAAGTGACATTACTCTGGGAAAAAATGATACTATTGTATTTGGGATATTGAAGAAATAATAAGCACAATAAGTAGTAATAAAGTATTAGAAATGTATTTGTTCAGTAGCTACTGTTTCCAAAGGGGTAGCTATGTGGTGCAGTGGATAGAATCAGGGGCCTGGAACCAGGAAGACCTGAGTTCAAATCCATCTTTAGACACACACTGACTGTGTGACCCTGGACAAGTCATTTAACCCTGTTGCCTCAGTTCCCCATCTGTAAAATGATCAGGAAAAGGCAATGGAAAACCACTCCAGTATCTTTGCCAAGAAAATCCCAAATGGGATTATGAAGAATCTGACATAACTGGGCAACAACAGCAAATGTTTGCAAAGCATTGTTCTGAGAACTGGGATAGATAAAATATTTAATTAGGAAAGGATTCTCCAAGGCCTTTGAGGAGTTTAGCTGACAAATAAAAGTTTTGTTATTTACAAATTACCTTTAAGAAAGTTCAAAAGAATCTATTGTAGCTAGAAGGAGCTTGAAAGGTCATTGCCTCCACTCTCTTGATTTCACCGATGTGTAAGTCAAGGATAAGTGAATTTCCCAAGGCCGAGTGTAAACCTCAGAGCTGGGATTTTAATTTAAGATCTCTGACTTTTGCTCCATGATGGCTCTCGAATTTATTTATTTTTCCATTCATCATTCATTCAATGAACATGAAGTACATTTTACAAACAAATTTGAGTAGCACATGGAGAGTCTGTCTTGAAGTCAGGCATGTCTGGGGTCTGGTCTCACTTCTGATCCTGCACATAATTTCAAAGCACTTGCTATGTGTCAGGCACTGTACTAAGTGATTTACCAATATTATCTTGTACAATTTTCACAATAATCCTGTGAGGCAGGTGCTGTTATAATCTCTATTTTATAGCTGAGGAAATTGAGAGAAACAACAGACAAGTGACTTACCCAGGCAGTTGCCCCAGGGAATTTTCTAATATTTTTAAGTTACAGAGAAGTTGTAGGAGAAGAATATCTATTAGTAGAGGGAACTTTCTATTTGGGAGAACCCTGTTCTTGTGAACTTATCGATCCCTTTCTATTCCTACTCATGTATGACACATTATGCTAGTTATCTCAGTGTAGCAAACCTGTGGAGAAGGAGCCTGTTAAGATCCCTACCGACTTTTGACCAACTGCCACCTGTGGGGCAGGCAAGCCGACCTTGCTGAAGCAAGCAATGTTTTCCTTTTTCTTTGGATTCCTAGAGTTTTATTATAGTATTCTGCACATAGTTAAGTGCTTAATAAATGCTTTTCAACATCCATTCATTCACTTGAGATATAAAGAAAAATATTGTATGGTCTCTGCATCATAGAGTTTCTATTTTACTTGAGGAGAGGCATGATTTGTAGGTATGGTATGATGGGGCAGAGGAGAGGTACCATGTGCTCTAGGAAAATTAAAAGGGTGAAACTTCACAGGAGAGGTGGCACCTGAGGCAAACTTTGAAGGAAAAAAATTATGAAAAAGTAAGGAAATAAACATCTCTATAGTAGATACTACATGTCTGTAGTATCTACTATAGTACCTACTTACTACCTAGAGGCACTGTGCTAAATGCTTTACAAATATTATATGATTCTCTCAATCCAACAAGATTGATGCTATTGTAATCTACATTTTATAGTTGAGCAAGCTGAGAATCTAAAGGACAAGTGACTTGCCCAGGGTCACACAACTAGAACATATATGAAGCTGTATTTGAACTCAAATCTTGGTGACTTTAGGCCCTGAGCTCTATCTTCGATGGTATTCAGTTGCCCTGAGGCAGCTCTGATGAGGAGGGAGTATAATAAAGGGCACAGGCACAAACCTCCCCAGCCCCCAGCTCCTGGAGTTAGATGTTATATCACTAGTTAGGAATCAAATTTGGTGATATGTGAAGACTCTCTCATTATCCACACCCTCAGATACTCACCCTTCAGAATTCCAAATTACCAAGAGTAGGCTAGAAGATCCTCCATATGCAATCTCCAGATTCACTACCTGTTGCCCTTGGAGAAACTATGGGTTCTTCTTGACCTTGATGAAGCAAGTTATATAGAAGAGTCCCTCAAGACAATCAGTGCTTGAACCCAAATTCAAGAACACTACCACTGTGTCCCTAGGACCCCTCAGTCCCTGACTATTGCTCATAGATGTTGTGCTTCACTTTACTTAGGATCTTTGTGCCTTTCTCTTGCACTCCCACCAGTATCTGAACCTAACTCCTAGATGCTGCATCAAAAGACCTTGCCTTAGATACTAAGACTGCATGGTACCCACACCTACTTGTTGACTCATCTTGGGAAAAATACAGGGAGAAGCCTGGGAAGGTGACACTTATGACCCAACAGCAGGGGTGTTTTGCCTTCTACCCATCACTAGAGTTTGGACTGGGACTCATATTCCTAGGTTTCTAATTGCCTTCACTAAATGCAACAGAAGCAACAAAATAAAGGATATTTAACAGGGTGGCTGCACTTCAGCGTTCTTCCAGAAAATGTCAGAGGCAAACTATAATGCTTAGGAGCTTTTCAGGAGCAAGGACAGAAGTGATGCTCTGGGAAGCCTTCTGACAAGTTGCAGTTGTTCTAAACGTTACGGTAGGGTACCACATTGAAAAACAATCAGAGGGCGGGAACTGTTCCCTTGAAGTATTTCTGTGCCTAAATGTTATTCAACTAAATCTAAGTTGCTTTTATTTTTCTTCCAAAAGATATTCAACTAAAAAAAACCCTCTAGCATTGACATAATGTTTTAAGTTTTATACATTAACAAATTTAATCTACACAACAACCTCATGAGGTAGGTCCTGATGTTGCCCCGCTTTTTACAGATGAGGAAACTGAGGCAGAGAGGGGTTAAAGGTCTTGTCCAAGACCATATAGCTAATAAGTATGAGAGGTAGATTTGACTGGAAGTGTTCTGCACTTCAAACCTCTATCTATGCAGTACCTCTCTGCCTCATAAATAGCCTCAACAATGCACTATGGGATGGCATCATGGAGACAGTTGCAGTTGAAGAGTTGGTTTTAAGTTAAATCATAAGTCCGTGGAATGTTGACAGTGTGCAGTGCAGTGCAGTGTCTTCTAAGAGCTAGTCATATGATTCATCTAGTTACATTTTGGTAATAAAGGACTTTATAAAAAAATTAAAATAGCTTCATTGAGTGGGGTTTTCTGGGCATGATGCATAATGCTCTAGAGATTGCATGGAGGTGGATAAAGAGAGTATCTTAGAGGCCATTTTGGCTAATGAGGATGAGTCAGGTCAGTCTGGAATGGAGGAGGGGAGAGGACAACTTGGGTACAGATGGGCTGAACGCATGCTACTGAGAAGAAATTAAACCCCTGCTCTTTGCCTAATTCCATTTGTTGTCTGTTATACCAAGCCTACAACATGAAAGCCCAACCTTGTCTTCTGCATCTTTTGGGACTTTTCAAGATTTGGGTTTGATACTGCTTTTGCCTCTGGTATCATCTCAGGGCCCTTTCTGGTTTGTTGACCCATTTGTCTGGTCTCTGATACCGTCTTGTCAAACTGCGTTCTTGACCTCTATTCGTGCGTGCACAGATGTCACAATGGGCCCAATTTGGGGCACCAGTAGTGATAATGGATTTCTTCTGACACCCACTTGTTCCTATAATGTCCTGCTAGCCAGACGTTGTGATAAGGAACCATTCTGGACTTCCTCTTGGCATTGTGAGCAACCACTGAAATATAGTAGTAGTGTTGGCTTGCCCTTCAATTTTAGCTTATATGCAAATAAATGCAAATATCACCTCAGTCTCCCCCTCTTCTATTTTCTAAGTCCAAACATTGGGCTAAAATATCTGTATATAGATTACCCAGAGATAAAAATAGGAGAATGAAAGTGTGCTTGCTGTTCATGATGCTATAAGATGTGTATTTCTTTAAAGCACACTCCTTATGTTTTGTGAGCCCTTTTACTGTCATACCAAATTTAAATGCCAACACTTCTCGGGATTTCCCAAGTACCACCAATGTTGCCTGACTCATTTTTCCCATGGGCCTTAGCTAGTGTGGGAAAACAAAGTTGAATATTTTCTGGATTTTGATTTTCCTCTTCCTTTATTTTATATTTTATTTTATAAATTCTGTCCCAAAGGCTACTCATGATGCCCAAGTTTCTATAATAGTATTTGCATTTAGGATTGGTCATTTAAACATTTACACCATCATAAACACTTTCTTAAAGGCTTAAAAGCTTCCTTGTTTTAGTCCCCAAGGAAATTGACACCATTTATCAAAGGGTTATAGCTTTATAGATGTGGGCAAAATAGAGACTTCTCATTTTACAGGTAAAGAAACTGCGGCTGAGGGGTTGAATGAGCTTCCCAGCATCACACAGCTAATATCTGAGGAACGATTATGAACTCTGACCCTCTTAACTCCAAATTCAATACTATTGCCACTGTGCCGACTACTCAAGGACTTCATTAATTGTGGAGTCCATCCAAATAAACTGCTGATAAAAGTTTACAGTCCCAAATAACTCTAAGTTTTCTAACCCTCCCTTCCCCAAAGCCATCTAGGCTTGCTTGGCTTTCATTTGCATACAATACAGCCTATAATTTGGACAACGGTCCAAATCTGGAGCCATTTGTAGTCCATCTGGTACTAAAATAAATCCCAAGAATATTACCAGAGCTTGATGTAAAGCACATGGTGTCACAGTCAGGTTAATCTTTCCCTTACATAGGAGACATGTTCTTGCTTGTGAGGCAAAAACATCAAAATGTCATCAAGATGAACAATAGTGCATTAATCCAGAAGGTCAGTGAGAACATCACTGAATAAGTGCTGAAGTGTTGCCAGGGTGTTGGACTCCCCGAAAAAACTAACATGGTATTCCTAGTTTCCAACTCTAGTACAAAAGACCATCTTCCACTTGTCCTTGGCCCTCATTTTCACAAGATGATAATGTTCCCATAAATTCAGTATTAAATGTACCCCTCTCAGGATGTCTGAAATGAGTAAGAGGCTAATAGTTATTGTGTGGTGTCCCCTGTCACCAACGTAGGGACACTGTCTATATTCACAATCATTTTCTGTGGAGAAAGAAGAGGTGCTCTGCTCAATGATCTTCTTCACATTTCCTGAATAAATTCTCATATGGTTTGCCTCTTTTGTTTATTTAGGAATTAAATCTTCTCTTATAATGTTCACATCCCAAGATGGAGAAAGGTTGGCAAGTCATAATTATAATGAAGTAACAATTGTTCTGATCTCTTTTTATGTATGTGTATGTGCGTGTATATATAAATACACATGCATGTATGTACATATGAGTGTAATATATTTTTTTGAGACTGGTTCTTCCTATTTCACCTAAGTTGGATCTGAGGTAGCCAATCACAGTCTCTATTACACTACTGATAAACATAGAAGCTTTGATCTGCTCCTTTCCGAATCTGTACTGATTTGCCCCTCCTTAGGCAATCTGATGCCTCCTGGCTTTTAGAAGGGCTCACTGTATTGGTTCCTGACTTAGAGTGGACACCTAATTAGTTTAGCCCTGTAGCACTTCAGAATTCCTGACTTAAAGACACCCACCAGCCTCAAAGTCCCCGGAAGCATAGATTACAGCCATGAAACACCATGCCAGTCCTCCTCCTTTTTTTTTTTTTTTTTTTTTTTTTTAGTAAATATATCTTTTAAGTCTTAGTATTCTGGAGATTTCTTGCTTCTTATTTGTAGCTAGTTGCCCTAGGGATATTATTCTGTCTCTATGACTGTTCTGCTTGGGGAAACTACGTGAATCCCATATCCCATTCAATATGAGAATGATATTAGCATAACCATGGCAACCCAAACTTTGCTTCTTTCCATTCCTAGAAATTATCCCAAGAATTATTTGTTCTCTCCCTGGCAAAGTGAGGTATCACACCTCAGAATTCTTCCTAAAGCATGGTGTCTTCCATATAGCAAGGATAGAATAAATACTTGCTACATTTCTGTCGAAAGATTTGCCTTTCTTTGTATGTCCGGCTTTCATTAAGTTAAACACATTGTTAGGACATAATAGCCCTTGATGATTAATTCCCAAACACCTTCGTAGTGCCTTAAGATTTTGATTCAGCTTAGTCTGGCCCTCCCTAGGTCACTCATATATAGTAAGAATAAATGAAGAACCATTTATTAAGTTCTGATTTTGTGTCAAGCTCTGTGCTAAGAGCTGAGGATACAAATATTAAAAAAAAACCCAAGATGATCCTTGCCCTCAGGGAGCTTATAGTCCCACAGGAGGAGACAATCCATATAGAGGACAGGGGACCATGGAAGAATAATTTGGTGCAGGAAGTCACAGGGACGTGAACAACGGAGCAGTCAGTTAACATTTCCTTACTGCTGCTTCTTTGTGTCTCTGGATTCCTTCAAGACTCAACTCAAACCTGGCCTTCTACAATGACCTTTCCTAATCCCCTCAACAGCTGTTCTATCCCTTCTGAGATCAGCTTCCACTCTCTCTATGTCTTATAAATAACAAATTATTCACATGGTATATTCCCCTAATAGAATGTGAGTTCTATGGAGGTAAGGACTGTTTTTTTGCCCGCTTTTGTAACTGCAACACTTAATGCCTGTAACATAGTAAGCAAGTGATAAATGCTGATTTACTGATTGAAATAAAATCTGTGACAATCTCAGTACTCTCACATCCAGACTGGCCCACGGTTGTCATACATTTATGCTGACCCAGGACTTTTTTTTCATTCATTCATTAAGAAACCAGAATGTGCCAGCCACATAGTAGTTCTAGATTCTGAGCTAAATAAAAAAAAAACAAAACAGTCTTTTCTCTCAAGAACCTTCCATTGGGGTATTAGGAGGAAAGGTTTTGGAGATATGTATAACAAAATACATACAAAGAAAATACAATTTCAGGGGAAACATTAGCAACTATTGTGGGGGGAAGGATCAGGAAAGGAAGTCATGTAGGAGGAGAGTTTTGAAGGAAGGTAGAGATTCGAAGAGTTGGAGGTGAGGAGGGAAGGTTTTCTAAGCATGAGACATAGCCTGTGCAAAGATGGATAGTGAAGCATAGAGTAGAAGGAATGACAAGTAGACTTTCTTCTATCTGTCTTGCAGTATCTTCGCCAAAACTCCAACCCTACTTCCATTCCTTTAGTTGGTCACCCAGCAGGACTGTCTGACAGAGTACACTGCATTACAATAGTATAAGGATTTGTTGTTTCATCGGTTAGGTCCTCTTGCCACCAATGGAAATCAGAGCCCCACCACATTGATCTCTGAGAATGGCTGTGGCCCTGAAATTCATCATCACATGGCCAAATTTATGTAGGTTGAACTAGGATAACAATTTCTCCAATTTGATAGGACCTGCCATGGAGATTGCCTCTGACAAGTTTAGATAACTACCATGATGGAATAATGAATTGGTGTAGGACTTTGGGAGATTTTTGTTAGTTCTGATAAATCCTGGGGTTGCAGATCATTGTTCAATTCCCTCCTGACAATCTTAATTATAATCATTCTCTCTTGAGCTTAAACCAGATTGCAGAAGCTAAAATTCAATAATATATTCAATCAATAGCTTGGTACCCTGCTTTAATTCCAACATAAAGAGCTTGTCTTTCTTCCTCTGTATGCTATGGAGAAATCATCAAGAATTCAGCTTTTAAACAGTTCTTGATCAGAATACTGCTTTCTCTGACTGATGGTTCCACTTAACCAAGAGCTCATTCATGTCTTTCACTGTAGTTTCCTAACGATGAAAAATACTCATGTCTGAGGAGTTGTGAGTGGGTGGAGTTGTGTCTACTGTCATTTGGAGATGATCAGTGTTATGATCAGCTATAAGAAAATGGCAGTGAAAATTAGTTACTGTGAATATTAATAATTATCATTTATATAGTGTTTTAAATAACAACCCTATGAAGTTGGATCTATTATTATCCTTATTTTATAGACAGGGAACCTGAGGCAGGTTAGCAAGTATCAGAGGCAGAATTTGAACTCAGGTCTTCCAGACTCCAAATATACCACTCAATGTACTGTACCACTACACTTTCTATTCTAAATTTATAGAGAGTATGATAACATTGAAAAGATCCCTGAATTTAGAGTCAGAGCACCTGAGTTCAAAGCTAGTCTCTGTCTCTTAATAGTTGTGTGACCTGGAAAAGTCATTTCATCTCTTTGTGTCTCAGTTTCCACACCTATAAAATGAGGGGATTTGGACAAGATAGAAAGAGTATTGAATTTGCAGGCAGAAGATTTGAATTCACAACTTAGTTTTGACATTTCTTACTTACATGACTTTAGGCAAATCACTTGCCTATTCAGATTTTGTTTCCTTGTATGGAAAATGAGGAGAATGAAATCTATGAGGACCTTGTGAGGTCCTTTCTGCCTTTAAGTCTATGCTTCTGTGAGTTTCAGATGAATTGCTAAGGTCTCTTTCAGTTATCAATCTGTACTTCTATGAGTGTTAGCTTAACTGCACATGGTCTGGCATACAAACACATATGATAAAATAACCTAAAATGGAACAAAATGGGAGAACTTTGTGCTAAACTATGTATTTTTTCATTGACCTTTGTATAGAGCACACACCATTGTGATCTTGAACCTCATTTCTTGAGAACCCATTCAGAATATTTTGATCCAGATTTTGACCCTGTTTTTCCTCCATGTATCATTTCTTGTGTTTTTATGACCTTCATTGCCAATACCTATCTTCTTTTTTGTTTGCTTGGCTTGTTTTATTTTGTAGGGGATTCAGACTTCTAGCTCTGTGAGAGTTCTTTCAATTTTCAAAAACTTTATTAATATTTTTTTTATATTACAAACTTTTAAGGCTTACCCTGGTTCTATGAGAGGTCTCTGGTGACAGAATAACAATCTAATGACCTCCTCTAAAAGTGTATATAGCATTCCACATTTATCGGCTCTTCACCCTCTATCTCACTTCTTTAATTATTCCTGTTATGATGGAAGCTTCTCAATTTCAACATTCCTCAGCTCTGTGGAGCTAGGGAATCCTTTGTTTTGGGTTTTTTGATACTGGATCTCCCTATCCCACCTAGATGCCAGTGACCATTCACTGGCCCAGTACCAATGCTGATCTGCATGGGAACTTTAATCTGATCAACTTTTCTGACCTGGGCTGCCTTGCTATTCTTCAGTCAGTCTGGTGGTTCCTCTGCTCCTGCGGGCCTCACAATACTGATGACATGCAATACAGATACTTGACAAATTTTATCCCTGCTGCAATTCAGACCTCCCAAATTCAAGAGACCCACCAGTCTCAGTCTCCCTGGTGCTAGGGATTACAGGTGTGTTCCACTATGCTCAGCTAGAAAGTCTTTAATCAGACCCACAGAACTGACCTAAACACAGGGAACTTGTATATCAACCCCTTGCATGTGGACAGTCTGGGTGTAAAAGCTCCTTTAAAAATCGACCAAGAAAAGTCAGTCTTTTCTTCACTAATCTGGTGGATTGGGTGTTGCTCCTCTGGGAGAGGAGAAGGTGTTCATTACCATGATTTGAAAAGTCATTGCCAAGATCAGTGTGTTCTACTGGATAGATATTGACATCCCTTTCAATTTTCAAATTTTGTGATTCTATCACTCCCCTTTTACTTTGACCATACCATTGGGAGGCAGATCCATTTTTGTTGTTTTGTAGTTTTGGGTCATATCCAACTCTTCGTGACCCCATTTGGGGTTTTCTTGGCATGGATACTGAAGTGCTTTGCCATTTCCTTCTCCAACTCATTTTACAGATGAGAAAACTGAGGTAAATATGGTTAAGTGACTTGCCCAGGGTCACATAGCCAGTAAGTGCATAAGATCAGATTTGAACTCAGGTCTTCCTGTCTCTAGGCCCACCAACCTATCTGGCAGCTCTATTAGGGTTGGCATATTTATCATACAAAATCTATCACTGGGCATCTCAGGCAGGTGTGATTGAGTTGTTTGTTGGGAATACTATGATTGCTTAGTTCCTGTCTTTCTCATATTGCATGTCTATGCTTCAGATAATTTGAGTGTGAACCTACTTGCAGATGACTGAGACAGTACAGCTGCACCACTCAAGCTCCTGATCTCCCTTCCCTTCAGAAGAACAGCAGCCAGGATCATATAGAGCAAGTGAAGGAAGGAGGACATAACTCCTGCTTTCAGGGCAGAGCCACAGCAAATGAGCTGTAAACTTCCAGCTCTCCTGTATACTGTGCCATGATCCTCAGAAAGATGCCAGTCTGACAATCATACAACAGCATTGACTGCAGTTTAAGTATCACAAATACTTTATCTTCTTCCATTCAGAAAAAGTATTAGGATCCAGATGTTTCTCCCTGACCCAGCATCTGTTATTAACTGTTAAGGATTTCCCTCTGTGATTACTTCCCTTTCACATTGTGTATGTCTTACATGCACATACAAATGCGTGGTATGACCTTTGTTAGGCTGTGAGCTCCTGTAGGGCAGAAATGCTGTTTTCACCTTTGTTTGTGTCCTTAGCACTTTGTAAAGGGCCTCACACTTAGTAGATGCTTAACAAAACTTGTGGCTTGATTGACTGACATGGGAAGTATAGTCCATGACCTGAGAAAAATAAACCACAGTGGGGCAAAGGTACTTGGTGTCAAGTATACAAGCAGAGATCACCTGTCTTGTAGTAGAAGCTTAATAAATGCATGGCAGATGGCATTGAATTGAGATGCCAAGAGAAATTAGATTTCAGGGAAACTAACCAAATTAGGTGAAAGGATTATATGGAGGAAATCTAGTGAGTTATGACTTCCAGGCCAGATATTTTGACTGACTTGCTGACTGCTTAGAAGTCATCCCTGTTTGCATGGGGAGTGTATGGTGGAGGGCCCCCCTTCCCACTTTAGGCACTGCGGTTGTATGAAGAACTGGTCCTGAGGAGCTGGGTCTGCATGATGAGGAACACAGTGAACTTGAGGGAATCTCTTTATAATACTTTTCCTTGGTATTCAGGAATTATATTTATGATACTTTTAGTAGAGTGCACTCAGGTAATCAGTGAAAACCTACACATAGAGTAGACCTTTAATACAGAGATGCTGCTAACAGAGATTAGACACCATATAACTGTCATATAAACCAAATTACCATGCTTTGAAATTTCCTGTTGGGGCTAGCATATTCACATTGAATTATAGTACATAATACCATTGCCTCAATTCTTTTTTTTTTTGTAAAAGCAATAGTTCCCATGCATACATTTATTCATTTACTTGACAAATATTTATAAAGTGCCAAGAAGGGAAGAAAAAAGGGAGGGGAGAGGAAGACAAAATAAATTTACATGATAACTTTGTTGTGTATTTAAAAGAAACAGAAGGTTGTACATAGCGAATTTGTGCTTTCATGTGCAATCATCTTTTTAATGTACCAAACTGTACTCTGTTGTGGAAATGTTTGTTTAATTTCACAAATTAAAAAAAATAAAAATGAAGTGCTGATTTTATTTAGAGCACTGTGCTAGACATTTTGGAAAATACAGTATTTAGATTAAAGTGTAACCCCTGGTCTTGTGGAACTTATGGTCTGACAGAGGAATAACATCCAAGCACAGAGAATTATTGTCTACCATGCTGCTTGATTGCAGTAGAAAGGGGGTACTAACAAAATGCTAGGTGAGGTGCAAGGGAGAAGGGAGAATTTGTGCTTGGAAGTGGAACAACTCCAAGAAAACAGGTCACCATACTATCTCTCATATTTCCATATGTGAGAAATTAAAAAAAATGTTTTCTTCCTTCTTTTAAAATGAGGACTTTCTCCTGGTTGAAGCAAGGGGATTTACCTTTTTGCAACTAATCAAAGTTGTTTAAGCGATTAAAAGAATGAATAATTAAATGGGAACACAATATGGCCAATAATTCTTTTCCTAGTTGTTATGGAAGGTACCAGGAGGAGCAATAGATGATATGGACAAAGTAAGACTTAAAACACTTTTTCACCCTGAGAGTGTTTGAGTTTGCAACCTTACTATTTCCCTTACTGCACACACATAGAAAAGAGGTGACCTTTTTTCCCAAAGATAATTGCATTAGTGGCTCCAGAAATATTGTCCATCCAACCATCCCATTTAATGTTTCTCACCTATCAATCATTCTTTCTGAAAGAAGAGTTTTTTTTCCTATGATATCATAGACTGTTAGAGTTGATGGTGCCTTCGAGGTCATCTCATCCAACCCCATCAATTTTCAGATGAAAAAACTAAAGCTCTCAGTGCTTAAGTGACTTGATAACCAAGGACACACAGCTAACATAATGGCAGAATTGAGACTTGAGACTGGGCTTTCTCACTCTCAAATCCAGTGCACATTCCACCATAGCAGGCAAGTGATGCTTTAGTTTACCTAAGAGTACAAAAGTGGGTCCAATGGACAAACTAACATTCTTTTAATAGGAAGGCCAGCATATTATGAGGATGTATGGAAAAACTGAAGTGCTTGGTAAAGGTTCCCTTTTTATTATACTTGCTGCCAGATTCAAGTAAGAAAAGAAACTATACAATAGGAAAGTATGTGTAGATTCCATATAGAATTGTATGCCATCTTGGGGAGGGAAGGTGGTGGGGGATAGGTAAGAGGGAAAAATCTAAGTTTTATGGTAGGGATTGTAGAACATTAAAAATAAAATTAAAAAAGGAATTATAAAATTCAACAAATATCCATTGGTATTCATGGATATTATTGTTGTGGGTGGATTTACAGAAGTTATTAACAGGAATGAATTATAATTTAAAGTTATTAGGTATGCTCTACTTATACCTGTTAGCATCTGGCCATTGCTGGTGGTCAGATACCTAGCCATGCTTTTTTGTATTAAGAATATGTATTACAATAAGAATATTATACAAGTATATGTAAATACATCACCCAATATTTATTTGGTTTGCTTGCATTAAATTTTTCAGGAGAGTTTTATATTCTTTTCTTTAAAATGAATGAGGGGAGGACAACTTACTAGTTACCTTTATTTTAGTAATGATGCTATGATATTCAAAAATACATGTGTGGTAGCAATTCAACCATCCTCTTAGGTAGAATGATTACCTAGAGTGCATCTTATTATGCGCTTTTGGTAGAAGGAATTTTTTTTTACTAGGAATCTGCATGGTTATGGTGATGTTTTCAGGTACTACTTTTATGTAAACTGGTGAAAAATCCCAAGTTTACCCAAAATGCAGATAAAAAACCATTCTCTTACTTCTAGAACCTGCTAGTGAACTTTGTCTCACAGTACATACAATTTGCAGAAAAAAAAGGGCAGAAAATAAGCTCCAATTTTTAATTCTTCCTGAAAACTCCCCCACTCTGTTGTATTGTTTCAATTATTTCCTCGTTTGAGAATCTGGCCTCTCATATTAACTCAAATATTTCTGTTTAATTCTGTTTCCGGAAACATTCTTTTTGTAAACCCACGATTCTTTAGTATTGACTTAAGCCAAAACAATTTGTTCTGTATTACTCTAGCTTCTCTATAAATGGAAGCAATATAATTATGCTAGTTTAAATAATTGAAAGTGTCATGATCCCTAACACCTATTCACTCACACGATGTATTATGCTGCATACGCTGCTATCAGAAGCCAACATACTGTATGGTCTTTTAGTACAGTGCCATTAGGTGGCTGGGAATCAAAAACAATAGATGTATTAATGATATATTTTAATTTAACACATGGCAGCAAGGCAAGTCTGAGTGACAGATCACATTTAGCTTACAAATAAGGGAAGAGTTCATCACTTAGGAATGTTCAAGTCACAGGTGAATAGCAAAAGGTTTTATTCTCTCCCTGACAGAATAAATTTATCTCGCTAAAAGTCACCTTTATGCTTTCGACTTATCATCAGGAAGGCTGCATTCTGTATTTCAATTTTATGTGGACAAGACATTAATTTTAAGTGAAAGACATTGTTCTGTGCTGGAATTCAATGAGGTCGTTATTGGTTTGAGTGGTAAAGGTGGAGGGTTTAGGCTCATGTTTTGTTTGAATGAGAATAGTGCTATGTGAATACGGTCCTCTTAACTGTTTGGCACCGGAAGCAATGCTATAAATAGGGCAATGAAGTTGAAAGTCATTGGTGGCTTATCCAAGTGCCCTCATTCACGTTGGGCATCGGTTATCATCAGAAAGAAGAGGCAGAGAATGGGAGCATCCCCAGCCGTATGAAATGATAATCAGTATGGGCATTCATGAAGCACTTTAGAATTTTCAAAGCAGTTCCACATGCATTTCTCATTTCATCTTCATAACAACCTTTTGAGGGAGAAGGAGGGCAGAATAGTGAAGGGCTCTTCATTGTATGGATGAGAAAACAGACTCAGAGAAGCCTATACTTGCCCAAGGTCACAACGTGGTAGGAGCAGAATTCAAACTCAAATGTTATGATTCCAGGTCCAAGGCTCTTCCCACTATTCTATACTGTATAGAGGAAGTAAAAGGAACTAGCATTTATCAACCTACTATGTTGAATCACCATGCTAATATCTTATTATTACAAATATTTCATTTGCTATCACTATCCCCATCTTACAATTGAGGTAACTGAGGCAGAAAAAGGTTAAGTGACTTGCCCAAAGTCACCCTGCTGGTAAGTGTCTGAGGTTGGATTTGAACTCAGGTGATTGTGTCTTCAAACCCAATACTCTGTTCATTGGGCCACTTAGCTTCCCTAAGCTTGGGAAATGATAGAAAAACAAAACTATAGTGTTGAATCATAGGTCTAAAAAAGGACCTTGAAAGATTACCTAGGCTAGAACATTGATTTAAAAGTCTCAGAAAGATAGGTTTTTACTCATTTCTTGAATACCTATGTAAAGATATTCAAGATTCTAGAACTAGAAAGATTAAATTCCATTGATAAAGCCAATGAAAGTAAATGAAACAGAGTGACTTGACCAAGACTAATACTTTCAGTGAACTTTTGTGTGTGGATTTTTTTTAATAGTTGAAGTGCAAAGCATAATGTTCAGTGACAACAAAGTATTAGAAATCACTAATGGAAGAAAAACAAACAACATGAAATTGACATGATATAATAGAAAGTACACTAGATTTGGAGTCAGAAGACTTAAGTTTATATTCTGTCTCAGATATTTATTATTCACTTTGCCCCTCTGAATTCAATGTCCTCCTAGATTAAATGATGATAATAATAGTTGTATTTCCTACATAAAGGGAATATAAGGAAGAAAGTTTTTCATAAATTGAAAAGTATCTATAAGCATAAATTACTATTATGTGCTAACAGTAAATTACTGGCAACTCATAAGAATATCAGGAAAAAAATCTATCTGGCTGTCATAATGGAATACAAATTAATCATGTCCATGTGACACAATCATATTTTTTAAAAAATAAATGTAGTGTTGTGGTTCTACTTTCATAAATGATGGTCATTATCAATTTTATATATTTTTTTTGCCCTACTTCCAATTTCATGTATAAATGCTCTTGGGATGACAAGTCCCATCCCACACTTTCTGCAAACAAACTCATTTTCCTTTGCTGCTTTTCGTTGCTCTGTAAGAAGATACTCCTGACTTTATCTTCTATCCTCCTGCTCTGTAAAGGTATGTAAATTAGTTTTTATTTTAAAGCAGAGTTATATGGTAGTTGTGACATGATACTAGGTGATAAAGAGATCATATATGTGCTGGTTATTCACTTCCCATTAATTATTTTTGGAGCCATTAGATAGATACTGAAGATTTGGGGAGAGGATGATAGAAATGACAATCTGCTGGAGAATATGGGAAGTCATAGGAACAAGTTATAGTTATAGAGAAATTGACATGCCTCCAGTTAAGCTAATATTTATAGGTAGTGCAAAAATGATGTGACTCTTAGGTGACACTTGGGGAAGCAGGTGGAAGCTGCATGGGATGGAGGACCATTTTGTATTTTCCTTTTCCTTTTTTTTTTGTGGGTTGCTATGGACAAATAATTTATTTAGTGACTAACCCCAGTGGTGGTGAGCCTTACTGGGCTGAACTAGGTTGGCATTAGAATAGTATATAGCTTAATAAAAAGATTAAAGACTTCAGTTAAAACCCTCAAGTATTTAAAAATATGTTCAATGAAAAGCAGCAAGCTGTCATTATTTTCTAAACAGGACAGTGATCAACAAGCATTTATTAAGCATTTAATACGTGCTTCGCTGTAGTATATATTGTAGTCTTTATACTAACCTCAGGTGATATAAAGACAAAAAATAGGTTAGACATTAGGAAAGACATTCTAATCCCTTAATTTGTGAGATAACATTTTATGAACTAATTGAAAAGAGAGATCAGTCTGAGTATTTGGATATCCCCACGATTTTCTAAGTTATTAATAAAGTTATAAAATAAGATTCTGCTGAATATTGACCCTTTGAAAATTCTTTCAATGTGATAAGGCTAGAAAGATTGAAGTAAAAAGAGGGAAATTCTTGAATAAAAGTGACAGATTTTATGGAGGAAGGAAATTGGCAGAGTACTTCAGTCATTCAACCAATGTCTGTTGAGTTCCTACTAAACACTGTGTGGGAATAAAAGTGATATAAGATATTTACTCTGACTGTGAAGAATTTATGTCTTAGATCAAAGATGAGATACATACAAGAATATGACAGTACAAGGTAACACATGATACATATTGTATGAAATACACAAAGTAAATGCCAGTGAATTTCAGGGGATAAAGAGATTAGTATGGACTAGGAATATCAGTGATGACATCATGCAGGAGATATCATTTGAGCTGGGCTTTGAAGGATAGGTAGGCTCTTGACAGGAGAAGATTGGAGCACTTAAATGATGCTAAGAATGTGGTGGAAATATAATAACCATTAGGAATGTCATGGAAACCAGAATGGTTGCAATGGTTGGCTTGTTTTTGGTAGTATTGAGAACTGAAGGTAGTAATACAGTTTGTGGTCATGCTGTGTGTGGAGGGCCTTGAACTGGCAGAAAAGTTCAAATTTTATTCTGGTCGCTTCATGCAATGGCAATCATTGAAGATTGTTTTAGCAGAAATGGCACGTCACCATAGATAAACTTTAGAAAGATAACTCTGTAGGTAGAATACAAACTATATTAGAAGAGAGAAAGTGAAGGTAGGAAAACGCAGAAGAAATTAAAGTAGTTCTTGAATGAAATTATATAATGCCAGTATAGTATACCTGGAAATGCACTATTCTGAGTCAGGAGACTCAGTTTCTCTTTCAAACTCTGAACCCAAAATACTGTGTTACCCTGTGTGAGTCACTTGACAGTTTCAGTTTCCTTTGGTGAAAAAATTATAGTGTTAGATTTGATGATTTTTAAAGCTTTCTTCAAGTACCAATATTCTATCATTATGAATACTTCTATGATACTAAACAGCTATCATGCTCCAGGTTCTATGCTAAGTGCTGTGGATACAAGGAAAGACAAAAGACAGTTATGGTCCTTAAGGAGTCTAATGATAGAGATGACATGCAAATAACTACAAAACAAGCCATCTAAAAAATAGAAAGTGATAAATAGAAAAAAGACACTAGAATTAAGTGTGATTTGGACAGGCTTCTGTAGAAGGTAGGATTTTACCTGGGACTTGAGGGAAGTCAAGAGATGAAGAAGAACATGCCATGCATGGGAGATAGCCAGTAAAAATACCCAGAGTTGGGACATGGAGTGTCTATCTGTTGGAAAAGGCAACATTGGAACAAGAGTATTGAACACGAGTACCGAACTGGGGAGGAAGACAAGCAAAGTCAAAAATGCATTGATGGATTAGTGAGAAGAAGAGTTGAATGACCGGAGGTCTCCATGACTACAAACAGCAGGAATGAGAACAAGGGCAAGGCAGAATTCAGGCATGTTGTGGTCAAGAAAAGAGGAGTCCTGAGTTCAAGATCTTGGGGTTAGAGCAGCTCTAAGAGAACAAGAGAAAGAGAAAATGATGTAGCAATATAATAATAGAAAAAGAGTAGATAGGAGAGATGTGTCAATCACACCCTCTTTGTGATAGTCAAAAGTAGGGCATGTCTTTACCAATCACATCTACTCTAATTCCTTAACGCTTCCCTACTCTGTTCCTTTCATCTGTTGGAGAATTCCTAAGCTTTCTGCATTCTCAGCTTGCTTTTGGCCCTTCTGGGCAGTTACAATGCATCTGCTACTATGCAGGTCCTATTGGGTAACCGATACAGATTAGCTCTCGGTTGTGGCAGACACATGAGGGGCAAGCTCTGTACTCTAGGGCAGCGACCAATGGGTAAGAATCTTGGCTTCTCCCTTTTGATTTTGGGTGGGATAGAATAAGTAATACAGTATGAACAGGTGTGGATAACTTGTGATTTTCATCTCACATCTTATTATACGATCTTTTCTCTCATACTCTCCATTCTAACAAAGTTCCCTATTACTGATAAGGATATCCAGTCAACCAGTGTCTTAAACTTGGCATTAACTTAGACTCTTCACTCTTTTTCATCCTGTATATGTAAATAGTTACCACATTTACTTATATTCTGTCTCTTACATCTATCCCCTTTCTCTTCATAGTAATAACCATAAGGCCCTCATCACTTCTTACTTGGACTATTGTGATAGCATGCTAATTGGACTTTCAGTCTCAAATTTTGTCTTTCTCTAAC
Source organism: Bettongia penicillata ogilbyi (assembly GCA_023548195.1). Lineage (NCBI taxonomy): Eukaryota > Metazoa > Chordata > Mammalia > Diprotodontia > Potoroidae > Bettongia > Bettongia penicillata. Next base: position 416,404 of record JAJHZJ010000193.1, on the reverse strand, counting down.
CTATCTCCACACAGTTGCCAAAGTAATGTGTCTAAAGGACAGGTCTATCCATGTTTCTCCTGCTCAAAAAACCCCTCTAGTTCCTCCCTATTAGTTCGTCATAACCTCCTTATTTATCAATTTCTATTTTCTATATGTTTTAAAATGTTTGTTTGAGTCATGTCTGATTCTGTGAGCCCATTTGGATTTTCTTGGCAACGGAATTGGAGTGGTTTGCCATTTTCCTCTACAGTTCATTTTACAAATGAGGAAGCAGAGGCAAATAGCTTTAAGTGATTTGCCCAGGGTCACACAGGTAGTAAGTAAGTTTCCAAGGTCAAATTTGATTAATCTTCCCAATATCAAGCCCAGCACTCTATCCATTGCATTACTTAGCTCCCATCTTAAAAGACATTTAATTATTATTATATTAATATTTGTATATACTTTACAAATAATTATATATATATATTCATTAGGTATACATGATGAAAAGGTGTTTTCTTAACTGATGGGGTCCACAGTCTAAAAGTTTGGAGACTACTGGTCCTACAATCAAAGGTAGTAAGTGTCTGAAGCTAGAGTTGAATGTAGGTCATTTGCCTTCAAGCCAGATCATCCTCAAACCTTTCCAAATGAATGAAAATCTATACTTATTCTAAAAGATCACATAAAATTCCATAATCTCCATAAGTAGCCTACTCTAGCATATGAGGAAATTCCATGTCAGGAAAACTTCCAAATATCATATCTGTCTTCCATTAAGATGCCTCCAAAGTGCTCTTTCCTCCATGAAGCACTCCATGATCCCCCCAATAAAAGGGGTATCTCTTATTTCTTTCTTTCATATTCCATCTTCTGTATTATAGTTATCTACGAACATTCATTCTCTACTGGACCATAGTTTCCATGACTGCATTCCATGATTATATTATTTTGTAATCTCAGTGGGGCCTAGTATAATGGCTTGCCCTTAACAAGAATAGAGACTATGCCTGTGATGTAATTGTTTTACAGAACTTCAGTGAGTAAACTCCCTCCCAACAAAGCACATTAACACCTTCTCTGTAGTTTATAGTCTTAGACACTGGGCAAGAGAAATGAGGGATTAAATGACTTGTCCAGGGTCACACAACCAGCATGTGTCAGGAGTCAATTTCCTCTAATGAACATAATCAGTGCTTCAGCATGTGTGTTGAAGGTACCCCATACTGTCTTCAAGGCTGGTTACTTAACTCCTGGAGGATACAGAATAGTTAGGCATGGTGGCATGACTTACAACCACCAAACATGGTGCCATGAGTAGAGCTTTAGGAATATCTGTTGAATTGAGCTGAACTAAATTATAATATCCCCCTTCTTACCTGTCCTTAGAGTTCACTGTTCTCTATTTGAACTCTTGACTGCTGTTGAACCAATTTCTGTCTCCAGTATATAACCACACCAATTAGATTTCAGTTCTTTTGCTCATATTTGTTCCTCAGCCTGAATTTCATCTCTTCTCTATCACCTCTCTCTATCTCCTCTCCTGCCAAAGGACCAGGCATTCTTCTCATTATTTACCTGTTCAGATAGAGCCGAACTACCACGAACTTCTCAGAATGTTCGTTTAATTAGCTTTTCTTATTTTTAACTCTCTAATGGTACAATGATATATTTTGTTAGAAATTATTCTCACCCCACCACTTTCTGTAAAACTCACAAAATTTATAAAAACAGCTTGATGAGACTTCTTTCAAGCATATAATTGTCTTCAATTTCTGCCAAATCTCTTAATGCCAATTTTTCATCACTTAAAAAATCCCTGGAATATATCTGCTTGCATAGTATGAAGTATTCTAATTAAAGCTGGAAATTATAATGAGTGAGCCCAGCACATTCTGTGATGTATAAGATTTGATTTTAGACAATTCTCTACCTTTCCTTTTACTCTGAAACTCGTTGCTTAGCTAGATTTGAGCAGAGATGCCATGAGAATTACTATGTGGAGTTTTGATGAATGACTATGGCATCCTAAGCCAAACATAGATGCTGGGCCATCTCCATTACCAGTGCTTTCCTCTCTGGGCTTGTTGCTTGTTTGCATTTTCTTTACTCATTGTCAGCTTGGTTGCTGTGAGATTTTATGTGGCATCAGAATTTAGAGAGCTATGAAGAGAAGAGGCCATATGCCAACCGGGGGCTGTTGTCATCTTTTTGCTATTCTAAGTCAATCATTTATTGAGTGCCTACTGCTGAGTCAGTATCAGTAAAGCAGGCAAGAGATGAATAGGGTCACAACATGATGACTGATTGATGCAAAAACTATTCTTGGCTCACCCCCTTTTCCAAATTGATATAGAAGACAGTGGTGGAAATTCAATAGGAACAAAACACTTATTGGAACTCAATGGTAGCAACTATTACTACAGTATAGATCCCATAGGTACATAGGAGGGAGCTAGGTGATGCAGTGAATGGAGCACTAAAGCTGGACTCAGGAAGACCTGAGTTAGAATCCTGCCTCTGACTCTTATTTTCTCTGTAACTCTGGACAAATCATTTAACTTCTGTCTGCCTTACTTTCCTCATCTGTAACATTGGTGTTAAAATAATAGTACATAAATCCAAAAATTTTAAAATGAAAAGAAATAGCATTTATAAAAAATTTATAAACCCTAAGATGCTATATAAATGAAATTATAATGATGATGATTACATAAAAGAAAAAACCCCTGGGATTAGGTAGTATAAGTATTTTTAATGAACAAATATTTATTAAGTATCTATTGTGTGTTAGGCACTAAACTAGACTATGGATACAAAAGAAAAGAATGAAATGATTCCTTCCCTCAAGACACTTACATTCGGACCTGACCTTGGTTTTCCTCTACTCAATAAATTTCAGCATGAAACCAGTATTATAGAACAGACTCCTATTTGCCATCTAAATGTTGCAAATCTTGTTAGTATAAGTATTATCATACTCATTTTTCAGATTGAGAAAATGAGAAAGAGAAAGAACAGAAAAGCTAAGTGACTTGTCCAAGGTTTCATCATAGCAAAATAACAGAGGCAAGTCATATTCAGTTCTGTTAAGGTTAAGCCTATACCATGCTGTCTCTAAGATTCTTTAAGTCTTACATTAAGATTTAGTCATAAAACACTGGCCTGATCTGTTCTTGAATAATTGGAACAAGGATACAATAATACAATATATAAATTGTTTCTCAAGAGTTTTTCCATCCTCCCTGGGCTACTTAGTGCAAAATCTCTGTTTCCCACTTTTAAGTGAATTGGTCCAATAGCTGAACTGGAAGTCCCTTGTAAATTTCTCAAAACATCCTGAGAAAGCTGCTGATAATTTCTTGTTTCAGTTGGGAATTTCTAATGTTTAAAATGACTTGGATACATTATCCAACCTTGATATAGGCCAGTTCTTTATTAAAAGGCTTCTGTGCCCCTCACTTGCTTGAAATAATGAATGAAGTCTCTACACAGAAGAGTTTTGTTGCAAATCCAGCAACACAAACTAGGACATCATTATATTCTTGAGAAATGTGACACTAGCATGGGTAGAAAGGATTGTGGAAGATATTATTGGTGCATCTCACTCAGAGTTAACTTCTCTCATAAACATTTATGTGAACTATTATAAAGACCTAAGATTTGAGGTATTGAGGTATGGATTGCCTGAAGATATGACCTTAGGACTTTGCTATTCTATGAATAATCAAAGCTGACAAATTCAAAGTCTGATGGATTGCCATGATAGCTTCTGGACTTCGTTGGACTGATTTTGAATGGAATACTACCTTAAAGTTGCCTCTTTGATTGCAGAATCTATACTCTGAATCCTTGAAACTTTAAGTAAGAATCAGTGTACTATACTGTCTGAACAATGGTTAATAACTATTGAACTGAACAGGAGATTTTGTTAACCCAGATGTGAAAAAAAAAACTTTGCCTAAATATTTTGGAGAGCATGGAATATTTGAAGCTTATCCTTTAATTTTTGTGATAGCTCTTATTTTGGGTTATAAAAATCTTAATAATGATGTCTGGGAGAAAAATATGTAAATGAATAGAATGTTGAAACTCAAATCAAGTAGAGCTGTATTCAAATCCTGCCCCAGACTTCCATTAGCTGTGTGATCCTGGATGTCATTTAATCTCATTAGATCTCAGTTTCCTTATCTCTAAAATGGGAGAGTGGAACCCACATGTACTTCAAGGATCTATAAAATTTCAGTTTTGTGATATAAGGCTCTACTCTTCACTATTTTCACCAGGATGTTGGTTGCTTCTGAGAAATTTGATTTCCTGAACAATGACTGAACACTAAGGGAAAATACACTGTCAATAACCTCATAAGTTAAGTAACTGTGTTTTCAATGAAGCAAGATTGGAGAAGGATGTCATTATGTCATTTATTTGAACTATAACAAACTGTCAGAAGTATGACACACTCTTTGTTTAGATGTTTTAGTTTATTTTAATATCAGGAAGCCCAATGATTGTTGGATTATAGAGCTGGAAGTTTTCTAGTTTGCCTAGGTTGATAAGCATCCCCCACCATGGTCATGATTTTGTCTTGAAGTAGAATCTTCAATATGCTCAAAGAAGCCATTTAAAGCATAGATTTACTCAGGTTCTAGGATGGAGGCCATATTCAATTGTTTACTGGTCATACTTGAAAGTAGATTTATACTTCCTGTAGTTGGCTTGATTTAATGGGCTACAATACTTGTCAACAAGAAAGGTATTATGTTGCTATCAGTAAAAATAAGAAAGGACTAATAGATTCATCTCTTGTGTATTTTGCTAATGTTAACATAGCAGTAGGTAGTCAATAAATTACTGAGAATAGAGAAGATATGAGCTCAGCTCCCAGTTGGCATATGGCCTAATCTGCCTATAGCTTTCTAAATTCTGGTACCATATATCTCACTGTAACTAAATGATCAGGGAAAAATGCAGTGAGCACAGAGATGATAGCACTGGCAAATCTGGGCATGATACAGGTACAATAGAAATAGGAGCAACTATTACCTTGAAACAGGCGCTCTACTTAAAAAGGATTTGCTCTACACTCTCTTACTCTCTTAAAACAAAAGAAAAAAATATAGCCATGTGAAGGTTCACAAAATAAATGAGTATCTAGCTATGTGAAGCTAAGCACCTCCACTGGTGTTCAAATGACCAACCATAAAGCCTTGGTTAAAAAAACAAACAAGACATCCCCCCAAACTGCCTGATTTTCTCCAATATCATTGTTCACTGTTCTACTGATGACCAAGTGAGTGTGGAGTCATATAATAAAGGCCTTCTGGAGCTACAAAAGGAAAAGAGAAGTAGCCTCTGAGTGATCTCTAGCACTTAATTTTGGTTCATATTTAAGTTCAATAAAACTGAATCATCTGAGCAAATAACCCACGTGGGAAATGCAAATGAACATATCTCTATCAGCCCTTTTATTAGATGAATGCTTCATATGGGAGATGTCAGAAGTAAGAACTTGGAATCTGTTTTAAAAATAGAATGGTGAGGACACTGCTAATGAAGAGGATAGGTTAGGGGATATTGGAAACTCAAGCAGGATTCTACTACTCTGTGCCAAGTCATCATTCATCAAAATGAATCACATTCATTCATTTTCTAATTCACCATCCAGATGTCCCAAAATGAACACTATTTCTCCCTACCCTAATCTGCCTCGCCTGACTTACTTATTACTGTGGATGACATCATCACCCTCCCAGTCATGTAGGCTCAAAACCTCAAAATCATCTTTCACTACTTCTTCTCTCATCCCCTCCAGAGCCAACAAACAAGTTGCCATATTCTGATGCTTTGACTTTCACAATCTCTCTTCCTTTCAGCCTCTTCTTGTACCTTTCCTCTGCCATGGTCCTACTTCAAATCCTCATCACCTGTCACTTGGTCAACTTGTAATAATATTTATGAAAATCATAAGACCAACTTCAATGACTATAACAGTAGGAAAGTCTTCCATAGGCAGTATTTCACTGTCAAAGACACCTTTATCATCATGAAATTTACTGAAAGATGTAGAGATGGATTTATTGTTTGTTGATAATAAAAACACTTATTGCTTTTCCTTCTGCCAGTTTCTAGCCTGTCTAATCTATCCTTACAGGAACCGTTAAGTGTATAAGTATATAAGTATAAGTGTATAAGTGTAACCATTTTAAGTGTATAAGTCGTATCATGTCACTCCAAGGGATCATGAGTCTTCAGTGCTTTTGTATTGCCTGGAGGATAAATACAAACTCCTTAGCTTGGTATTAAAGATCTTCCACAGTGTGCTTCAAATTTCCTTTCTGGCCTGCTTCACACTAATCACCTTCCTTTACTGTGTCTAGCACAATGCTTGGCATACAGTAGTTGCTTAATGCATTCTTGTTGAGTGACCGGTTGATTCCTTTCATACTCTAAATAACTGGATTACTTGCATTTCTAAAACTCTTTTTGCCCTTTCTTGGTCCTATATATATTATAGAATGTAGTTGCTTCCTCCTTTTTCAAAATCTCTTTCTTCATTCAAAGCTTAGCTCAGGTGGTATCTCTTCTATGAAACTTTCCCATTTGTTTTAGATAAAAATAATCCCTCACTCCTCATATTTCAAAGTCATCCCACATTTTCTTATATACAGAAGATCACAGATTGAGATCTGGAAGTGACTTTACAGGCCATGTAATTCAAACCCTTTGTGTTTATAGACTATGAAACAGGCCCAGAGAGATTGAATGATTTTCCCAAGGGCATGAAGGGAATAAGTGTCTACACTTGGATTTAAACTCAACCTTTTTCATTTAGCATATTCTTACTCGGATTAGAGTAATTTGTATAGTTTTTCCCCCATACTGGATTATAAGTTGATTGAAGAAAGGTAGCATGTATGTGTATGGTATGTATTTCCATAAGTATATATGGAAAAAGGTTCATGTATTCCTATATATGCACATATGTATGTGTGTTGTATGCATACAACTTTATCTCTATCTCTCTAAACCCTAGAACAGGAGAAAACACTAGCATTAAGTTCTTAAACATTCTTTGAATTGTGTATCTAATATAAATGTAAGCTACCATGTTGTATGAGGAATGAATTAGTCTTTCACAACAAGGAGATTTTATTCAAATGGCACTGCGATGTCTTAATTTTGAATGTTCTCTCCAATGATGCAAATCACCACCCATCCATAACTGCCCTTTCTTTATGACTCTTGTCCACATCCTTCCATAAATGTGCCACAGAGATGTTATCCAATATACTAGAGGATTTCCTCATTTTCTCTTGAAAATGAACCAGTGGAAACATGCAGGCTTTCTACTTACATTTCTCACTCTTGCCATGTGACCAGCTCATTTTTTTCCTACTATATCTTTCTTTTTTAAAAAACAGTAATGTATTTTTAGTTTTCAATATTCACTTCCATAAGATTTTGAGTTTTAAATTTTCTCCTACTATACGTTTCTTTGATGACATCTTTTACAACTATTGCTCTTTGATGTACTCTGTTGAATACGTAAAGGGGAATGTGGAGTGACATTTTATATTAGGAAGCTATATTTATCTGTGGAAAACCAGTACCCAAAGGAAGGAAGCATGACATAGAGTATTTAGGTGAAGGGAGGGAGAAATAGAAGTGATTTCATCATTAGTGTATCCTACTGACCACCTCGACAGAAAAAAACAGATCTCAAACCTAATAGAGAAGCATAACACAGGGTTGATATTTTTCCAAATTTTTCAAATTTTCCAAAAAGCTGCTGGAGCTTTCTCTACCAAAAGCAGAGCAGCTAACAATTTCTTGACTTTCCTTAGTAATAATTTCATCCTTCAAAAGATGGAGGAAGCAATGATCAGGAATTCTATTTGAATATGATTCCTTCTTCCCATAAATGGAAATAACGTGAATTTTGCAAGAAGGGGAAGTGACCACTCCATCTTAGAATTTATGGGATACAAGTAGAGAAAAATTGGACATAGTGTAACTTGCATCCTTGTTTTGGGAAAGTAGATTTTAGTGGTTCAGCAGAAAGATCTCATGAACTAAAATCTTTTATGAAAGTCAGACCAGCAGGGATAGTAGAAGCTCCAAAATGAAATTCTGAAAACTCAAAGCGAAACAATCACAATGAGAAAGAAAAATGGAATTTGTCAGAAGAGGCCAATGTGGTTACACAGAGAATTCGCCAACCAAATTAAATAAAAATGATTTCTTGGCGGCCCAATTCTATGGCATTTTCTCAGTCCTTATTCTCCTGGACCTTGCTACAGCTTTTGCCACTATTATAACTCTTTCTTCCTTGGTATTCTCTTCTCTCTTGTTTTTTGTTTGGTGAGGCGGGGCGGAAACATATCCTCTCCTGACTCCCCTCATACCTAGATAACTGCTTATTCCCAGTCTCAGTAATGTTTACAAAATTAGCATGGTTTCACCAAGAACAAATAATTCTCAAAAAAATTCATTTCCGTTTTTGACAGTATTACTAAACTGGTTATTGAAGGGAATGCTATGGGTTTTAGTTTTTGGTAATATTCCTATTATTTTTGTGGAAAACAGAGAGGAATAGAGATTAAATAATAATCCCATCAGGTGGATTTGGAGCTGATTGTATGGCCATACTCAAAGAGTAGTTATTAATGGTTCAGTATCTGTGTGGCAGGCTGCATCTATTGAATTACTCCAGATACCGGTACTTGGTCCTGTGCTTATGAATGCTGTCATCAGTGCCATCAATGATGGCATGCTTATCACATTTTCAGCTGACACAAAAGTGGGAGGGATAGTAAGACATTAACAGCTAAGAGAGTCAGGCTCCAAAGGGATCAAAACTGGTTTAAGCATTAGTTTGAATTAATAAGACAACAAAAGCCTGCATTCGTATAGCACTATAACATTTGCAATATGCTTTATAAATATTATCTCATTTGAACCTCATAACAACCCTGAGAGGCTGTTGCTGTTATAATTCCAATTTTACAGTTGAAGGAACCAAGATAGATAGAGGTTAAGTGACTTGCCCAGAGTTACACAGCTATGAAGTGCCTAAGACTACATTTGAACTCCGGTGTTCCTGATGGCGGGTGTACTTGTTCTGTTCATTGGACCACCTTGTCTACCTAAAATTTGATAGGAATAAATGTAAAGTGTTTTCTATTTAGTTAAAAATATCAACTCTAGAGATAGGAAGTTGAAGAATCTGGATAGAAAGCAATCATTTTGAAAAATATTTAGGAGTTTTAGTGATCTACAGACTCAGTGACAGTCAGTGATGTCATATGGCAGCTCCCCCCCCAAAAAAAAATGCCATCTTCTGCTAAATTAAGAGAGCATACCTTCCAGGAACAGGGAGATAGATAATAATCCCACAGGATTCTGCCCTTGTTATAACTCATCTGGAGTAATGGGGAAGAATGGGGAAGAAATTGCAAAAAGCCAATTTAGGTTTGATATCAGGAAAAATTGGATTAACCAAAAATTAAATATCCACATGACTACAATGCTTTCTTTAACAACTGAAGCTATGACGCTGAATGATATGATGAAATGAGTACCCATAGAACTTGGATTCAAATTCCAGGCCTCCTAGTCTCTTTCTGTGAGATTTTAGGCCGATTGCTTCACTTTTTCTTGAAATTCAGATTCCTCATTTCTAAAATGTCATTTCATTAAGTGACCCCTAAGGTTCTTTACTCTAACAACTCTTAACTCTGTCATCCTAATATTAGATTGTAAACACGTATGAGGGCAAGCATAGTAGGATCTTTGGCTGTTTTTGTTTATACCAAGTATAATGCCTTTGAATAATGTGATAAAGGAAGATCTTTTCCACCCATTGTTGGGCCTGGAAATATTTGTAGCAAGGTCCACATCTTTTGTTAATGGGGCATTGGCTCTTAAGGGATTTGATGCCATCTGGTTCTAAAAAAGCATATAATGACTCTGAGGTGCAGTTTTATTTGGGGGCTTAGTTTTTGGAAGAAGGCTTGTGTGCCAGATGAGAGACTCTGGGAGGCCACTAAGGAGCCCCCTGGCTTTGAAAACACATATCCATGCTTCCCTCCCCTCTCTGGTAACTATGGTCAGACAGTTGGACATGTCTGTTGAATTGTGATTATTGATTATGGTCAGACAGAGGAAGCCATGTCTGTTGATCTTTGATTTCTCTGTATTTTCTCTGAAGTTTAGGGTGCTGACTTTTTTCGCCCTGAACTAACTGAATGATACATGTGCTTGATTAAAATGATTGTTAACCCCTCAAAAGTTGCCTTTCCTTTTAAAGAAGCAGATCAAAGAACGCAGACTCCCTGCATATATCAGGGTAATTACTGATATAGCACCTTAAGGGCAGGGACCATTATTTTTTTTCAAAGCCCTAGCACCTAGTACAGTACCTGGCACATAACATAAATGCTTATTTAATGAATGGACAATAATGCATAATTCCAGTTCCTCCAGATTCTGAGGATGTGTAAATTCTTTTTAAATGACAGCAATTGCTCCTAATAGCAGTAAATTATTTTATCCCCACAAATATTCTGTTTGATTGAGGTCCTTGTGTTTGAAATCTCTCCTTAAATTTAAGAGAGTCCTTGATTTTAGCACAGAAGAAAAACCATTCTCTGAAGTACTCATGGTAACTTGTTATACAATCTGACCTGAGGAAGGCATTAGAGCTGTAGAGTAATGAAGATTATTATAGGTATGACTACTTTATGATTAGTCTCTTCTGGTGCATATAAATTAAGTGAAGGTGAAGTATATACCCAATCCCTAGCAATTTTCTTGCTTTTCCCCCCATAAGGATCCCTCTTTGCTTTCATTTTATATTCAGGGTCAGAGTCTTCATTTACTTCTCATACAGATTCCTGGGCTACACAATTATGATCTTTTATATTTCTCAGTGAGGTTTCCTTGTGACAAGAGTACTTTAAAATGCCAGATATCTGCCACATGAAAAAGAAGTACAACCAACTGCTTCATAAATGTCTGAATGAAATAATCTATATTCTAATAAATATTTTGTTGTCCATAGCTACATAGCTATCTGTAAGCATTCCCAACATGGTTCTTTAGGAGGGTTGACCTGAATGATTTCATCAAGAACAAGCCATCAGAACTGAATTGATTTTCTTTTTGGACAAGGTACAACCAAGGAATGCTATAAATATAAAATCCTGAAGTTTCAGCAAGGATTTAACAAGGTCCCTCATACTATAGGGGTGAATAAGATGGAGAGACTAACTTTAAATATGCTAATAGATGGTAAGGTTTTGAGAAATTCAGGCTGATTGATTGAGCATACCTTTAACTGTTACTAGATCATAGGATCACAGAGAAGAGCTGAGAGGGACCTCAGAAACCATTTAGTTTAACTTCCTTATTTTATAAATGAGGAAACTGAAGTTAGGGAGATTTAAGGGATTTCTCTGACATCACAGAGATAGTAACATCAGAGTTGGTATTTCAACCCAGTCCTCTGATTCCAGACCCCTAGTGAAGAGTTCCAGTTTTTTCCAATGGTTTTTAATCACTGAGAATGAATGGGAGTATACATGGAGTACTTTTCAAATTTGCAATTGATATGAAGCTGAGAATACCTAACACCCTGAGTGTGAATCAAAATCTCAGAAGATCTGTGTGGGATGTTTAGAATGATGAGAAGCATCAGATAAGATGATGTGTAATAAGGACAAACATCCAGTCTTCGATATGAGTCCAAAACATTAGCCACACAACGTGTAAGCAGGGAGTCACTGTCAGATTACACTTCTTGTGAAAATGATCTGGCTGTCTTGGTGGACTCCAAATTTGATACAATTCAAATTTGACATGGTAGGATAAATGTGTGACATGATAGGGTAAACCCCAAGTAGAGAGTGGGAATACTCTACTTTGACTGGGAATCAGAAAGATCTAAATTCGAACCCCATTTATGATACTTATGAGCCAGGTCAAAACAGACAAGTCACATAGTTTTTACGTACCTCACTTTATCTGTAAAAAAGTAGGGCTAATACTACTCATGGCACTTATTTCCTTGGACTGTTCTAAGACTGAAGTGAGAACACATAAAGAGTTCTGTAAACCTTCCAGTGCTTTATAAGTGACAGCTACTGTTTCTTTTTCTTTTCTCTACTCTGTATTTGAGTTCTGGTGCTTGAGTCTAAAATAAAAATAAAAAAAGAAAACCTAACAAAAAAAATGACAGCTGCTATTAGTATTACTGTTTTTGCTTCTACTACTACTACCAAGAGACCACAGATTCTGTGAGCAGAAACATGTCGTACAGATCTGGAGAAGTGACGGTCCTGCTTTTCTCTGCTCTGATCTTAGCATGTTTGGAATATTGTGGTCAATTCTGGACACTGAATTTTAGGAATAACATGCCAAATGGTCAACAGTTGAAGGAAACAGGACTGTTCAAACTAGAAAAAAGAAAACATGGAGGGGCAGGAAGAATGTGATAGCTATCTTTAAGAATCATAGCATCAGAAACTTAGAGCTGAAAGATCATCAGATCTGATACCCTCAATTTGCAGAGGAGGAAACTGAGGCACAGACAGTTTAAGTGATTTTCACAGGATTGCCCAGATAGCAAGTGTCTGAATTGTGATTCAAACCCAGGTGTTCCAGTTCTTCATCTACTTTACCATGCTCTCACATGGAAGAGGAGTTAAACTCTTATTTTGTTTGGTTTCAGAGTGCAGAGGTAGAAGCAAAGGGTATATCCATGATGAAAAACATCTTTATAGTTAGAGCTACCTCAAAGTAAAATTGTTTGCTTTAGGAGGTGGTTGACTTTTGGTTAATAGAGACAGAAGCCAGATAACTAGTTCTTAGGAATAAAACAAAAGGTACTCCTGTTCAGGTAGAGATTCCTTGTGGATGGTTTCTAATTTAAGGTTCCTTTAAGATCCTGATATGTATAAAATAGATTGTTTTTGTAGAAATATGAAACTCTCTCTTGAAAACTATATTACACAAAAGCTTTTGTTCAATTGTTTTTTCAGTCATATCCAACTCTTTGTGATCCCATCTGTTTGGTTCTTTGTTGAATTTGAAGGCAGGTTCCTTGACTCCAACTACACCTAACATTACATATAAATAACATCCCCCAATCTTTAAATTTTAGTTCTAGAATTAAGGCTTTATGTTTACACATCCCTCCTAATTATCCTCCCTTTGGAGAAGGCTCTCCTCTCCTGATGCTGCTTCATTAGAATCTTTTCATTTCTTTCATTTCAATGTCACACGCTCACATTTTAAAATCACCTCAATATTCTATCTCCACATTAGGTGTAATGAGGGAAATGCAGCTGATAACTCCAGCAGGTATCTGCAGGGTTAACAAATCCCTCCAATCTGCAGTCACTTTAATGTGCCTGTGCAGCCCTTCATTTAACAATATTTAATAATGTCTACTCTAAGTTCCATATATTACACAATAAGCACAGAGGACCAATAATATTTTATATATTCTCATCAACAGTGAAATTGTAAGGGCCATAAATGACCTGATGGAAGAGGATGATGAGCTGAGCAGCACACAAATCACATTCACTGTGAGCTGAAGGAGCGGAACAGGAGCAAGGCTCCTTCATGTTTCCTGGGTCCACAGGGGAGGTAACTAGCAACCGGGCAGAACTCAGCATCCCTGCATTTTCTTTTGGAAAAGAAGCTGGAGGTAGCAAGAGAATGTTAGTGTTTCTAGGACAACAGCCCTCCCCAGCCTCAAATCATACTTACTCTACTCCCCATCTACCCCCATGAAAATAAGAATCTGAACAATATCGGGCATTTATAAATTGCTTTAAAGGTTGCAAAGTGTCCTTTTATATATACATTATTTCATTTGATCCTCATAGCAACCCTTGGTTTTAAGTATTCTTATTTTACAGCTGAGGAAACGGTCAGAGAGAATAAGTGGCTTGGTATATCACTTAAACTAGCAAAGTATGAGAGGCAGGAATTAGATCCAGGTGCCTTCTGTCTCTTCCTAGTCATAGGAATGAGTAAATGAAACAGCAGTAAAGATCTAGAGTTAGCACAAATAACAGCTACCAGGAGATCTTCTAGACTGGGAGAAGGAGAACAAAACTGGTGGTCAATGTGCCAAGTAATAGATTTAGCAGACTGGACATCCACAGGTATAGACAGAAAAGCAGGAGAGATCCCCAACACCGAAGGAGCTTACTATCTCAATTTTACTTCTCTTGACCCATTCACTTTTTTTTGGTGTGGGTAGACAATGAGGGTTAAGCTGGGTCACACAGCTAATAAATATCTGAGGTCAGTTTTGAGCTTAGGTCCTCCTGACTCTAAGGTTAGTTGGTCCATCCACTGCACCACATAGCTGTCCCAACCCAGTCATGTTTAGCTTGCATGACCACAGAGATCCTTTGTCACCTCCATGGTAAAGTCCTCCCTGATTCCCATGCCTTCCTCACATTCTCACATTTTCCTAGGGTTTCGCCTTGAACTTTCTTTTGTTCATTTCACACCCTACCTTGTGTGAGTCCATACCATGTGAATTTGCGTGCATGTTGTATTTCCTTACACCCCCATTCTCTCTCTACCTACTGCCTCATCAGTTGACTCTAAGCAAGAACTAGTATATTTAAAAAAAAAAAACCTTTGTATTTCTCCACTGCCACACACAGTACTTGTCACAGAGTAGACATTTAATATACGGTTGTTAAATAGAATGAAATGCCCTTCTCTTGAGGGTTCCTTAGCTGATGGATCAGCTCTAAATGATGGAGGCCTGAAAATGATGATAATTTTAGGTGAAGAAACTGAGATCCAGGGGTTTGAGGTGACTTGTGCAGTGTCACAACATTAGCAAGAGACAGAGATAGGATTGGAACTCTGGCCCTCTGATTTCAAATCCAGTAATCTTTCTAAGGTAGCAAAGAGAAAGGATCACAGCCTTGGATAGTGCAGGGGAGGGAAGAAAAGGGAATAAACATTTGGAATTTTGCTAAGTGCTTTCTTATAAACATTATCTCATTTTATTCTCACAATACCCCTGTAAATTAGGAGTTATTATTATGTCCATTTTATACTTGATGAAACCAAGGCAAACAGAGATTAAGTGACTTATGCAGGGCCACATAGCTAGGAAGTGTCTAAAACTGAATTTGAATTCAGGTCTTTATGACTCCAGTTCTAAACCCACCATTCTATCCATCGTGCCACCAACTCTCTCTGGTGAGTTGAGGCAGCAATCTACTCTGAGATCAGGAATCTGGATTCTATTTTCATTTCTGCTATTAACTTAACTAATCATTTGATTTCTGCACTGTTCAGTTTCCTTCTTGCTAAAATGAAGGTACTGGATTAGGTGATCTCCCAGGTCTCTCCTGGACATAAGTCTAGGTCCCTCATTCCTGGAACACACTTACACCTCATTCACTCCTCTTCGAATTCAATGTTTCTTTCAAAACTCTTCTCAACCAATATCTTCTATCTGAAGCCAATAGATTTTGAGCTGCTTGAAAACAGGGACCATCTTTTACTTTTCTTTGTATCCCCATTACTTAGAACAGTGCTTGGCACATACTGGGTACTGTATAAATGTTTATTGAGCAGCTGCCCCCAGCTACTAGAGACCAGCCCCCAAAGTTCAACCTGTATTTACTTTGTATACGTGTTTTTATGTATGTGTGTTCTCGATAGAATTTGTGTTTCTTAAGGGAAGGACCAGTTTCATTTTTGGCCTTGCACTCTCAGCACTTGATGTAGGGCCTGGTCCATAGCAAACACTTAGTAAATGTTTGTGGAATCGTTATTTTCATTGTCATTGTTACCAAGCAATAAGTATTTTCTGAGTCCACTATGTATCTCTTGCTGGAAACACACACACACACACACACACACGCACACACACACATGCTTTGTACCCTCAAAAGAGATTAATTTCTTCCTTCTACCATTTCTGTCTTGTTGAACAGCTCAGATTTCTACCTTTTAAAATAGATAACCGGGGATGTGGTATGAACTAGGACATCAAAGGTGCTTACTCTGAGAGTTTCTAAGCCCTTGCAAGAGAGCCCTCTGGCCAAATGTCTCATGCCATAAACAAGCTTTATGACAGATTGCTTTTGACTAACCTTAAAGCTAGAACATTCTTGCAGAGTTAGCCTACCAGGCCATAAATAAAAGGTGGAATCAGAAGTATAATTGTTTTTTGTTAACCAGAACAAGGGAAAAGAAGCCTGTTAAAGTAAAAGAAACAAAAGAGACTATATTTCAAAACCAAACCAAAACCAAAAAGCAGTGTGTTAAACATGCAAATATACATGGAAACTGAGTTGGCTAGTTGAGAGTGAAGAGGGGTTGTTTAGAGGAAGGCAGAAGATAATAGGTTAAGTATCACTGAATTCAATCCTTTCATTATACAGATGAGACCCAGTGAAGTTATTGGGATTTTCCAGCTAGTAAGTGACTGAGCTTCCTCTTGACCCTAAGTCTAGCCATGATCTTGGACATTTTGCTACTGCTATCTACTATACGTCAAATTTGCTAGGTGAGAGAGTAAAAGGATTGTTCCTTTTATGAGCTCCCTGAAACTTCCAAGAGCACTTAGAATTAATGGGGTCATGCCTGAAGACTCCATGGGATGGAAGAAGTTTTGCTCATTTCTGTGAGCAGAAATCAGAAGAAGAAAGGTTTGCCTTGATAAGTTAAAGAGAATATAATGGATGTGAACTTTACCATTTTTCAGCCCAGGGATTTGGAGCACGTTAAAATGGAACCATTTCAGTCATACTGTAGTTACACACACACACACACACACACACACACACACACACACACACGAATACTCTTTTGTAGTGGAAGTCACATGGAAACGATGGAAAGAAAAATGCCTGATTTCACATACCATATTTGAATTGATTTGACTTGAATTGCCTAGTTATAGCACAAAATAATGGAAAGAATCTGAGAACCTGAAAGGCAAATGATGTTAAAGGACAGCTCTTTGGGAAACCCAGTTTCAGAAAATGATGAACAAGTTAGAGCTGTACTTGTTCGGAGCCAACAAAGCTGAAGGTGTTTGACAGGGACACAGTATGATCAATGCACTTTAGTATTATGGAGCAAAGGTAGGATTGGGGCCTGACAGGTGAATTGGCAGATTAACAAAAGTTAAAATACCCCAATGTGAGTTTTGTTTAAAAAATAAGTTATTTTTTAGAGTTGATTTATTAATTTTTAGTTTTCAACATTCATTTCCATAACTTTTAAATTTTCTCCCTCTCCCTTCCTCCCCCCCTCTCCAAGAAAACAAGGAATCTGATATAGGCTCTACATATACATTCTTATTAAACATATTTCCACATTCTATTTTTTAAATTCAAAATTGCTGCTCTAAGGAATATGTCACTGAATAAAGTTGAGACTCTGGAGCAGGATTGCTTTGCTTTCATTTGAACCTTTTTATATTTGGAATTTAGTTTCTATTGTATTCATTACAGGACTCCTCCAATGCTCATGGTGACACAGGAGATCACTATGCTCTTGAAGGCTCTACTATCAGAATATGAGTCCTGATAGGACTTTCCAAAGTGAGAAAACTTCACACACAGGCTTGGTGACAGACCACATGTTGCTGTTTTGAGAACAAAGCTAGTTAAGACTAAAGGGTCTCATTCAGGTAATAAAACTGAGACAATGTGGTATGGTGGATAGAAGGCTGGTCTTAGAGTCAAGAAGAACATAGTTCAAATTCTACCTCATTCACAATGGTGCGACTTTAATAAAGTCTTATCGCCTCTCTGGGTCTCATCTATAATGAGAGGACTGGACTCAGTGGTATCTAACTTCTCTTCCAGTGCTAAACAAATCTACTCTTGACCACTCTCCCTTAAAATTACCCTCTAAAGCTATTATGGGTAGCTTGGTGGTGCAGTGGTTAGAGAGCTTGACTTTGAGCCAGGAAGAGTCATCTTCTTGAGTTCAAATCCAGCCTCAGACTCTTATAGGTCAAGTCACTTTACCCTGTTTGCCTCAGTTTCTCACCTGTAAAATAAGCTGGAGAAAGGCATGGTAAACCACTCTACCATCTTTGCCAAGAAAGTTCCAAATGGGATCAAGAAGAGCGGGACATGACTAAAACAACTGAACAACAAAAAACTATTCTCTTTCAAATAAGATAATACTTATACAGCACTTAGCACAATATCTAGCATATCATAAGTACTTAATAAATGCTCGTTCCTTTTTCCTTCCCTTGGATGAATTTTTGTTCCTAGCAACTTGTACTATGTGCTAAAGATGGCATACTAAAGCAGGGAGAGATTACAGCCTGTGGGCATAGAGGGGCTGCCTACACAAAAGATGTCATGGATTTTTGAAGTTTTTCCCCTCCCTTGAGGAAGAGAACACTTGGGATCCTTCTTTCTTATTGTATGACTGGTTCTTTTCTCTATCTCTGTGGGATCAGTCAACTCTGCGGGGTCAACTAGTTTTCCTAATTCCTTCTTCAGTTCTTCCTAATCTCTGATGATTCCCTGATGACATACTACCTCCCATAATACTCATTCTTTATTAATTCCTCTTTAATCGTTATGCCATCAGTCTGATTCTAATGGCAAAACGTTGTTTCCCCTAGCTTTCAGGCCTCTATTACACTGCTGCCACATCGCATCAGTTTGCCTGTATTAGGGTGATAAGAACACAGAACTTCAGTACTTGACAAGAGACCGTTGTAAAGGGATGATAAGGCAGAGAGAAAGTGAGATACAGACACAGAGACTGAATGAGACAGAGAGAGGTGAAGATAGAGCCAGAGAGATAGAGAGAGGGACAATAGCTGCAGAGGTTTATGAAACACAGGATTAACCTGCCTGCACAGAAAACAAATAGCAAAATGTGCTGCTGAGGTAGGCCATTAAGTCAATCCTATGGGAAAAGCAATATTGGCCTGTCAGTGTAATGAGTGGTAGAAGATTATGGACAAGGATGTTTCATCACTCCTCAGACTCAGCACATGTGTAAAAATGAGTAGAGCAGAATTTGCTTATTAGACTGTGCAGTTCAAGGTCCAGAATTCCCATATCAAGTCAAGAATTATTCCCTCCTCTTTCCCCCTAGTATTTTTCAAGGACAGTATTTTGAGAAAATCAAGTATATTAGGGGACTCAAAAGACCTATACCTTTAGCCTAAAGTAACAATGAAAAATAAAAAGGGAGGTACAAGGAAGCTAACAGAGGGACCAAATCCTTCTTACCTTAAATTTAAAGTTGCTTAAGCATCACATTTTCATAGAATTATGCAATCATGACATTTCAAAACCAGAAGAGAATTCAGAGTTCAACACCCTACTCAAATTAGACCTATCCTATGTGCAATGTTTATTCAATATCCATGCAAAGACCGTTAGTGATGGGAAAATAGCTCCTCCCTGAGGTAGTCCATTCCATTTGGGGACAACTTTAATTTTCTGCAAGCTCTTCCTTAGACTGAGTCTAAATCTTCCTTCTTGTAACTTTAAGTCCCAGTTTTACTTATTTGAATCAAATTTAATTTCTTTTGTATGTACTTCCTCTTAATATTTAGACATTTTTTATTCCTTTTGCACCAAAGTATTCTTTTCTTTCTGATAAATATCTCTAATTTTTTAAATAATTTCTTATGTGGCATGCTTTTGTCCAAAATGGAAAGAATGATGAATCGGGCTCTATGGAGTGCTTAGAGCTTGGTTAGATGTCAAAGACAGCAAAGTGTCTAGGAATAAAAATTCATTCAAGGGAAGGTGAAAGGAATGAACATTTATTAAGCATGTACAATATGTTAAGCACTTTGCAGGTATTATGTCATTTGAAAAAGAATAGTTTTTAGCTATTCAGTGGTTTCAATCATGTCCAACTCTTCTTGATCCCATTTGGGGTTTTCTTGACAAAGATACTAGAGTGCTTTGCCATGCCGTTCTCCAGCTCATTTTACAGATGAGAAACTGAGGCAAACAAGGCAACTGCATCCTAAGGTATAACCAGTCATTTTGACTTTGCCTTGCCATGGACTTTGATGACTCTGGAAGAGAGAATGAGGCCGATGACTTCATGCAACTCTGCCTCACTTAAATCCAATTTATGCGTGAATCAAAAAACATCACCCATACCGTTTTACCAATTTCACCTACTTCACCACTACCTGTGGTGACAGATCAATGATGAAGCAGCAGATGTGGATACATTGGGCACTGTAGTCACAGCAGGGCACACAGGTGGCTCAGGCCATAGGGTCATCTTCTCACTGGACCTAAGCAGCAGTGGGATTTGGCAGCCCACTGGGTATTTGAGGAACCTTTTTTAAGGATCACACTGCTCACCTTCTAGTGTGAGGATGGGGCTATAAAAGGCACCTTAAAAATTGTTTGCTTCACCCAACTCTAGCCTGCTTCCTGTTGCAGGTGGGACTCCCACCCTGGTTGAAACACAGAAAAAAATGTGCAAAACCTTTTGCAAAAATGATTCCACCCACCATTGCTACAGGGAATATTTGCATGCTTATGGACAACATGAAATCCAATAGAATCGAAAGTCCAACAACTCTAGCGGGGAGAGAACTTTTCAGGGATTGCATCCAAAGAGCAGCTTTGAATGAAACAAGGCTTGCAAATGAAGGCCAGTTTACCAAAGTTAGAGCTGAATAAACTTTTATTTTTTCTGGAGGGGGCACAGTGAGTGAAGATAGCATAGATTTTGCAATGAAAACTAATCCAGTCAACAAGCTTGTGTGACTGCCAAAATGAGCGAATGACAGGCTCATGAAATGTGATTACCATTTTCAGGAAAGCTCCATACCACCGTCATCAGTGTGTGCACTTCCACCATGATGAACCTTGATGAAGTCAGAGAAAATTTTATGAAGACCTGGAGACCCTCATCATCATTGTGTTGAAAGAGAATGAGCTTATAATTCAGGGTGACTTTATTGCTAAAGTAAGCACAGACTCCCAGACATGGCAGGGAGTCCTTGGGAAGGATGCAATCAGAAATAACAACAGTAATGGTCACTTAGTACTGAAGACTTATGAATCTCATGACCTTGTAATCACCAACACTGTCTTCCATTTGTCTAAATGCAATAAAATTTTGTGGATGCACTTTCACAGCAAACATTGGCATTTAATAGATTATGTCATTGTAAGAAGAGACAGACAGGATGTGAGAGTGATGAAGGTGTTGGGTGGGCAGGGTACTAGACTGGTCATAGACTTATCTTCTCCAAATTAAGTATTTGCATTCAATGAAACTGGTGGCCCCAAGACAAGATGACTACAGAAGACAATGTCAGTAGATTAGAGCACTTCTCTGCGTGGAAACAGTTTGTTGCTAACTTGGAGGGAAATCTGAGCCATCATAAAGTTGGCAATCATGGAGCAGAAAAGGAGTGGGCAGCACTGCATTTACTCATCTAGGTCAGGACACTCACAAACATCCACTGTTTTGATGAAAAGGATGGGGAAGTTCAGAAGCTGATAAATGAAAAATTAGAACTCCATCAGGTTTACCAGCAGGATAGTTCATCCATCATTAAGAAGGCAGCATTTAACTCCATCAAAAGAAAAGTGCAAGTGAAGCTCAGAGAGATGAAAAATTCGTGACTTTGTGAAGAAGGCAGATAAAATTCAGTTTTACGTTGATAGTAACAATCCAAAGTACTGTTATGATGCCCTGAGGGCTATTTGTGGGCCAAAGACCTATGAGGCATCTCAACTACTCAAAGCTGATGGAACCACATTGATTGCTGATAAGGACATGATCCTAGAGAGATTGTTGAACATTTCCATAGTGTTCTCAATGAATTGTCATCAATCAATCCTGAAACCATTGACTATATACATGAGGTTGAAGTTAATCTCTCTCTAGCTGAACTTCTTACTGAAGAAGAGGTTTTGGAAGCCATTAGACTCCTTCCATGTGGCAAAGCACCTTATGCTGAGTCTATTACAGCTGAGATTTACAAGGCATACAATATACTGCTCATGTAAAAGCTGACTAAAATTTTCTGGGTTATATGGTAAGAAGAGGTTATCTCCCAATAGTTCAAGGATGCCTCTGTCATCTATCTCTATAAAGATAAAGAAAATAGACATTGCTGGCAAAATTCTTGCCAGAGTCCTCCTTAACAGGCTAATCCTTTAGATGGAAAATGATCATTTACCTGAGAGCTGCCAAGTATTCAAACTCTACTTCAGAAAGACCAATTCTGATGGGTTGATCATGTTGTTTGAATATCAAACACACATTGCCTAAAAGACTATTCTGTGGAGAACTTACACAAGGCAAGCACTCAAATGGAGGTCAGAAGAAGTGATACAGGGACACTCGCAAGGTCTCTCTGAAGACTTTTGGAATTGAGTGCATGACATGTGAGATGCTGGCAAAGGACCTCCCAGAATGATGTGCCTGCATGAGAAGCTGTACTCCAAGAGCAAAGTCAAATTGCAGTAGCTCAAAAGAAATGGAAGATGCACAAATTTAGATACATCTCCATTCCAAATGTTCATATGGATTATTGGTGCCTTACTTGCAGTAGAGTCTTCCAACTTCATACTGGTCTGATCAGCCACAGTCATACACATTGTACCTTGACTCAGTGTAGTGATGTCATTTTGATACTCTTCCAGAATGAAGCCCAGTAACCAAACCAATAGTAGGAGCAGCTGGTAGTAGTATATTAGTAGTATATTATTCATATAGAGCTTTAAGGTGTTTACAAAATGCTTTATAAATGTTATCTCATTTTATCTTCTCAACAGCCCTAGGAGGTAGGTGCTAGCATTTTAATTTCCATTTTACAAGTGAGAAAACTGAGGCAGATAGAGATTAAATGACTTGTCCAAGATCACATAACTAGTAAGTATTTGACATAGGATTAAAACAAGTCATCTTTAAGACCCAGCACTCTATTCACTGAAAAGTGCAAGACTAATAATGACTTCAAATTTCTATTGCACTTGAAAGTTCTTTTTATACAACAGATCTTTTGGGTAAGGCAAATATTATTATTCTATAGATAAGGAATCAGAGTCTGGTAGGGTAAGTGACTTGCTTAGTAGAGTCATACAACAAGTAAAGATTTGAAATGGGATTGGAACTTTGGTCTCTTGATGCTGGTCCAGTACTCCAACTATTCTATACCAAAAAGGTGGATTCTCATAACGGTGGATTTCTACATCTTTCTAGTGGTACTGAAAAGCAAGTATAAATGCAAATAAGCAAAAAAGTGGCAATAGTACTGGGAACAACAACATGATTGCAATTGGAGGAGCATGTGGGGTACAACAGAAACGATAGGACTGGGCATCGTGTCCTGGCTCTGGCACTTAATATGTGACCACAGGCAGGTGTCTTAACCTCTGAGTATCTTTTTCCTATGAAAAATACACTGTTTACCTTAGAGATTGTTGTGAGGAAGGTGCTTTGTAATCTTCAACCTTAGTGATATTTACTAAGGATCTAACGCATGCAGAAAACTGAGTAGGAGCACTGGGGGATGATGCCAAAGTTGGATAAGGTACAGACTGTGACCCCTAATGGAACTTGTACTCTAAGACTGTGAGTATGAGTTATTGTAACAACAGCAGTAGCACCGATAACAACATCAAGGTGTTCCAAAAGTCATGGTGCAGTTTTAAGCTTATTAAGCCATAACGAATGTAATAGAATTATAAATACTAAAATTAAATTAATGATACATTAAAAGAAATAACAAGCTTATTAAAGCTTAAAACTGCACCATGACTTTTGCATCACCCTATATGAGTTATGATAATATCGAAGGGAGTTCTTGCCAAATTAACCTGGAGTCAGCACTTTTCCTTTATGTGACAAAAAAAAAATAAAATTAGAAGGCACAATAACCCAAATTAGGTAATCTCAACAGAGAAATAATTGGTTACTTTCCTAAGTATCCTCAATGTGCTGTTGAATGTGAAAGGTAAAGACCATAACATAAAAGGAAATTGATTTCAATTTAGACTCCAAGAACGTTCAATACATCTATGCTGTTTCTCAATTTTCCTCAAGAAATGTTTGGTAAATGTCAGTGGACTCCAAAATACCATATTGTCTATCCCCAAATAGCCAATTTTAAACAAGTCTACCAAAATTAGAGCAAACACACACACACACATACACACACACACACACACACATGCACATACACTGTATGAAAATAAGGCTTACATTGAATGGGATCAAATAACTGTCTCTGATGAACATGGAAATGGGGAGACACCCTTTTCAATACACCTTTAAAATTTTAACAGCCCTGTCAAATGAGATATTTCTGCACAAATACTCCATCGTCGATGTAAGTAATATGTTTTATGGAGTTCTGTTAACACCTTTAGGCTAAAAGATTGCATAAAGGACATTGAACTATATGTCTGAAGACTTGGATTTTTTCTTGGCTCTGGTACAATGACTTTGGGCAACTTACTTAGCCTTTGAAAATCTTATATTCCTGAACTGTAAAATAAAGATAGTAATACCAGTTTTTCTGACCTTATAGTTTTGCTGGATATACAGAGATGATAGATTTATATTGTACTTTATTTGTGATACTGGACATATCAAATATTAAATAACTAAAATAAAATATTTATATAGTTTGCTTTTATATTGCTATTTCTGAATATATCCTTTTATTCTTTCCTATCTTCGGAACTATCCCATATCAAGAATAAAAAAGAAATTAAAAACTCAAGACTAAAAAACTGCTGTAATCATTTTACATATATATGTGTATAAATACATACATATATATGTACATATACATCCAACTTTTGCTTACTCTGCTTTGTATCAGTTCACATAGGTTTTCCCATGCTTCTCTGATTTCTATTTCTCATTTCTTATGGTCCAGTAATGTTTCATTACATCCATGTGCTAAAACTGGTTTAGCCATTCCTCAATCTATTGACATCTGTTTTGTTTTTAATTCTACATTGCCACAAAGAAATGATGCTATCGATATTCTGGTGTATGTGGAATCTTTCTATTTTCGACTTTTTTGAGCTATATGCCTTGAAGTGGAATCTCTGGGATTAAAAGTACGGATATTTTAGTCACTCATTTAGCATAACTCCAAACTGCTTTCCATAATGGTTTCTCTCCCTTTAGGTGGGTGGGCAGTAAAATTGCTTTAGAGAACATCTTTATGTTACTTAGGTTGTAAAAAAATCTCTAAATGCATACAACTGTGGTACATTGTGCTCATATAGATACACAATATACATATATGTAAATACCAAATGTATAAATGTACACGAGCATAAATATTTAATGCACAAATAAATACATAGATAAAATACATATATGCATGTATTTACATATTTGAATGTGCATTTAGGCATATGCATATATGTATGGATGACTAGATATGTACACATGCATGTGTCTATATATGCATATGTTTGTACATATATGTGTATACATATATGTGCATGTGTATTATATGTATATGTATACATATACATACACATGGAGGAAGATATATACACACATGTATGTATTCCATATATTCCATATGTATAATCCGTATTTGGGAAAGGAATTCAGTAGCTGAGAGGAAAGTGTATTAGAGTTTTTCCAGCAAAGTACTTTTTCATATCAATAGCCATTCATAAACTCAAGGCAAAGTCAGTGTAGCAATGAATGAACAAGACTAGTACATTGAAAAACACACTGAATGATATTGTGATGCTGTGACTTTCTCGTCCTGCTTCTAACCTGTGTGAAGTGGGCCAAATCATTTCATCTACCTGAGCCTCAGTTTTCTCTACAATATGAAAAGGTATAGTTACAATCCATTCTTTAATAAATATCACATATCATATCATATTTAATAAATGTCACATTGTGTGCTAGCAATAAGGGAAAAATGAAACAGTGTTTACCTTCTATTGTGTGATTCATTATGTATATGTATAACAAAATGCAAATAATTCTAAAATATTTTTTGGAAGGAAGGAGCTAGGATTGATTTAAAAAGAACATGTAGAAATCAAAGCTTATATCTTCCTTGGAAAGAAACAAGAGGTTCTAAGATCCAGACTTTAGGTAGTAATGCATCCCAGGCATGGGGAATAACATGTAAAAAATCCATGGAAATGGGAGATTGAGAGTCTTGTGTAAGCAAGAAATTCTATTTTGCTAAAATGAAGAGTACATGAAAGGCCATAATATATGATAAAATTAGAAATTGGATCCATAATATATGATGAGATTAGAAATCTGATCCAGGTTGTAAGGTACTTTAAATGTCAAAAAGTTTATGTTGGAATCTAGAGTAATAGGGAAAACTGGAGTTTATTGAGTAGGGTAGTAATATGGTTAGACTTGTGTTTTAGAAAAATCACTTTAGCAGTTATCAGTCAACCTGAGTTGGAATCCTGGTTCTCTTACTTACTATGTGTGACCTTGGAAAGTCTTTTTAACTATCCTAGACCTTAATATCTTCTAGTGAATATGAGAAGCTTAGACTACATGATCTTTCAGGACCCTTCTAGTTCTCTATCCTATTATTCTGTAAAAAGTAAAATTAGAGTGCTTTGTAGGAGTGAATGAATTGTGAGGAATGAAGTCATAAGTTTGGGAAAATAAAAAACTGAAGGGATTAGAAAAACATGAGCTTAGACAGGAGTGATATATTCTGGGTCTGTGTGGGAAGAAGAGAGAAAAGTATGAACTGGCACAGACTATGAAAGAGCTGGTTCAGATCAGATGATGTCCGAACACCAGATTCCCGGAGGCCCAGTACAACAGGCAGCAGGCACCAGCCTTGCACATAGGCTGAGACTGGCATAAACACCTAGTATAGCATCTGACATACCTTTTCACATCTCAGCCTCTCCTGCCTTTCTCATCATTATGTGAGACAGCAAGCAAGAGCAGAAACAAAAAAAATCTAAAATGCAGTGAGGAAAATCTTGAACGTTGGCCCATAAAATTAACATGTCAAGTCCCTTGTCTACTACCATGTCACCTTGGCTAAGTCACTTCATCTCAATTACCTCATCTGCAAAATGGGGATAGTAGTATTGCTTCTGTTGACCTCAGTGGTCATTTTGAAGGCCAATTGAGATTGTATATTTGAAAGTATTTTGTAAATTGTAAATCAAAAGTATTAATCCTGAAACTCCTACTTATGGTTAATAGTTTCTATCTCCTACTCATCCACACTTCCATCAAGGGTGGTAACAAGTTTTTAAATGAACAGCTCAACAAATTGCAGCATATGAATACACTGGAATATTATTGTGAGTAATGAAAAGTGGTTTCAAAGAAATGTAGAAAGACACTTGTGAACTGAGGAAACCAGGCAAAACCAGAAGAACTATTTAAACTCTAACATCAATATAACAAACATGAACAATTCTGAAAGACTTAGGAATGCT
The DNA here is from genome assembly GCA_023548195.1 of Bettongia penicillata ogilbyi. Classification (NCBI taxonomy): domain Eukaryota; kingdom Metazoa; phylum Chordata; class Mammalia; order Diprotodontia; family Potoroidae; genus Bettongia; species Bettongia penicillata. The sequence continues at coordinate 388,991 of JAJHZJ010000193.1, read as the reverse complement.
GGCCAACCAAATGATCAAACATGATTCCATACAGCTGATAAAGATGAACAGTATTCACCTTAGCAGAGAGATTAGGGGCTAATGTAAAAAATAAAAGATTCATTTTTGGACATAATCAACGTAGGAATTCCTTCCTTCCTTCCTTCCTTCCTTCCTTCCTTCCTTCCTTCCTTCCTTCCTTCCTTCCTTCCTTCCTTCCTTCCTTCCTTCCTTCCTTCCTTCCTTCCTTCCTTCCTTCCTTTGTTGATTCCTTTGGAGAGGGAATTGGAAAGGAGGAAAGATGACCATTTGATAATTGAAAAAAGTAAGAAAATGAAAAAAAAAAACCTTCCAAAATGAATGGCTGAAGTTTTTCTATTACAGGTGGTGAGAGTCTAAGGTTTGAGCAATGGAAGACAATGGAAGTCTAGCAAAGGTCTTGACTGATCCCTAAATGTTCTCAGATACTGAAAAATGGAGAATGTGAGTCTTCCGCAATTTATCACACGTAAGTAAAGGGTGAAAGCAGCAACTATTAAAAAGTTAGGCTAACTAAATTATAAAAAAAATTGCTCTCTGTGCACAAATGTTTTTTCTTAACAAAGTGAGAAGAAAAACATTATTGTCACTGGAATAGCACTTCTCACATACTGCTGTTGTAGTAAAATCATGTGAAGCAGCTGAAATTTGGGAAGTTTTTTAATGTAAACCTCAAGACCTTTTACCTTGAATAGTTTTATTTTTGTGAAAGTAATACCTACACCATAATATGATACACATGGAGTTTTTGGTTCTTAATTGTAATATATGCTTTGAATAACTTCCCATTAAATCTCATTTTCTATAAAGGCCATAGAGGGATGATCTTTCTCAGAATCTTGGAGCCCATACCAAGTGATAATAATGATTCCCTGAAATGGAAATGCAAGTTTAATTTAAAAAAAAATGCAATTTGCAGTTTTACAATTTTGTTCCCTCATAATAACAGCCTCACTCACAAACATAGTGCAAGGGTCAACAGAAAAACCTGATAAAGTAACTGGAAAGCAATTAGAGACATTCTCATTAAGTTTTTTTTACATTTATAATAACAATATTTTCTCCACTAAAATACTGCCTTCTAATTTAACAAGTAACACCAAGGAAACAGAGGAAGTGATGGGGACGCACAACGCACGTTTATAAAGCTACTCAGCAGTTCAATGCCAATATTTGCTCTCTTTTGCTAAAAGATGCCAATTTTTTTCCCTCATAGCTCTAAAAGGCAGCATTCAAAAGGAGGCTTTTCACAAAGAAATGGAATATATGCTTAATTATATCTTTAAGCTTACGTAGGAAATCACTTTTCAGAACTAAGGAACTGAAGGACCACTTGTATTAATTTAGCATTGCATTTCATGAATTCCTTTTACATTACCAGCCTGGATTAAGGTCACGCCTGCATGGGCTTTAAAACCCTATTAATCCAAAATCAGTTCTCAAATCAATATGCCTCTTCTGTTACTCTGGATATCGAGCATGATCAGCACAATGTACAGAATTTTAAAAGTGGTTTGAAAAAATGAGCTCATTTGAGAATATAGCCCACAATTGTAAATGTCATCACTTTTACTTATTGGAGCTAACACAAGTGGCAAAAGCAAACCCACCTTTCTTGGGAAATAATATAGAAGAATTTAGGCTATCATTTGATTATCTGAAATAGTGATTACTACACAGGTTCAAAATATTCTATGGGCCATAGACCTGCAGTCAGAATGCCAAAGTTCGACACCGTCATTAATAATATATGTTACAAGTGCTCCGTCATGGGTCACTGTCTGGTAGAAGAGGCAATGAAAGGTTGGATTATTTAACACTAGCTGTCTATGACCCAGAGATTTACTATGTGGGGTTCAGGGATCCAGAAAATTTATTATTTTAGTATATAATGTTAATTGTGAAAATGAATGAAAATGATGTGAAAGGTTATAAAATAAAATAGATTGTTCACATCCAGATCTAGTCTACGTTGCTTGCACACATTCTGACTTTATATGGAAGTATTAGGTCCAAAGTCGATTAAGAGGAGGACATGAAACTAGGGAATCAGATTTTATTTTAGATCATTCTCAACTTCTGGCCAATCAAAAACCTCACGTCTTCAATGAATTGTGATGTTACATAGTTTCAAACCATGACAGTGGAAGGAAGGAGAGAAGAAAGATAATAAGTTATTTATTATGCACCTACTATTGTGCTATTTTGTTGCTGAGTTGTTTCGTTTGCATCTGACATTTTGTGACTGCATTTGGGGTTTTCTTGGGAAAGATCCTGGAATGGTTTGCTATTTCCTTCTTCAGCTCATTTTATAGATGAGAAAAACACTATTAAACGACTTGCCCAGGGTTGCACAGCCAGTATGTGTCTGAGGCCAGATCTGAACTCAGGAAAATGAGTCTTCTTGACTTCAGACCCAGAACTCTACTACATCACCTATCTGCCCTATGTACTTGGCATTGTGTTAAGTGCTTTACAAATACCATCTTATTTGTTCTCACAACAATCTTGGGATGTAGTTGCCAGTATTATCTTCATTTTTCAGTTGAGGAAACTGAGGCAGAAAGAAATGCCTTGCCATGGATGCATAGTAAATGATAAAGATGCTAATGAACATTTGAACTCAGGTCTTTTGACTCCAGGACCAGCACTCTATCCACTGTACCATCTACCTACTTCTAAATAAAATTATAATAACTCAATGGATAATGGGAAAAAAAAACATAAATGGCATACATCTAATTATTCACACTACGAAATCTAAATGAGTTTAGGTGGACAGTGGATAGAATGCCGGGCCTGGAGTCTAAAATCCTGTCTCAGACATTTACTAGCTGTGTGATCCTGGTGAACTAACTTAATTTGTCTGTGTCCCAGTTCCTCATGTAACTTTGAAAACCATGAAATATTACATAAATTCTACCTATTATTATTATTATTAGATATTAATGCCAAAATCATGAAATGGACCTGGAGGGTTCATCAGCACGTATACTTGGACAAGAACAGCAAATTTACTGTGAACTAGGTCTACAAATAAGCAGTAAAAAGAGATTTTGCTAGATTACATTTGTGAAATTGCTCAATGCTTTTAATAATCCCCATGGAAAAAGTAGCTTGATGTTATAAAAATCTATTTCTTTCACACTAATATTTTCCTTCTGGCCATTCTTGATTATGAATCATGGGATGACATGATCTCAGAAGAATTAAGATTACAAATTCCTATAATATATTATCAATGATGACATTTCTAAAAGTGATGTAAATGACCCCACTAAGGACACAGAATGGTGCGTGATTCATTTGGCACAGCAATAATTCTGATATGGTTTCATATTGTGACAGCAATGAGCAAAGAGCATGTTTGCTCTTACTGACATTTTATCACTGACTCAGAAAATCTAATCTTGACCAAATGAAATTGGATGGAGCTAGTTTCCCCATTTTTAGTAAGTTCTTTTTCAACTGAGCGCTAGATTTTATATCACACATTTCATTGCTCTCTTTTGCTGTATTTTATTTTTTTAAAGAATGAACATTACTTCGAGCAAGTATGTGAAACTAGGACCTCTTCAGCTCACATCAGAAACTGCTAGAGATATTCCAGAGACTGTTGAAGTGTAGAAACCATGTGTTTCTAAAACTGCTTATATCTAAAATGAAATAAAAGATTAATCAACCTGAGACTTAAAAGAAATTGAGATTGAAAATGAAAACAACACTGAGTTGATAAACTATTGCTGTAAAATAGCCTAATTAACCCTCAGAAAACCATCAAAGATCTTCAGAGGGACCTAGAAATTACAGAAGTTGTTACTGATCCTTTTACAATGCAAGGCAGAATTCTTGAAATTGAAAGAACAGAGAGAAGACCATTAAAAACAAAACAAAAGCAAAAATAAAAAAACAGATTTTAAATATTTCTATGAAAAAAGGCAATTCTAATTGATAAAACTCTTCACTCTGGACTATATAAAAACCATTATTAGAGTTTTAGATGAGTCTGTCAGATACAAGTAGCTTCATCAGATTATAAAAAAGTCATTCCAAAAAGGTTTTGGGGATTTCCTGCCTCCAGGAGGGTGGAATTCTTGTATCCTTTGAAGGAATAATGAACTCTGACGATTTTGTATATATACATATTTTACATGTATATATACGTGAATTATTTCAGAAATAAATTCCCACAAAGAGATGATAAAACATAGCATATATCATGGAAGGTTAAACAATTTTATCCAAGAGAAAGGAACAAAAATACTCAGTGGCATGAGAATTCACTGATTTTAACCCCATAGAAAAGCCTCTGAACTATTTAATCAAGGCAAACTCTAGAAAAACAAACTGTTCGAGAAAGTGTACTTGCTATTTACATTGATGGAAGGGTGGTTTCCTGATGAATAATTACAAAATGTGTCCAAATATTTTGAACTCAATTCCAAATGATGTAAAACAATTTATTGCAGCAAAGTGGTGTAGGGACACCTACTGGATGCTCACTTCTCTCTAAGTTTTCGTGACACTGGTACCCTCTAGTTTTCCTCCTACTTGTTTGATTGCTCCTTCTCAATCTCCTTTGCTGGATCTTTATTTAATCCATTGTAAAGCCTATTAATTCTAACTTTGTACCATCTCTCACACACTTCCTTTTATTTCCTCTGACATTACCAACACTTTGTCACATGCTCTTTTTACCCATATCACACTTGGATCATTAGAAGAGTCTGGTTGGCCTCCTTGGCTCATCTCCTCCCACTTGACTATCCTTCACTCTAGTCCATCCTCCACTCAGTTAAGATAACTCAAAACTATCTTACTATAACATAGGTCTGGCAATATCACTCCTACTTCTACCCCACCTCCCATATACACATGCTCAATAAGATGTGGTGATTTCTCTATTACCTTCAGGATCAAATATAAAATCCTGTTTGGCTTTTACAAGCCAAAGCTTTACAGCTTTGTCCTTTTCCACTTTTCTGGTTATCTTATACCTTATTCCCCTTCACATACTCTGTGATATAGGGACACTGGTCTCCTTGCTGTTCTGTGCTCAAGACACTCCATACCTCAACTGCATTTCAATTAATGCCACTTGGCATTCTTTCCTTCATTGTTTCTGCCTCCTGGCCTTCCTGACTTCTTTCAAGTCCCAGCTAAAATCTCACCTTCTTCCAGAAGTCTCTCTCTTGATTACTTCTAATCCGTCCTGCAGGTAGGTTGCTTATACACAGTTGTTTGCATGTTGTTTCTCCTATTAGATTATGAACTTGGGAATAGGAATTATTTTTTGCCTTTCATAGTATCTAAGATATGCTGAGCACTTAATAGTTTTTGATGTATCCTTTTTCAAAGATGGAAAGTGTTGCAAGGTTTATTCTAGGTCAATGATTTTAGTTTGTCCCGAGTAATTCATATAATACATCACTGTACATTATTAGAAAAGGAAATGGGGCAGATACATAGTTAAAATGATCCCATGTCACCATATTTTCCAGCCTTTGTTATTGTTAAACTTTGTTTGCATTAAGAAAAGTTCTCTATCATTGAAGACTAGCACAGTCTGCAACTTGTAGCCTTATAGAGTATCCTGAAGCACTGCAGGGTTTAGTATCTTTCCCTGGGTCAAACCAGTGTGCGTTAATCCAAGGCTGAGTCTCTATCTACTGAAATGTGAACCTGGTCAGTAGATCCTCTCCTCAGAACATATGTAGCATACTTTGCCTGCTGCCAACCATATAAAAGAAGTAGCGGAGATCGCTTCCAGAAGGCCATGAGATTGTGTAAGAGAAGGACCTAGCCCCCCAGTTTGGAGCAAGCATAGATATTCTATAATTGGTTTCAGTCTGCTGATCGCATGGTGAATAAAACAGACTTTTGATGGCCTGCTGAATTGAACTTGGGACATAATCAAAAGATACTAACTTTACAAAGTTAGCATGGTGCTATGCGTGTAATAGAAGTCTAATGTTTTTTAAACTAAATTGAACACATTCATGTATCCAAATGATCAGTTCAGAAACTTTAAGTACGACTCTATTTGAGATCCCTGTTCTATTGTATTTTGGCTTAAGAAATTATGCCATCTTATTCTTTAAGTCACCAGTCATCTTGTAATATAAGCCATTACATTAAGAGAGAAAGCCTACAGTGCTATTGGTGCCCTCCTTGTCATACGCTGAAGGAACAAACGCCATCTTTCCATTTGTAGATTCATAGAAGGGAACTTAGAGGTCATCTAGTTAAACCCTTTCATTTTACAAATGAGGAAACCAAGGTTAAGTGATTTGCTTAAAGCAATGCAGGTAGCAATAGAAACAGAATTTGAACTCAGCATTTCTGACTAGACATATTACACTAAACCACATTAAACCAATATAGAATTCTAGCTCTACAGCTCAAAGGCACCTCAAACACCATCTACTCCAAACTCCTCATTTTATAGGTGAGGGAAATGAGGCCCAGGAATATGCCTTGCTCAAGGTATGTTTCAGGTACTCTGGCCCAACAGCCTGCCTCTCTTTCTCTCTGTCTCTGTCTCCGTTTCTGTCTCTGTCTCTCTGTCTCTGTCTGTCTGTCTATCTGTCTGTCTCTGTCTCTCTCTCTTTCTCTCTCTCCATCTCTCCTCTGTCACTAAGGTATTTCTCAGATAACAAAAAATTGAGAGAATACAGGATTTGAGCTCCGAGGACACTGCTTTGAAACATAACTGTTACTAATTTCCTGAGTGATCCTGAGAAAATCATTTAACCTGTCTGGGATTCAGTTTCCTCATCTGTGAAAGGAGAGGGTTTGATTACGTGACCTTTAAGGTTCCTTCCACTTCTAAATCTATGGTTCTGAAATGATCTAAAATAGAGACTTGCCAGAGCAAACCGAATACATTCCAGACGATCTATTCTGATTGCCACTAATCTTAGGAGTGCAATCCAGTACTGCACAGTATATAGAAATGCAGGCAGTTCTGGAGCTGCTGCGCTGGCCCATGGTAAATGCTGGCCCACTGGGTTAGATGATGGGGTTTATTTTCTTCCTCTGAAAAAGCCACTTGAAAGCTAATGTATCTACAGTGAGCTGTCTTCTTGAAACCTGTGTATCCCTCATTCCTTCAGCGATCATACAATAAGGAAGTAAGGGGGGGCAGTAGGCTGTAGTTCTTGGAGGAGATGGGGGGTGCTGTTGGAATTTGCATGTCAGGAAAAGTAGGAGGCTAAAAACACTTCATAGAGAAGACTGCAAAAGAGGCTGTGTACTGGTTACCACTATTTTATTCAACATTTTGATTCTATCTACTATTGGTACAGTTGCAAGCTATTCCTTACCTCGATTAACTAGGCACCTCAATTACTTAATTAAATTAATTCATTTATATGAAGGACTGTGCTAGATGCTGTGGATCTAAACACAAAAAACAAAAGTTCCTGCTGTTTGGGAGCTTAAGTTCTATCAGGAAGAACGCACCTACACATATGGCGAGTTTGTATTGTCCCTTGCCCTCCAGCAATACCTTGTATTTATTTTGTATATAGTTCTATAGGCACACATTCTCTCTCAGTAGATTGTAAGCTCCTTGAGGGCAGGGACCATTTCATTTCTGTCGTTGAATCCCCAGTGCTTAGCACAGTGCTCAACAAAGAGTGATTGTGGTATTTAGTAGATTCATGTTGGTGATTGATTGATATAAGTATATAAAAACTTCTGATAATTAGCTCTCTTCTGAAACCTAATATAAATGGGAATATGATGTATCAGTCAATCACTCAAATCATTCACTCCCTTTAGTATTTGTCTGTATATTCATTTGAAGGACAAATTAAGGGCTGGGGGCACAGAAAGGATTACAAAGAGAAGGGATAGGATGCTTCCCATAAAGTTTGCTGTCTGTATTGTATACGATGACATAATTGCATTTAATTTAACATTTTACTCTATGGCCCTCCAATTGTTTCATGCATAAGCTTGTCATGTATATTTTATGTTGAGACCCCACTCTGCCCCCCCCCCCCCAAATTTTAAGACATTTGAAGACAGGGAAATATTTCTTTCATATTTTGGCACATAGTTAGCTGTATGGCTCATAAGACCATGGAGTGCCACAGGAAGCAAGGACAGAAATACAGTTTAATTGAATCAGAGAGCCTGCTACTCACAAGCCTGCCTCCCCAAGTGACCTAGCACATGATTCTCTGCTTTCTGAGTGAAGCTGTCTTTATTACTAAGAATGGTCCTGGCACTTGTAGATTCAGTGACTCCACAATTTAATTTCCTTCTATTTATTTGCTGTTGACCTCAACAACTGTGATCCTGCAAACCCTGTAATCCCAGCAGGTGCTTATGTGGGGGTACAGATGAAAAGCTTACTCATAACAGGAAGTCCACTAGAAGATCAGCTTGCAAAAATGTCACACCGCAATTGGGACCTGAATATTCATGAGTAAGGCCAGTGGTACCTCTTGAGGACTTTTCCTTGGGGTGTTGGCAGATTTACAACTAAGTGTCCTGGAATGATGCTGCAAACAATAGGCTCAGGATATGTGAATACTATAAAGTATAGTCATGGGAAATGCTGCAATTTAACACTTCTTTTACACCTGTTCTTATTCATGCTGTTACCATATTTGAAAGTCAATCCTAGTTTCTCAGTTAATTTCAAATACTTTCACCTTTGTTCACTGCAGAAAAATTTTCAAAGTTTTTTTTTTACATTTCTGTCACTGAAGCTCTTTCAGAATACCTACTGAGCATAGCTTTAAAAAAAGTTTGTTAGACATTGTGTGGATGTCAACACAAATGTGTGTTCTCACTGTGGAGTGATGGTAGAACAGTGCAACACATCTTTCACTGTGCCAACTCACTGGAAATAAAAGGCCCATTCATAGAGAAAACCTTGTTTGATCATGGCTTTTCAGAGTATTTTATTCATGGCCCCACAAGCTTGTAACTTTCAACTTTTATTACAAAGCGTTATATTATTCTATGGCAGTTGAGCTTTTGTATGGGACATTAAGCATTTTGACTTGTCCTCATTGAAAATACCGTATTCTTAGAAAGATTCTAACTGAAGGTTAGATTCGGCTCCTAGATTTGCATATGGCATTCTCAGTAATTCATTTAACAATAGTGTTAAAATACTGACACTGTACAGTATGTATGTGTGTACGTTTATGTGTATGCATGGTTATACCATACAGAGAATTTTAGATAGCTGTATTCTACTTAATAAGATAAAAACAGTCTGCATTACTTTTTGTATTCTTTTTCAACATTGTTTTATACTCAAGTAATTCATATAGTGGATATGAATATATAGGAGTGTACTGGTATTCAGGGAGAACTTGGCCCCTTTGGTTTGAGGGCTTACCAAACCCTTTCCAGGGCTGCTCATCCACCTTCACCCAACTCTCACCTGTGACTCCAACAAGCTGTAACATGAATTGGCTACGTTGTGGTAAACCATCTCAGCAGACCAAGTTGAGGGTAACTGACAGGCGTCAAACCCTTTGGTGACTTAGAGGGTTGTCTACCCCAAGTATGTGAAGATTTCCCCAACGGAATGGGTGGAGGAGAATAATTTGTTCCAATGGCCATGAAGGCAGCTGGAGTGGGTGCTGTGGCATTGGGCAGATAATGAAGACACCAAGGTCATTCACTGTAGCCCAGGCTGTTGCCAGTCGTCCTGACTTTTGTCTTGCCACCAGACTTCAATGATTCAGGGAGAGATTGAGGCTGATGACTGTGCAACTCTGCCTCATTTGAATTCATGTGCAAGACATCACCTATGATGTCATTAGTACTCTTCTTTTTTAAAGACAAAGAATGATAATGGCAATGAAGACATGTCTTCCTGCGTGTGTGTGTGTGTGTGTGTGTGTGTGTGAGATAGCCGGTGTTTACTAGTGCGGCACATAAATACATTTTTGCTTCGTAAGAATGGATTTACAAGACATAACCTCACCCCTGTATAAATAGTAAAACTGATCTCTTTAGGGAATGGGGCATAGTGCTGAGTAAACCACTGTAGGCTGTTGTGAAATCAGTTCCATGTCAGGTAATTTAATCTGTCTAGTTAGTTTCTCATTCAGACAGGTTTAGAGCTGTATCAGAAAAATAGAACCAAAGGACATGAGTTTGAAAGGGACTTTGGAAATCATTGAATTTAACTAGGTAATGGGAAGCAGCCTGCTTCTGTGGAAAGAGATCTGGCTTTACAGTCTGAGGACTCAGCTTCAAGTATGGCTCTGACACTACCTGGAACAAGTCACATAGCCTTGCTGGGCCTCAGTTCCTCCCTCATCTTTAAGAAGAGACATCCCTTCCACATCTGGATTTGTATTATGAACTTCCACATTTAAAGATGAGGATAAGAAAGTTTGGGGAGGAGAAGTTGCATGCAGAGGGTCATATTATCAAGGTAAAGGCTCAGAATGGAACTCTAAGAATGCATATGAGTAGCAGCCATTGATGACTATGAGTAGAACTGTGTGAAAAAAAGGATTAGGGGTTGGTTCCCCTTCACCTCTCCCTCTAATAATGGGATGATTTTGAGATCCTGGCCTCTCTTATCTCTCCCATTAAGAAACTGATACAACAGTAGTACACTGTTGGGAAAGAAGTCTTCTATTAAACAGAGAGGCATGATACTTCTGAACACATATTGTGTTAGCACATTGAGTCTTGTGAACATGAAAATAGATATCTTTATGACCACTATCCCACTGATTCTGAAGTGAAAAGGAACTCAAAGGTCCTGCTTTTTTGGTTAGTGAGTCCCTAGCTGGTATCATTTCAGGAGTGACTCCTGCCAGGTTCAATTCATGCTAAGCTCAATTCACTTTCTGGACTTTTCTACCTTCTCACCAGCGACCTTGCTTTTTTACCCACAATAATGTATCCATTTTTCCAGTTTCCTTTAGCATTTTGTATCCTTCTACTAGAAGATAAGCTCCCTGAGGACAGGGATTACCTTATTTTCTTGTATTTGTCTCCTCAGCTCATAGCTGAGTGCCTGGGTCATAGTAAACCTTAATAATAATAGCTAGCATTTATACAGCACTTGCTACATGTTACGATCTTGACAATAACCCTAGGAGGTAGACAATCACCCCCATTTTACAATTGAGGAAATTGAGGCAAACAGAATGTAAGTGATGGCCCAATTTCACCCAGTTAGCAAACTTCAGAGCCTGGGTTTGAACTGCAGTGTTCCAAACTTCAGACCCAGGATTCTATCCATTGTGCCACCTAGCTGCTTCTATCTATCTGTCTATCTATCTATCTATCTATCTATCTATCTATCTATCTATCTATCTATCTACCTATCTATCATCTATCTCTCTATCTTTCTTTCCATCCATCCATCCTTCTATCTCGTCCCTTGTTCCCTATTGCCACTTTTGGACTATTCCTTCACTATTCACAATCCCCACTACTAAATAACCACCTCTGACCCTCTTTAAAGTTCCCTCCATCCTGTCCAGATCCTTGTTGCTGACCTTTCTTGGTCTCCATTACCTGCAGTAAGGCCATTATTTGTTTCACTCTTCTTTCCATCCTAACACCTGCCTCCTTGAAGCATTTTGTTCTCTCTATTCCAGTTGCCAAATTTCTTTGGTCCTTATGACTTCTGCTTCCAGTTTTCTTCTACCATCAAAAGAAACTTACCTTAATCCACTCTCCTCCACAACTGAATTCTAAGCCTAAACATGCCGTTTATTATTGGGACATGGTATGAATTGTAAAGAGAGAAGGTATACTGTTATGATTAAGAAGCTGGTTTCAGCAATCTTGAAGACTTGGATTCACATCCTGATTCTGACACATGGGTTATATGACCAGGGCAAGTCATTTAACTTCTCAGTCATCCCAGGAACTCTCAAGATTATAAATTGTAGAACTCTTACTGATCTGCTTTGGTAGAAAGGGTTTTCTCACCCGGAGGTCCTACTCCAGTAAAATTGGTATAGGAGTCAATTATATTTTAAAATTTAAAAATATGTTTATAAAATTAAATTAAAAACAAAAGGGTTGATTTGGAAGATCCATTTATTTTCATGCTTATGCAAGAAGTTAGGACAAATGCTAGGTCTTTAATAGGGAGAGGCATTCACATGGTTTTTAAAAACCATCCTTGTATTTCCAGGCAAGTTTGGTGTTATATGTGAACACAGCTGGGACCATTTTAAGATCCATGGTGAGACTAATTGATCAATTTTACCATCAATTAGCTTTGAATAGAAGAGGAAGAGGAAATGCCAAGTAGGGGAGGAAGTGGCTATTCAAATGACATAGTGGCAGGAAGGAACCCTGTCAAATTAGGCTAACACTCTCTTACTTAACTATAATGAGAAAAGGAAGATCTATGTGTTCCACTTAAATTTGATGGAAGGCTTTGAAGTTTCGGTTGGATTGTTTAAAGCAAAAATGACCTAGAGTTTCCAGTACCACATCATTGCTGAATTTTGCAAGACACTCATGCTTTAATAGATTTGGAATCTCATTAATGTGGGGACTCCCTACAGTGGTACAGGCTATGACCTATCCACACCTGCTCATGCTGTGCAAGTCTTGACTGTATCCCATCGCAAGTTCTTCATACAAAATTCTCCAGGATGCTAAGTAGGGAGGGTCCTCTCTCTAAACCTTTTAACATTATATAGATACTAGTAGTACACAAAATCTATGCCTTAGGTAATCAAACTTGCTACATTGACAGACCACTATTTTTCTGATCACACATTTCTTTGATAAGGAAAGAAGGAAGGAAGGAAGGAAGGAAGGAAGGAAGGAAGGAAGGAAGGAAGGAAGGAAGGAAGGAAGGAAGGAAGGAAGGAAGGAGGGAAGGAAGGAGGGAAATAAGCATTTTATAAGCCAGGCACTTTACAAATATTATGTCATCAAGACTCATGATGCTATTATTATTGCTGTTTTTACAGCAATAATAAGGAAACTGAGACAGACAGAATTTAAGTGAATTATTCATTATCACACAGCTAGTAAGTATTTGAGGCTGGTTTTGAACTCGTCTTCCTGAATCCAGGTCCAATACTCCATTCACTTCACTAGTTATCTACTTCTAGGCAGTTTCTCCTATACATTCTTAATTGTCAATTTGCTATAGACAGACTGCTCATTCCTGTCATGTGATTCTCATACTTTGGGTGACCTGACACTTTAATTCTCCAGAGACTTACTCTTTGCAAGAGCCTGTTATTTCATTTTAGCTCTGTTACCTGTGGGATCTTAGGCAAATAACACAGCTTTTTTGACCCTTAGTTAATTTCTTAGGAAATTCAGAAAAATCTATACTTAGTTTGAGTGCTTAGATAATCTCTAACATTCGTACAGCTGTGCCATCCTGTCATTGTACGGTAAAGCATCTATTTTCCACTCAGGTACCTATAGTGCTGCCTAGGAAGTTATCTAAATAATTCAGACAAAAATAGATTATTTGGCCTAAAATATCCAGCTGAATGTCTCAAATTCCTGTTCTGCTAAGGATCTCTTGTCTACTTTTAAAATTTTCTTTTTCTTTTTTTAAAACTTGAACTGATAAACATCTAATAATTTTCTTCTTAAAAAATTATGAACTGATAAGCACCTACACACATGAATGTTATCGTGTACAAAGAACTTAAAATTCAAGTGTATATGAAAACATGGGAAAGCTAGGTGGCACAGTGAGTGAAGAGAGTGCTGGGTCTGGAGTCAGGAAGACTTATCTTCCTGAGTTCAAATCTGCCCTCAAACACCTACTAGCTGCATAACCCTGGGCAAAATACTTAACCCTGTTTTCCTCAGTTTTCTCATCTATAAAATGAGCTGGAGAAGGAAATGTCAAATCACTCCAGTGTCTTTGCTAAGAAAACTCAAAACGGGGTTGTAGAGTCAGACATGACTGGAAAAACTACTGAATATGAAATCATGAATCTCTATAGCATACCTTTTTTTAAAGTATATATTAAATTTAAAACAATATTACTGACACTCTCCTGCTTGTCTGTGTCACTTTCTGAACTTCTTTCAGTTCTTTTCTGTATATTGCAGAAATTGTCATTGTCACTCTTTCTTTTCTCTTTTTTCCATCACTATCACTACCTCAAACTTGCTGCCACAACTCATTCGCCTTACAAAAATATACCTTTTCATAATAAAGAAGTATAGTCAAGTAAGAAAAAAAATCACACATTGGTCGCACTTGAAAATGTATGTCTCATTCTTCATCTATAATCCATTACCTCTCTACCAAGAGGTGGAAAGAATATTTCATTATCAGTTATCTGAAGTTGTGATTTTTCTGAGTTCTTAAGTATCTAAAAGTTGGCCCTTTCCCTTCAATTTTCATTTCTTTCCCCAAACCAGGATACCACCAGGCTCTGTTTTTGTCTTTCTTTACTTCCTTTGCCACCTTTGAAGATATTAGCAATGTGAAGGAACATCTGCCTCCTCTCTATATTAGATATATACTTCATTATCATTTATCACCTTCCGTTTGCACAAATGTATTTACCTTTCAAGGTTGTCTTTGTCTCCTGTGTTTTCATTTCAACATTTCTACTTAGCTGTGATCTTTTATACCAGGGATGTTGTAAAGCCCTCTATTTTATTAAGATTCATTTTCCCACCTTGTAGGCATATGTTCAGTTTTTTAGGGAATGTCTTGCAAAGGCTTGACTGTGAATCTTCTTATTTTGTTTATTAAAAATATCATAATCTGTGATTTTCTCTATTTTATAAATGCACTATAATTTTGAGTGAGCTTGACTGTAGTTCCATGGCATTTTAATGTTTTCTGGTGCTTGTGGTACTTTTCCTTGACCTGGAATCATAAATTTTGGCTATGATATTTCAGATGTTTTCTATTTTTTTCCTGAAGATGACATGGTTTCTTTCTATTTGTGTGTCACCCTCTGGTTCTAATAGATCTGTGAGGTTTTTAAATAATTTCTTTAAAATATTGTTACTCATTTTTGGGGGGTAGAATAATATGTTTTCAGGGGACCCAATGATGTTTAAATTATCTCTACTTGATTTCAAGTTCAGTTCCTTTTTAAATAATAAAGGCCTTCCATATAATTTATTTTTTAGTCTTTTGACTTTTTAAAAAATATTTCTTATTATCAAATCACTGAGTCCTATTTTCCCTATTTTATTTTTTCAAGGAATTCATTGCTTGGGTAAATTTTCTGTTTTGGACTATTTATTCTCCTTTCATTTTTTTCTCACTCAAGAACTTTAATTTTTAAAATATTCTCTTTCTTTCTTCAAGCTACTCTAAGTATCCTTGTGGCGAGACTATACCTTCCTCTGAGATTCTATTTATATTGGCTGTGAAATTCTCTTAAACTTAGTATTTCTTCACTGTGTTCTGTTTTCTTCTGTTTACTCACATCTCTAATTTAACTTCCTGGATTCAGGAACTGATATGGGTCAGGCTCTGTCCTTTTCTATAGTCTTTGTTGAGATAGACAAGTCCTTTGTGGTCTTTTTCTGTTCTATAGTTTGGTTGCTGCTGTGGAAATCCTACATCAGATGACTGGGGATAGACCCTTCTACAATTCCTGTTTTTTTCCTATATTTTCTTATTTATTATTATTATCCCAATTTGGGGTCCAGGGCCCAAAGGACTGGCCTCACCCCTTATACAGTCTTCCTTTGGGAGTTAACTCCATCTCCAGCTGTGACCCTCAAACTCAGGGTCAGAAGTTGTGAGCCTCTCATGCACATAACCAGTTATTAAGTTATTTCTGCCTGTCATGGTGTCTTTGAGTCATGCACTCACTTCATGATCCTGTGGTTTTAGGAGCTGTTGATAAGTGCATATTATTGCTTCACATTGCTCTGATGAATCCCCTCAAAGAGAGTTCAGACAGCATTCACTGGAGACTGGGCTAATTCCTAATCTCCCTGGAGGATATTGCTAAGGTTGGGTTTCAGGCTCTGTGTACTTGACCTTGCCTGGCTTTCATGTCTCCCATGATAGCTCTATCTAGTCCCCACAAGTTTCTAGCATGTTCTTGTGTAGTCCTGGATGGGATGAAAGATACGATTGGTATTTCTCTTTGTTTCCTTGATCATTGTTCCATCTGGTACCCTTTAAATATTTGCTGCTGTGTTTATGGAAAAGTGGACTCTTTTGGGAACCCTTAAGTTAGTATTTTATTCAGGAGATCTTTTTAAAAGATTTTTCATGATATTGTTTTATCTGCTTGACTCATCTTGATGACTTTTTCAAATAAAGCCTGAGACGAATGGCTAGTTTGAAAGTTTCTTCCCTTTCTAGTAACTGAGCTTGGTGATGACCAGTAAGGAAAAAAATGTCAGCCTCTGCAGCATGGCAACAATCTTTATTCAACATTTCAGATTCACATTGCTCTAATCATTCTCGAATCATGAAGAGGGTTGTGCAATTTATACTAGATTTTTCACATTAACTTTGAGATGGGTGAGAAATAAGGTGGAAATATGTATTTCACAAGGAGACGCGCTTTAATACACAGAGAGTTGCATAAATCTGCAGATAGTCTAATTAGGTTCAGCTGAACTATTTCAAAATGCAGGATAACATGGATTTGCTTTGCCAACATCCAAGAACTTTTCTGATATAAAAAAATGTTTAAGCTACAATGCTGACACATTAAACACCCTAGGCTAAGGTATATATATATATATTTTTCAATAAACCTGATTTTCCAAGCTCTCAGGTTACTTCCTATTATAATTTGAGAATGAAAATAACTTAGCTGATGGTAAACTAATGTTATTTTTTCCTTTTGGATGCAGTATCTGCAATTTTCCTATTTTTCCTATAGTTAATCACTAAAAAGAAGCCTCTATGACAGCTTTAAATATTTTTTAAATTCAGAGAAAAGATAGTTGTAATCCCATGATCTGGGGATCTCAAGGGGAAAATACCTCAAGGGGCATACAAAACTCTTAGAAATGAAATTATGATATAATTGTGATTGATTTCAATGCAAAAAAATAATTCTGCCCTGCAGGTTCAATGATGATAGTTTTTGTAAAGGGCAAGACATCCCCTGCCCTGAAGAAACTTACATCCTTACATTAGAGGATACAATCTGTTCACATAAAAGTAATTATGAGATCTATGCATACGCACCCAAACATAAAATATCAATTTATAGTGATTCCAGAGAATGCACTACAGTTGGAGGAAATGTCTGTTGAAGGAAGTGATACTTGATCTGAGCAATGAAGGAAGTTAGGGGTTCTGAGAGGCAGAAGTAAGGAGAAGTAAGGGGTAGCTTGATGTTCAAAACAAAGTGGATAACAATACTGTCACAGTCTGCACTAGTTACCTTAATCCTGCATTACTGTGTTCAGTTCTGTACCTTCAATTTTGAGTGAGATCATGGCATGCCTTAGCAACGAAGATGAGTAAAGAGACTCAAACCATGTAAAAGAACAAATGGTTGAAGAGTGTATATGATTAGCATGGAGAAGAGAAAATTTGGGAAAACAGGATGTTGGCTTTTATTATTTGAAAGACCATGTGGTAGGATGGAAGTGAATTAAATGGCACAATGAGGGACTTCCTCCTATGTGAGTTCTCTTAGGTATAAGGTCCCCTGGAGGGGTAAGTTCTCTCCAAGTGGCATATGGCAGGGGCTGCTCCTCCAGTTCTTTGTGACCTTTTCAGATTTGATGGAATCTGTCTGCCTGTGAGTCATTTCTCTTTATGCTCTTTATGTAGTTTTGTATTCCTGTCTAAGTAAAGTAACTGCTTGATATTAAGCTCTTAAGGGTTCTACTGAGTCAGAACATAATAGGTTTGAGTTTCTGCTCATCATCTCTTGGAGGGATTTGTGTGTGTGTGTGTGTGTGTGTGTGTGTGTATGTGTGTGCGTGCGTGTATGTGTGTGTGTGTTTTCTACCAGGGGTAGAAGTTGCAGGGAGACACACTTTGTCTCTCTATAAAGAGGAATAACTGTTCACAGATTCAGTAGGTGTCTTTAGTAGTTGGCGAATTTCTTATCACTGAACCCATGCAAGCCAAGGCTAGATGACCACCCATCAGGAATATTGCAAAGGGATTTACACAGAGGTGGAAAGTCAGATTACTCCAAGGACTTTAAATATTTTTTTGTGGTCATAGATCCTTTTTAGCAGTATGGCAAAGCCTATGGACCCCTCCCCAGAAAAATATTTCAAAGCTATAATATAAAATGCATTATCACAAAGTAAACAAATTAAGTTGAAATGCATTCACTTTTTCTAAAGGTCAGTGACTCTTGGTTAAGAATCCCTGGAGCAGGTCTTTAAGATACATGCTAATGTTAAGATCTTATGGTTCTAAATAAGTTATTTGACTAGCACTTCATGGGAATTAGATAATAGCTTAGGTACTGACATTATATTAAAGTTAATTAAATTAACATGAAAGTTTATAACAATATGGAATTTAAGGAATCTATATCCTGATTTCTTACTGTAGCTGAATATTTCAGTTTTATGGTTTGAACCTATTTTATCTCAGATAGGTATAGTATAGTATAATATGATATTCAGTATTCTTTGTTGGATACAGGATAAGTTCATGAGCATTTTTACATCATTCAGCTAAATGTCATTGGAGTAACTAATGATACTTAACTTACAACTAGGCAATAGTATTAATACTTTGAAGCCATGCAACCACTAATTAGTAAGGTAATCTTTTGGCACTGGTTTATCTAAGCTCTGATATATAAGATCCTGGTCTATCTAATGTTCCAGTAGAACTTTATGCCATTGAAATTTATCTTATTATTTTGGTCTGATGACTTGTAGTTATAGGGAAAGAACAGTAATAGCTAACATTCATATATAGAGCTTTAATATTTTCAAAACATTTTACGTTATTTTATTTTATCCTTCCATTGTCCTGACAGGCAGGTTCTATGACGTGCTCATATTGCTGATGGAGAACTCGAGAGGTTAAGTGTGCCCAGGGTCACACAGCTAATAATACACAGAGGTCAGACTTGGACCCAGGTCTTTCTCACTCAAAATGCAGCCTGCTTTTGATGACATTAATGCTGAAAAGCAAAGTGAAAAGGGCACTTATTGGCAGTCCAACATACATCTAGGAAAATATGAAAAGGTGTGATTCCAGGTCCTGAATTCCATCTACCACTCCTTAAATGTGTTTTACTGTTGGTCAATATTCCCTCAATTATGTTTGATAAGCCAACCTATTCTCCTTAATTAAAATGTTGGCAGGGAGACTACATGTGAATTTATGCCAAAGGATTTATTGTAATCTCCTTGTTTTATGATATCCCATTTTGAATAGTGGCAGAGTAATTTCATAAATCCTTGTGAAGGAGACTCATGTAAACGTGTGCTCTGTCTTCATCATAATATTTTTGGGTAGCAGAGAATTTTGTGGAACAGAAGGACTGTTTTAATACATTAATAAAAACAATCTATTTGTGAAGGGCATTTACAGTTAATGGATGCAAAGAAGGTGCTCCCTTGGCATAAATGTCACTACTACTACTACTGAGAACAACGAATGCAAAAAAATTGATCTTATGTAGAGATGTGTTTTGTATTTCCTACCACTAGAGAATATAAACATGTAAAGGAAATTATTTGAAAAGATAGATGTACACACTTGGCTATATTAATCCACAGCTTATGATTATCCAGTAAAGGAAGTGTGACAAACCAGAGGCAAGAGATCTAGGTTTGAATTCAGATTCCTAGCCTCACTAGTATTGGGAAGAATGCCTTCACCTTAAGTACTGCTCATGAGATACCCAGGACAAATTTACTTCACTCTGGTCTCAATTGCTCACTCTCTATAGATTTTTTCAGCCTTTTACCAGCATTTTTCCAAAGTTGAAGTTAGATTGGTGGGACAATGTATAAAGCACTGGACCTGAAGTCAGGAAGACCTGAGCTCCCATCTGGCCTCAGATAGTTACTTGTTGTGTAAACCTTGGCAGTCACTTAACCTCAGTTTTCTCAACTGTAAAATGGGTATCATCATCGCACCTACCTCCTCAAGTGCATGTGTGGAGGATCAAATGAGATAATATTTATAAAGCATTTAGAATACTCTCTGACTCATAGTAGGTACTTAGCAAATATTCCCAACTATGGCCCAACAACCTCACTCTTTGGATTTAACTTCACCACCATCATGCTCCTAGGGGAGGGGAGGAATGAAACTGAACAAAAAACCAGAATTGGTCACCAGGAAACTTATTCTAGAGATTGCATCAACTTTGTTACTCATGGCTCAACAATACCATCAAAGAGCCTCTGTTGCCTTTCTGATTGGAGGACTGGAAGATAGTGTAAAGAACTCCCCCCAAAGTCTCCATTTAAATAGGGTTCAGGACTCACAGTCCACCTATTTCCCATGCACCATAGTCCTTGGATTTGGCACCATCATCAGCATCTCTTCACTGGAGACCTCTTTCTACATAGCTTTTGAGTTCTCTTTTGGGTGCTATCTTTCCCCCATTACATTGTAAGATCTTTGAAAGTAGGGACAATCTTTCTCTTTCTTGTTTCCCCAGCACTTAGCACAGTGTCCTTAACATAGTAGGTGATTATTAAATATTTGTTAAATTGAATTCAATTATATTGTTTATTGAATTGAAAAGTTTCTTTCCTTACATCCTGCCTTAGAGAGGCCTGTTCCCTGAGACCCAGTTGGCTGGATTTTTAGGGTACCACAAAGTAGAATCAGAAGTGATGAGGTTGGAAAGGTAGGTTAAGGTCAAATCATAGAGGACCTTGAATGCCAGACTTTGAATGATAGAGTCTGTTATCTAAACATAATTATCTGAAATATTTAGGCATGGATACTCTGCCTTAAGCTTTAATTACCAAGTTAAATGAGGAATAAATACATTTGACTTATGTTATCCAGATTCGTTATGTACACTATCCAAATTAATTGAATCACTGTTGATTCTTCATCTCAAGCATTACAAAGAAATTCTTATTAGTAGTAATTACTAGGCCTTCTCTGCAGGGTACCTGATGTCAGAATTTTTCCATCTTCATGGGATTTAGAAATAAACTGTGACGATGGGTCAGAAAAAAGTGACATTCAACAGGAAGCAAAGTTATTGTCTCATCACCTGGTAACAGATTCACAGTACAGCAACCTATTCTGCTCCTGGGATGAAAGCAGGTGCTTTGCTTTAATTAAGACCAACAAAGACTTTTCTTTTCTCAATAGACTTGTATTTTTAGACTCTAAGGTAAGGAAAAAGAGAACATTATCCCATTCTATGCATGAAAATAAAGATTCAGCATGAACTGCATAATTAAGAACTGAAAGAGGGGGGAAATGAAATTCAATTAAAACTGACAGAATAATACAAGGAATCAATGGCTTTATTTCGTGTTTAATGATGATACTGTTTTCGTCTCAATATCTATGAGTCATAACGAGCTCCTCTTTAACATAACTGTCGTACTAACAGAATAAACTGAAATAGGCAATTTGCAATAGCATCATCAATTAAATAGAGGCTTATTTTAGACTATCGTAAATTGATCTTGGACATTGGGAACCAACCTTCTGGTATTGTAGATTGTCGGTTTATAAGAGTGATGAAAGGTTCTCAGGGGACTGTGTTGTGACGGGTAGGGCTCATGCTGCCTGAGAAAAATAATGACAGCTCATGCTCTTGGGCTTGGAAAATGTTGCAGGACAAAGGATACCAAAATTTGGGAGCGAGAAGACAGGTAGGGGAGGCCAGAGAAAAGGAACATGAATGTGAATATGGTTTGGAGTTATGGAATACTTTTAAAATTTATTTATTTTTAGTTTTCAACATTCACTTCCATAAAATTTCAAATTTCAAATTTTCTCCCCATCTCTTCTCTCCCCCCAAATTAGGACAGTGTGTATTGTGATTGTCCCTTCCTCCAGTCTGCCTTCCCTTCTATCCCTCCCCACCTCTTATCCCCTTCCCTTCTTTTTTCCTGTAGTACAAGATAGATTTCTATACTCCATTTTCTATATATCTTATTTTCTAGTTGCTTGTAAAATTTTTTTTTAATTCATTTTTAAAGCTTTGAGTTTCACATTCTCTCCCTTCCCACCTCCCCACCCACCCTCATTGAGAAGACTAGCATATTCGATATAGGTTATATGTGTGTAGTCATGCAAAACACTTCCATATCAGTCATGTTGTGACAGACTAATTATATTTCCCTCTATCTTGTCCCACTCTCTATTTATTCTATTCTCCCCTTTGACCTGTCCCTCTACCACCATGTTAGCTTCCTTCTCCCAGTCTGCTATCCCTTCTATTATTCCCCCTCTCTTATCCTCTTCCCTCCTGCTTTCATATAGGGTAAGATAAACTTCTATATCCAACTGAGTGTGTATGTTATTCCTTCCTGAAGCCCAGTCTGAAGAAAGGAAGGTTCATGTATTCCCTCTCACTTTCACCTTCTTGCCCAACATTGTAAAAGCTCTTTCTTGCTTGTTTTATGTGAGATGATTTACTACATTCTACCTCTCCCTTTCTCTTTCTCCCAATACACTCTTCTCAACACTTAATTTTATTTTTCTAGATACCATCCCTTCATATTCAGCTTACCCTGTGCCTCCCTCTATATATGCATATACATACATATACACATACACACACATATGTTCCTTACAACTATTGTAATTCTGAGGAAGGCCTCATGAGGTACAAATATGTCTTTCCATGTAGGAGTATAAACAGTTCAACTTTAACAAATCATTTACGGTTTCTCTTTCCTGTTCATCTTTTCATGTTTCTCTTGATTCTTGTATTTGAAAGTCAAATTTTCTATTCAGCTCAGGTTTTTCAACAAGAATGCTTGGAAGTCCTCTATTTCATTGAAATTCCATTTTTCCCCCTGAACTATCGTATTCAGTTTTGTTGGGTAGGGATTCTTGATTTTAATCCTATATTCTTTGGCCTCTGAAACATCATATTCCAAGCCCTTTGAATAGAAGATGCTAAATTTTGTGTTATCCTGATTGTGTTTCCAAAGTACTTGAATTTCTTTATTTCTGGCTACTTGTAATAAAATCCCCTTGAACTGGAAACTGAAATTTGGCTGTAGTATTCCTAAGAGTTTGCCTTTTGGGAATCTCTTTCAGGAGGTGATTGGTGGATTCTTTCCATTTCTATTGTACTATCTGGTTCTAAAATATCAGGGCAGTTTTCCTTGATAATTTCTTGAAAGATGATATCTAGGCTTTTTTTCTGATCGTGGCTTTCAGGTAGCCCAATAATTTAAGAATTATCTCTCCTGGATCCATTTTCCAGATCAGTTGTTTTTTCCAATGAGATATATCACATTGTCCTCTATTTTTTCATTCTTTTGGTTTTATTTTATAATTTCTTGATATCTCATAAAATCATTAGCTTCCATTTTCTCCATTCTGATTTTGAAGGAATTCTTGGACCTCTTTTGCCATTAGGGTTAGTATAATTTTAAAGGTGTCATTTTCTTCAGTATTTTTTTTTCATTTCCTTTATCAAGCTGTTGACTCATTTCTCATGATTTTCTTGTATCCATCTCATTTCTCTTTGCAATTTTTCCTCTATTTCTCTTGCTTGATTTTCAAAATCCTTTTTGAGCTCTTCCATGGCCTAAGACCAATTCATATTTTTCTTGGAGGCTTTGGATGCAGGAGCTTTGGCTTTGTTGTCTTTTTTTGGTTGTATGATTTGATCTTCCTCATTAACAACAATGTAAGAAAATTCCTCCTCACTGAGAAAGTAAAAATTCTTTTTACCTGTTTGCTAATTTTCCCAGTCAATTACTTAATGTTGGAGCTCTTTGTTAAATGGAGGACTCCAGAAGCAGCCTCCACTTCAACATTGGCTGTTACTGCCCTCGGTCTGGTTCCGGGGCTGGACCATGCTCCTTCTCAGCCAGGTGAGAGATCCTTCCCACTGACCTTCAAAGCTGTCTGGTGTTTGTGGGTTGAGAAGTCTGGAAATTGCAGCCACTACCAGCAATTCAGTCCCCTAAGACCTGCTAAAACTCCTTCCATGCTGATGTGGTCCGTGCTGAACTGTGCTCTGCTCCCATCCAGGTGCAAGAGACCCTTCCTGTCAACCTTCCAGATTGTATTGGGCTGGAAATCTGCTTTAGTTCATCATTCGGTAGCTTCTGCTGTTCCAGTATCTGTTCAGAGCCATTTTTTACAGGTTTTTGAGGGGTTTGGGGGGAGAGATCTAGCAGGTCCCCACTTCTACTCTGACATCTTGGCTCCACCTCTATAGAATATTTTGAGGAATAAATCAGGGGATAAGTAACAATTTGCTATTTGCTGGGGTTATTCAGTCATTTTCTCAGTCATGTCTGACTCTTCATGACCACATGAGGTTTCTTGAAAAAGATACTGGAGTAGTTTGCTGTTTTCTTCTCCAGTTCACTTTACAGATGAGGAAACGGAGGCAAACTGGATTAAATGATCTGCCTACGGCCACATACGTAGTAAGTGTCTGATGCCAGATTTGAATTCAGGAAGATGAGTCTTCCTGATAAATCTGACACTATCCATTGGACCACCCTATTTTTATCTGCAAATAGCAAAGTGTAGAAGTATTATGTGATGCAACACAAAGAACACTGGCCTTAGACTCAGGTGAGAGCTTCAAATTCTATTTCTGACACTCATTAGATGTATGACTATAGTCAAACCACTTAATGTCTTTGAGTCTCAGTATAATGCTACCTATAATATCTGCCTTACAAAGCTATTGTGAAGATAAAATGAGGTAATACCGTTAAAGGGCTTTATGAATCTCAAAAATATAGAAATGTCAGATATGATTCTCCAGTTTCAGGCTCTAGCTCTAATATTTACCAGCTTTATGATCTTAAGAAAGTGTAATTTCACCTCTGGAAGCCTTAGTGATCTCTTCTACAAAATAGGGATATTTTATTTAAAATTATTCTTATAACAGGAATTATTAATGTATAGTTTGAAAGTCACAAATATTTGAGTTTAAGTCTAACTTCTGATACATGGTAGCTGAGTGCCTGGGGACAAGTTACTTAACCTCTGGGTTTCCCAGCAACACTTTTAGAAGTTTTGCTTCTGAATTGTTGTAGGGGCAATTTTCACACCTGCAATTCTCCACACTGATGAAATCATAGTCTGGATCTTCCCTCCCAATAAAAACATATACATATGTATACACATAGACATAAACATAGACCTAAATACATATATACATATATATTCATGCATACATGTATATGCTTATGGGAATCATCTACCAAAGCATACTTAGGACCCAAATTAGTTTAACAGATTTGGTAATATACCAACCAAATTATCAAGGCATCCTATACATGCTTAGACAAAAAAAAAAGACTCCAAAATTCATCTAGAGGAAAGCTGAATAATCTATATAATCTGAATAAACTATTAAGGGAGAAATTAAATAAAAATAGAAATGAAGGGGACAAAGTAATTCCATACCTCAGATTTTATTTTAAAGCAATAATTATCTAATTTATTTGGTACTGGTTAAATAATAGAAAAGTATATCCAGGAAATAGAGTAGACAAGGAAGAGTCTGAAAAAAAATGAACTTAATAGCACATTATTTAATTAACCTAAATCATTTAGGACAGAACTCCTTATTTGACAAAAATTGTTAGAACTGAAACAGCAGCCTGTCAGAAATTAGGCTTAGATCAACATCTTATGCCATACTCTATAATAAACTCAAAATGGATATATAACCTGAATATTATAGTTAAATACTATAGTTAACAAAATAGAAGATAACTCTATCAGGATACCTGTCACTGTTAAGGGTGGTGGTGAAGGAGAGGGAAGTTAAATTCTAAACCAAACAAATGGAAAAGAAGTTTACAAAAAAACAGATCAGAAAATTTCCATTATTTGAATTCAAAAAGCTTTTGTATGAACATAACTAAGGTAATTCGGATAAGAAAGGAACCAGTCAACTGGAGAAAATATCTCTGATATGCGCCTGATACTCTGTTGTCTAAAAATATATAATCTAAAAAGTCATTCCCAAAAAGTAAAAGGAAGTGAATAAACCATCCTCAAAATCAGAATTACACTCCTAACAACCATATAAAAGAATGGGATAAAATAATATTAGAAGAAAAGCAAATTAAAACAAATCTGAGATTTCACTCTACACTCAGCCAATTGGCAGTAATGGCACAAGATGGGACTAATTAATGTTTGTAGGGAAAATTGGGAAAGATAGGCATTTTGGATATTCTTTGTAAAGCTATTGATTGGCCTGACTATTCTGGAAAGTAATTGGAGTTAGTGGAAAAAAGAAGACTCAGTGTCCATACCTAGTAATTCTATTGCTAAGCAGTTACCCAAACTAAGTCAATGATGAAAAGGAGATCCTTATATACACGGAATTATTTATAGCAGTACTTGTAGCATCAAATAACTGGAAACAAAACTGATGTCCATCAATTGGGGAATGGTTTAACAAATTGTAGTACAGAAGGAATGTGATGTAATAGTATGAATCTGATGGTTAGAGAGCATGGGAAGATTTACACAAACTGATTCAAAGTGATATAAGCCAAATAAGGAAAACGATATGATTACAACAACCTGAAATAAATAACAATAACAGCAAAAAACATTAAAATTGAGTGCTGCAAAATGTTAATGATTAATATTGGTCTCAAATAGAAGATATAATAAGGCATATCTCCATCCTTTGAGTGTAGTGATACCAACTGCAAGTGATACCAGCACTTTTGATATGTTGGTTAGTTTTGCTGCATTGTTTTTCTTTTTCTTTTTTAATTCTTACCTACAATGTTCAACTTCTGGGAGGGAAAGGGATAAAGGACATGTTAGGAAAAATAAGTGATATAAAAACAAAAGTTATTATTAAATAAATTCAAAAAGCCTTCATTTTGTTTGGAAATCTAAAGGAATTATTTTCATTCATTTGATCATGTCAAATATATACATTAAGATTGATATTTAGTAGGTCTTAATGGCTCTCAGTGTATTCTTTCCTTTAAGCTTTGACTTTAGGATGTCAGTCTCTTGATATATACATCTTTACCTTCTTTCTCTTTGATTGACTAATGCTTGAGATTTCTTGCCTAGAGAAAGCCAAGTTATTATATGACAGTATTTATAAGTGGTTTGATCTCTGGTTTCAAACCCACAGTCTTCAGTTTCTATTCTGGCTTTGGTGCACATTAAGAATTTCACACTTAAAAAGTACTACTCATATTTTGACATCATTGCATAAAGTTCTTACATGATGAAGTAGATTTTTTAATGCTTTTCAGTGCTTTTTTAGCGCTTTTCAGTGGAGACATGAAACTTGATATCATTCATATATACTAAAGGATTATTACAATGTTTTCTTAGGAATGCCTT
Source organism: Bettongia penicillata ogilbyi (assembly GCA_023548195.1). Taxonomy (NCBI): domain Eukaryota; kingdom Metazoa; phylum Chordata; class Mammalia; order Diprotodontia; family Potoroidae; genus Bettongia; species Bettongia penicillata. The sequence continues at coordinate 361,591 of JAJHZJ010000193.1, read as the reverse complement.
TGACTTAACCATCATAGTCATTACTATTAAGGAGAGATGATAATGGAGTTAAGAGATGGTTTAACTACTGTAGGTTTATATTATCACTCTGGAAGATGTCATATTTTATGTCAATTGTTTTTGACATTTCATACTATATATATATAGTATAAAATGTGAAAAATTAGACACTAAAATTCTCACTATGTTTTCATCTTTTTTGTTTTTAACTTTTTTTTGCAATACATGAGTATAGAACTGAGTCAAAAGTTATATAATAATCAATAAAGGTAGTATAGATGTTATGGTGTTTTTGAATGGCTTAGCTATTAATCATCAAATCAATAGTAAACTGTTTTTTTACACTTGTGACTTTTTGGCACATAGTTTTGGTTCCTTATTTTTTATATTGTTTTCTTATATATTTCTAGCTTTTTAAAAGTGATATAAGCCATCAATGTTTTGTATGAAGTTTATAAACATGTAATAAGCCTATATATCTGGTATCATAATAATACCTATGTCAGGCACTGTGATAAGTGCTTCACAAATATTATTTCAACTGATACTCATGACATCCCTGGGAAGGAAATACTATTATTATCCCCATTTTATAAATGAGGAAATTGAGCCAAAATGAAGTTAAATGACTTGCCCAAGGCCACACAGACAGGAAATATCTGAGGACAAATGTGAACTCAGATCTTCCTGTTTCCAGGTCCAGAGCTCTATTTACTGTGCCATCTCTTTGTCTGATGGATTTTTTTTGTTTTGGCAATAAATATACAATGACTTCTGTTAAGGAAGATGGACTCAGACTTGCATTATGAAAGGAGCTCATTAAGTGCTTTGACAGTAAGCCATACAATAGTATGAAGCATCTGGATATTATACAGAGCTGCTCAATTCTAGTTTTTAGTTTTGCAGAGAATCTAGAGGTTTCATCATTCCTTTGAAAGAGTCGTTTCTTTGTTCATTAAATGAATGATTCACAAGTTTTAAATTTCATATATGATCCAACTTGTACTCTCATATTATTGGACTTCTTTTGGTCAGAGAGATAAGTAATTTTCCATATCCTCTTTTGGGGTTATTTTATCTCCCGGAATTTCTCTTCCCCTTGAGCCTCAATAGTATAGTTTTATGCTTGGTTTTATTCTTGTTGAATTATTTTATTTTATATTTTGGTATGATTTATGTCCTTGTGTCATCTTGAATCTTTGACTTTTGATTTAAATTGTTGATTAACAGCATATGAATTTTTTGATGCTTTTGTTTTCCAGATTCTCTTCTTCATGTTTCTTTTTCAGTGCCATTAACTGGACAATACAGTGTGCAATTTTTATACTATATGAACTAGCCAGACATTGATGTCATCTTCCAGCATATTTCCACGGGTCTTTGAGAGTTTTCTTAAACCACTTCTGCCACCATGCATTTGATATCTGTCCTTTGAAACCTGACAAAAATAATCAAGGCAGTCATACAATCTGCTCTGGTCAGGGCACTTACTCTGGGTTGTAAACAGAGGTCCCTTGTGTTTATACATATATTTTGGTTGGGATACTTCCAGTGAAGCCAAGCATACACCTTGGTCCCTTCTACTGGTCCTAGAATCAGCTCTCCAATGGTACATGTGCCACAGTCTCTTGCTTAAGGCATTGCATGGTCAAAGGCTCTTGGTTGGTCCTTTTAACAAGAAATCCATGCAAAAGATAATTGACCATTGAGCAAAAAAAAAAGGCTGGACTTTAAAAAAGAAGACTTTTTTTCTGCTTTCACTTTCTTCCTGATGGTCCAGCAATTTGAGAATCTTTGAGCTCTCCCTCAGATTTCTATGGAGGGTAGAAAGAAAAGGACCTTGCTCCCCCTGTCAGCTAAGGCAGCTATGTAAATATAAATAGTGAGAATATTTATGTTGGTGAGTTAGAGATCACATCTAGGATCCCTGGCTGCTTCCACAGTTTTGTCTTTCTTTTCCTTAGCAAAATTGACTAGACAGGAATTCAGACATGGTTGTTCCCAGTCTTGAAGATGACTTCACAATTTCAAGATGCTGCAAGTTCCTGATTCCTAGTGCTGGTTTTCTAGTAAGAGTTTATAGCTGCAATAGCTTCTCAGAGGTAAAGCTGACCACCACTAGGAGGATACTATAGATGAAAGCATTAAAGCCAAAGTATGATAATAACTTGTCGGAAGATATGGTTCTAGAGTGAATTGCTTGAAAAGTGCCTATCTGAGATAAAAATGATTGATTTTTAAAAATGTTTAAAACATCAACTTCCTGAGAAGAATGTAATATGTAATGGGTTACTGTATTATATTTTAAATATGTATTAATGCAAGCTTCTGAGTCTTTTGTACTTTATGTCTTTCTTTTATGGAGGAAAAAATAAGTATCCCATATATAAGTATATACTTTGTATATTGAATATCTTTTTAGAAGAGTTCTTGTTAATTCTTTTTGAGGAGATTTGAGGTATAGGTCAAATATAGGCTTTGTTTTAGAGATTCCCTCCCTCATTGCAAGTTCTACTCTGGGTTAGGATATAACAAGCCAGACAGTTCAAGAAAACACACACACACACACACACACACACACGCACATGCACACACACACACCCCTCTTTTTGGGGGTTAAGTTTACCCCAGATGCAAAGATGTTGTCAACATAAAATAACTGATTAATGTGTTTTTCAGCATTGCATTACATGTTTTAGGTCATACACATACATTAAATGATTAATAAGATGTTTTGCTTCAACTACCTCTTTAGTTTGGAAGACATATTAAGTTCTATTTAGGAGAGGTGAAAATAGATTTAAGGCATAGCAAAACCATAATGCTTCCCTGAAAAAATGCAGCATTTTATATTAATCATCCTTGACTTTATTGTCTTGGGGGTATGTTTTAAATAGAGTTTTCCAAGTGGAAATTAACCACTCTTAGGCTGCATATATACACATATTACACATTACATTACACACATATGTCTCTATTTGCATGTGTGTATGCATATGCATGTATATACATGTATATGCATGTATATGTATATATTCATTATATATACATATATGTATTATATATATATATTTGCAGTATGTGATTAATTGAGTGTGGAACTAAGTCAAAGGCTTTGGGAAAATCAGTAAAGGAGCTATAATACAATGGTACTTTTTAATCATTAATTTTTATACACTTGGGACTTTTTGGCAAATCTGTTTTGTTTCTCAGCCAATATATTATTTTCTTGTGTTTATAGATTTCTTTTAGTGAAACAAGCTAAAAACACAGTGTACAAAATACATAAACATTCAATTTACCTATATTTGGAAAGGTTATTTACCCTCAGCTGTAGTAATATATATATGACATCATCTACTTAGAAATGGAGGATCAAATTGACATTTGAAAACAAGCTGATAAAATGCTTGGTTCATATTTATGTTTTATTATAGAGTATTTTAGCCAATATTATTGTGTTTTATATAGCTCCATCTATTTACAGCTTAGTATAAATATAGAGTTTCATTCTCTCCCCTTGAGACAAGTATTCTGTCATTAATTATATTAATAGTACACAGGCTGTTGCTCATCTGATGGAACTTGTGTTATCATTGTGTTGGACTTCTTACAACTATATAAACAACCAGAAAATTTTCCATATCCTCTTTCTCCAGGGTTTTTTCATTGCCTTTGATTTGTTTTCTTTTCATGTTACTGTAGTAAGATATTTGATTGATGTCGAGTTGTTTATTTTGTTCTTTTCACTGTTTTTATACTTTGTATCATCAAACTATTTAATTTTTGGTTTTAATTGCTTATTAATTAATTTTTTGGAATCCATCGTACAAGTTTCCTCTCTACTTTCTTTAATAAGGTGATATAATATGGTGTTCAAGTTTTCTACTGTGTGTGCCAGCAAGATATTGATGTAATTTTCTGATGCCTTTCTATAGCTCTTGATAGTTTTCCCAAGTCACTTCTTTCATGGTGGCATTTTTCCTCTGTCCTTAGGAGAATTTGTTAACACCCCTCAATAACATGGAAATTAACAAATAGCACTTACTTCGCAGGACTGTTGTGAGGCTCAAAGGAAATAATATTTGTAAAATGTTTTGCAAATCTTAAAGCACTGTATAAATGCTGAGTATTGGTTTTAGACAGTTGATAGTCTGAGATCTAATCATGCCACTCAGTTCTTGAATAAACTTCAATGATTTCCTATTACTTCTAGATTAAAACATGGACTCTAGTTTTTAAAACCCTTCAAAACCTGGCTCCACAATATCTTTCTAGTTTCATTAGATGATGTTCTCCCTCCTTTAAACCTGAATGCTATCAAACTGGCCTTCTGTCTCTTTCATCTCTATTTGTTCCTTTGTTCTGCCTTGCCCCCAGGTCTGGAATTCACTCCTTCCTCATATTTTTGACTCATGGAATCCATGTCTTCCTTAAAAACAGAGTTCAGGTACCTTCTTGCACATGAAACAATTGTTAGGTCTCCCAAGGTACTGATGTCCTCTCCCCCTAACTAACTTCTATTTAACTCTCATGGATTTATGGTTTACTGGTTGATTGGCTGAAGTGACTATAGTACCCAGATCTTATCACTACCCTTTGTTGTTAGGTTTCCCCCCCAGCCACCCATTGGAGGTAGAGTGGGGAATTCATCATAGAATCTCCATTCAAGTAAAGTTTCCAGATGGCTATGCTTTTTTGGGGACTTTTCCATTATTTCCTCATTCGAGTTTTCTTCCCTGTACTGCCCCCACACATCCATTTAATTTCCTTTTGTGTGTTATCTTTGTCCATTAGATTGTAAACTCCTTGAGAGCAGGGACTATATATTTTTGTATTTGTATCCCTAGCACATGAAACAGTGCCTGCCATATTATAGGTATTTAATAAATATTTGTTTGTTGACAGATGATATTAAGTGACTTCAGCATTTTTCAATTTTCCTTCTTCAGATTTTAGTAACTGCTTGATTTTATCTCTTATTTTACCTAACCCACATATGTTACTGTTGTTTTCGTTGTCATTGTCATTTTATGATTTCCCTGCTCTGGTTGGCAATATATTATGTAACGTGGATCTGAGTACTCACTGACAAAGCCAGTATGATGCCCTTGCCCATAACTATGGGATCTGTTTATAATTTTATTGCTATAAAATACTGGCAAATTATGTGAATATCAATGCCTTCAATTGTTTTCATCTGTTTGCCCATTTTGTGTATACTAGTGGTCAGCTCCAAGCGCAGCAAAGCATTTCTACAAGTAAGCTGGTGTGTATCGACATATTTTGCCTTCCTGTAGTTCCAGAACTCATAGTTGTACCATTTATTGCACTGTCATTTGTGACAAACTGACCATAGTAACAGTTTCAGTAGGGCTAGTTTGAAATTTTATACTGTCCCATCTATTTCTTAGATTCATCAAAGTAGTTAGACCAGATCTAGTGATCTGTGGGATCACTAGAACCCAGCTGGTCAGCATTTCAGAGTTCTAGGCCTTCAGACCAAGTATAGCTATCACAGGGCAACTAGAATCCATACAATGCATTACCCTGTCTATCACTCCTTCAATTTGTCATTCTTACCTCTTCTACCCACCTGATAGCATATTAAATGGATTAGACTTTTAAGAACAATTATCATCAATACAATCTCAGGTCATTGGTAGTAATTTTTATACTTTCACAGAAGAGATTCTGAATGACTGTAGAAGTGATGTTTTCAGAGTCAGACTGAGGTTCTGGGTAGTAAAACTAGCCTAGGTTCTGCTTATGTCCCTGAATCTGTGTGCAACAAGTTGCATACTCCTGCTATTTGACATGTAGTTTACATAAACAAGTCAGTAATGGAATCTTAGATAAACAGGTGTGTTGATTGCTACATCAGGGAAAGATTTTATCCCCATGTATCACAAACCAAAATTATCTAATAAATGGTGCTTTGATTTATTCATGCTACCAGTGAACATTCTGTATGGTCTAGAGTAGTGGCGGAATCATTGCTACAGCAAATGATAATCCAGAAATATTTTCCACACCGTCCATGTGGTGAGGCATACCTCTGCCCACATCCCTACTTTGAGGGCTACTAATGTATAGCCTCGCTGTATACTTGAAGTAAGCAAGGTAAATCCACAGTGCAGAGAAACATCTAAGTTCTTTCCCTTTTGTAGTCATAAACACTTAATTTTCCTGTACCACAATCATCCTTTATGTTTAGCAGAAATAGGCAAAAGCTCTCTATGTCAGTAATTCCTCTCCAGTGAACTAGAATGGTCAAGAACTAAAAAATAAAGAAAAAAAATTCACAAACCAAATAGAAAAAGGGACTGTGCTTCTCCATAGACTCAGAAGCTAATCTTTAATCTCATATAATGAACATCTTTGGGATTTGTTATCTATGCCATTAAATATTATGCATTTCCTCCACCCCCATTTTTAGCCTGTGGGTTCTGACAGAAGTGTTAGCATTTGGAATGCCAGAAGGGTTTTCAGTGACTTTAGCCTAGGAATGTTGCTGCAACTCTTGACTCAGATTTCTCTCTAACTATGTATATAGATTGTAAAATAACTTTAAAGAGGATAGAATTAAATTATGATCTGGTGGTTTCTTTTTCCTTTCTAGCTCCAAGATCATTTTTATGTAATACCTATTTTTTAAAAATACAGTAATCAATAAATGCTGTGCTTCCCATTGAAGATGACATCCCTGGCCAGATGTCAGCAGGATGCATACTTTGAGCTGTCCACGTGTTGTGGTGCTGGATTTATGCTGAGCCATTTATTCTGTGCTGCCCATGACCAACAGCAAGCACCTGCAGGGCAGCTGACTGGAGTGTGGGGCTGCAGTCAGCAGCCAGGGAACAGAGCTGGGCTATTCTGTCTTTTTTGCAGCAACAACCTCTGACCTTGGTCTTACCAGGATCATATTCTGGGAACAGAGAATATAAATAAAATGAGAATAAATATAATGTATATATAAATATAGTAAAATAAAATGTGTATAAAAATAGAATATTAGAGCTGGAAGAGACTCTAGAGACTATCTAGTACAATCTCTTCATTTTACAGATTATGAATCTGAGACTGAGGGAGATGAAATGATTTGATTACAGTTCCAGATGGTAGAAAATTCAGGACTAAAACCCAGTCTTCTTGTTCCCCAATTTTAGTACTCTTTTGCTAAGCTATGCATATTAATGAATATTTAGAGATTCTTATTATTTATTCAATAGAAATATAAATTTTTGTCTAAACCTACTATTTCCCTTTTTCATAGAAAACTTTAATAAACATTAAATATTTTCCAAATAAGTTATAATAGGAAGTACTACTTAAAAGATACTATAGTATAGGCACATCACTAAAAATATAAGTGAGCTGTTTACTAACTATTGATTTACAAAAACACTTCCACTTCTCACCATCAATAAGTTCAATCTACATATTTAGGATAGTTAGACAATAGGAATTCAATCTGGGAAGAATATTAGAAACCATCTAGTACAACACCTTCATTTTATAGATAATGCTGAAGTCAAGCAGAATTAAGTGACTTGTCCAAGGTCAGACAAGCAGTCAATAGCAAAGTCAGACTTCCAACATGGCTTCTTCATAACTTGCATTTGATACCTCAAAGCATAAAGATTTCTGTCCAATAAAAACCCTTAGGTCATACATATTCTTTTCCAAATATGTGACTTTACCCGTTGTTACCCTGTTCTTTTCTCTGAGGCAGACCCCAGGCTAATCCAGCAGTGAATTATTAGATTCTTTTTATCTTCCAGGCTTCATGTCTGGCTTAAAACACCAAAAAAGGATAACCATATGTCATGCCATCATTTACTATACAAACTGATGAATACTTGGGCTTTATCTTATAGGGATTTGCTGGGGATTTGTTCATGGAGTAAGGGGTATTTGGTAATACATGTGGGATCCAGCTTAAGCAAAGTAGAAAGGAAATAGCTCTTCCCTTATCTCTTCTATAGGTCATGTTACCCAAAGATATACAAATATTTTTAAAAACTCATAAGACTGTTAGGTGATATATTTTGTCCTTGGAGGAAGAAGTTGTTAAAATTTATTTTAAATTTAAGGTGAGCTTAGATTTTAGGACACCACTTTTCTATTTTTAGGAGGTGTGTGTGTGTGTGTGTGTGTGTGTGTGTGTGTGTGTGTGTGTGTGTGTGTTAAAGATTAGGAGGGATAGGAGAATGAATTTTGAGAGTAGAGAGGTGATTGGAACACACATTTTAGCCAAGGCCAAGATGAGAGCCAGGGCTGGGTACTTATTATTTGTTGTGCCCTAATGGGAATCTTTTTCCCATCTCTGCTCTGAAAGTCAGTGAATGTCCATCGTCAAGCATAATATAAGGAAAGGAAGTTAGCCTGTTGAGATTTCATCCAGAATCTGGTAGGAGCATGTGAATAGTAAATTCAGGAGAAGTCTATTTTTAGTGTCAGTTCATATAACCTTAAAAAAAAGCAATGGATGAGGAAATCCTTTTAGAGGAGTTGGTGGAGCAATCAATTTTACTGAAACTGGACATATACGTTGGAAAGAGTACTGCCTCTGGACTTGGGTTTAAATCTGATTCTGTTACTACTCGTGTGACCTTGGGCCAGTCGCTTAAATTTCCAAGGCTGAAGTATTGAAAAGAATCCAAAATTCTTTTCAGATCTGAATCTATGGCCAGCAATACTTGGATAATTTTTATGTTGCACAAAGATGTGGTAGAATGGAAAGCAGTCTAGTTTCAAATCAGACTTTTGTCATTTGCTAATTAGTTAAGTTTAGGCAAATCATTTAATGTCTTTGAGTCTCAGTTTCCTTATCTGTAAAATAAAGATCTTTCCTAACTCAAAATTCTTTGATCTTATTTTATGACTCAGGGACCAGAGTCACTGGGACCTCTAGGAGAAATTAAGAAACAATTGTCAGGTCAGAGAAAGAGGTCTGAGGCTGGAAGAGAAATATTGAAAAGACAGATAAGGAAGGAGGTTTTTTATTTAGGAAGATAGGATGCAGATAGTGTGGTATAATGGGAAGATAACTGGAATTTGGAGACCAAAAGCATGTGTTAGAGTTCCACGAATACCAGCAGTATGACCTTGTATAACTTCTCTTGATCTCAGTTCTTGCTTCAAGATCATCTCAAAGATTCTTTCCAGATCTAAATTTGTGAATCTTTTATCCTATGAAAGATAAAACTCCTTCAGGTTAATTGCCTGTAAGTCTACACTGATTGAGGGAGGTGACTGTAAACCTTATTAATCCTGCAGGGGAATTCAGAGAGAAGATAGTCACTGTAGTTTGGAGGACCTTGGGGTTAGATTGGGGGAAGCATGTTAGAGCAGTGGGAAAGTAGGTGGGAGATTGGAGAACACTAACTCACCTCGAGCCTTCCTAAAGGGCATCTCCATCAGAGAGAAAACTAGAATTTAACTTAGCATCTCATTAAGATAGGACTTGACTGACTGATTTCATGAAGACCGCAGGAAGATAAGGAAGAACTATATTCTCTCTAAAACTAATGCAGAAGTAAGATTCATTTACATATATATATATATATATATACATATACATATATATAGTGTATGTATATGTGTATATATATGTGTATGTATGTGTGTGTGTGTATGATGACCCTAAAAGTATCCACTTGTATATTTTCTGTTAGAGCTCTCTTCTACTCTAAAGTATAATGTGGAGGTGCGATGGTGGCAGAAAAGCTTTATTAGTTGGGGGGGGGGGTCCTATTGAACTGAAAAAAGAAATTGAATGGTCCCACATTCTTTCTAAAGTCCTATATAGCAAATTATGAGGTACCGATCACCAGTTGACTTCCCATCTCTCATCAGGTGACTAATTTTGCATGGCAACAGTAAATCTGAAAATTGTTTACTAAGGCACGAAAGAGCTGTGAGTTACAGGAGTTCATGAAAATTGTTTACTAAGGCACAAAAGAGCTGTGAGTTACAGGAGTTCATGAAGTATCTACATTCCTAATGGTTAAGTGGTCAGAGGTTTGGAACAGACAGTTCAAAGAATAACAGGATAATTTCTGTAGAGCAGAAAGGTACCTAAGTAGTCATACAATCAAATATCCTCATCTTATTTATGAAAAATTAAAAAAAATACATTAATAAATAAATAAAATCTCCTTGAGGGCAAGGACTGTCTTTTGCCTTTTTTATATCCCCAGTACTTTTAGTATTTGGCAGATAATAAGTGCTTAATAAATGCTTATTAACTGACTAATTGAAAAATAGAGGCCCAAAGATGTTAAGCTGCTGACTGTGTGAGCCTGGGCAAACCATTTAATCACTGTTTGCCTCAGTTTCCTCATTTGTAAAATAGGGATAATACTAGCCCCTACCTCATAGGTTAGTGAAGTCAAATGAGTCAAGCACTTTGCAAACCTTAAAGTCCTATATAAGTGCTAGTTATTATTATTATTTACATTGATACTACTTAATAATTAAATGACTTGCTTAAGGCCACACAGGTAATAATTGGCAGAAAATGGATTCAGAACCCAGTTCTTCTGATTCCCAGTCCATACTATCTCTGACAATCCTAGTTCTTTCAATGTACTTGGATTTATTCTTTCCTAAAAATAATTATATCAATGAAAAGAAGGGTTAGGTGCTATTTTCCCTGTGTCCTCTTCTGCAGAGAGGTAGTAAGAATTCACTTCAGAAGAGATAGTGACAGGCAAAACCCTACAGGAGTACTAGTGAGCCAAGTCTTGTACCTTGCTGATGGAAGAAAAGTGGGGTCATAGACTCTACTCTGACCTTGATGATTTGGTAAGAAGGAGAAAACAAGTCCATACATCTGTGACTTGCACATTACCACTCCTCTATAAACTGGCACATTTGTTTTCATGAGTTCCCTGAGGAAGAGGGAGATGAAGTGACTCACTCGTGTTGAAATGGCTAGTGTGGCTGGAGGCAGAATTTCAACAGAGATCTTCCTGACACCACACTTTATCCAATATGCCTCACTGTTAGAGGGAGATGAAATGAGGGGAAAATAAGACGGAGCAGAAAGTCAGCTCAGGCTATTTTCATTGACTATAAGTTACTAGAAGGCAGAGACTGTGTTTTTGGATTTCCAGTGTCTAGCAGAGAAGACCACTATAAATGCTTAATGATTGATTGAGTTCAACAGTTATTTGCTAAATATATACAGAACTTTTGTTTTTCTGGACAATGAAAGAGACAACCCATGCCTCAGTATCAACTACAACCCATGTATCAACTACATGGTGATCAGCAGAGTGATAAATACTGGAGATTATGCAAAACAGGAGAAGATAATGATCTTTTCCCACAAGGAGATTATCACCTGCCAGAGTAGGAAATCTGTTCTGTTGGTCTTCATGGCCAAAAAATTCATTGCCTAGTGGCTACCCTTCTGGGGATACACTTCTCCATACTCATCTGGCTTAGCCCATGGGCAACAGAAACTTTCTTCTGCCAGGACTGCTCTCAAAGCTTTTGTAACTTGTCAGGGCCTTCCAGAGTTTAGTCTGCTAGTATAGCCTTCCGGATATGAGGGTCTTGTCCAAGCTACCATGAACATCAGAATAGGATATTTTGTGGAGGTAGGAAATTGATATCAAATATGTAATTGAGCAATATTTGGGATGAATATATTTTCAAGGCCTGGAAGTCAAAATACAAGACCTCTTTTTCCCTAACTAATGTAGAACTTCTGGTCACACTATGCTAATAGAAGAAAGCTTTGGCTCAGATTATTAAAATCATTGCATAATGTACCCAGCTGGGTTTGGCCTGTGGTTCAGCTTCTAGTGGCAAGGTTCTCTATTGCCATGTGGCTCTGTTATACTAACCCAGGTGGCAGGTCTCCTGTTGGGAATGGGGTCATGGTCTGCCAGGATGCAGTTGGCAGTGTGGAATGGCAAGCAAACAAAACACAGCTCATCAGAAGCTAAATGTATTGATCTGGGAAAGAAAGAAGAAAAAAATTACATACCCCCCCCATATATATATATATATAATATGCATATATACATATATGTAATATGTATATATACGCATATATATTTTCTTCTTTTTTCATTATATATTTCCCTATAAACTTTTTCTTCCTTAGTTTCTATTATATAATATGTATAATCTTACATATACACATATGTGCATATAATTTATTGCTATGAAAAACAACTACACTAAGAGTTTGTATTTTAAAATTTGTGACAGGAGCACAGATTTGTATTTAAAATATCATGGAGTAATTTTAGCTCTTGCTGTCCCTTTTCTTCTGAGCTTGTATTTAAACATCAGAGTCATCAGTTTTAGGACTTGGCCGTAGCCTATTTTCCTTTTAATGTTAGATAGAGTATTCCAGAGCACCTGAATTTGAGATGTGGGAGCCAAGGGAACACACTATTTTGGGTCTCAGTATCTATATAAAGATGTACAGTGAAACGTTGAGTTCCAATTTGATCTCAGAGATTCAATACTCACTTTGGATAATGAAACTTGAGATTCCTTCATTTTTAAACTAAGCATTCTTAAAAGGTAGCAGACATGGATATGAGTGTGAGTTGTGTGACACATTCTATGACATCCAGTATTTGCACTGGGTTGTTTATACATTACATTTTACTCTGGCTTCAATTTTCTTGTGCTTTATTACTGAATTTTAATGGTTTCTTTTTGAGTTAGCTCATTGTTAAAATGTGTCACTTCAAAATTTTTCCAATTCCTATTTGTATTTGTGGTGTCAAATATCAAAGACAATTTAGTACATAAGTTATCCTTTAGTAATCTGGGCACATTTTGCAAGCTATATGGTTGTTATTACTGTGATATTTCTAGATGGTGCAAAAAGAACTTTGTTAATAATAACTATGAAATGATAGAAATGACTGTGCATGAGCAATAGCCAATTTTAAAATGTAAATAAGTCATTTATTTTAAAAAATACTAAACATATTACTTTACTGTTAATCATGGCTATTGTATATATGTATAATACAATTTCACTTAATCAAGTTAATGTGGAATTGAGGAAAGAAGTTTATTTTTTTTGCTTTTCAATATTTAATGTAGAGTTTTTCAATTCTCACCACGACCTTGTGAGAACATTGATTCCATGGACTGCAGGAATGGAGAATTTTAAGAAGTCTTAAGCTAGCAATTCTAGAATTTAAAATTTTTATATTTCTACATTAAAACCAACTTCAATCTTAACTCACAGCAACTATATGCCTGTTTGCTTCTGTTTTTCTGGTAATGCTGTTTGAAAAAAAACATAGTTAATAAGATGTCATGGATTTCTAGATTGAAGGAGTCTTAGAGATCAACTAATCCAACAGCTTCATTTTTAGATGAGAAAATGAGAATTTAGATGAGGAAAATGTGCCATTTGAAAATTTGTTCCAATGAGTGCTGTATTTATTGTGTCAAGTATCAAAGACAATTTAGCATATGTTATCTTTCAGAAATCTGGGCACATTTTGCTTGCGTATAAATGACTGTCAAATTTGGAGCTATTTAGTAGCTTAAACAGTGAAATTTGGAAGTGACTGCCTATGACCAAGCAGATAGTAAGCACCAGATCTGGGATTTGAACTCAGGTTCTCTCACTCCTGCTCCAGTTCTCTTTTCACAATAGTAAATCTGCTTCTCTTTTAATCCCATGTCCTCACATGTCTGTGAAATATACTACAGTATGGTCATTCTTAAAATAAAAACAAAACACATCCTCCATACATATCAGAAAACTACATGCATCCTCCAGAAAAAGACTTCTTGAAATGAGATTCTACATCTGACTTTGACAACTTAAAACACCTTTCAGTAAATTACTAAGAAACTATGAACAGCAAAGAGTAATTATAATTTCTCCACAGAAGCCTCTAAAATGCAGATCGAATAAATTGACTGAATACTTAAACCTGTTTAATTTTGGAATCAGCTCCATTTTTGAAATAATCTACACAAAGAGACAGCTGAAGCATACAGTCATGTTTAATGTCAAGCAAGTTTAAACACTGAATCAAATTTGATGCAACTATGTTTGCATATTGAGGAATTAAAAGGGAATAAAGTTAAAATTAAACTGAGAGATAACCATAAAGGACATCTATAATATTGGAAAATTCAACATATATGAATATATGCTTATATAAATCAATATACATAAAGGTATTTTGTAAACTATAACATGCTACGGGAATATGAGCTGTTACTACTACTATTCCTACTACGATGATTGTATATACATACGTGTGTACGTGTGTGTTTAGAGAATAGTGAGTGATACAAAGTATGAATCTTTGGATTCTTCTAGTTCTGTCAAATAGAAGGAATGAAGGAACAAGAATTTACTAATAACCTATTATATGCCAGACAATATGCTAAGAATTTTATGAATACTATATCATTCGATCCTCACAACAGTCTTCTGAGGTAGTTACTATAATTATCTACATTTTAAAATTGAGGCAACTCAGTGGTACAGTGGATAGTACACTGGATTTAGAATCGTGAAGGCTCATCTCTCTGAGTTCAAATCTGTCCTCTGACACTTACTAGCAGAGTGACCTTGGGCAAGTCACTTAACCCACTTTGCCTCAGTTCCTCATCTATTAAATGTGCCAAATAAGAAAACAGCAAGCCACTGCAGTATCATTGCCAAGAAAACCCCAAATGGGAAGAGTTGGACACTACTGAAATGACTCAAAAACAAGGGTAGTTGAGACAGAACTTAGGGAACTTGACCAAGGTCCAATTGCTGGTGTCTGAGGCAATTGAGTCTTCCTGAGTCTTCCTGACTCTAGACCCAGAACTCTATCCCTTGCTCCATCTAGCTACTTTTAGAGTACATGACCCTGGGAATGGTAACCATTATTCCTAGAAAAATAAACAAGTATATACATTCTAATCCATTCACAATATAAAATGATTTTGATGTCAAAATGATCAAATAGACATATTTCCTTAAGGTACTGTGACCAAGCCACTATGGATTGAATTTCTGGCATGGCATGTTTGGAAGAAGAACTGATACTAAACTTGTCTAAGTGCCTGCTTCCCTACCACATTATAAAAATATACACTTAAATGGGAAATCGAAACACTGCCCATTATCCCTGTCACAACACAGGAGCGATTCTCTACTTCTCTTGACACAACTGACAGATTGACAGCTGCTTGCAAAGACACCGAAGACAAGAAGGACAGGAGCAGAGCACCTGTTGGATTGTTTAGGACCCCATTTGCTTTCCAGTGAGAGTATTCATTCACTCTCATAAGCATCAAATTTTGTACACAAAACAGTTCCCATTTCACTGTTGTTTGGATGGACAGGAAAGGATGGAAAACAGATGCTTAACACTAGGTTGCATCTCTGATAAAAATGAAAGAATTTATAAAATTTTATCTAGAATATACAAAGGTTTTGAGATAGAAGAGACCTTAGAGATCATATATTCAAACCCTTTCATTTTCCCCATGAAGGAACTCAATCCTGGAGAGTTTAAGGGACAGCACAAGGTCACCCGGGTATTAAAGTAAGAGCAGAATCAGGACCTGATTCCACGTCCTCTAGGTCCAGGGTTTTCTACTGCATCATGTTGCTTTCTTGGAATGCATTTTTGAAATTATAAATTTTAATTTAGGAATTTTGAAGCATCTTCTTGAATTTGTATTTAGTTACTAGTTTAAGCAGTTGATCCATTCATATTTTAGGTGTAGCATAGCCTTAAAGTTAAGGAAGAATCACAAAGGGAGAAAATCAGATGTAAGACCATGACATACCATCTTGCTTTGCCAGAAGGGATTGGCCTCCCTCTTGCTGGGATCTTCAAAGGGGAAGAAATATGAAATCAAACACAGCTAAGACTGCTTACTAAGAAGACAGACTACCTCTATAGGAATTGTCTGAGTACTGTAGTAGAACCTGGTGAAGTTAAATTACCTGTTAAAATCTGCAGTTTTCCTTCTTGTGTGACTGACAAAGGAAATAGTTCTAAAGCTAGTTCATAACTTTGGTCATAATCTTTCCTTACTGGACTCCAATGTGACCACCAATGTGAGGTTAAACCTCTTCGGCCATCAGTCAACCAAAGTAAATAATATTTACTAAGTGTACTATATGCAAGGCCCTATTATAAATTCTGAAGACACAAAATAAAAACAAATTAAAAAAACCCCAACAAAATAGCCTTTATTTTCAAGGAACTTACATGTTTCTGGGAGCACACAGCATATAAGTAAGATAGTATGCCAGAGAGTAGGGAGTAAAGGGGAGAGAAGGGGAACAAAGGGTTCCAGGAATATCTGGAAAGGCAGAGAGTCTCTCTGCCAGTTGGAGTGATTAGGGAAGGGTTCATGGAGGAAGTGACACTTGAGTTGAATTGCATTTTAGGAAGTTAGGTTCACCTTTCCCTGTTATTTTGAGTTCATAAATTAAAATATCAAAGTTGATTTCCCCCCTGATTTATATTGTGTTCAGCTCTTTTTCCCCATTAGAGGAAAAAAAAATTCTCACTACCTATTAAACTAGCAAAAAATAAATAAAAATGATAAATTTCAATGCTTTTGGGGCTCTGGGAAAAACAAGTATGCACAGGTTACTGGTGATTATGCAAATTAGTTCAGTCTTTCTGGAACAGAATCTGGCAATACACAACAAGAGCCGTAATACTAGTTGTACCCTTTGACCTAAAAATCTCACTGTTAGAAATATGATATGTCCGAAGGAAATAATTAAAAATTTAATATTTTTTCACAAAATTTTTTTTTGTTGTACTTCTTAAAAAAAACCCTGTGAATTATCTAAGTTCACAATGTTTGGTAATGGCTCTACAGATTGTGATATAACAGTTCAATGGTATATTTTATTGTCGCAAAGAAAGACAATTATGAAGATTATACAAATCATAGAAGATCCTCAAGCAAGACCCTAAAGTGACAAAGCCACTGATGGAGTAAACAACAGCTGCCAAAGCAATTAACATAAAAGTTTTGTAGTCAGCATGACAGAGATCTGGAGGTCTCACCTTCACTAAGCATTTAGGTCAATGAGAATGATCAAGTGAGTTGTAGAAAACATGATATATTTATTCTTCCATATCTAATTCATAGTGGATTGCCACATGTATGTAAAATGTAAGCTCCCTGAAGGCAGAGATGCTTTTTTTTTTAATTTTGCTCTTTAACTCCTTCCCATATGTTTAATGGGAAATGCTTAATAAATATTTGTTTAATTAAAGTGAACATGGAATCCAAGAATCTGGGTTTGAATTATGGTTCTCATGTTTACTACTTCTGTGACTTTAACTAGTGGCAACTTTTCTGGGCTTCAGTTTCCTCACGGATAAAATGCAAATGTTGAAATAGCTGACCTTTGTGAGATCTCTTTCAAACCTAAATCCAGTGAACATAAAAACACATATTGGTTTCCTTCCTGGAGAAGATGGCAAAAAAGTTTGAGGAATAAATAGTCTTAACTCTATGGCTTATCATGAAAGAGAATGAGGGCAAAAAAAGCTAAGGCGAATTTAAAGATGGGGCAGGGATTAGGGCTAGAAGGGAAAGGACCACCAAGTTCCTGGAGCTATATATCATTGGTCTAGGTTCTTTCTTCATGAATTGAGTACAAAGATTCTTTAATTTCTTAGTCATGGCAAAGATCAATAGGTTCTAACAAGAGATAGAATATTTAGTCACTGGAAGAAGAGATGAGTTGAGATAACTCCCTACTAAAGAGAACTATGGTTGTCTTTGGTCACCTTGGCATGAAAATTTGTCCTTCCCAGAGTATATCTGGACTATGATGGAGGACCCCTTAAAATTTGTCAAACTTGATGACCAGTGCCCACTTCTGGTGATTTATGTAGAACAAATGAACCCACCTAAGGGAAAATGGAAGAAACTCTAGGAATTAAAAAGTCCTGTTCTTGGGGGAAGGAAATGAAGACCTTCCAGACCCAAATAGGATTTTTATTATTTGGCAACTAAAGGAAGATGGTAGCTTTGTAAAAGAATAGTAAATACGAAGGTATGAGTTTCTTAACAAAATGGAGTGGAAAATGTCATTTTGATTTTGCACTCCAAGCTTAAGATATAGTAATAAAAGGCAATTTGCCAAAGATGGAATATATCTAATGAGGCTCAGGAAGAATATATTTGGCCAGAGAATTGTGGACCTTAATAAGATGGCTTTAAACTGAAATTATAGAGGAGGGATAAAACTGCCCCCACACATGCGCAAATACAAATGTGAAAAAAGTATTCGGCATAACAAAAGAAAAATATGAGTTGAGAGGTCAATATTCACATGATACAGTATCAAAAAGTAAAGTTAGTGAGGCTCATGGCCTCAGCTGTTATATGTAAAATCATAAGGAATGGGTAGTAAAAAGAAAAGAACCAAAGAATTAAACAGGAAAGCCCAATGCCTTTGGTGTCACTGAGTTACATTGAGATACCACTCATAACTGGAATGAGGTAATGGGATGAAATTACTTCTTCACAGTCCTAGAATTTTAGAGTTGGGAAAAAACTCAGTGACTGTTCTGTACAAATCATACTTAAAAATAAAGAATCTCATCTACAACATGCCTATGCAATCATCATCAATGTTTCTTGAATGCTTACAATGAAACTGAACCCATTACTGATCTCCAACAGTTTAAAAAAATAGAGCAGTCACCAAGAAGCAAAAACATTTCAAAATACAAAGAAAACCAAGAAGGAAGAATATATAAAAACTATGAAATTCTGTTAGTAATTTCTAAAAAAGAAATACATAAAACATATAAGTATATGTAAATATAAGTATATATGTGCAGATATGTATATACAAGGCATCCCAAGTCTTAGTGAAGTTCCAAGTTTTAAAAACATTTAAAAATTTATTTTCAGTTCCAAATTCTCTCCCTCTGCTGACTCTTTTCTCTACCTATTGAGAAGACAAGAAATAGTATACCCATTATACATATGAAGTCATGCAAAATATATTTCCCCCTTAGTCATATTGGGAAGGGAAAAAAAGCAAGAAAAGTGAAGAAAGTAAAAAACACTTATGTTTCAGTCTATACTGTTCATCTGTTCCCTTTCTGGATGTGGATAGCATTTTGTCATCACAAATCCTTTGGAATTGTCATGGATCTTTATATTGATCAAAGTAGCTAAGTCTTTCACAGTTGAATACTGTTACAATATTGTCATTTGCTCTTCTGGTTCTGCTCAATTCATTTTGCATCAGCTCATATTAATCTTACCAGGTTTTTCTGAAATCATCCCCTTCATCATATCTTATCACACTAGTATTTTATCACAATCACATACCACAACTTGTTCAGCCATTCCCCAGTTGATGGGCATCACCTCAGTTTCCAAATCTGTTCCACCACAAAAAGAGCTGCTGTAAATATTTTTATACATATAGATCCTTTTTTCTTTTTCTTGCTCTCTTTAGGGTTTAGAGCTAGAGTGGTATTACTGGGTCTAAGGGTATACACAGTTTTATAGTCCTTTTAGCACAGTTTCAAATTGTTGCCCAGACTAATAGGATCACTTCACAACTCCACCAATTATTTTAACTATTTTTTCACATCCCCTACTGCATTTGTTACATTCCTTTTCTATCGTGTTAACTAATCTGATACATGTAAAGTGGTACCTTAGAGTTGTTTTAATTTGCATTATTCTAATTATTGATTTGAAGTATTTTTTCATATGACTATTGATAGTTTTTCTTCATCTTCAAAAAATGCCTGGTCATATCCTTTGATGATTTATCATTTCAGGAAAGTCTCTTATTTTTTTAAATAAATTTAGCTTACTTCTCTATGTATTTCACAAAAGAGACCTTTATCAGAGAAAGTTTCTGTAAAATTTCTTCCTGATCCCCTGCTTTCCTTCTAATTTTGATTGCCTTTTATCCTACATAAAACATTTTTAATTTAATGTAATCAAAATGATCAATTTTACCTCTGCCTGTGATCCTCTCTAGCTCTTCTTGCTCAGTCATAAACTTTTCCTTATCCATAGATCTGAAAAGTAATTTTATCCCTGTTCTCTTAATTTGTTTATAATATTACCTTTATGTTTAAATCGTGTACCCATTTTGAGCTCATCAAATACAGCATGAGATGTTGGTCTATGCCTAGTTTTGGCCAGACTGCTTGCTAGTTTTCCTATCATTTTTTGTTAAATAGTGACTTTTTACCCCAGTAGGAAGTATCTTTCAGTTTATCAAACACTACATTACTGTGGTCATTTATGTCTATAGATTGTATACCTAATCATTCCATTGATGAGTTGTTCTATTTTCTATGCATTACCAGATTGTTTTGATGATTACCACTTTGTAGTATACTCTGAGATCTGGCACTGCTAGGTTCTTTTCTTCAATTTTTTTCATTGATTTCCTTGATATTCTTGAACTTATTTTTCCATATGCATTTTGTTATTATTTTTTCTATCTCTGTGAAATAATTTGTTGGTAGCTTGGTTGATAAGCTACTGAATAAGTAAATTAATTAGGTAGTACTGTAATTTTTATTATATTGACTCAACCAATCCATGAGCAATTAATATTTCTCCAGTTGCTTACATCTGGATTTATTTGCGTAAAGTTCTTAGTTTTAATAGCTTAAAGCAGGATTGAGGAACCTGAAGTCTTGAGACCACACGTAGCCTTCTAGGTCCTTGGGGGCAGCCTTTTGACTGAGTCCAAGTTCTACAGAACAAATCCTTTTATCAAGAGGATCTGGTCTGTGAAGTTTGGATTCAGTCAAAGAAAGGACTTGAAGACCTAGAGGGACACACATAGCCTTGAGGCCACAGGTTCCCCACTCCTGGCTTAAAGCGTTTAATGGCTTAATCCTGAACATTCCATGTAAAATATGCTACATATATGTGTTATAGATACATATAAATTTAATAATGTAATGGAATTACTCCTTTTATTTGTATTATTTTATGCTTTTGTTTTTTTCTCCTATTGTTATTTTTGCACATTTATTAATTCTCCCTAACTTTTCCTCTCTGCTTTCCCTTCACCCCTGCCAAGGAAACCCTTCATTTTAACAAATATGTTGCTGGCCATTATCTTTTGAGTTTATCTTCATGACCCCTACTTGTTAATGGCTCTGATTTTTAGAAAGTTTATTTTTCAATCAGTCATACATTTCTACCTTCCAGCTACATGCCCTGCTCCTAGTTCTTCCCTCTGGGGCCAAGTAGAAATAAAAGTAAAATATTTTTATTCACAGATTGCCCTTCAAATACTTGGTTTTCCCCTTAAGGCTTTTCTTCTATAGGCTAAATATCCTGAGATCCAAAGGAACTTATTTGAAAAGAAAACCCAGTGATAATACTATTGTATGTAAGCATAATCATCTCTGAACCCATTCATGTACCATAATGGTATCCGATTCAAATTAAGAGGGGTTCACCAAACCAAATATTGACAGAATACAACAGATTATGATTTTTTAAAATTTTATTTTAATTTATTTTGCTAAATATTTCCAGATTGCATTTTAATTTAGTTCTGGCCATACTCTGGAATGTTGGAAACCACAAGTGGCAAATGGGCTACATCTCTGACATCTCTGAGGTACAAGATAGGGGAAGCTTAGTGGAGGGTATTTAGAGGGAAAGAAAAAGAAGCTACATTGTAGTGAGAATATACCACAGGCTATTCAGTCAATTCAGTTCAACAAGTATTTATTAAGTGCCTACTATAGACCAAATGATTAGGACTTTGAAGAATAAAAGATCTCCTGGGAGTGTGTTCAGTGACTGTAGATAGTTCTTGGACATGAGGAAACTGGATTAGGCTGAATACCAAGCCCCCTGCACTCACGGGTCACCTAATATAGTCAGAAGGATAAAATGGATGACAAGTTCTGGGAACAGATCACATAGTTGGCATGAAGGCATGGTAGAGCAGTGATGGAAAACTTGAACTGTCCAGATGGCTCTCTCTGGTAAAATCAGAGCATCTGAAATATTCATTACTTGCACTGCTAATCATTTCAATCTTCAAAAGAGTAAGCAGTGCTGGAACTGCCATTCAGAATCTGATTTTGGCCCAAAGGGGAGAGCTGATTGCTGAAGTAAAAGTGACAGGAACCTTGAGAAGGTGACCAGGCCATTTAAGAGTTTGTAATAGAAAGGAGAAAACAGAAAATGAACTAATATGCAACCCAATATGCAAGTATTTTGGGAGAGTTATCAAATAGTTCAGAGGAAGGATAGATAGGATTCTATGGCTTTAAATTCTACAGAGAACCTGCCTTAAGAAGATGATTTATACTCTAGAATGTGGGAGTGGCACTTTGGCATAGGGTAATCCCCATGTGACCTTGGGCAAGTTGCTTAAATTCTCTAAGACTCAGTGTCTCATCTGTATAACAAGGGAGTTGATTAGATGACCTGTGTGATCCTTTACATCCCTAAATCTAATCTATAGTCTAATTAATTTTGATAACACAAGCACAAATGATTTTCATGTGGGGGGCTCCCTAATGAATCTGATGTCACTGTTTTAGGAACCAAGAGCAAAGGCTCATACTCAGTGAGGCATGGTGCCTGCCTATTCTTGAAATACAAGTCTAAGTATAGGATTTTCTTCTAAGCCTTGTTCAGTTTGGAAATTCTCTCAGATAAATTGGCTTATTTGAAATGAGAAACCTGGAGGCAAGGATTTGAAATTGTACTGAATACTCTGTGTTCCCATTTGTGTATGTGTGTGTGTGTGCATGTACATACGTGCCCATGAGTACATATGCATGCCATATGTGCATGTGTGTTTAGTCAGGTTTATAATCTCCTTGTCACTTACGTTCTTAAGAACCGTCTCTCTTTTGCTACTCCTTCTAGTACAATTTTGCTAAGTTATGAAATCTGGTTTTTGTTATGTCTGCCCATTTGGCAAACAAACCTAGGTATATAAAGAAGATATGACTACAGTTCAAATGATTTGAATTTTTAAGAAAAAAAATTCTTTTCAGAATACATTCAGTGGATCCATTTACTCCTCAGACATGATGATACCTGATCAGGTCCATTACCAAAGCTTTTGTGCTCACAAATAATCTAATTTTGTATGTAAATGGCTAAATATAATTTTTTCCCTTTATTTCTTTATTAATGTGTAGAAACAGAGTGAGTTTTTGTTCTGCTTACTACTTCTTGGATCTTGGGTTAAGTCATTTAAATTCTATCGGCTTTAGTTCCTCATCTCTACAATGAAAGGTTTGGGCTGGCTGGCCTGTGCATATATAGTGTGAAAGTCCACAATTGTCACAGTGATTGTTTCCATTGTTACTGACAGATATACACAGTTAAGCCATGAATGGTAGTTCTTTGAGGGTAGGGGCTCATTTGGTTTGTCTTTTTGTATCCCCAATCTTTAGTTTAGTAGCTGACACATAGTTGGTGTTTGATGATTCCCTGTTAGCTTATTGATTGATATAGATAAGAAGGAGCAATGATCTTGCCTTCTTCACTCAACTTTTGGTTTAGCTTAATTTTACTTATATGTCAATCAAGACAGGATTTTGGAAGCAAAGTTGGTTTAGTTGCCCTGTAATCTACATAGATACTCTTAAAAAATAACTTGTTTTTAGCAGAACCCCTGAAATGCGTTTTAGGGAGAATAAGAGTGTCATAGGTTAAACAGCTTTTCAAAGGTTTATTTATTTATTTTTATCCTATCAGTTGATTGGGAATACCATAGATTTCAAATTAGTATGGATTCATTTAAAAAGAAGAGACAGTTTTAGATTGATGGTATTTTGGATGCTTTTCTTTGCTATCTTTAGCTAGCCATGGTGACTCGTGGCCCCAGAAAACCTTTGGCTACTATATCTTAATAGAAGGGCATAAAGAATGAGTAGAGAAGTCCATCAGAGAGAAGACATAACGCTCAGTAGAAAGTGGCGGGATTCCACAGCCAGAGAATCCTGACAATCCTGCAGTGTTGGAGGCATGAGTTACTCAGCCCATGTTTGTGTATATATGTATTTTGTAATTTTGTTCAAGTTCTTGATTATGTGCTCTTTTGCTCCACAAATATACCATGACCATATATGTTTCCTGTGTATGTGCCTCCCATTCGTGTGTGTTTTCTGTGTAAGCCTTCTCCCCTGATAGCGCTATGGTAACCAGTGAAAGATTATGTTCCTTATATAAGTATGGGAAGGGTTTTCTTATCACTTTCTTTGCTCTAATATTTAATTAATGATCATGTTTCAAACTATGATATCTTATGGCTATCTGGTAAAAAACTAAACATGTGAGTAGTGGAATCATAGTTGTTTGAATGGGTACTTACCCAAGAGTGCTTCAAACCATGACTAGCCTTTCTTGGAGGTTCATGTATAAAATGATTTTATGTATTACACACATTCCTGTCCTCCTCTTCCCTCCCCTCTCCTCTCTAATACCATACTCACAAATACCCTCTTCAAAGTAATGTAAAAATTTGATCCTTGAAACCTCACAAGATATCTTGGGGTTCAAGGATTAGATTTCCTTCTTAAGGTCCATGCCTTAAAACCAAATCACTCTGGCTCTTATTGATTGGCCAACAATAAGTCCCAGCCCAGGCCCCACCTGGTCAGTGTTTGGGCTTCCATGGCTGGGAGTGAACGTAAATAAGCAACTGTTTCTGTTTTGGCCAGAAACCCTGAGATTCTTCCCCTCACAGACTGATTTTTTTTGACTAGGTAGAAGAGGCCATTCTTTACCTCATTTCTTTCCTAGCATTAACCACTAAATGGGCATTGCTTCAGTCAGACTGAGACCTGGGAAAGATGTTAGCTTAACAAGGCCAAAGTCTCTCACTGCATCTAGGGCCATCTTTAGTCATTCTGATCTATATGTTGCCACTGGGTTCAGATATCTCCAGAGGAGAAAATGAGGCAGGTGACTTTGTACAGCCCTTCCTTGCTTAAATTCATTCACTTGCAAGTCATGTCATCACTTTCCTGATACCATGGTCTTCTTTTACATAAAAAGGACAAAACCCAACAATTTATTTTGTGACATACAGGGAAGGAGCAACCAATGATACCGTTTGGACTGACACTCTCTTTTCTTTTAGATAATATTCCAGATATATACCCCATTTGGGGGTTTTGCTGAGCCCCCAAATTCTAGTTCAGACTTGTCTCACTGTTAATATTCTCATACTTTTCAACTAGTTTGAAAATATTTCTTATTCTTAAGTGAGCTCAGTGAAACTGACCAAATCTCTGAAACTTAATTGTAGTTCATGGGAAGCAATAAAATTCCTAGAAGGACAAATTGTAAGATAGGAAGAGGAATTAAAAGGGAAAGTATGGAAGATGAATCACATTCTCTGTGGTCTAGGTAGCATGGTTTTTTCATTTGGAAGATCTGTCAGCAATGAACAAAATATGGCAGTGAGGCATTTAATACTCTCCTCCTGCACACTCACTTTTCTTTGTGTTTTCATGGCAATATTCTCTCCAGTTTCTTCTGTCAGTCAGTAAACATTATTAAGTTCCTACTATGTGCCAGGCACTGTGCTAAGCACTAGGGACACAAAGAAAGGCAAAAGACAGTCCCTGCCCTGGAGGAGCTCACAGTCTAATAGGAGAGACAGTATGCAAACAGCTGTGTGCAATCAAGTGATTTGCAGGATAAATAAGTGATAATTAACAGAGGGGAGCAACTAGAACTAAGAGGGATTGGAAAAGGCTTCCAGTAGAAGGTGGGATTTTGCTGGATGATTATTTGCATCCCTGAAGCTGAACTATAGGTATAACCCAAGTATCTATTCTAGGCTCTCATCTCTTTTGTCTATACTCTCTCATTTGGTGACTTTATTATCATCTATCATAAATTCAACGATCGTTTCTAAAGAGATGACTCACACACTCATACATACATCATACAAAAATACATGTGTGTATATATGCGTGTGTATATATGCATGTGTATATGTGTATGTATATATATAGGTACACACATGCACACATGTACACATACTTTAATTTCTCTAAGCTACAGTCCTGCATCACCAACTCCCTATTGGACATTTCAAAATAGATGTCCCATAAACTAAACATCTCTAAGGCATAACTCCTTATCTTTCTCTCTAACCCCAATCATTTTATGAACTTCCCCATTTCTATTGAGGACCCAGCTATCCTTCTAGTTCCCTATGTTTGCACCTTCATTGCTGTCTTCCGCTCTTCCCTGTCCCTCATCTCATATATTCAATCAGTCGCCATTTTTTTTTCTGTTTCCCAAATGTAGCCATCCCTATCTTACTACTCACACAGAGTCAACTTTTAGCCAGTCCCTTATGACTTCTTGCCTGGATTATTGCCACAGCCTCCTATTTGATTCCCCCCTTACCCCCCTTAAGTCTTTCCCCACTCTAATCTGTCCTCCACACAATTGCCAGAGTGATTTTCCTTAAGCAAAGTTCTGACTATATAACTCCTCTACTCAATAAACTCTAGTGGCTCCCTATTACTTCCAAGAAAAAATAATACAAACTACTCTACTTTACCTTTTAAAGCCTGTTTCCTTCACCTTCTGTCAAGACAAGTTGGTCTTGCTAATTGTCACATGTTACCCTCCATCTCTAGCCTCCTCATCTTTATATTGTCCCCTCCTATCTTTAGAATGCAGGTTGTCCTCACTTTGACTTTACAGTATTCTGTAATTATTTCAAAACTCACACTAAACAACACCTTCTACATAAAGCCTTTCCTGACCTTCACAATTGTTAATGCCTTCCCTGCCTAAAGTACCTTGCATTTACTCTCCATATATTTAATATGTACATATTACTTCTTTCTTGAGAACAGAGACAGTTGAGTTTCGTTATTACATCTCCAAAACTTAGCAAAGTGCCTGGCACATAGTAAGTACTTAATAAATTCATGTTGATTGATTTAGCTCAGGATGGAATTGGGTTGTACGAGTAAGCACCATCTTATTCTGTGAAGGTAGAAGTTTATTGTTTCTTAGACTCGTATTAACTATTGTAATTGCCCTTAGTAAGTCATCCTCCATTTTCCTCAGTTTCCTTTACTGTAAAATGGGGATAGCTCTAGCACCTAGCTCCCAGGATTGTTGTAAGGATCAAATGAAATATTTGTAAAAAAATAAATGCTTAGTACAGTACCTGATACATAGTAGACACAATATTAATGTTTCTCCCTTGTAGTTTTGGAGCTAGAAGAGACCTCCAAAAGATTCCAATCTACTATCTCCTTTTGTAGATGAGGAAACTGAGTGAGAAATCTTGTAATTTACCTAAATGGTTCTAAATGGGAAGAGCTGTGATTTTTACCCAAACCTTCTGGCTAGCACTCTTTTTTTCTTTGCGCTAAATATTCACCCAGCACTGTGCCAGGCCCTAGGAAGGCACAGACAAAAAGACTTGTATGAATATACATATATAAATATTTGTAATGGATAATTTCTTGTCTGGTTTGAATTAAGGAAATGAATGTCGGCTTTTTTTGGTGTCATTAAAAGAGACTATTCCATTTATAGAAAAGCCTTTTCTAGTTCAGGACACCTATTGGCTTTTGAATCCTCTTGCAAAGATTTAGTAAGCAATTTTTTAACCTTTCTTTGTTAAAGATGAGAGAGGCAGTGTACTCTTGTGCCATCACTTGTTCAAGGGAAGAAAAATAAGCAATCCTGTGTTTTAAAGCTTCTCCTCCTAGGAAGAGAGAGGAGCTGCCTCATTGATGGATTCTTTCCTTTGCAAGGGAATGAAGTGTTGTGCCAAGAACTGGCCCTCTCAAAACCTGGTTTTGTTAAACTAGGGAATAAATCCTTTAGAAGCAGACTTGATTTGGATAAGTCTCTGGGCTTCCTTTTACTTAAAGAGTGTGGAATCATGTCTACATCTTTCCCACTGCAAAAAAAGTTGCCTTTGAGCAATAATCACAGTGATTATTCAAGGACTCCTTACAAAACACCTTGCAATTCACTATTTTGGATACCTATTAAAGTAGCCTTCTTTCTTACCAAAAATAGTAGCATTCGTTCAAGAATTCAGAATATTAGTACAGAAATGTTTTACTTAAAGACTTTCATAGAAGTAAAAATTTTTTTTAAAAATTTAAGAATTCTGTTAGCAATCCATCTAACATATATTATGCACCAACACAACAACATATGTTGAATATTTACTTTCTTTGAACTTTTCTTGATGACTTAGTAAGAAAATTTTGAATATTAAAATGTTTCACACTATTTTATTCTTCTGCTTGTAATGGGAGCCTGAAGGAGTAGTTTCAACCTCACCCTTATATACCATTTATACCTTGGTGATCATATCCTTTTGTCATTTCCACCATCAATCTTCTCTTGTCTTATTCTATAAATGCTGTACCATGTTAGAAAAAGCTGGAAAATATTGCCAACTAAGTTCCATATAAATTCATACCATCTTCTAATGGGCTCGCTTTTTATGGGCTGTACTCTTTTTATTCATTTCTTACTCTCTATCTCTTTCAAGAATATTTCAAATTGTTTTTGTCTTCAAACCCCCAATTGTGATGACAAGCAAAGTAGGAGCTTTTGCTTTTTTTGTTTTATTATAATCAAGTGCCTCTGA
The DNA here is from genome assembly GCA_023548195.1 of Bettongia penicillata ogilbyi. Lineage (NCBI taxonomy): Eukaryota > Metazoa > Chordata > Mammalia > Diprotodontia > Potoroidae > Bettongia > Bettongia penicillata. The sequence continues at coordinate 332,973 of JAJHZJ010000193.1, read as the reverse complement.
TTGACTCTTGCCTTTATCAACCAAGAGTCTTTACTAGGAATAAAGTAGAGAAACAAGAGTCCGTTTAACTAGAAACAGTATATGTATTTGTATTGTTAATGATTTTAATGTGATTACAGATTTTCCCCACCCATTAATGGGCCTAGGAAAATTTGTAGGAAGCCCTACACCTTTTGTTAAAATTCTAATGAGGCACTGGTTCTTTGGGTTGTGATGCCTGCTGGCTCTAAAAAAATGAATAAATACTCTTGAGGGTGAGGTTTACTTTGGGGCCTTACTGATTAGAAGTGTTTGTTTGGCCAGATGAGACTCTGCAAAGCGGCTAAGGAGATCCCCAGCTATGAAAACCCAGATGTTCATGCTTCCCTCCCTGGTAACTATGGTCAGACAGTTGGATCTGCTGTTGATCTACGATTATGTATTGTTTATGTCAGACATATTGATTTAGATTTCTCTGTATTTTCTCTGAAGTTCAGGGTACTTTTTCTCCTTAACTAAGTGAATGATACATGAGCTTGATTAAAGTGATTGTTGACCCCTCCAAAGTTGCCTTTCCTTTTATAAATGCAGATCTAAGAACCTGTGATAGCAGCCCCCGCCCCCATGTATTTTGGGGTGCTTATCGATACACCAACACTACTCTACTCTTCTCTCTCCTTGCATCATACTTTGTCAAGCAAGTTAAGATCAGTTGTCATAAGTTCCCTCACTTTTCCACATCTTTCCCTATCTTCTTTGTTCTAGTCTCAGATCATGAGATGATCATTCTCTTTGATGAAGTCAGTGACTCCAGAGGTGACCTTATCCCATCCTTTCTCATCTCCCTTGGGAGCTTGCTTCAATGACCAATCCATTGCTTTCATTCATGTCCAGTATCCTGTCTCATTTAGTTGTGTGGTCCATTGATATTCCATCTTTCCTTATTTCCTTGTTTCTTCCCTGTTAACTACAAACATGTATAGGTCTCTCTTTCCTTAAGAGACAAAACAAAACAAAAAATCCTTCATTTTATCCTGCTATCCCTTCAGATCATCACCTGATTTCTCTCCTCTTCCCTGGTAAAATCCCAGAAAGAGGTATCTACCTTCATTTCCTCTATTACCCACCCACCTACTTATACCTTAATCCCAAAATCTGGTTATACCCTACTTATCTACTGAAATTACTCTTGCAAAGGTTACCAATGATATTTTTACTATTAAGTCTCCTGATTTATTTACATTCTTAATCCTTCTTGAATTTTCTTCAGCCTTTGACACTGCTGACGACCTTCTCTTTCTGAATACTTTTACCTTCATTAACTTCTGTGGCATTGCTTTTGTCAGGTCTAGTGTCTACATATTCCATTGATTTCTTTTAATTCTCTTTTGTTGGCTCATCATCTATGTCCACCTCCCAAGTGTGTGCATCCTCTAAGTCTCTATCCTTAGCACTCTTATCTTCTCTCTTTATAGTTTCTTCCATGGTAGTCTCATCTATTCCTTTTACTTAAATTTTCACTTTTATATGGAGGACTCCCAAATCCCACTATAAAATGTCCCCCTCTTCTCTGAATTTCAGTCCCACTTCTCTGTGTGTTGAACTTCTCCACACATATACGAGTGAACAGAGACCTTCAAAATCAGCAGTACCCCAAATGAATTCATTACCTACTCCCTATTAAGTTGTTCCTAGTCTGAATTTCCATTTTTCTTTGGAGGGAACCATTATTCTTCCAATCACCTACAATCATCTTTGACTCTTCTCAAATATAATTGATTTTATATAATTATATGTAATTGGATATGTATGTTTAATTATACGTAGTATTATCATTGTCTACTGATACTACCTCTCACATTTGTTTCCTCCCTTCTCTTTGCTATTACAGCTACTAACCTTATTAATACCATCTTCAGAACTTACAAGAATTAATGTAGTAGCTTTTTCATTAGTTTTCCCACTTCCAACCTCTTCTTTTTCCAAGTCATTATTCCCAAAGCTGCCAAAATAAACTTCCTAAGCTACAAATCTGACCATGTCACTCTTGCTCGGAAACTTTTTATTGGTTCTCATCAATAATCACAAAATACAAATTCTTCACCTGGCATTTAGTGGTTTCTGCAACTGTCACCAGCCTTCCCTTCTAGTCTTAAAAAAAAATCCACTTCATGAAATCTGTGTCCCAGCCCACTGAATAATTAACTATTCTCCTAACTCAACATATCATCTTCCAATTCTATACATTCATATATATTGTCGACAGTGCCTAGTATGCACTTGCTTGTCACCCTCTCTTTTTGCAAAGTTCATCTCAGGTGTCACCAACTACTCATGAAGTCTTCCCTTAATTTAGCAGAGCTTAGTATAGTTTCCCCCTCACATTTTCCTGGAGTATTTTAATGATGGGGTTTTTTTTGCCCTTATTCTGCTTTTTAAGAACTTGTATATGCTTTGTCCTGTCATGAAAGTTCATAATCTTGATATCATCCTCTAATCTTTACTCCTCCCCTTATCCTCTGTCCCCATATATCTAGTTAGTTGCCACATCTTGTTATTTCCACTTTTGCAGTCATCCTCCTTTCTCTGTTCACATAAGCATTGTTCTAGTTTTAGCCTGTGTCACCTTTTGTCTAAACCAGGGGTGGAGGACTTATGATTTCAAGTCTACATGTGACCTTCTAGGTCTGTGGTTGCAGCCTTTTGACTCTGTCCAAGTTTTACAGAACAAATCTTTTTATTAAGGGGATTTGCTTCAGTGATGTTTGGATTCAGTCAAAGGGCCACACCTGAGGACCTAGAGGGCCACATGTGGCCTTGTGGCTGCAGGTTCCCCATCCTGGTCTAGACTATTACTGTGGTCTCCTAAATACTTCTCTCTGCCTAAAGTCACTCCCTTCTCTGATACACCATCTATACTATTGCCAAAATGGTTTTTTTCAAGTACAGATTTGACCATGTCCTCCCTTACTTGGTTCCCTGACTCATTCAGGATCAAATACAAACTCTGTTTGCTATTGGAAACCTTTTGCCACCTGACCTCGACTTACATTCCTAGCCTTATTCACAATATTCCATTTCATGTACACTTGTTGTTGGTTTTGTTTTCAAAGAGATATGACGTAGGGATATGAGGGATGTCTTTACTTGTGTGTGAACTGGATTTAAATGAGGCAGAATTGCAACAAGTTGTCATCACTCTTTCTTTCAGAGTTATCAAAGTCAGTTGGCAAGACAAAAGTCAAGATGATTGGCAATGGCCAAGATGCAGTGGATGACCTTGGCATCTTTCATGTCTGACCAAGCTCTAAACCTTCATGGCTGTTTGAGCAAAATGTTTTTAATCTACCCATTCTACTGGGGAAAGTCTTCACATGCTTTGGGCTAGACATTCCTCTAACTCATTGATGGGTTTAGGTCTGTTGGTTACCCTCAATCTAGCTTAGCTTGTCAAGACTAGGCGTGGCTAAAGCTTTTTGGAGCCACAAATGAGACATGTACAACGGTCTTGTCCAACTAGTCTTCTTACCATTCTGCATACATGGCACTTCATTTCACAGCTCCATGTTTTTGTACTGGTTATTCCCCATGACTGGAATGCAGTACCTCCACTTTTCATCACTCAGTATCCTTAGCTTTTTTCAAGTCTCAGCTATATCACTTCTTCCTATATGAGGCCTTTATGATCCCTCTTTGCTAGTGCTTTTTCTGCTCATCCCCCTATGTAAATATTGCGTATATTTTGTACAGCTATATATTTCCATGTTTTTTCCTTTAAGTGTACTCCTTGAAGACATAGGGATCATTTTATCTTTTGTCTGGGTGTGTTTATCTTCGGACACAGTACCTGGCACATAGCTGGAATGCTGACTGACTGATTGATTGATTCAACTACCATCCTCCTAATTTTCTGCCTCTAGTCTGTTTTGGGTCAGAAAACCAGATAATGAAGCTCTTAGAAGTATGTCAAAAGGAAACATAAATAAGCTCTGAGCTCAGGGACTATCCTTTTAATAAAATACATAAGCTTGAAAGCATAGCATTTGTGATATCCATTTGGCTGTTCAGAGGCACATTTTGTTTAATTACTGGGTTCTCAGGGGAATTTCAAATAATTAAAATTGCCAAGTAGATATTCAATGGAAAAGTGAAGTGTTGATATTGCCTTCTATCTCAACGTATCTTGTAGTGTTCCTATTTATTTGCATGCCTTCCTGATTAGAATGTGAGCTTCTTATGTGCAGCAAATGTTTTTGCCTTTCTTTGTAACCCCTGACCTTAGCATGATGCTAGGCATATAGTAGTGTAATGTGTAATGATCAACTAAGTTACTAAATATTTCTCCAGAAACTTTTCAATTTTAAGTATCTTGCTCATTGTTGATCAGATTACAACAATGAATTGTGAGAGAGATTTGAGGATGAATATAGCAGAAAAACAAAATAGAACTTGAGAAAGTATTTTGGACACTGCAAGGAAGATATGAGATAAAAGGCACTTCATCCAGTGTATGCTTTAATTGATTGGCTACAATTTGAACATAGATTTAAACATTCAATATGTTTTTGACAGGTTTTTCATTCAAGTTCAAACACCACAAATTCTCTTTATTTCTTTTTCCTGGAGTGACTTTTCCATGTCCCTTTCTCCAGCTCAAAAAAATTCTATTTATCTTTTAAGGTCAAGCTCAGATGCCACTTCTATCAAACTTTCCCAATAGAAAATAGATTCCTTCTTCAGATATTGTAGAACATTTTGCTTATACTTTTCTATATACCCACAATGTTTTATTTTGTATAATAGTTATCTGTGCCCATGTTCCATCCTTCTGCTAGATTTTAAGCTTGTTGCAGCTGGAAGCACTGTGATATTTAAATTTTATATCTCAGCCAAACATCTAAGATAATTCTTTACATAGACTCCTGATAAATGTTTATTGAATTGTGTTTAATATCTAATCTATTGATATATATATATATATAACTGAGAAGTTAGTATGTAAGCAACTATACAAATTTTATGAAGCACTATGGCATCCAATGAGTCGGCAAAGGAAAATCTTAGGTAGATATTCTCTGTTGTCATTGGGAACTATGGACTGTGAGGAATACGTCCTTAGAGAAATTCACAGCGATAATTCTAGGCAAATAGAATATAATATGATTGGGAGGGTTACTTCTCATCTATTGGTTTTTTTTCTTTAGATATTATTTGCCAAGGTTGTTTCATTTACTGTAGACAGTAATAACCAGAATGATGAAATGGCTTACTATTTTGCTGTAGAAGGATGTAAGGAGGGAATACATAACAGTCAAGAGCCTGATTATGAGCTGTCTCCATATGCTGGTGAAGCAAAATATTGCCCTTGGGTCCTAGGATATTCTAGCATTGTAGAAAGATGAAAGACAGCAGGTCTCCTTAGTCTTACTGCCATTTAGGACTCTGGGGATATCTTCTACATAAACATACCACATATGGTGAATGACTTTATGAGGATTTGTGCCACCTTTTCCCACATGGTCTGTACTGTAAGAGTCACTATTATAAGAGCAATGAGACATAGACATATATAGACATAGACATATATAACTGTAGGTTTCATAACCTCTCATTACAGTTACAAATACCTTTCTTTGCTCCTTTAGGATGATTGGCAGGTTGTCAGGTCACTCTCCCCTGCCCCCTCTGGCCCTCTTTCCAAAAAGAGCAATTTTTGTCTTAAACAAGCAAGGAAGTAGGCAGAATGCACTTTAAACCTGCTTCACTTAAATTAAACAATGGTCCTGTCCACAGAGTTGTCAGACATGTTCTGAGATGAATAATAATTACATTAATAATTTTAAAGGCTAATTAGCATTTTTACAGTAAACACATTGTTTATCACACTAAGGGGTAGGATGGCCAGATCCTTTTTGTATAATAATTGCTTTTCAAAATCAGAGCTCATTTATCTTACTTTTAGTAAATATGCACCATTATGTGACCAGGCACTACTTCTACTGTACTGATTTTTTTTCTGAATTGGAGACTTGTTAAGTCTGAAAATAAAAAATTGTGAAACTTGGTTGGCACTATGAAAGCATTTTAGCTTCTATTTGGGTAAGTGGAAAAAAAAGAGACCTTGGCACAAATTTCTTCTTGTTTAATAAACTGAACTTTTGCAAAAGTTTTATCATTTATTTTGTCTTGTTACAGTGTCCATTTTCTTTTTCCTATTTCCTTTTTTTTTCCTTTTCTCTTAAAAAATAGAAATAATTTCCCAGATTTTGCTGCATCAGCTAGAACAGAGTGGATCGCCATGGTTACCTCTTTGGTGTATCAAGATCTGGAAATATATCTTAACTTTACTTTTTTTTTTTTTTCTACAAGCTCAAAGCTAAATTCCAGATAAATCTAAGAAGACTTTTCATCAAGATATTGACCCTCCTCCCCAAAAACCATCCTGTAGGGATTTTCCTGTGCCTCTAGCTTTCTTCCATGCTTTCCTTAACCAACAGTTGCAGCAAACTCCAAATCAACCTCCTTGTCAGAATGAATGATCTAAAATTAATGTGCACTTGTCGACATGTATTACTTTTCCTGACGAAAATTCTTTGCTTGAACTGACTACAAACCGACAGTTGTTCAGAAGCACTTTATTCATTGCCAAGGTCCAATGGCTGATAGAAAACAGAGATAAAGTTTGGAGTTAGATTTAAAACGATAAGTACAATGACTCCTGACATAGAAGACTAAGAGAAATCATCCATGACCAGACTGTTTGCTTCTACCCTCCACCAATTTTTACTGTTCTTACTGGTGATACTTATCTTCTTTACAAAATACCCTCAGAGAAAGTGTCCAGCTTACTCTAAAACATACATATGACTTCCAATCCTCTCAATTTTAGGGGCAAAGTCAAAACATTCATTCTTTCATTTATCCATTCATTATTTCAAATCTTTACGAAGGAAGGACTCACTGAGTAACCCACTGTCCTACCTAGGCTCTAAGGGAGCAAAAAAGTGAAATGACAAATAGTTTCTGCTCAAGGAACAGTACAGTACAGTAGAGAAGATATTTATACAAATAATCATAAATGCCTGAGAAGAGTAGAGACTTAATTCCATGAATTTAGATGAGGAACTGATCATTCAGCTGGGAAAATCAGGGTTGTCTTTGTCCTAATGGTGGCAATTGATTTGAGTGTCAGAAAATGAGCCAAATATAAATTCTGTATGCATAACTCCTTTGTTTTGCAGTTATGTCTTTTGTTTTTGGATTCTTAATGCCTAGCTCAGTGTCTAGCATAGAGTAGGCACTTAATAAATGTTTGTTGATTAACTGATGTAGAAGACACACACTGGAAATGTACAGCAATGCAATAGCAATTGTAGAAATAACTATATACAGTTATGTCTTTGCTGTAATTCTGCTATACAACATAAAAGCCAAACACACAAACATTAGATAAAAATGTATTTTTCCTTTTAAGAAAGCTGCATGCTTTTTTCCAGTTTGTCTTTATTTATATTAAACAGCATACTGTGAACTTGGAAGAATGAGAATGAGAAAAGGTGCTGAGTATATAATTACTTTGTATATACCATATCTAAAAGCTCAGAAAAGCAGTAGCACACCAGGAACACAGCAGTATCTCCATAAAAGTATAATGACTAGTGCTAATACTACTAATACTAATATTAAAAATCCTTTCTCATTTTAAAGTGTGTTCACAGGACACAACCATTAAAAGTTTTATGATGTATATTTACAGATGACCTAACCAAGAATTGCTCAGGATAAACTGATACTAAGAAGTGACTAATGATTCATTATGCAGCCCTAACTAAAGTTGAGATTATGTATTATATGATTTTTCTCATCAAAGTATATAACCCATTTTGATAACGCTAAATCAAATATTAATCTTCTTAAATCACTTCCTACTTTCTTTGTGTATATTTTATATATTTATACATATATATATGTATATGTGTGTGTGTATGTGTAAACATGTAATTTTTCCTGATAGAATATAAGCTTGTTGAGGGCAGCAACCATTCCATTTTTGTCTTTGTATATCCAATTTCTAGTAGTGCTTGATATGCATAGTAGGTTTTTAATAAATGATTGATTGACTGATTGGCTAATGAGTTTAGGGGCTAGTTTATCTGGGTTGGTTACCTATGTTGTTTAGATTAATTGGCTCATGGATTAGCTATATATCACTTAGTGCTGCAAGCCCTAAATGACACATTAATTTGCAAGATTTTAAGTTAATTAAAATTCAGCCATGCTGGAGCATTCAAAGGTTATACTTTCATATTTAATAACATTATCAGTACAATTTACACTTAGGTAGGTACTTCAGAAATTCCTTAAGGTATAATAAAAATAGAGGAGGTCTGGGGGATTCTTTAGCAATTTCCATATTTGGTATATGTTTTAGTTGACAGTTTTTGGCATGGGAATGAGGTCAGTCGAATGCCTGTCTATCACAGTTACTTCCATCCAGGGGAGATGGTCATGAGCCATAGAATTTCAGAGCTAGAAAGGTAGGAAATAAGCATTTGTTAATTACTACTATGTCAGGCACTGCGCTAAGCACTTTACAAATACTATTTCATTTGATCCTTACAATAATTCTAAGAGGTAAGGTGGTACTATTATCCTCATTTTACAGTTGAGGAAACTGAGTCAGATGTAGGTTAAATGGCTTGCTCAGTCACACAACTTGTAAATTTCTGAGGCTGGATCTGAACTCAGGTCTCTCTGAGTCCTGGCATAGTGATTTACTGATGGTGTCACCTGAGGGTCTTCCCCTCCCAGTTTGATTATTTTTAATTAAAAGGGGCCATCCCTTGAGTAACTACTTAAAGAGTAGTTCAACTGATTCATTCATTGAATGGGTGTATCCCACTCAAAGTGAGAATGTGATAAGACCTTAGCCTAAAATGGCCAGGGTCGCACTTTGTGTCCTGGGCCATCTCCAGTCATCCTGATGAATATCAGGCCACTGGCCCCTGATGACTCTGGAGGAGAAAGTGAGGTTGATGATCTTGCACAGCACTCCCTCTCTCAAATCGTGTCATCGTCTTGATGTCATGGTCCTCCTTGAGAACGAAGGACAAACACAAGAACAATACCACTTCTCTATCTCGTCTAATTTATCTTGTAAAAAAAGAATGTATTTACAATTTACTCAATGAGTGATCATCTAGTCTTTCCTTTAAGACTTTTGATGGGTAGAGGTAGAAGGCTTTTATCTGCAAGTAGAAGAGAGATTAGCATTCTCTCTCTCTCTCTCTCTCTCTCTCTCTCTCTTTTCTCTCCTTCCCTCTCTTCCTCCCTCTTCCTTCCTGACCCTGTCTATCACTTCCTAAGACTGACAAGTCCATATGACTTTATATATAGGCATCACTATCACCCAAAGTTAGCACAGTACACTTTGAAATTATTTCACTTTCATGTTCTTCCTTCTCACATTATTTGCAGTACATATTCTATTTCTGGTAAGTAGCCCTGAATTACTCATATATTAATGCAGGGTGGAATATAGTTTTCTCTATAAACTATATACCAAGTCACAGCTAAATTGAAATGATATGACAAAGACTAATCAGGCTTTTAGAAATAAGCATACCTTCTACCCCCATTTTACCTTCTACCCCCATTTGTTTTCTTTATCAACATATCTTTAACATTTAATTCAGAAAATTTTGTAGAAAATTATTTCAGAGAAAGTAAAAAAAAAACACTCATTAACTGAAATATTTACTCTGATTTGAAAACTAAAACATTCCACAATCTTTCTATCTTAGGTTGTGGATACTGAGATGGGTAAGAATGAATTAATGTGACTTATTAACACAGGGAAGTCTCATTTAAGACTTCTATCTCCCCAACTGATTGGTAGAAGTCTATTTTACAGGCTACAAGGAGATAGCTCTTCTACTCAGCATGTGATAAAGTAGACTGAGGCAATACCAAACTTTGAAGAAAATGAATAGGTGAACTCTAATATTTGTAAACAAATCTTAATATTCCCTTTATATCATGTAATGTGCAAATCCTAAAAAAAAATCTAAGTAATCTGTTTCTTTTTCTGTGGAAGAAGATAAGTAATATAAATTTAATAAATGATACTGGATATTTATTGAATGTGAGTCTCTGTGCTCAATATTACGAGGAATATAAAGATGTCGAAGATCCCACCCTCATGACACTATCTTGTAAAAGGATAAAATGAACACATGGAGATAGTTAATGATAGGATGAAAACAGAGGTACTCTGGTAGTTGGGAAGTGAAGGGAGGAATATAACCTCTTATCAGGGGACTCAGAAAAGTTTCATGGAACACAGTGATGATCATGGGATTGGAAATATGGGTGGGATTTTGGTGGGAGGGCCATGAGGTTCTCTGTTGAGGGAAGAGTGTTGTTGACCATGCAATACCATGGAAAAAAACATGAGCATGGAAGTCAAAAGACCCATTGGAGGCTAAAAAAGATGTTTGGGGAAGGTAAATATCACTTAGAATAGCAAATGAACATTTCTGAATACAAAAGGCTCAAAATTGAAGTGTTCATTCTTCTAAGGCAACATATGTTTGAAACATGGGAGAACATAAGGTTTAAGGATACCGATAAATTGTCACAGAATTGTTGATTCTTATATTTGGAAGGGACTTCTAAAGTTATCTATTCTAACTTCCTCTGAAAGCATGGATTTCTTCTATTATAATCACTGGGGCCCCATTCTTTGGTCTCATGTAGTTTCTGTTCCTCCAAGAGTTGAAGAAGAAACATGGAGATAAGGAGACAGTTCAGAATCATTATACTGGTCCACATGAGAGGAGTTGAACTAAGGTGTTAACCTTGTGGCTGTAGATGAGGAGATGGATGTAAGTAAGGATGGGTTTGAAAGAACTATGCATTGCAGCGAAAACTGCTTTCTTGGCATTCAGCACCTAGGAAGGAATGGGAAGTAAGAATTCTCAAAATGCTTAAGACAGTTTGTTATTCCATGTGTAATTATAATGGCTGACTGAGCAACAACTGGAAAGGAACAAAAATATATTCATACACAAAAGCTCTATGCACATCTATAGCTTTGAAAACATTCTTAAAATAAAATGTTTCAATTTGCTCTCACTGATATTGATAGACATAACTCACCTAAACAAGTACGCTGAGTAGATCACAAAATATATATTAACATGAACACAAATTCAAGTTAAGCACATGTCAATTTGGACTGGAATGAAAAAAAAACCAGGATTTTGAGGGTAGGTGACGTGGGTGATCCTGAACAAGATAGGATTGCTGAAAGGACTTTAAGATGTGGATGAGAATGAAAGAACAAAATCATCTCAGAAAGATCAGAACAATTCATTCTGAGAGAAATAGTTGATCTCTGAGAACTCAAACCAGTAAGACAGACTTAGGTAGAAATTTGAACACCATATCTACAGGTAGTGAGAAAGAGGTTAAGGAGACATAGTGGGAGATGATTATAAAGCTTAGAATAGTTGTGAAACAACTAGAGGAAAGTGCAGCTTATAACTTATTCTAAATTCTTGAATTCAACAAGCCCCATGTAGTCAATGTTCCCATAATAGGATAATACCCCAAAGAAAATTGAGGTGATTCACTACACAGCACTTATTACCAGAACCAATTCAACACATTCACCATTTCATTATTTCTGGTTAATTATTTTTTTTCAATAGGAAATAAAAAACAAAAAACATGTCAACCAGAACTAATGAAGAAATATTGTGCTGCTGCTTCTCATGTTGGTTGTAATGAAAAGTGTTCTGATTAATCAGAAGTGCATAAACACAGTAGGTTAATTGCAGGTTACTGATTTCTATTTTTTTCAAACCTGGAAACACTACTGAAAGAAGATGATCTCTTTTTCCCACATGCTGTGTATTCTGTGTTCTTAGAATTCATTCTTAATTCAGAAGATGAAGACAGATATTGCCCTGTCAGTGAATAGATATAAAAAGGGTCTGTTTGACTTTTTTCTTTTTTGATAATTCTAAGGCCCTTAATTGTCCAGTTAACAAGTAAACATCTGCCCACTCAAATATATCTTGCCCACATGAGAAAATTTTACTTATCATTCAAAAGATGCCATTTCGATGGAAAATTCTAGTTACACATTATTTTTCCCAAGCTGGAAAAGATCACATTACTGAAGAGCCATCGTTTCAATTCTGGTCCTTGAGTACTGGTCATTATAGAACCATCTTTCAAAATGTTTTTCAAATAGAAGATTTAAGTCAATAGACTGAACTGACTTAGCTGTACCCTAAAGAAGCAATAGAATTTCAAATCCAAGTTTACTTAACTTATGTAAAGTTTACTAAACTTATGAATCAGGGAATACAGTCTTTGAACAAAGCATGATAGCCAAGTCATTGAAACGATGTGCCAGGAAGCAATTACCAGTGACCTCCAAAGGCAGTCACATGGAAGAAAGCTGTTCTACCCCACCCCCTCCTTATCATAAACAGATGCCAAAGAATACAAATGAAGAGTTCAGCAGAGCAAAAATCCTTTAAAACAAACATCCATAGTCAGATCAGAAATCCTTAGCTATATGGACTCACAAATAAGAGGGCAATTGTTGAGGAAGAAAGATCAAATATAAGCTATGGCCTTTCAAGCAAAACAAGCTTAAAGTTAGATGTAAAGGATCTAATAGCTTGGGAGATAAACTATCCCCAGTTAATATATACTTTGAAAATCCTCACCTTAAACAACCACTGGATGTACTATCAGACTCTTTTCACACCTATATCCTATAATTTTAAGGCTCTCCTGTAACCTCAGTATTTTCACTTCTTGCTCCTGTTCCCCATATAAACACTAGCTTTAACTGTCAAGCATTTCAGGTAGCATATAGACTTAGACTTCCCCATAAGCCCATGGATGTCAAAAGGGGAACAGAAGGATGCCACAGAGTGAATTAAATTTATCTGAAGCCTGAAGATTAATTTCTCCTGTGTCCCTGTATGATTTGTTTCTCCTGTTTTCATCTCCTTGGGGCTCAAAGCTGGTGGACAAAGGCTCATTTTTACTCTAGATTACATGGAAGACATTACAAAAATAGAGGGACTTTTTCTTCAATACAGTTTCGAAAATATCTAAGACTTGAAGTTCTTTTCTTCTCTAAGAGGCAATGTTTTGCAAGGGCATACTATTGTCCCTTAATACACATAACCACTCCCCTCCCCATTCCTCTCCCCCTCGTTCTCTCAGAAATCACTTTCAAGTCCCAGAAGAAACTCTGAAGTCTTATCAAAGACAGTCATTAGCATCCATCAGATGAGATGCAAAGCACATGTGAAGTGCTTTGTAAACCTTAAAACAATATATAAATGCTAGCTAGCTATTAGTTTGGAATTGATTGTGCCTCACCTGTTCAATTGCTGTAATACTGTACTTGCAGGAGTCTCACTGTACTTATTTCATGTCAATTTAGCATTCTCTAAAATGAAAGTTAATACATTTATTTTAGATGAAATATAACTGTACCAAAGGATTTAATGTTTACTTTGTTTCATGTAGAACAAGAAAGATGAATTATTAAAGGTAAGCTCATTGTGGGGAAAAATATATGTCATGACTTCACATATTGTGCAAAATTTCTTAGAAAGAAATATGTAATGAATGTTTTGTTTCTTCACCATTTCATAATTTAAAAATATTTATAATTTAAGACACTATCATTTCACTTGGGGTTAATTCTATCCCTTTTCTATGATGTGACACTGAAGTCTTGTTAATTTTGCCCCTATTAGATATTTGACATTTTTGCCTTTTTCTCCATTCACATATACCACCATTCAATTAGCTATCCTCATCACCTCTTGCCTGGTCTGTGGCAATGACTTTCTCTTAGATTAGTCCTTTCCTGGTTGCCTTCTCCAATTCATCCATTGAATGGCTATCAAAACAATCTATTTTAGCACAGGTCTAACCATGTCACTTCTTTGATCAAGAATCTTTGGTGGTGCTCCGTTTGCCTACAGAATAAATTACAAATTCTTCTGCTTGACAATTAAGGTCCTTAATTAGACTATACCTTGCTTGTCTGATTTACAACACACCATTCCTCTATATTTACAGTAATCTTGAGCTAAAATTGCTTATTTCCTGTTTCCTGACTCAGTATTCTTGTCTCCCATCTTCTATAGCAAGGCAGGAAGATGACTTAGTGAATACAGTGCTGGGCCTGAAGTCAGGAATTCAAACCCTGCTTCAGATATTCATTAGCTATATGATGTGGGGCAAGTCACTTAACATCTATTTGTCTGATGCACTGAAGAAGGAAACAGTCAACCACTCTGGTATCTTTGCCAAGAAACCCCCATATGAGGTCATAAAGAGTTGGTACTGAATAACAATGAATTGGATAGAAGGCAGATGTCAATTTATAAATTATGGCTCATAAATATAGTATAATAAGACTATGCTATAAGGAATGCTAAACATGGATAATATAAATAATATGAACAATAAAATAATAAACAAGGACTATAATGATGTACATGGAGAAAATAATATAACAAAACAATTGAAACCAAATGTTATGAAAGTATAATGATTGATCTTGACCCATGGAAAAGGTATGACAATTCACTTCTCTTCCTTCTTTGCAGAGGTGAGGGAATATGGGTGTGGAACAGTGCATTAAATGTCAGAAAATGTCAGACATATTGTTTTCGCTGAACTATTTTTTTCTCTTTTCAATTCTTTATTATAAGAGATGACAATCTGGGATGGGATGTGGAGAAGGATTTATGGGAAAATTTAGATGATGATGGTGACAACAGATAACATGTATATAGTCTTGCTACAGATGACGTGGCAACAAAAGATAATAAGGTTAACTTTTTTTCTAAGAAGTTGTAGTAATTTAATTAAACTATAGACCGAACAAAATCATAATTTTTACCATAACTTTATGGAATGGATTTATAATTTTAATTTAACAAACACTGACTAAATGCACATTACATTCAGCTCTTTGCTACTACAAAAAAGTGATGCTATAAATATTTTGGTGTATACAAGGTCTTTCTTTTTGTCATTACCCTTGTTGGGGTTTATATCTGGTTGTGAAATCTCCATATCAATGGTCATGGACATTTTAGTCTCTTTATTTGCAAAATTTCAAATACTTTCTGGAATGGTTTGATTGATCCACAATTCCACTAACATCTACTGGGACTTTTGTAGATGTAGGTGAAATGGATGCTCTTTCAAGGCAGCATATGGTGGTAGGAGTAATTCTGGACTTGGAGTCATGGAAAACTTTGGTTATAATCTCACATTCACTGTCTGTGGAGGTGATGACTTCTCTTAGTATCCGTTTCCTCACATGTAAAATAGAGATTATAATTATAATGTTTATTTCATAGTGTTGTTATGAGGATAAATAAAATATGTAAAGTACTTTGCAAAGCTTAAAATTTTGTGTGTGTATATGAATGTTAGCAATACCAATAATGATAACAATTATTAATATATTAAGTATAGGAGCTAGTTTCTAAAAATACAACCTATCTTTTCATATATATTTTGAAGAAGTAATCTAATTTTTATTTCAAATATTTTTTCAAGCAGAGTAATACATGGTTTTTATTAAACACTACCTTTAAAGAGATTTAAAATGGTCTAAACACTAGTTTATGGAGTTTACTGAAATTTGAGAGCTCAGATCTATACACAGCTTGCTCCTTAAATGCTCACAAACGTTCTTAATAGCCTAGGCATATGATGTGCTGCGCTTACCATGAAGATCAAATTAGATTCTAAATATTAAAGTACTTTAAAAAGTATGAAATATGATGTAAATGTAAAATGGTAGCATAGTATTATTCTAATGAAAATCTAACAAGAAAATGCATGCATTTCTCTATAGAGGATTGTGGTACAATTTATAGACAATCCTTAACTCATAATCCTCTAATAATCTGCGATAACCATGGGAAGTGAAGACCTATTTAACATTGAATGAATCCAAGTTACAGATAGATTTTAGTCATTAAACATCAATGTTTAAGTTAAATGTGATCATTGCCTTTTCTGTTATTTTTGAGCTTGTTAATGTCTTCTCTCCCCAGAGGGTGAGAAATATTTCATTTTCTTTTTAAAGATCACATTTCCAAGAATGTTAATGCTGGTCCTGTAAATATGAGAAGATATATTTAGGTCTGGGTGCCACATCTTTGGAAGGTTATTGATAGCTGGAATATGTCCATAGGAGGGACTAATGACCATGGCAGTCAAAGACTGGCTGAAGAAACAGGGAATGCTTAATGTGCAGAAAGAAGATTCATGAGCCATCTAACAGGGTTTTTTTGAAGGGGTATCACATGGAAGAGGACTGGTGGGGCTTGGCTCCAGAGGGGAGAACTGGGAGCATTATGTGTAAGCTTCAAAGTCATATTTCAGGTTAATGTAAGGGGAAAACTTCTCAACAGTGGTAGGTAGAGGCAGGGAAATGCACTATCAGCTTGGAGGTTGGTGGGTGGAGATCAGGAACCACTTCACATAGATGATGACAGGAGCTAAACTTTAAGGGCTGTTGGAGACAGAAGGGAAGAGGGAGGACACCTAGGAAGGAGAGATGATAGATGGTAATGGCATGGTGATGGAATAATAAATATCATATGAAGAACAAGAAGGTCAATAGGACTAGATTATGGAATATATGAAGGGACATCATATATAAGGAAGCTGTAAAAGTAGGATGGAGTCAAGTGGTGGACTTTAAAAGTCAAGCAGAGGAGTTTGAATTTGATTCTTAGAGGTATTCATGTGGTTTACAGAACAGGGGAATATCATGGTCAGTCCAGTGTTTTAGAGAAACTGTTTTGATAAGTGTGTAGAAGATGGACAAGAGATGAGAGGAAGCTGAGGTAGTGAGACCAGTGAAGAATCTGATAGACAGTTTGGGTGAGAGGTGGTGAGGCCCTGAGTTAAGGTGGTAACTGCATGAGTGGAGAGAAGGGACTCAATGCTAGAAACATTGCAGAGGTAGTACCAAGAAGTTTTTGCAACTGATTAGCTGTGTGAGCTGGGGGGAAAGTGAGGCACTGAAGATGACTCCAAGGATGTGAACCTGTATGATTGGAAGAATCTTGCCAAATATAAGAAAATTAGGAAGAGGGATGTACATGGGAGGGAAGATGAGGGGGAGAGTAGATGAGGTTCATTTTGAGTATGTTGAATTGACGATGCCCATAGAACTTCAGTTTGAAAAGTCTTATAAACAGCTGCCAACATGTGGACCACAATGTAGGTGAGAGAATAACAAAGGGGAGGTGATAAGGTCATAAAGATAAAGAGTACTGAGAGAAAAAAAAAGGCTCGGGACAACCCTTTGAGGGTTGTCACAATTTGTGGGAAGGTTTTTCATGATAATCCAGCAATGAAGAATATAGAGTGATTAGAATGTTAGGAGGGGAGATAAGCACAGAACACAACTCATCAAAGTCAAGTACTGTAGAGCAATCCAAATAGACAAAGATTACAAAAATGTCAACAGATTTTGGAGGTTAAGAGATCTCCAATAATATTAGAAAGGAATAAGGATAATTGTAGGGGCAACCAACCTGAGGAGAAAAGAAGGGATGGGATCACTCGTACATGTAGAAATATGGGTCATATTGAGGAGGACTATCTCTTCACTAGAGATTGGAGGGAAGGAAGAAAGAATTGGGGAATGGTGAAAAGGATTGTGACATGCAGTAATGGGGAAAAGTTGGAGGTTAGAATAACTCTTGTTTTTTCAGTAAATTTTGAGGCAAGGTTCTCAGCTGAGAGGGTAGGAGGAGGAGTATATGTGAAAGGTTTGAAAGAAGGTTTGGAGCAGTTGTTGTGGGGAATGAGATAGACAATCAGAAGAAAAGGATTGCTGCACTGAAAACCTAGTTGGGATCAGACAATACAAATTTCTAGCAGATCTAGTCAGCAAATTGCATGCCTTCCTCTAGCAGCATGTGTATTGAAGAAGAGGAGGCCAATGGCAGGAGTAATCTAGGGGTGGGATGAGTATAAGACAAGAGGCTAAGGGATTTAAGAATAGAGAAAAGTATAATGGTCAAGCAGTTGATTATAGCATAGAAAATTGGTAAGGGAGGAACTAAGAGTACAGAAGAGGCGCTAAGTCCATGGAGCCATCAGAGCCATCAGAGACAATGGTGAGGAAGAAGAAATGGAATTGCAAGAGGTTATGGTAGGATAAAGGAATGTCTAAATGACTTACCTTGGAACTAGAACTCTTGTGGTGATGGTGTGATTATGGGTATAGCTGGTCCTGTGTATGCTTCTGGCAGAGTGAACATGTGGGTCATGGAAGTTAAGGTGATTGAAGTGAACATGTGTAGGTAACGATGTCCCCTAGAATAAGGGGAGGAGTTATGGTAGGAAGATTGTGAGCAACATCCTGAATTCCTTGAGAAAAAGGAAAAATGACCTAGAAACCAGTAGATAGATAGACAAACCCAGAAAAGAAACCGATGCTAAAACTGCTGATTACAAATTGATTTAGAAAACCATATTTTAACAGTATTTATGTTCTGTGTATTTTATTAAATTTTATTTTGTTAAATATTTTCCAAATGCATTTTATTCTGATTTGGGGGGGGCGGTATATGAGGCCCACTGGCCACAAGCCTGACACTTCAGGGCAGCTAGGTGGTGCGGTGGATAGAGCACCAGTGCAGGAGTCAGGAGGACCTGAGTTCAAATCTCATCTCAGACCCTTGACACTCACTAGCTGTGTGACCTTAACCCTAATTGCCTCATCCTGGGTCATCTCTAGTCATCCTGATTAATATCTGGTCATTGGAGTCAGATGGATCCAATCTGGATTGGAAGTGATGGAGGAGAAGTGATGCTGCACAGCCCAGAGGAGAAGTGATGTTGCACAGCCCTCCCTCACTCAAAGCAAAGTCAAGTGCAAGTCAAGTCATTATTTCTCTGATGGCATGGTCTTCGGCAATGAAGGAGAAACACACTAAACTCAAAGACAGAAAGGTTGTGGAAGACTGGAAACATAAGAAAAGTTTGGCAGTGTCTGTGGGGATCATGGACTAACCCCAAAAAGTCCAAAATTTTTAGAGGCAGAGATGGGTAATGCTAGGATGTATGATTAATATTGGAAATGACTGGTAGAAAATGAAATGTCTTTTGTGGAGAGTAAGAAGATAATATATATATACATATATACGTGTGTACATACATATATGTATATAAACATGAGCAGAAAAGGTTCAAAATGAAGGGAAATTTGTTAATGATAAGATAGGAATTATAGCTGATATCATGGGACATTGATTAAGCACTCTGTTCCAGGTACTGTGCAAAGTGCTGAAAATACAAATTACAAGCAAACAAGACAATCTCTATCCTCAAGGAGCTTACATCCTAATAAAGGAATACAATGCTTATTATATAACATTATGCATTATAGTTATCTATGTATTTGTCTTGTGTCCCTGCTGGACTATAGGCAGGAATAGAGACAATTTTTATTTAAACTTTGTACCTCAGCTAGCAAAGGTCTGCTAAAGAGAGTTGATGCTTAATAAATATCTTGGACTCAGCTAACTAGAAACTTCACCAATCCAGAATACAACCTTGTGTAAACAAAGAAATTATCCAAGCAGCCAGAATAGATGGCACAAAGTCAGTATAGGAGAGCTCATGAAGTTCCATCTCTCACATATTTAATATTATTTGGCACACCATTCCAAATAGCAGGAACATTAGCATGCAACAGCCTATAGAGGGGGTGGGGAACCTGTAGCCTTATTTGTTCTGTGAAGTTTGGATTCCATCAAAGGGCCGGAGGGCCATATGTGGCCTTGAGGTTCCCCACCCTGGGCATATTGTCTGAGAGCAAGGAGAGAGGGAAAGATAAATTACTACTAGGGGCAGACATAGCAACTTAAAAAACACAATAGTCTGGGGCTATTTAGTGTAGGGGTAAACAGCCTTGTAAATGTCAGCAGGCTTTGATGGCACCGCTGCCTTGCCACAGAATACAAATACCAATGATTATAACTGTGGCATTGCATCTCTCTATCTGCTTTATGAAATTGGAATCAAAGATGAATGAAATCTCAGGTGTGAAATTGACCCTCAGAAATCTTATAACCAAATTATACCTGAACAAAAATCATCTCTATAAATATACCCTGAAAACATTCATCCAGCCTTTATTTGAAGACATTCAGGGAGAGAGAACCCTCTGATTCCAAGGCAGACCGGCGCAGTTTAGAATATCTCTGATTATTAGGAAATGTTTTCCTTACTAAAAGGGGAATAAATTTAACTAAACTTACATAATTTATGTCTTTGTAGCTTCTATCCATAGCTTTAAGAAGGCCAGAGCATGTGATTTCCTTCTTAAATGGTAAAAAAGGAAAAGTAAAATTTGAAGTTTTAAACACGTAAACACTTAACTATCCAGAAAACTCTACTGTCCACAATGACTTTACCCCTGAGGATTCCAGAGAGTCAAGGTTTTTTACTGTATCTAATTTAAAGTAATAGTAGAAATGGTCACTTTTGAATTCTTTCTTGACTGGGGGGAAAGGTACAATTTTAAACAATTCCAACCCAGTGTCACTTTGGTAGACAGTATCAATTGCTCTGCATTATAATAGATTAGCTGCACTGATACTTTTTTTGCTTGTAATGTGTAGTATCACTCAAGAGGGACCATCCATCTCATTTCATTTAGGTCATGAAGTTAGACACTGTGGAAGACCAATTCTTTACTCTGTAAGCTACCAACAACTTTTGTGTAATAAAAGGCTTTTACTACCATCCGGTGGGATGAATTCCCTGACTCTTGTTTTAAGTAAGATAGAATAAAATTTTATAGACCTTTCTCATAAATCCACAATAAGCCATTATTCTATCTGTGACAGTCAGCACCAGTCTAGGAAAGAATCACAATTTCAAGTCGTGTGAAGGCTCAAGTTCCATATTTATCTTTTGTCCAAAATAATGACATCATTAAAGCTTATACATATATTTTTTTCATTTACTTATTTTTGAAACTTATTTTAACCTATTCATATCTGTATTTTAGAGGCAATTGGGCAGTGCTCTGCTTGTCTTATTGTAAATTTTAGTTCCTGTTGGAAGTAAAGATTTGTCCTTCAAGGTCACCTGGGCAGGACTATATAGAAAGTGATAATGCCCTAGCATTTTACTGTAACATTATTTGCTGTGGGGGGTTGAGGATGGTGCTTGCTGAATCTTGGCCTAAATCTCTTTTCTTATATTTTCTCTTCTAGTTCGTGCACTTGACATTTATGTGGGAGCCCAGGCTGTAACCGTATGCACTCTGTCTCTTATTTTTCAGAAGAAACATCTGCCAAAAAATCAGTTCAACAATGAATATGATTTCCAGGTGGAAGGCTTCTCTTTCTTTTACTTATTTCCACCTTTTATCTATCTCTTCCACTTCTTTCTTCCTTCCTTTCCCCTAAGATTTATTATTCCTAAGGCAGAGGTGTTTGTTCTCCTTCGCTCCACTGGCTGGGTAGTACAGTGGATGATCTCAGATACTAACATCATGACAGTGGGCAAGTCACTTGATGCCTGTCTGCCTCAGTCTCCTCAGCTGTAAAATAGGACTAAATAGGAATCAGGAGGCTCAGTGTTAGGATCAAATGAGATAATATTTGCAAAGAGATTAGTATAATTTCTGGTACTTAATAGATGTCTGTTTTCTTCTCTCCTTCATTCCTTCTTTCCTTCTCCTCTCCTTTTTCCTTCTTTTAAAAAATCCCACTCTTATTTCCCTTTCATTTTACAGATAAATGAAGAGAAAACTAGGAAGAGACAGTTATGTTTTCAGGGTTACATAGGTCTTCTGACTAAAGAGATCGTACTCTTTAACCACTTTGTGCTTATCTACTTTGTATATATTTGTATTTATCCACTTTATATTTAAGTTGAATGCATGTCTATATATGTCCATATTTATATATGTTGATATACCTATATTTCTTGTCACACATACATGCATACTTCCTGTCTACACACGTGTATTATATACAGAAATGTACATAGACATACATATACATAGCACATGCATATTTCTTTTCTCCTCCATTGGGATGAATATAGAACTCCTTACCCTTAAGAATTGTTTCATTCATTGTACTTGCAGCCCCAATAATTAGCACAAAGAAGATGCTTAATAAACAGTAACTGATCGATTAAACATTGTGTTACTCATTTGGCTGGAAATTTTTATACTTTTGAAAAACATTGAAGGGAAAAAATCTGGATGGTTCACCAGTTCATTAGAATGTTCCAAAGCCCAGCAGCCAGAAGTGACACAAATATGCAATTTAATGTGACTTTGCCATTTTTGTTTCAGTGCCTGTGTCCTCATGCTAGAGGTTAGTTGAGTTTCACATTCACACACACACACAAAGGCATATACACACATATTCTAACCAATATCCTAATGGATTATTGATCTCTTTGATATATTTTTATCTCCTTCCCTCCAAGGATATTGATCACAAGCCACCCATATTGGTCCATTTGTGTGACTTTTGTACATACCCTCTGGGAAGTTAGTCTCAAGGTATCCACACCTAACACGGTGGTGGCCTTCCCAACCTCATTTTGCAAGCATACTGACATCTATAGAACAGGTGGTATATCCATTGGTTGCCCCTCACTCTTGCCACATAACTGACCCATATTCTTTTTCACATAAACATTTACAATCATAGCTCTGGAACTATAAGTGATCTCATGGGCCATCTAGTCCAATTCCCTCACTGACAGACAGCATTAAAGGCAGGATTTAAACCCAGGTCCTTGAATTTCAGAGCCAGGGCTCTTTCCAATGTACCACTTACTTTAGCAGTAGTCTATATTCTCCATCTCAGATTCCTTGTTATAATGTGTTGCAGCCTATTCTCACCAATCAGATATTTCTCCATTGTCCTGTGGATGTTACCCATTTCAGTTTCTTTGGACACTATAGTTCTTCATATCTTAGAGCTGTGCAATGTATGTATACATATATTTTCAATCAAATTCAGCAAAGTACCTCCTGTGCAAGACACATGGTACACATACAGTACACAGGTACACATTTAAATACTTAGATACTTCAGTGGGGCTATGATCTATTGGTAAGAGTAATCCCTCCACTCATGCATATCACAACCCAATCACCCTTTTTTTCTTGTCCAAGTCTTTCTGCAAATTCTCCAGAGAGGAAGTCTGAAACATGGTAGGTCCTCCTCAAAATACTAGTAGATACTAATGTACTAGATATTAATGTACTAGATAAATATAGATATGTATATAGATATATATATTTATCAACACAAAGTAATAGAATAAAAGAGGCCATAATGAATAATGTTTAGTCAATTGTAATTAACATTTTAAAAGCACTCTGCAAAAATTACTTAATACAAATATTGCTTTAATGACAAAGGTTAACTTTATAAATTACAATAATGCCATAAGCATATTAATAATTTTGCCAGGTATAGAATAAGTTGAAGAGAACTGATGTTTCATTGGAAAGAATACATTATAGATATATGACCTGCCTGAAGCAGGACACAGAGAAGCAACAGAAAATACTAGTCTCCCCTAAAAAGGGTAGGGAACACTTTCTTGCCAGGCCCCTCCCCCCAAAAAGGTTCTAAAGAACTAATTTATTCTTCTCTGTCTTATCTGACTCCCCTGAGCTTGACCTTTAATCTCACTGACTTAAGGTAGCTTCGAGGTCCCAATCTATCTGGCCAAGTATTGTTCTTATTTTCCCACACTAGCCTGTGCTGGTCAAGTGTCATCCATCTCCTGACATTCCAAAAGAAAATCTCAAAGTCCCAGTGACCACAGCTTGGTGCTGGTCCCTACCCAACCTCTCTCATTTTTTTACTTGGACACCTAGAAGGTAGCAGCATGACTTATGTAATGAACATTGGACACCAAATCAGAAGATCCAGGCTCAAGTCCTATATCTGCCACTACCTGGTTGTGTGACTTTAACTACTCTATGCCTCAGTTTCCTTAGGTGTAAAATTGAGTGAGATTTGACTAGATTATCTTTCTGATATTTTTCTTTCTAAAGGAGTTTCCCCTTGTTAGTATGTGGAAATAAATTTTTAATTACAAAGTCCTAGTTATAGAATCTCAGATGTGGAAGAGACTTCAGAGGTCATTGAGTCCAACTATTTCTGAATAAGAATCTATTTTATAGTTTTTGTTGGAAGATCTCTAGTGAGAAGGAATTCATTGCCTCCTGAGGTGGCCCATCCCACTTTTGGATACAGCAATTGACTTGACCACAAGCAACAATTGCTGAAAGAATAATAAACTATTTTCCCACCTGACCTGGGAAATATAGGGTAAATAAACAAACTCCTTACTCATTGATTACTTAGGCTGAAGAATAGTGGGGAGATATCTGGGCTGGAAGTAAGAATATCTGGATTCCACTCCAAGTTCCCCTTACTCTATATGCTGTGTGACCTTGACCATGTCAATTCCCCTAAGCCTCAGTTTCCTCAGCAGTCAAGCAGAGATATATCATTTTTATCTTTCTCATAATACTGCTTATGAGGGGCAAATAGGACAGGATATGAAATATTCATCTAATCATTCATTAATATTTAAAGCAGTCATGGATTGTCATGATGCTAACTGGTATTCAAAGATCATAAGTGTGAGAAAAATCTCTGAAAAGAATAAAGCACTACAGAACCCATAAAACATGATTACTGTCATTGGTATTATTGTTATCACTCTGTAGGGAATCAGGGGACTGGCATGTATGACCTCAAGGGGTACCTTCAGGCTCTAGAATTCTGTATTAAATAAAAGGTGGAGCGAAGAGGAAATAGAGGAATTTCATGTTTCTTCTCCTTCCAATAGTTACATTTTCTCTTGTAAGAACTTTTCAAGAGGCTAAATGATCCAGTAAGCTGGACAAAGAGACCATTATTGAATATTTAATAAAGGAATGGCAAAGGCCAGAAAAATTATGGAAAAACAATAGCCTTTGAAGTAAAAACTTTCATTCAAGTACTTTGTCTGCCAAAGCTAAATATGGATACTGAGGATGTCTTCAAATACTTGCATTTCCTACCCTTCTCTCTCCTTCCTATGCCCTGCCATATGCACTCCCCCCATTTCTCCCTCATTCCCCTCATTCGTTAGCAGCAATGGAATGTGCAACATTCTGTACTATAAAACTTCCTGTGGAGGAGAAAGATAATCAGGATACAAACGGAAAAAAATGTACCACAGTTTGCTTGTATGACCTAATTGAAATATTTGTAGCCACACAATACAGGATATGTTTCAGGCAGTCAGAAAACAGTCTGACTGAGTGATAATCAAATTAATTATCCACCTTAATGATACAGCAGAGAGAGCCCAGGTTGAAATTTAATAATGCATGCTTGCTTGAAGATGCTAAGAGATAAATCACAGTAGCTTGCCACTTTGAAAGCATCATTTGCTTTAACCACTGCATTATTTCTATAGACCATATTTGAAAAAGGCAACAAGAATGTTTCTAGTATTTTCAGATATTTATTATTTCATCAACAATAGCTAATTCAGCTGACTTTGTTATTAATATGCTCTCACTTATCATCAGAAATTTGATAGTATTGGCTTTCTGTCATATACATGAACCCTCTATTTTGCTCTCTTTGCCCAGGTTTGTGCTTTCTCTCCTCCTCTCATTTTTTATTCAACCCCAATTTCCCCACATAAAGAATAGCTCTTCCTTCAGGTGCTGCTAATGATGCTCTCTAACCAGCTGGAGGAGTTGCCATTGATCAAGGGATGGATGCCCTGTGTCCCCTGTCATTCAGTTCACTCAGTGAAGAGAGAAATGAAACCCAGGGCTGGATGCCAAACTGAGGTCGTCTACATGGGAGGACAGCAGTTACCACTGAGTCAGCCTTGCCAGCGAAGAAAGCTATAATGATAGATTGCACACAATTAGAATTGACTGGAGAGGATTCCAAGGACCAGAAAGGTTAATTGTGTTACCACCTGTAAGAAACACCTTTTGTTTTTCTCAGATGTTTAACTTCTGCTTTTCCAATATGTTCCCATATGTTCTCTTCTCCTTAGCATGAAACCACAGGCAAGGGATGATTAGGCTTTGCCTTCTTGTGTTCACTCTCTTTTTCTTTTCATTTTAATGTATTCTACCTCCCACAGAACTTTCCATGCTTCTTAGAGAAAACATATCCTAGTTTAGCATTCAGTATACTTCAACTTTCTCCAGATAGCCTCCTTGCCCAGTCTCATGCAGCAATTTTTGAGAGGAATTTATAGTGATAAGAAAAATGAATTCTTTGAAGGCCTGTCATGAAAATGTTCTCATTTATGCCTATGAGGGAGAAAAAAAAAGATAGATATCCAAGCTTAATGCCCTTTGCAGCTCTTTTGGTTTTGTATCTATGCTGCAGGACAAATATGCACAAAACGAAACTGGAAAAATCTTTAGAGAATTTGAACATAATACATGGAAATCTTTGGGGGGGGGCAAGGAAAATTGAGTATCCACATGATGCTTTACAAAATGCATTCAGAGTGATGCAAATAATAGATGAAATGAAGGAAAGTCACAAGAAGGTCATTCTTTGTTCCTTTTAATTTTGATCATGAGTAATAAATCAAGCAGGAGAAATGTTTGTACTCAAGGGTTCACAGGTATCTCTATTGACAGAAAAATGTGGAAATCAGTTGTGATAATTATAGGGAAATTGTTGTGTTTTGGTTTTGCAGAAGATTTCTGGAAATTTGCTTGATAAACAGTAAGATGTTCATTCTTTGAAAAAGAAAACTTCCACTTTGAACAACAGTCATTTGCCCTTAGAAAGAATTGTTCAGAAAAATCAAATTGTTTCCAGGCACAAATGACGACAACAGTGTGGAGCATACGCTGGTCAATGACTCTTTAATAAAACCTATTTTCCATGCAATAGGAGCTGGGTCATGGTAGAAATTTTCTGACCAAGCCAAGCCAGAAAACCAAGCAAAGCATACAAAATTTCAAGAGAAAACACAAAGAGATGAAATGCAATTAACGATCCACATAGAATTACTGGGAGGAAAAGTTAATATAGTTACAATTTGTGAATTTAAGAATGGGTGAGAATGTAGGAAAGAATGGACTTTGAAATATGGCTATTGCCAGTAAAATCATTTTAAAGATGGATTTGGTTTAATTCTGTATAGTCAGATTTCTATTATTATATACATACATCTTGTTCATTATGTTTTGTTTTAATAACAATTTGAGGACAGATTTTGTAATTTTGAATTAGATTGACTGTTGGAAAGTATCTGCAAGAATGGGTTAATGCATGCACACACATACACACATGCACACACATACTGAGATAGAGAGCACAGATTGAACTGAATAGGATGGGACCATACCTTAAAAGAAATTAAGGTAAATGGTGAGAGAGAAATGTAGTGGGAGGAAAGAGGGGGAAATGGAAGGGGGTAACTATATGTCATTTAAGAGGCAGGTAGGAGTTTTTCTTAGTGGAGGGAAAAAGAGGAGAGCTGAGAAAAAAAAAAAAAACCAAGAAGTTTACCCTCATCACATTTGCCTAAATGAAGGAGTGAAATGCACACTCATTTTGGTATGAAAACCTATCTTACAGTATAAGAAAGTGGGGGAGAAAGAGATATTGCAAGGGGGGGATGATGGAAGGGAGGGCAAAGGGAGGAGGGAGCAATTTGAAGTCAACACTTGGGGAGGGACAGGATCAAGAGACAGAATAGAAACAATGAGGGGCAGGTTAGGAGGGATGGTAATCCAGTTAGTCTTACATAACATGACTATCAGGGAAGTCATTTGCAAAACTACACAGATATGACCTATACTGAATTGCCTGCCGTCCCAAAGGGAATGGGTGGGGAGGGAGGGATGGGGAGAATTTGGAACTCAAAGTTTTAGGAACAACTGTTTAGTATTGTTGTTGCAACTAGGAAAGAAGACATACAGTTAATGAGGAATAGAAAGTCATCTGGCCCTACAGGAGAAAAGAGAAGATGGAGACAAGAGAAGGGAGGGATGACAGAAGAGAGGGCAGATTGGAGATAGGGAAAATTAGATTGCTTGGGGTATTGGGGTGGGGGGAGGGGATAAAAGGGGAGAAAATTTGGAACCCAAAAATTTGTGAAAATGAATGTAAAAAATTAAATAAATAAAAAAATTTTTAAAAAAAGAATGGGTTAATGCTAATTATTGGTAGTAGACATCAGTCTACTGTTTAAAATGATTTGCTCTTTGTTACAAGAGTTCAAGGGTCTGATACTGTGCCATGCCCTTTCAATCTTGAGGTATTTTTTCTTTTTTTGTTTTTAGTGAGTACAAGAGTTAATTAGTGGTTATGTACTCTGTCTGCCTATTCTAGCTTAGCCTGACCATTGTAAATTTCTCTACACCTCTCTCCTCCTCCCCTCCTTAGGGTCATTAAAACATCAGTTTTAAACTGTCAACAAAACTAATTGAAGGCCACTTGCCTTAAGGATCATCCTAGTGAAATACAGGGGACTTAAGAAACAGAATTCAATCAATTTTCTAACTTCCTATGAATTACTCTTAACTTAGGTAGCATAAAAATGAGGACCAAAAGAAATTTACATAACACATTATCCAAACAAATTATGTATGAAAATGGTTTTGTCCTGCCTATATCTCAATATTCTAAAGAAGAATGTGTCTCCCCTTGAAACTTAAATATATTTTAAAGCAAAGTGACAATATAGTGACAGTATTACGTTTTTGAGAAAATTGTGCTTAAAAAAGTCCAAATGGCAAAGATCTGAGGAAAAAAGGCATATAGGGAAAAAAATAACAAGAAGTTAACAAGGAACAAAAGGCATCACATTGTAAAGAGTGCTGGAATCTGAGAAATAAAGGACTTCTTCAAGATAGTATACAAACTCTCAAACACATGAAGACAGAGAAAGACTTATTCTTTCTAAGTCTCCAGTCACAATATTACCAGATTCTTCAGCTGATATTTGTGTGGCATCAATCTGAGTTCCCTCCCCATCCTTGATATCATTCTCTACATATGCTTGTCAATGTCATTCCTAAAATGGGATAATCAGGATGGAACAGATATGATGTGACTAAGATACAGTTCAATGGGACTGCACAATATTGATGATAATAATATCAATATCATTTGGAATTTATGTGACACCTACTAGGTGCCAGGCACTGTGCTAAGCATTTTACTTGGTCCTCATGATAGCCCTGGGAGGTGGGTGCTATTATGATCCACATTTTACAGTTGAGAAAACTGAGGCAAGCAAAGCTTAAGTTACTTGTTATCACATAGCTAATAAGGGTCTGAGGACAGATTTAAAGTCAGATCTTTCTGACTCCTGACAGAGTGCTCTATACCACGAAGGGCCTGGTATCTAGACATTCTGCTTTTCTTAATGTAGTTTAGGATATTAGATCTATCTATCTATCTGTCTGTCTGTTTTTTTTTTTTTTGGTGAACCTATTGCTCTGTTGACAGAAGCTTTGTCAAGGCTTTTTTCATATGAACCATTAGATATGTTTTCCCCAATATGAACCTCAGTTCCCTCATTTTTTAAATTTAGGACTAGAATTGGGTGATTTGGGCAGTATGTCCAACTCTAACATGTTATAGAACTATGATTTTATGCAGTTAATTTTTAGAACTCCAGTTTAAGGCTTTAAATTTCTCTTTTAAATTTTATCATATTAGATTTATTCCCTTGTTAATTTCTATTAGAACTCTTGTGGATTTGAATTCATTTGGGTGTTAAAGATCCCTCCCATCTTTACATTAGCCACAAAAAAGATAAGCATGAGAATTCTGCTTTCTTTGGGTCTAGGATAAACAAATATTGACAAGAAAAAGGCGAAGGATGGATCCCGGGAGCACTCCTCTAGAGACCGCCCCTCCAGGTTGACTAGGCTATTGTTGCTATTATTAAATGATCCCATTGAACACTATACTTGTCATACCCCATTTGTTCCATCCTGACCATCACACTTTGGGACTGATGTTGACAAACACATCCAGAGAATGATGAACAGGATGGTGGGATAACTCAAATAAACATTTGGATCAGTTATTCAAACAATTCTAAAACCATGCAATATACAACCATCTAACCCATGTCATTGCATCTTGTTCAGTTAGTACAGTAGGTAGAGTGCTAATCAAGTCAGGAAGACCTGAATTCAAATCTTCCTTCTGACATTTATTGGCTATCAGACTCCAGTCAACCTCTCCTAACCTCAGTATCTCCATCTGTAAAATGTGGTTTGTAATAGCACCTATCTCATAGGGTGGTTATGAAGATCAAATGAGAAAATGTATGTAAAGTGCTACATAAGAGCTAGTTACTATTAAGGATATGATTTGTCAAATATCCTGCTGAAATATAAGTATATTATGCTTATAGATTTCCTCTGATCTGCTATTCTAGTAATCCTGTTAAAAAAAAAACCAAACAACCTAATCAAGCATGATGTATTGATGGACCCATGCTGATTTTTAGTGATCACTGCTTCTCTTTCTAAGTGCTGACAAATTATCCATTGAATGATGGCTTCTAAAATTTTGCAGGGATTAAAGTGATGGTTTTATGATCCTAAGAATTTCCTCTTTTTAAAAATTTGATTAACATTTGCTCATCTCTTGTTCCTTGAAAATTTTCCCATTCATCAAGATTTTTCAAAGATCACTCTAGTCACATACTGTCAGTACTCTGGTTTTGGGGACTAAAATTTATTAAGGGTAGCTTCTAGTCTTATCTTGAATGTCTCCTCTATTAGTTATTGTGTTTCATATTTTGTCATCTGAATATCATTCTCTTAGGTAGAGAAAATAAAAGCCAATTGATAATCAATTGATTATCACTGATAATTGATAATCTATTCTTTATCATTTTTTTACCCACTCACCTTGATCAATATGCTTTTCTCTACTCAGATCCTTTTCCCACTGTTTATGAGCTTTAATTTATTCTTTGCTTTAGTATTCCTGACAACCTCAGAATCTGCCTGCATCTAGGCAGATACCTTTGGAATGATGACAATTTTCCAATTTTTCAGAATGGAGAGAGCACTGTAGATGACTAAAGAGGTCACAATCAGGAAATTTCTGAGCAGATATGTATCAGTAAGCACCCCGACATACGCAGGGGGCTCTGCTATCACAGCTTCTTTGGTCTGCTTTTCTAAAAGGAAAGCAACTTTTGAGGGGTCAGCAATCACTTTAATCAAGCACATGTGTCATTCACTTAGTTTAGGGGAAAAAGTTAGCACCCTGAACTTCAGAGAAAATATAGGCTTCCAAACTGCCTAATAGTAGGCAATATGTACATCACAATTCAACAGACAGATGCAACTGCCTGACCATACATACATAGTTACCAGAGAGAGAAGCACCAACATCTGGGTTTCCAAAGCTGGGGAGGTAGCAGCAGGGCTCTTAGAGGCTTCCCAGAGTCTCATCTGGCACAGAAAGTTTCTTCCAAAACCTAAGCCCTAAAGTAAAGCCTCACTTCAGAGTACTTAAACATTTTTTAGAGTCACAGGGTATCGCAACCCTTGAGAATCAGTACCTCATTAACAAAAGGTATGGGCCTTCCTACAAATCTTCCCAGGCCCATTAAGGAGTGGGAAAGATCTTCCCATTAAGAAGCAAAATTATATTAACAATAATCAAAAATGCATTATCAACATAAGATTTGAGATAGAGTCATCAAGCTCACATGCCAATATGCATAGCAGGGGATGTAGAATCTCCTCACAAGAGCATAGCATATTAATATTCAGGGTTACCTCATTGTCTGTTCTTCTTTGATTTCTGTTTTAATTTTTAAAATATCTTTTGTTTTTATATCACCTTCATTTTCCTAAATATTCATTCTTTTTCCCTCATCTTCTTGGATCCTTTTGAATAAGGCATAGTTTTCCATTCATTGAAAGATTGTAAACCTGAATCACTATATCTTAGCCACTGAGGCTGAACCTGCCTCCTTGCATTAAGATTTCTAGTTCATTTTGTTTCTTGGATTTATGCTATGCACATAATTATATAAGGAACCATTGCTGCCCTTCTTCTTGTATATTGGGGTCTGTGAACTTCTGGATTTCTCCATTAATAGTCTTTTTCCATCATTGTGCTTGCTATTTGGTCCATAATAAATTTTCTTTTCCCTCCTCAACTTTCAATTAAAATGTTTTTTGATCCAATCTGCAAGTCTTCAGTCAAATATATTTCCTCATTATTTCCTTTTGTAATTTAGTGTAAAGTTTTATTTTGTTTCTTTAACTTAACAAGTCTACTTTCTTTATAACTCCCTCCCATTGTGGAAAAAAACACAATTTTTTTCAAAATATGAATGATAAAACAAAGGAAATTTCTGAAACTACCATGTTAAAATTACGTATATATTTCAACCTGCACTGTCAAACCTCTATATCAGGTAGCATGCTTTTCGTGGGACCTCTAAAAATGCAGCTGGTCACTGCATTTTTAAGAATTCTGAAATCTTTCAAAATTCTTTATCTTTACAACATAGTTACTGTAAAAATTGTTTACCTAGTCTACACAGGTCGTTCAGTATTATTTCACGCATTTTTTTCAGTTTTGTTTTAACCGAGCCTTTTATCAGTTCTTATGATAAAAAAAATATTCCATTACATCCATATACTATAACTTGTTCAACCATTTTCCAATTTATGGACACCTCCTTATTTTCTAGTTTCTTTCTATGACAAAAAGTTGCTAGAAATATTTTGCCTATATGGTTATTTTTCCTTTTTCTTTAACCTTTTTGGGGTAAAAACTTAGTAGTGGAGTGGTACTGTTCAGTCAAAGGGTATACACAGTTTAGTACGTTTTTGGACTCTTTTCATTCTTTCTTAGATGGAAGATATCTGGGGCCAAAATACTATTATTCTTGAATATGAAGCCTTGCACAGAAATCCAAATCCCATTTTCTGACAATATCTTCTGAGACAGTTCTTCAGTTTCCATATTCATTTTTATCTTTTGAATCCCTTACTTTCAAAAGGCATCAGTGATGGAAAAAAATCCTGTCCTGTAAGGTGTTCCATGTAAAACTTTGTATTCTCTAATAATACAGTATAGATTTCTTATTGCCATCTTTTTCTCTCCATATGAATGACCAGAAATAGATGATTGTTGTCAGGTTTGCTAAGTTCCATTGTCATGTCATTGTCATTGTCATGGCATCAATGTATATTCCAGGAAACTGGCTTACAACTTAGTTTTTCATGTCTGATTGATACATGGACACCTTGGCTTCCATCTTCAGGAAGTAAACAACCACTGGGACTCCTCTTCTTTTCCTCCTGCAATCATTTGATGTCTTCTGGTAGCATCTATTGATTTTCAGCATCTTATGAGTACCAGTGCGCCACTGTATTTTCTATCCCCTATTTTCCTTAAATAGCCCATCTACTTCTTTGACTAGTCCTACATTTCTTGGATAATATCATTCATACAACTTCTTGAGTAGATGTCATCTCTTGATAAGCAATGGAGGAATAGCTGATAACTTATTGAACATTTGTACCTAAATTGCTGATTAATGGTTTCACAGTAACCTAGATTAAAGTCTCCAGTCATATGATGATGGCTTCTGTAATTGACCTTCTTCTACTTGACATTTTAATCAATGACTTGGATGTAGTCATGAGTCATGTCAGCTTGAAAGAATTACTCAAGTGGAGTATTCTGGGGATCCGACCTTAGTGCTGGGATGTTTAACATTTTCATCAATGAGGCATCTTAGTGTAGGAAAGACAGAGGTGTCCTAGACTCAGGGAGAGGTCAACAGGTAAGATAGTAGCCAAGCTGGAATTCAAACCCAGTTCCTCCAACACCCAAATTACCTCCCTTTCAAACATGCCCGTTGGGAGCACAAATGATCTCAGCTATAGAGGCAGCAAACTCAAATGCAAAGGGATCTCTGCATGTCTTGTTGACTTAGAAAACCACAAATAGCATGATTATGTCATATTGTATTGTATTTATTTTGCTAAATATTTCCCAATTACATTTTAATCTGGTTGTGGCTGTATGCACTAGGTAGGCCACAAGTTTGACACCTCTGAGAACACTCGACCGAATCTCAAAAGATAAAATTTAATAGGGATAAATATGAAGTTTTACACTTGAGTGTACATTTTTTAAAAAAGTCTTATAAGTTGAAGAAGAAGATCTCTCTAAAAAGCAGTTTGTCTGAAAAAGATCTCATAATGTTAGTGAACTACAAGATCAATATGCATCTGTTGCATTATATCACAGACAAAAAAGCTAATGCTAGCCTAGTTATGGAACTATGTTAAGAGAGGCCCAATAGCCAGTCATAGAGAGGCAAATAGTTCTACTATACTCTGGTTAGATGGCATCCAGAGTACTTCATTCAGTTTTGAGTGCCAAATTTTAAGAACAAATTGATAAACTATAAAGTGATCAAGATAGTGAAGGGCTCTAGATCATGACCAAGTGATTGGTTTAGGAGTCTAGAGGTATTTAGTATGGAGATAAGAAGACTAAGCGGAACATCATTCTCTGAAAGGAAGTGGGGAGATATGACATTCAATAGGGATTAGATAACCTTTGATGGACCACAAAGGCCAGAATTAAAAACAACAGGCAAAAGTTATACAGACTTATTTCGGCTCAATATAAGAACAGAAATTCTGAATAGTTAGAACTATTCAAAAGTGGAATAGGGCTGCTTAGGGAGGTGGTGGTCCCTTAGTGGCGGTCTCACTAGAGCTCTTGAAGCACAGGGTGGTTGATCACCTGTTGATAATCTTGGAAAGGGATTCATATTTAAGTATGAGTTAGTACTAATAATAGCTAGCATTTATAAAGTACTTTAGGTTTCACAAAGTTCTTGCATACATTATCTCATTTGATCCTCATAATAGTCTCTTGAGGTAGGTACTATCATTAACCACATATTACAGATGAGCAAACTGAGTCTGTGAGAATACCCAGAGTCACAAAGCTAGTAATTGTTTGAGGTAGGATTTGAATTTTACTTTACTTGAGTCCAAGGAACACTCTATCTTCTGAAAATGAATGAGGCAATTTCTGAGGTCCCTTCTAATGCTGAGATTTTGTGTTTGAACAAGGGCTGGATGACGGTTTGTTGTAGTATTATATCATGGAAATGCACTGGACCTAGAGTCAGGAGATCTGACTTTGAATCTTAGGTTTGTGTGTGGTTGTGGGTCAGTCACCTACCCCTCTGAGCTTCAGTTTCCTCATCTGTAAAAATGAGCATAATGCAATGGATTGAGTTCCTTAAGTGCAGAATTGTCCTTTTTTATATATATCTCAGCACCACCTGGCACTTTAATAATTTAAAAGTACTTTTAACCCTGAAATCATTACTTGAATTATGAGTTGTAATCATGATGTTCAGAGAAATCTATCTATGAGTGAGATCAAACTAGATGGACTTTAATGACCCTTCTATTTTTTCTACTGTTCTACAAACTGCCATTTGACTTGGGAACAAGTGAAAAGAATATGCTCTCCAATTCCTCCCTAAAATCAGAATATTTTCATATAATGGAATGAAGTAAAAAGAAAAGGTGTGTATTTATCCTACACTGACAAAAGATTGTCTTTATCAGGCAACTGGATCAAATTCAAAGTAAGAATAATTTGACTAGGAATAGTCAAACCAGTTGTAGGAAATCCATGAGCTCTATTCTGTAAAAACATCAAAGATGCTTTATTTTCGCTCTGACAGACTGCCTGTGTGGCCCAGCATCAATGTAACTCCTTCAGCTAAGGAGGGAGGAATCTTCATTAAGACAGTCGACTTAATTACTCAGTAATTTTGACAGGGTAGTTAGATAAACCAGATTGTAGTCCATGTATAGAATGACATAATAATTAGCATAACAACCTGAATTTTTTTAAGGTTCTAGTTATAATAAAAAGAAAGGAAAAATATCAGTCACAGATAATTATCATAGTGTATAAAACTTCCTATTCCTTTATTATCATAAATTGTGAAGTTTTATTGATGCATATTTTATCACAGCATTCTAGCCATATGTGATCTGAAGATTCAGAGCTTTTCCCTGGGGACCGCAGTACTGATATAGATAATCAAAAATTCCTTTTATGCTCCTTTCAACCCAGCCACAGCTCAGATTGAAATTAACATCTTTTACAATGAAATACTAGTTGAGGACTTTGACTGGATTTGGCAGCTGGAGAGGCAGAGGATTGTTTATACAGTCATTCTTTTAAGTCTTAGCTTTATTATAGCTCATGAAGTTAGGTATTGCAACTACTATGGATGGTCAGTTATAGAACATAAGAGAAGTTGCTTGAGTGCATATAGCCTATCATTTTAA
This sequence comes from Bettongia penicillata ogilbyi, assembly GCA_023548195.1. NCBI lineage: Eukaryota > Metazoa > Chordata > Mammalia > Diprotodontia > Potoroidae > Bettongia > Bettongia penicillata. Next base: position 296,528 of record JAJHZJ010000193.1, on the reverse strand, counting down.
CAGAGAAACCAGAAATTTGGTCTTTCTATGAAATTTTTGAGGTCAAAGATCAAAACTGTCTTCTAGTCAGAATCAAGACAAACCTCAAACACTTTGAAATGTCTACACTCTCAAGCTATTCTTTTTATCAAATAATGTTTTCATTCTCTTTCTAAACTCTGAAGCATTGCTTTCCTGATTTTCTTTAGCTCACTATGAAAATTAACTCAACTTTTAAAAAAGTGTGTATTTTTCCCAAGACTAATAGCTTCTACTATTAAATAAATAACAAAAAATTGGTGGAGAAAAAGAATAGTGATAGAAATTAATCATTCAATACACATTATGGGGCAGTCTAGTAATAGTGGAAAGAGGAGTGAATTAGGACTCCATTAATGTGAGTTTCTGTTTTGCCCTCTCAGATCGATTCTTTTGGGGAATCAAAGTATTTGTCTCAATTTTTGTCTCAATTCTTATTTAGGTTTTATTCACTGAATGGGTGTTCTCTCAGACAAACAAGACCTGGAAAAGACCTTAGCTTAAAAAGGCCAAGGTCTCAGACTATATCCTGGGCCATCACTAGTTGTTCTGACCTATGGCTTGCCCCTGGACTGTTATGACTCTGGAGGAGAGAGTGAGGCCGGTGACTTTGTATAGCCCTGCCTCACTTAAATCCAATTCACTTGATAGTCAAGACATCACCCTCCTGATGTTATTGGTCCTCTTTGAGACTGAAGGATGAACAACAGACAGTCCCAATTCTATGTATAGATATCAGTGTGACTGTGATCAAGTCATGTTACCTCTCCAGAGCTCGGTCTATTCATCTGTAAAAATAAGAATTTGGTCTAGATAATCCTCAAGGCTTTTTGTAGCTCTAAAATTTTTCTACTCAGATTTTTCAACTGAAACTGTATAGGCAAACGATTATTTCAAATATGTAATATTATTAGTTGATATGCAATTTTCATCCAATTTCAATAAATTACTCTTATGGCAGGTTACATCCCGGGGAGATCAAAACTTTGAATTTAGATGCCATTTCCCACCTTTTATTAGTTTTTTTCTCTGATGTATTTGAGATGGAGGGTGTGTGTACTTACACTGTACTTATAGCTATTTCAGAATATTATTGTGATTAATTTCTAAGGCTGTTTGCAGAAATATAGTTTGAATAAGGATGTTCCTAATTCTGAAGGCAGAACACCCACCTAGATGCTGGATCTTTAGATATCAAGAGAAAAATAATTGTTACTATACTTCTAGGAGTGGATCTTTTAAAAACACAAGCTAAGAACACCAAAAGGAGCATACCTCTTTACACTGCAGAAACAGAATGGAGTCATTAAAAAACCTGTGGGAAACTTTCATTAAAAACTCAGAACCCTTCAAAATTAGCCTGTTTCCAGGATCTCTCACAAAAACACATCTCAGCTCAGGGGAATTCACTCTAAGAATGGCTTGGCATCAAGAATGTTTTAAATGATAAACTATTAAGAAAATCTTTCCACATTCCCTATAGCAGTGAGAATCTCCAGGATTCCAGTACTGCTGTCCAGTTTGGATATCAGTTGGATCTATTGTGAAGTTTAGAGGATGAAAGTCAAACAACAAGTTTTTAGCTAGTAGGTATAAGGGCTATGTTAGGTAGAATATGATACCCCCTAATGCTGGATAGAGGCAGCTAGGTGGCACTGTGGATAGAGAGCTGGATCTGGAGTCAGGAAGACCTGTGTTCAAATCTAGCCTTCCATTCCTGGAACAGAGTAGTTGCTTTATAAATACTAATTGTCTTTTTCTTTCCCCAAAGGACCCGTGATGAAAATTGCTACTCTCCTCCTGAGAAGTGATGAACTGAGCATGTGGAGTGTGTGTGTGTGTATGTGTATGTGTACACACACGCATCCACTTGCACACACGTCCAACTTGCACCCACAAATATGGAGAGAGAGATGCATGTCTATTAAAAAGATTTTGTCTCTATATTTTTCTCAAGGCTGATGGTGGCAAGTGGGAGGGAGAGAAAACAGAGTTTTGTTAATTGGAAAAAAAATAAAATTAAACCAAAGGAAAAAAAAGATAAATTATCTTACTCCAAAGCTAGTATTTTTTTTTTCTTTTCCCTATAGCCCTTGCAAGTCACTGCAGGTACTCAATAAATGCTGATAAAATTCATCTTTGATTATTTCAATACTACAAGGATCAATGATTTTATTGTTTTGGGTTCTGCTGGTACACACACACTAATTCATCTCTTGATTCCTCTACAACTTTGTAGATGATTTAATGAGTTGCTGTAGTCCCCAAAATTTCTCACCTAGTCTTTGGTGATGAATCCCTTTTGATTTAAAAATAAAATGTAAGTTTTATGCATGCCTAAACTACTTAGAACTGTGTCACCCATGTGGAAGACTCTTGGGACCTGCTCCTCAGGATACAGGAGAACTGGTATATGCCTGAAAAATTTATTTTTGACCTATCATGTGGTTGGGAGAAGCATTTTTTTCCTTTGCCTGCATAGTCAAAAGTGCATTTTTAAATCTTTCTCACTAAGGACAGTCACACTCTTTCCAGCATTCCCATATGGTGGTAAAGTATTCATTCATCAGTAGGTGAAACAATATAGTAAAGAGAGAAGGAGGAGCACATTCCTTCTTTTAAGTAATATGGCCCAGAGAAGTACACCTCATGTTTTGTTCTCTTTCATTTGTCCATTTCCAATCTAGGTGCAGGTGTAGAATCTTCAACCTAGTAGCTCAAGCCATGGGGATTTTGGAGACTAGGAATCTAAACTGGATGCTATAGCCAGCCCTGCAGGGAGCCTTCAGGAACAATGATCCTGGATACTAGGAAGGGGAAGGGCACTTTGTAATTTAACTTGGTAAGACCAATGCTGTCATCAGAATTTAGCTGAGTTAGACTGAGAGCTTAGAATCAATCCATTCCCTTTCTGAAGTGGTATAGGAGGGGATTATGCCCCAAGGTTTTGTGGAAATGCTTGTATACTTGCTCTTGTTAATACATTTTGAAGTAAATGTTGCTTTGTCAAAGCTAATCTGATGGGAAGTGGTTTAATAGAACTAGGGGGTGAGTGGGTGGATAGTCACTGAAATCCTTAAAAGGTAAGAGGAACATAGTTAATGGAGCCTTGAACCAATGGAAGAGAAGAGAAACTTCCAACCCCCTCCCTCAAGGTACTAGAGAAGCAAGAGCGGAGTGCTAACATAATTGACCCTCATGTTTTATAAGCTTCTAGAGGAAAGTGACTTTTTTTTTCTTAGTATGTCTAGTGCCTTTCATAAAGTAGTAGTATAAACCATGTTTATTGAATTGGAATGAATTAACTAGATATCTACAATGCAGATATAGTATTCAACCTTGAACCCATAATCAAAGTCTTTATAGTGTGATGGAACTTGCTAAAGCTTGTATTCTGCTGGCATAGACTTCAAGGATCCAAGGTGCCCTTTCATACCACAATGAGAAAGGTCTAAATGGAGAAGTCATTTTACAGTTTCCATAAAACATATACATTTACAGTTTCCATAAAACATAAATAGAAATTAGGTAGTAGAAGCAAGTCTCACATTCACAACACAGTATCACCACCACCAGCACATGGTCCATGAGGCCACAATAAGGCAAAAAAGCATAATCCATCATATTTAAGTAAAAATGAATAGAATAAAGCCATATGTAAGAAAGAGAGATGGGAAGGAAGAAAAGACTGTAAAACAAATGCAGCAGAATCCAGTAGAATAATTTTCATTTCAAATGAAATGTAGGGCAACAAAATTTTCTTTTCTTTATCAGTTCAACAAACACTTATAAAATATCACCTATTTTACAAAGCACTACACTACATGCTAAATAATGTTGCAAAGAGGTATTTCTTCTACTTTTAAAATATACATACATTCTTTTTAATAACAAAAAATTTTCTCTTCCTCCCCATTTTCTGCTCCCATTGGATAAAAAACAAAGAAAAACAAAGCCCTCATTTTGTTCTTTAAAACAAATTTTTTAAAAACAAAAACTGCACAGTCAAAAAATAGCTTATATGTACTTCTCCCCCCACCAAGACTTACCTGCTTTAGGCTAACCATTCTTAAGTTCTTCAAACTATCCTTAGGTTACATGAACTTAAGGTCCTTTTAAATCATCTAGATTGCCATCTTATCCACCTTTATAGCTTATCAGTGATTTCTTAAAATTATGAATACCAGAAATGAACACAATATTCCCGATATAGTCTGACCAGGGCAGAATACAAAGGGATTATCAGTTCCTTATTTCTAGAAGTCCATTGCCACCAAATACCACTGACTAAGACTGAGTTTACAATTCACAATATGTAGAGGATGATGGTTTGGTGAGATTGCAGATTGTGGCAGGAGGAGTAATATTTAATGGGGCTTGAAAGATAGGTTGGGATCAGAATGTGTAGGGCTTTAAAAGCTAACAAAGTAGTGTGCTCTTGATTCTGGAGATAATGGGGAGCCACTGGAATTGATTGATTAGGAGAGCCACATAGTCAGATCTTGATTTAAGGAAAATTACTTTGGAAGCAGCTTGTACAAGTGGTGTGTGTGTGTGTGTGTGTGTGTGTGTGTGTGTGTGTGTGTGTGTACTTTTATTTTACATCTCACTATCTTTTCCACTTTGCCAAGATCTATATTTATCACCTCTCTTGATCTACCAGTTTAGTTCTCCCAACCAAAAAAAAAAAGGAAATAAATTTGTTCTGATATGATGTACTCTTGCTAAAGACATACAGGATCTTTTTAACCGTCTTTTTTTTTATTAGATATTCATTCATTGACTATACCTATAAAGGTACAGTCTAAAAATTCATAGGAATTCAAGTCAAGCTCATTGTCCTATAGTTTGAAGAATCTGCCCTTACCTCTTTCTCCCCCTATCTGTTTTCCTTTGAAAATCAGAATGGCAGTCTCCCATTTTTCATCTTTTGAATATTTTTGACAAGGTTGAGCAATTGTATCCACCATTACTTTGGGTACCCAAATAGCTCATGTTTCAGTGACTTTAATCAGCAATTATAGCTAGATGATCTTAAACTATATGCTTACTTATCCTGGTATCAACTTCCTATTAGTTATTATTGTTCTGTCATTTCCAAGTAAAAAGTCATTTTCTTTGGTAGTAAATAAGGCAAAATAACAAATGAACAGTTCTTCCTTTTGCCTGTCATTTGTTATCATCATGCCAATGACGCCAAATAACAACCCCAAACCTTCCTGGAATCTCTTATTTGGACTCACGTAACTAAAACACTCTCTGATTTCTGTCAATCTTAGTTTTCCTCCACTTCTTTGATTTATTCTTAGCTCCAGCATTTTTAATACTGATAGCATTAATACATAACCATCCAATGAAGTATAGAGTGCAAGCATTTTTATCTTCATTTGACATATGGGAAATTGAGGATCATTGAGGTTGAGGTCATTCTGGTTGTTCTGCCAGAAAGTAACAAAGTTAGGCCCCGAACCCAGATTTTCTACTATAAAAAGATTTAAAAAAAGAATTCCTGCTCTCAATAAAAATAAACATCTTATGTGCATTTGTATACTCTATATTCATTATGTTTTCTTTTGTATATACCTATGAGTGTATATCAATAGACAATAAATATTTATTAAGCATTTCCTTTGTTTCAGAATGGTGCTAAGCGCTGGGGATACAAAGAAAAAAACAAAAGCAAAGGACAGTCCTTGTTCTCAAAGAACTCACAATTTGATGGAGGAAGACAACATGAAAGAAAGCTGAAAGAGAGGGGGTCGCTGGCCTGAGGGCATGCTGAAGATCATGCAGGAATAATGAGTTGGCTTCACTGAGCTCCTTCCTTAATGGAAGACTTGGGAAAAGCATTCTGATATCCACCTTCTACCCTCTCTAATCAGAGGGAGAGAGGAGCTTGGGGGAATGGGCATACTGAGATCGGGGAGGGGGGTTTCAGAGATAATGTAATGTTATAGGAAAATAAGATACTAGAGACAATGATAAAGGCCAGCCGATGAATGGGAAATGGTGAAGTAGCTCCATTTGACTCTCTCCTTAAATTGAGAATCTGGAAGGACATTATTGACTATATTTATTTTAGTTTCGCACAAACATATAAATATATACACACATGTATATGTATATATTTGTGGATATACAAATATGCTTATGTATGTACATGTGTATATACACACATATTTTATAAATATATAGGCTTCATACACAAGGGAAAGCCTGAGTGGCATCTTGAAAGAATGAAAGTTTTCTAGGGGTGAGGGGTTATGTATGTGTCAGGAATAGGAGTAAAAGTGAGGAGTGGCCAGAGAAAGAATGTGGAGTGTTTGTGTGTGCAGATGAGAGGGACATCTAATTCCACTAGAGAATATGGTGTAGGAAGTTTAATATGTTTAATTAGGCTAGAAAAACAACCTGGGGCTAGGTTGAGAATATCCTGGTTCTCAGCTCACTTTCCTAAGTCTGCTTCTGATGTTTCCATGTAAGTTGTGACCATCATGCTTTTCCACATATATGAAGAATAAAAAGAGTACTTAGATATTTCTTAGGAAATGTCTATGGTTAGCATTCTTAAGTAATTGCTAGGAGGAAATTAGATGGTAGGAGGCAAAATTTAAATATGAAGAAACCTAAGTATGGAGAAATTAAGTGACTTGTCCAAGATGACAGGGTAGTAAACAGCAGTATATGCAATCTAACCCATGTTTTCTGATTCTAAACAAATACTTTTAAAATTATGACACACTACCTCTCAAGTACCCCTCTATATCCCTTTGGCTCATTTTCCTGAACTATCAAATAGAGATTATAATAATTACAAGAATTATTGTGGGTAGAAAAAAATACTATGTACCAAAGTGCCTTGAAAAGTCAGTTTCTTGCATCTGTAATAATTTAATCAAACTGACAAGACTGTGCAACTCTTTAGGAATTTAGTGAGTTAGAGTGATTTGGGTAAAAAACTAAAAGAACAACAAATCATCATGGACAGAGGCATTTTGCAAATTTTCCAGAGTGGATGGAGTGTCTTTTTGAAAATTCTAAAGATTAAGAAGGATTTTTTTTTTTAGTTAACTCTTCCTTATCCTTGGGGTGAAAGAGCTTGAGGCACAGGTTGAGGGAAGCTGAAGGGATAGTAATGATTAAAAATAATTCACCAAATGACTTATTTGAGGCAGATCTTGACTTGACTTTATTGTCAGGCCTAATTTCCTTAATTATAGCTTTGAAGACATCTCAGCTATTTCCTTTCCATGAACAGATTGTCTTTGAAACAATATACATTCTAGTTTTCTCTAAATTAGGAAAATTGATCAACAAATTGGTCCCTAAAGTAGTCTATTAACAACTGGAGAAACCATTTAGCTTTAATGTCCTGAACGCAGGTATGTAGGTACACCCAAACCTACAGTACTCTGGGATGATTATTAATATACCTAGGCCCTTCCCTTCAGGAAAAGGTCTAAGCAGTCTTTGATCCAAAGTCAGTTCCTTCGCTCCTGTGACCTGACCATTTTACTTGAATCAAATTCCCAGGACATCAAGTACACCTGCATTCAAGAGTAAGTGTACATGCTTACTACCAAGCCAAATGATGATCCGTGGTATTGGTGAATTCGTCACTTTCCCTTTCTTGTTCCCTTCTGCCCCCCAGGCCCCTGAGTATGAATCATCCTGAGTCAGCTGCAACAATGTAACTAAGCTTGAATCATCCCAAGTCAGCTGCAACAATGTAACTAAGCTTGTTTGCCTTGATTTCACTCCCAGTGCTAAATTCTTTCTCCTTTTGCCTAACTCCAAAAGAGAAATGTGCATGTCTAACTTGCATTACATTTTTCTATTTAACCATTCCATGAAATATGCTACTTATAAATAAAGAATACTTGTCACAAGCTCTATTCTTCAATTAAAATAAAACAATTTTTCTGGGTTCCTTTTTTATAAATTGTTTATTGTTCAATATGGTTGTAGCTTTTGAAAGCCCTTTCTTATTTTTAATGTAGTCAGTGTGATTTAGATGTTTTCTGTACCCTTTTTTTTTAAGATCCATGACTTTATTTTGGTAGCTTAGTTAAAAATGTAATGGTTTGGGGCAGTGGTGTCAAAGTCATATAGAAATGAGGGCCATTAAGTTGCATATAAGGGTCTTGTGGGCTGCATATTGGCTTAGAAAGCCATGTATTACTATAATCAGTGTTTTATTGTCTTTTAATTCATTTTGTTAACTATTTCTCAATTACATTTTAAACTGCTTCCTGTGGAAACATGGGTAACATTCCACCTGTTGACCGATTCTTTGACACATCTAGTTTGCAGGCCAGGCGTTGGCACATCTCTTTAGTTTATAGCTTATATGTTATGGGATAAAAGAATCAGAAGTTCTTCTTGAGAGTACAGAGGAAAGGTAAAAAAGGGAGAATGCTTTCTTTTCCTCTTCTGTTGTATATCACATCCTGTTGCTTCAGTTGTTGAGGCTATGTTTCTTAATGGCTTCACAAGGAAACAGAATTTCTCATTCCGTTCCAGCTCATGGAGCCATAGACAGAGGTAGAGACAGACACCAATACTTTCTCATTTACTCAAGTAGCTTGAAAAGTCTAGCAATCAAATGGCAACAGTAGTATTCCTTACTTATTTATTGCATTCTTGAATGCTAATAGAACCTCTTTATCCTTTAATTTCTGCTCTGTGCTGATGAATCCTGAATAGATGGAACTTTTCTATGTTCCTGCAACATTTTCCAGACTCTTCTTGTCCAATATCCTTAAAAAAATTGCCATCACTGACATCCTTGGGAGATTCTTCACCATTTAAAGCTTACCTTCATTACTTCTCATACTTTCATTCATGTATCTTAGCTTGATAGAGGCATTTACTCTGGGACATCTCCACTGAAAGGATAGCTTGGTTCACAGTGGGGAGTAATTCTCACTTCAAGGGCACTTTAAGGGAAAAAAAATGAAGGTTGCCCCTAAGAAATAAAGTAAAAATCTAGAGGAAAACCTGTGAATAAAACATTAGTGTTCTAATCTTGATTCCACTTCACAAAGTCATATAAATGTTCTTCAAGTAACAATTTGACATCGTGAAATGGTGCCCTGATGAATAAATGTTATGGTAAGAAGCTCAGCAAGCCAGATATTTTCGACATGTGCCTGGATGAGCTGAGAACATGAGGCATACAACTACTTCGTTAAGAGCAGAAGACACCAATCATTGACAGCTGAGGAAACAGACTTTCCTCTCAACTCTGCAAGTGAAGATCTTTGCAATGCTTCCTGCCTTTTGGCAAAACAGCTACCCTGCAGTGAGCTGCCTAAGATGCTGTTTTAAGTCAGATGATAAGCAGCTTGACCCCTTCCAGTTCTAATAGTGATGGTTCCCAAGAATGCTAAACGTTATGGACTTCAACAAAGTGTAAAATGTGCATAGAAACACAAGGGCTACGTAGCTACTAAAAGCCCTTCTAGGCTTAGATGTTTAAACGGTGGGAACAAAGCACGATTACCTATAGCTGATCAAAGTCATTAGATTTAATCTGAAGATATAAAGTGTTTCTCAACTAAGTGTTAGTAAAGAGGATGTCTCTAGTGTTCTGATAAAAATCATTTCTATCACTCTATTTTTGACAGTGGTTTGAAGTAAAGTTTATCTTATGAAGATAATCTGAAAAGAAAGGTAGCCACTCTAAACACTATTCTGTAGCCCTCAATAACTACCATTATGAGAGGCATGTCTATTTTCTAAACAAGTGTGACCATTAGAAACTTTCTGCAGCCATCCATAAAAATAAAAAAAAAATCAATTACATTGTTTTCTCACCAGTCTTTCGTAGCCTAAAGACCTAGGTTCTAATTCTACAAACTACAGAACATCTTTTATAGTGCTAAAACCAATCCATCTTATCCAATCCAATATTAAGAATCCAATATTAATTATTAAGCACATTCTCTGTACAAGGTGCTGTGCTAGATGCTTGAGATAAAAAGGCATGTAAAATTAATGAAAAACACATTTTTGTCACTTGGCAATACATTTACCACTATTTGTTCTAGTAGAAAGTTCTATACCATGTGTCTAATCCAAAATGACAAATCAACCAAAACATCTTTGAAGAGTGTTTAGGTATTTATACCTTAATGATCAATTCTCATGTCCCAGAAATTCATATTTCAAGAAAAGTAGTGATTATCTGTGGATGCCTGAAGTCATCAAGTTTAATTTTGAAAAATATAACTACTCAACTAAGTCATCTTTAACAAGGGTCGATACAGTGTTAGTCTTGCAAAACTATCTAAAACTCAAGTTTCTAATAGTTTTTTTAAAGTCACTTTAGTTTTGGGAAGATAATCTGAAAATCAAGAAATTGCCAGATGCCCTATTTCATAGGCCTTAATCAAATGTTACTAGAGATTTATTTGTTTTTTAATTAAATCTAGTCATGAGAAACTTTCATTCATCACTCCTTGCTTCCCATTCTACCCTCTGGAGTGAAGCAAAACAAGTCTAATCCTTTTTTAACATAAGAAGTGTGAAACACATGATCCATAGGGTCATAACACTCTTGGTTACTCAGGAAAAATATTAAAATATGATTAGGAAATGTTTAACAAAATAAATAAAAATGTAACAAGAGATAGATAATGTTAAGTTTTAAAAGTCAACATGCAGCTAAAAAGAAGGATTCCCTTCTGTACATATTACTGGCCCCCATTTCTATTTGAATTTGACACCATATTCTACATGACAGGTCCTCAAGTACTTGAAGATATGATTCTTAAAAAAATTTTTTTAGGCTAGGTGCCTTTAGTTTCTTCAATGGATCTCCATATGTCATGAACTCAAAGCACTTCCTCATTACAGTTCCACTCTTCTGGGAACTTTCTGGGATTCTTTCAAAAAATGTGGTACTTAGAATTGTTGCACACTTGTTTTGATTTGGAGAAGAAAAATAGGACAATGATAAATTGGTCACCTCCCTAGTCCTGTATATCAAACCAAGTCTGGATATACCCCCAGGTCACCTTTTCTTTTTTGGCTACTGTATTAGAGGCTACTCATATTAAGCCTAAAATATACTACACTGACTTGATTTATTTTCTGATGAAATGATATTTAGTAATTCTCCCCCGCCATACTTGTGAAATTTATCTGTAACAGAAGACTTTTATGTTTATCTTGTATTAAATGTCATCTTACTAGACTCCATCCAATGTCCTAACTTAGCAACATTTTTTGGGGGGATCCCAATCCTTCCAGCTTAACGTTATCTGCAAATTTGATAAGCATGTTTTCTATGCCTTTATTCAAATCACTGATAAAAATATCTTAAATAGCACAAGTCTATGGGGCACCCTACTGTAGACTTCTATTCAAAGGTACATCAAACTATTGGTAACGATTTTTTGAATTTTAACATTTTCCAAATTCATCTAATTTTACTATTGTCCAGATCAAATTTCTCCATCCTTTCCACGAGAATCTCAAGAACAATTTTATCAAAGTGTAGCACCAGTAAATATTGTGGAAGGCAGAACTGGTCAGAAATAAATCTTTTATGTTTTCTTCCTCCATGCTGGGTAGGAGCAGAGCTGAATCTTTCCCAGGTTTTTCCTAGTTTCTCCATGGGGAGTAGTTTGTGGGTGGTGGTATGGTTTTTTTCTCTGACCACTGACCTCTTCTCCCTACCTTTTTATTTCTGGAGATTTCATCGCCCTTTTGCAATAACTAGCTCATTTTTAAGGCTGGAGCAATATTATGGCCTTCTGGGTCATGTGGCATCTTTCTCTATTTTACAAAGTTCGTATTAGAGGGGGGAAAATGTGTTAATATGGTCATAGAGCTTTGAATTAGAACAATCCAAGTTCATTTTCACAACTTGAAGTTGCAAGCTATAAGAATAGAAACAAACATTTATTAATTACCTACAGTGTACCAGACACCTTACAAATATTATTTCAGTTGATTTTCTCAACCAGTCTATTAAGTAGCTACTATTATCCCATTTTATAGTTGAAGAAATTGAGGGAGAGGTTAAGTGATTTATCAGTTATCATACAGTTAGTAAGTCTCTGAGGTTGGGGTTGAACTATTTGACTCGAGGACCAGTGCTCTAGCCATTGTACCACCTAGCTGTCTACAGGGGCAACCCCCTTATTTCTGAGCTTGCATTTATGCATTGCCTTGCTTAAGGGTGAAGACTGAGTTGTATTTGTATCCCCATTGTTTGCCACAGTGCCTAGCACATTGTAAACCTTTAATACACAAATGAATAAACACACACAAATATATTTATACATATTTATATGTGTGTGCATATATACACATATGCATATACATACACATTTATGTGTATGTGTATATATGTATATATATATATGTATGTGTGTATGTATATATGCATGTGTGTATGTATGCTATCTATTCCTAACATATAGAAAGAGGTTTGGCTCTCTAACCTAATTTAAATATTTATTTACCTCTAGTTAGCTCCAATCCTTTTTATGTTTGAGATAAAAATCTTGATGTGGGAAATGCTTATGTTTAGGAAGAAATCAGAGTATGTTAGTGTTGGTTACTGGAAAAACACAGGAAGGGGAAATGAGGGGTGAAAAAAACAGACTTTTTTGGTAATTTCTCTCATGTCTTGAAGACATGAGTACAATCATTAGCTTCAGTTTGAGTCTTATGTTCTGAGATGTCCATAGAGGCCCAAAGACCCTTTGAAATCTCTCTTTTTCCTGCCAAAGTTCAGCTTTTCTTTCACTTTTTTCTTTCAGGCTCTTTCTAGTTTAGTTCTTTTAATCCCCAAGTAGTGATTGGGGACACTTTGTCCCCACTACTGTTGTTGCAGATCGAATTTTACAGCTCCCATTCCTTCCTCTCAGACTACAGATTTTGTGTGTTTCCTTAAGGACTCCCAGGCATGATTCACGATGGTAAAAGTCCCAAATCTCTGAACTACAAAACTCAGGATGCCATGAAGTCTCAAGACCTTATTACAGAAGCTTTACTGAAATTGAGATAAACTTTTGCAATTTTCCCCTGGTCTACATTGTGCCATGTATATATACATATATATAGGAAATAAGCTTACTCTGGCAAACCTTCTCCTAGATAAAATCATGCTCACCCTTTGTGATTACTGCTTCCTTTTCTTGGTATTCACTAACCATCTCATTAGAATTAAATATATCCTGGATTTTGCTAGAAGTTGAAGTCAAGTTTGCTGGCAGAGTTTAAAAGAGGAAAACTCTCGCTTTATTGAAAAATCTTCTAGTCCCTCTTCTATTCTCTATTACCTTTCAAAATATCTATGTCTCATTTGTCAGTTTTTTTCAACATTCTCCCCGAAACATGGACTATAGAACTGAACACAGTTGAACTGAGCACAGTTAAACACACAGATGGATTCTGACCATGACAATTCACAACAGAATGCTACGTATTTCGTTTTAGACCTTATGCCTATCTTAATGTTGGCTAGTCAGGTGATACAGTGAATAAAATACCAGACTTAAAGAAAAACAAACTGAATTCATATCTTGCCTCAGATGCTTACTAGCTGTGTGACCCTGGGCAAGTGACTTAACCTCTTTTTTGTCTCAGTCTCTTCAGCTGTAAAATGAGAAGAAGAATAGTTCTTGCCTTATTGGGTTATTGTGATGATCAAATGATATAATATTTGAAAAGTGCTAACACAGTGTCTGGTACATACTAAGTGTTTAATAATTACTTGCTTTCTCCTCTCCAATGTTGTTTTAGATATGTAGATTGCTATATTAATTTAACTCTTATTGAATTTGGGTTTCACTAAACTCTCCTGATCTTATTCGTATGAATTGTTGCATAGTAGTTGTATATAACTGTTATATACTAACACTTCATATTTTACTTTTGAAGTTGAATTTTGGGGGATTTGTTTATTTTTTTGTAAAACTTTGCAGTTATTCCTTTTTTCATTCCTTTTAAATTCACTTTTATTAGATTTGGTCTGTCATTCCACCCTGTCAGGGATTTGTTTTTTTCAGATTTTCGATACTTATCTGTTTCTTGGAATTTCTTGCCTATCTCAACTTTGTGAAATCTGTACATATGATAAACATCCCATCTATGCCCCCAGATCCTACTACTGGGAAATATTGTCATCCTGAAAGACTCAATCAGCTTTATTAATCACACATGATCAGTGCCTTCTCCTCCTCTCATTGGAGGGCATAGCCATGAATTCCAAAACCTCCATATAAGAAAGGCATCTAAGCCAGCAATCTCCTCTTTTCCCATGTATCTCTGCATGCTTTTGGACTTCACCATCAGTCCTGTGCTCATACACTTTCTTCCTCTTCTTCCTCAAACCTTATTTTCAGCGTCTTTTTACGTATTGTCTTTTTTCCATTCAATGTTAAGCTTCTTGAGGGCAAGGACTATCATTTTTACGTTTTGCCTAGCATAGTGCCTAGCATAGTGCTTGGCACACAGTAGGCATGTAATGAATATTTGTTGACTGACTGATTGATCTATGCTTCTATACAAGTCATTGATAAACATGTTGAATAGCATAAACCAAAAATAGACTGAGAAGGCATTCTAATGAAGACTTCCCTCCAAGCTGATATCAACTCACTAGCAATTATTCTTTATGTCCAATTTTTCAACGAATTTCATAAGTGCCTACCTATATACTTGTACTATTATCTATTCAACTTTTCTCCATCTTGTCTACAAGGATAGCATCAGAGGCTTTAGTAAACTCTTTTCTGAAAATTAGGTAAATTGTGTTTACCATATTCTTTTGATCCATCAATCCCTGATAAAAAAAGGGAGTGTTTAGTCTTCCATGATATGTTCTTGATGAAATTATGTTAATTCTTTTGATTACCCCTTCACTTTCTAGATTTTTATTAATCATTTCTTTAATAATACATTCAAGTACTCTTCTAGGAAGCCAACCTCCTTATAATCTTTTGCCCTTTTGAAAGTAAGATTATGTGACATTCTTTAATCCTGTTGTACCACTCCCATTCTCCATAGTCTTTCAAAGATCAACGTGAACAATCATATCTGAAAGTTGTTTTGTTTTTTAAACTCTAAGATGTAGATCATGTTTAAACTCTAAGATGTAGATCATGTGAACTTGCTCATTTGACATTATCAAGATTGGTTAGAATCTCTCCTCATTTATCTTGATTTTCAACTTGGTGTAGACATTTCAAACCTTGACTATTTGTGTGACTATTGGCAAGTATTTTTCTTTGGTCCTCTATTCTCTCATTGTAAAATGGAGGATTTGGATTATATCACCACTGAGATGCTTTCCTATTCTAAGTTCTATTATCCATAAGTGTAGTTAACCTCTGACCATTCAGCATATTAAAGAATATTATATCCAAACTTTTTTAAAAGACATGCTAAAGTAGCATATACTTCCAAAAATAATGAAAGTTTAAAAAGACTTTTTAGTGATCTTAAAATGTTTTTTCCTTTCGAATGCAAGATATCTTTAAGTGTTGTGTCAACAACATTCATTTATTCATTCAATGAGATCCTACTATGCGCAAGGCATAGTATAGATTATTGGAAAAAGCAATGAGCTCTGTTCCTGGTTTTACACAAATGCCTTGCGTGACACTGGACAAGTCAGCTATTTTTTTTGAGCTTTCATTTCTTCACTTGGAAAATGGAGATGATAATAGCTATACTTGCCTACTTGACAGGATTGCTATGAAAACCAAATGAGATAATGTAGGTGGTGGTATAATGAAGAAATCTATTAAGTATATGTAAGGATAAAGCACAAATTAATGGCATATAATTTTGAATCATCTTGATTATGAATAATTTGATTAGCAAATGCTTAGCACTATGAAACATTCCATTGGCATGATGAGCTGACAAATAGATTATTTTGTAATGACTCCTCAATGATTATTATTCCAAATATAATTATTTGTTATATTTCAAATTCACTTAGAGGTCTCTGATAATGTTTGGTGATAGGAGAATAACCTTAATGCTAAAGTCGATTTTAATTAAGACATTTGGATGGTTAAAAAATGACATTAAAAATACCAGTACTAAAATATTAGCATTTTATTGTTAGATAATTTTGTTTATAAGTCTAAAATCTTTATTCATAGGGATATCTCTAAGATATCTTGCTTATTAATGGACAACCTAGGTACAATTATAACTTTTTTTCCTCCTAAAACAAGAGTTAAAATAAATTAATAAGAAAATGTTTATTTCTAGCTATTCCATAGAGTTATGAAATCCCAGCAAGGAGAACTTTAGAGTTCATCTCATATTACCTCCCAATTCATGCAGGACAATGGATTATCAAGTCTATAACTGAGCACTCCAAGTGATAAAGAGGGCACTTCTTTGGAAGAAAAGCTATTGCTTAATTGGATAGTTCCAATTGTTTAAAATTTCATTGCACTGAGTTACAATTTGCCTTCTTGTAACTTCATCGGTTTTAGGCTCATCTTAATCATATGCAGATTAAGATGAATTGTTTAGCCACATGGTGGCTCTTCAAAAATTAAAGGTAGCTATGATGGGATCACCATATCACCACAAAACCTCCTCTGTTCTAGACTATATAGCTCCACTTTTTTCAACCATTCCTTATATGGCATGACTTTAAGATTCCTTACTTGTCATTCTCTGAAAAAAACTACAGTTTATCAACATCCTTAACATAGAATAGCCACACTGAACACAGTTATCCACGCATGGTTTAAAAGGCAGGCATATCCCCTTGGTAGAACTAGTACTTCCTGGGTACTATATGTCAATGGAATATAAAAATTATGGACTATTTTTGAGAGTAAGTCATCACACCTTGTTGATTCACCTGTGCGCTCTCTCTCTCTCTCTCTCTCTCTCTCTCTCTCTCTCTCATATATATATATATATATATATATATATATATATATATATATATATGTCACAGCCCTTCCTACAAACTAGGAATAGTAAGATCTATGAGCATAACAAGTGTTAGACACATACCACAGAAATAAATAGACAATAATTTGTGCTTGTCAAGCCCAGACTGCAGTACATGGCCTTATGTGATGATCCCAATCCTCACTACTCCAAATGTTTGTTCAAAATGTTTGCATGGTAGATGTTCAAGTGTCAACAAAGACAAAAGTGTTCATTTCCACATGTTCCTTGATGCTTTCATTATGATGTCTCCATAATTATTCATATTAAACAACATTTGTTTTTGTTGAATTTAGAAGAACCTAAGTGATTTATTTTTGGTCTCTGGTAAAAATTACAGACAGCAGCTGCAAAATAATTCTAAGGGTTGATTCACTAAAGAGCTCAGAGGAAGAAACATATATTTTGGGTGTTAAAAGTGAGTAATGCAGTTGTAATGAAATATAATCTTCATATATGCTTATTTTGGATACATACACATACACACATATATGTATATATATATATATATAATATTTACAAAATTTCAACATATAAATTTAAAATTCATGTAAAACATATGTATGTACCACAACATAAATAAGGAGATTTTTAAATCTTTTAAAAATCATTTTTGGGATCTTAAATTATCAGTCTGGAATGGGAGACTTGAAAACCAAACTTTGGTAATAATCAAAGATGTTGGCTCCAGGGCAAGAAGGCTGAAATGCAGATTTCTCCATGTTGTTTTGACCACAACTTAACTCCAGTCCTTAAAAACAACTCTCTTTGGGAATAAGGGATAATTGAATCTCCATGCTAATTCTATCCTGGTTTTTTTCTTGATTAGAAACTTCCAATTATGCCAACACATTACACCATGTACCATTCATCCACTAGGAAATATGCAAGGGCCATCTTATCCTTGGAACTTAGGTCAAGCCTGAAAACAAAGAACAAACACCTAAAGAACAAACAAAACATCTAAAGGGCCAATGATTTGCCCATTTTATTGTTCAGTTCTTTATGAGCTTTTTTTAAATTTTAAACGTGTTATTAATATGGATTGTTTTGTTTATAGGATAAGTAAATAGGAAGATGAAACAACTAAAAGCAAACATACTGTAATTGATATTAAAGGTACCAAAGGGTTAAATTCCTGTTGTCCTGACAGGTGTCCTGCACAAAATGTTGTAGTCACATACTGTAGGGTCTGACTATTTAACCACATGACAAACAAACTCCTCTATGACAACCAGATGTAAGCATTGCCATGGAATGAAATTACCATTTTATTAATTACTCTTTAATTAGTTGATACAGCAGACAACAGGCAGTAATTTAGTCATAATTGGCTTGACTAAGACTCAGTACTTAAAGGGATGGAATCTGTTTCTACGATTACTTGTTATGAATAACAATTGTATCTGTGACAATGCAATTTTATTATGGAGATGTAGTGTGCATTTCAAGCAACTTCTCTGTACAGTAGCACATTCAGCATTTAAGTACAACTCAACGGGGAAAAAATCAAACAGGGAATTGTAACTGAAGCAATCATTTCCTACTGTCCCCTGAGACTCTAATAGAAATGATTATGATTTTCACTGTCAGTCAGGACCACATGTCTCTTCCTTTTCATCGTTTAAAAGAACAACTATCTCCCATGAATATAGTTAGTAACAATATGCAGTACAGAGAATGGTGTAAAGTCTTTTGAATTTGCCATTTTAATTTTATTTTGATTTGTTTTGATTTACAAAAAAATATTCAGGACTCTCTCTTGGTCTTATTAGTGGATTCCAAAAAGTAGAGGACCCTTGTCTTTGCCCTCAAAGAGTTTGCAAAATGAATCAGGTTTTGATTAAGGTTGTCAAAAATCTTGATAAAAGGCAAGATTCTCTTGTGTCCTAAGATGTCTTACCTTATTTTCCTTTTTCACATACTAAGGACATGGGATGAAACCAATGTCATCTCTAACTTTGGGGTTTCATTTTTCCTGCCCAATTCTGCCCTCTCTGGACAGTGTTGCTATCAATTTCCCTGCCTCCCACCACCTTCAGTACCTACATTGCCAGTATAGGAATCTATCCACATACCAAATGCTATCATAATTCTCTCTGAACGCTTTTGATTAAAACTATTTTGAGGTTGGTTAGACAGTTTGTATATCACAAAGAACTTTAGGTAAGCCTCCAATTTTAATGCTTCAAGTTTCCTAAAATTGAATTAATCTATATACAGTCAAGAATGTTCTTAACTAGACAGCACTTATACTAGAGTATGAGAGTGGCAGTTTGTTCTGAAAGATCATTTAGTAAAACATATGTAGCAATTAAATAGGGACATACTAATTTTCCCATTAGAATAGTGTTTGACTAGAATTTGGCATGGCAATATGTTTTAGCATTTTTTAATTACAAGCAGCAACATGTACAACTTAGTCTTAAGAGACCGTTATTTTGCCAATTGTTATATGTGTGTGTTTGTCCTTCAACAAACTTTTCTGCCTTCTTGTCAAATCATTTGGGTGTCACATGAAAGAATGGCAAGATAGTTTTGCACCTTTCATACAAAGCTAGGAAATATCCTTCAAGAATCAGAGATATGGGAAATTTCTCTTATCCTTCCCTTACTATCCATTCATTGGTACTGACATTGACAATCAATTCATCTCTCCCAATATCATAGGGTTTCCTTCTCAGAAGAATTAAGATATAGCACTGACACAGGTTGTTTAAAGTTGAGTACTTTGCATCAACAAGTCCATATCCAAATCAGAATTCAATGTGTATCAAGATTCAGTAGTTGTAGAATTCTTCATTTCTCCTCTGCCTTGGGATATTTATATTTTGGAAGGTATCTATTTCTCCTTATTTCCACTGTCCACTTCTAATTCTTCATAGGCTATGTAGGAAAGAATCTTTGACAATAGCATCTTAGCTATCTTTTAGTTAATATCAATGTCACAGTTTACTCTTGATAATGGGAATATGCTAAGCTATTTTTATCACTTAAAGCACTTTTTTCATCACCAAAGCAGCCAAAAGGATATAGGGAAGGTTACTTCTCCAATTTAATGTGGAGGAGTAACTGCTACAAGCAATTTCTTCTGGAATAAAAAGCAAAAACAAACATCAAAAAGAAAAGATTTATTGCTAAGAAAAAAAAAATCTTGTATAATTCTTTGAGAAGTGTTCAAGCAGAATTAGAAATGGTATTGTTTGCTTTTATTCCTGCTGAGCTGGCACTAAAGTACAGCTACAACTAAAATTCATTAATTGTTCATAGTTGAAATTTTCCATCTTATGGAAATGGGAACAAAAAAGAAAGACAGGAAGCCCCCAAATCCTAAACAGAGCCACTTGCTCTTAACTACGTCCAGACTGAAACTTGGAGGGGGAAAAAATGGCAGAGAAATAAGTCAATTCCATGTGACCATTTTGTATGGACACTGCTTTTTAAAATAGCCCAGGACTCATTTGAGCTTTTCTAAAGTACTTGTAGAGTAAAACAAGTGAAGATAAAAGTGATAAATGTTACTTTTCTATTTTTCTCTCACTCTCATTTTTTTTTTACTGTGCACTAATGATTATAGCGCTGCCAGATCAGAATGAACAATTAACTGTCTAATTATTCTAGTCACACCAACCCACAATGAAATCTTTATTCAGTGTTTACAGCGATCTTTGGCAGAGGCTGTCTTGCTGTTTCTAAACTAAGAAAAACTGCACCCTTTGGCTCGTCTCAGTATCAGCTGCCTTGGTTTCAGCATTGGATGCCAATAATCAGCCTTCTTTTTCTTCCAAAGTGGGCATTTTTTAGGGTGAAAAGACCTATTCTCATCATCCCCCCATATATTGTGACTGATTTATGTTCTATCCATTGGGCCTCTTCCTTCCGTATCTTTTTACATTTTTCCTCACTCCATAGAGCAACACCCGGCAAAACCCATTTTAGGTCCAACATTGTAAAAATACTTAACCAAACGTTGCCCACAGCTATCAAGGAAAGAAAAATACCACCATTGGCTTACTTGGAGAGAAAACTCAAGGGAATCACTTCTACTCATTTTCTAACTCAAAGGTGTTCAATAACTTCTCCACCAGGGCATACTATAATCTACTTTTCCTCAGCACATTTTTCAATGGCTTGTTTTATTATTTAAAACTATTTACTCAAACCCATAGAAAGTTGCAGAGCTTCACAAAGCTTGAGTATTAAAAAAAAGATCACAGGTAAATCATGGGATATGTGAAAAGTTTTCTTGTTCTTGTTAGAATAAAAAAGAGAGAGGAGGGGCTGTATTTCACCTAAGGCAGACATATAAATAATAACTTGTCTGCCTTTAGTGAAAATTACATGCCAAAGATCACTCTTGATAGGCTGACAGATAACCAAAGACAGAAAGAAAACAGTAAAAACTTTAGGTGGCCTCTTTTTGGCAAGATATCTGCATGACTTCTTTTTGGATTTGGGGGTTCGGAGAGGGCAAATGATGCTACCCCTCTCTGTACTTTGTGGTTACATGGTGCAGTGCTGCTCCAACCCCATTTATGATGGTTTTTCTACTGTCTTGGGATGCTACTGTCCTCTCTGTATGTGGCTATACCTCCAGGCCTTGCACTTTCTACACTTTGAGTGATCCTTGGTAACTATATTCACTCAGCTTTCCAGGGAAGAACTGGGTCATAAAATTTTACAGGGGAGAAAGCTGGAGAGGGCGTTTCAGTAGTATAAACACTGATTAAATCCCCCAGAAAATCTCCCCAAATGAAAGTTAATATTTCTCCAAGTATGCACGAAAATGTCAAGAATGCTAAGTCATTTTTATGTTTGTAATTTCCTTTTCCATTTTAATTTTATACTGTCACATGACATGCATACTAAAAATGAATGTCTTTAATCCCAAGTGTAGCAAACTTATCTAGAAGTTCTTGGTGGACTAGGATGGATGGATTAAGCCATTTTCAAGGATGCTCAAAACATTTTTGATACAAAAAACTTCTCATTTTATTTCAGCATTTCTCACAATAGTCATATTAGAAAGGCAGGGATTACAGACTGTATTTTTCAAATAGGGAAAATTGAAACCCTTACAGGGAAAATTACTTGCCAAAGGTCACTCTCAAAGTCAGTGACATATGTACAAAGTAAAACCTAGTGTTCCAGCTCTGGTTCACAGTCTATAATACTTTATACCCACTGTGCTTTTTGATTCCTTTTTTCCTTTTATTCTTTCTTTTCCTTTCTTTTTCTGCTCTGGAACAGCAACATAAACTCACTGGCAAAGACAGGGAAACCTGACCTCAGCTCTGGCCACCTTACTTAACTTTAATGCTTTGCTTTCAGTACCACCACCATCCTGACCCCATTTCCCTTGTCGCATATTCCTGCCGTATATATTCTGGGTCCTTAAAGAACAGTTAGGATTCTCTAGAAACAAGAAGCTATAGGTGCAATTCACAGGCTTCCTTCTGTATTTTCAAGCAAACCTCACTGCGCCTAGTGAGCATGCCCAGTTGGACTGCAAGAGTCACAGTGACCCTTTGGTAAAAATTCCACTTCTCTGAGGTTGAACTGAGGGGTGAAAGGAGAAAATAAAAGGGAGCAACGTTATGGGTCAAATATCAGTAGTGGGAAGGATTTAGGAATCTAATGAGGGATGACAGGAGACAAGGGGGAAAACAGTTTTGGAAAAGTATCAATATAATAGTTTTGTTGAATGGACATGAACTCTGGGTGAATCCCTATATACTCCGGGGCGATTTTTGCCAGTGGTAGATTTACTAGCACCTTGAGGATAAATGGACACGGGTAGACATGGGGAGACACGCTAGGTGGTTTATTGAGAATATTGGATGCACGTATGTTTATTTGGTAAAATAAAGTAAGAGCCTTTTGGGTGCTGTCCTCTCCAGTTTCCCCATCCCTGATCTTTTGTGGCTTGCCTGGGATTCAGTTCACCTGAACAAGATGCGTTCTCGTCTTCCCAGGTTTTCTCTCTATTTTCCTCTCAGGACTTAAGATATCCTGGAAAACGCTCCAGCTTCTAGGCGGGTGGAATAATCAGCACTGGGCATGCTTGGTACCCACGGCAGGTTTGCTTTTGTAAGCCTGAAAGTTTCCCATGCACACCCTCCACCCCAATCGCCAACTGGTAGACTTCTTTACCGGGAGCAAGTGGTACAATGGTAGGGGAGTTTGGCTTTCGTCCTGCAGGTGACAGGGAAGCGGAGAGTGCGTGACAAGCCCACCTCGTCCTTCCTCATCCAATCCAGCCCAGCTCAGTAAAGAGACATTGGAATGGCATCGCAACCTTCAAACTCAAGAAGCTAGGTTTATCAGGCAGTCCGAAAGAGAGATAGCTTTCTGACTTGGACCTTCCACCTATTTCCAGAGCCAAAGTCTCACTCTCTCTGCCTTTTCTGAGGGAGGGCAACTCTAAATGTGGCTCTACCCAGCTGCCACCCATCGCTCCTTAAGTGAGCAGAGTGGAGACGCTGCCGCCAGATTGGAAAGTTGAGGCCAGAGCCCAGATGCCTTCCTTCTCACAGCTCTCAGTACGGCGGGAGCTCAACGTCCCTTACCAACCCCAGATCGACCCTGTGCCCACCCTGACTCTGCTGTTAGTTAAATTTTTTCCCCATCCTCCACCCCTGCAGCTACGGGATAGCGCAGATCGCGGTCTCCTCCCCAGGTCACAAAACGCTTTAAATACTTAAGAAAAAAATCTTTAAAATCGAAGTCCCCACAAAACATCTACCCCTGTCCTCCCCCACTCCCACCCGTCCGCAGCACAGAGTAGCAGGCGACGAGAGCAGCTTCTCTCTCCCCCCCCCCCCCCCCGCTCCCCCCGACTCTGGCTCGACCTCCTCAATCCCCAGCCCAGATAGAGCGGCAATGCTAGCTGACCATTCTTGTGCCCCGAACCCTGAGAAAGCGGAGACCCCAGAAGCCGCGACGTTACCTCTCCCAGCTAGTGACTCCCCGAAAACCTTCAGTCCCGGAGGCTCGGAGGCTCCCTCCCCGGGCGCCTAGCTCTCTTCACATCACTGCACCGGCCACAGAGAGCTGTTTCTGGGAAGTCCGTTTCCCTGTTTCTTTCTTCCTTTCCGTCTGTCTCTTGTTTTCCTTTTCCCTCTCTTTCACTGGTTTCACTTCTCCCCGCCCCCACCTTCCCACTCCACCAAAAGTGTCACCGCCTCTCTCCCTTCTGTATCTTTTCCAAAGTATCTGCTGAGGGCCCTCAAGAGTTAGGTCGAAATCCCCAAATTGTTCCCTAAGCCCACTAGCGCCCCAGTCACTCCCTTCTCCAGTCTCCAGGTGGAGGATGGTGATGTAGAGTGGTCCAGGTCAGACCTTCGCGAGCTGGGTGCAGCGACCACTTCTTCTCCCTTGCTCTTTCCCTAGTCTAAGTGGCTGTTGCCTGCCGCTGCCACTGGTACTCATTCTCCTGCTCATGAATATTCTGACAGAGCTAATGCTGTTGAAGTAAATTGAATTAGCCAATTGGTGCCAGGAATGTGCTCTCCTTCCTTCTGAGGAGCTGTCTGGAACACCACCAGATGAAAGCAATTAGTGTCCAGTTGGCACCCTGCAGTTTAGACACACTGGGGAGAGGCAAAAATGGGTTAATTCTTTAGTATTTAGATATTGAAAGTAAGTGCATTTCAATGTGTAAACCTCTCTATGGTCTGGTAGAATAAAAGGATTTGGAAGAGGGGAGAGGAGCTGGGGATGGGAGTTGGGAATTTGTTATCCAGACCTACCCAAACCATTCACTGTACCGGCTCTGTAGCTAGAGCAGCATAGAAGTTTCACTGTTCTACACCATAGTTCGGGAGGAGGCAGCTGAGAGGGGAGGATAGAAAAGGAAATGCAGAGATGATGAGTAAGGAGATGAGAATAAAGCAGAGTTCAACCCAGGAATTGAATATAGAACCGACTAGAGTGATTTAGAGAACGGAAGGGGAAGACAGGAGAGTGGGAGAGATACTAAGAAAAAGTCTCACAGAACACTTTTAAGTGTTTTCTCAAACATTCAAGTTTCCTTTCACTGTTAACTTACAGTCTCCTTGACTATACAGCAAGGTTTATGTGTGGGAGCAGGCAGCTTCTCTACATTTAAAATAAATACCTATCAACTTTCCTATAGAACATCCATTTCTACCATAATGATGATTATTATAATGGTGATAACAAGAGGACCTCTATGATGATAAAATTATCCCTCTCCCTAAAAAAGCTAACAAAACATTGTCTTCTTCTTAGGAAAATAAGATGAGATGATAAATTTCCAAGTTCCCCTTTTACTCTTTCCTTAACCAATTTTTGTTTTACCCCATTGGCTTTCCATCCTTTTTAGAAGGAATTCATAAATTGATCTTATATCTTTTTGTCTTTCTCCCTTTACCCATTCCACTTAATCTGTTTTTTTCCACCGGTTGTCAGCATGTGTAATATTTAGTTTACCAATATTTTAACATGTTTTTTCAAATCTAGAGGTCACATGATCATAGATGTAGAGCTGGATAGGATGCCAGAAGTCATTTACAGACGAGGGAACTGAAGCTTAGGCAGATTAAATAATTTAGCTGAGGTCATAAAAGTAGAAAGAGAGGCGGTATTTGAGTCTGTCCTTTCAATACAGAGCCAGTATTTTTTTTCCTTTCATTTGGTTTAATCATTCAATTCATTGCTAGAAGATTAGTCAAACTTATCTAGATAGTGTGAGTCTGTTGGCAGTTGATGAAACTTCAAAATGGAACTAAAACATTTTTCTTTTGGTGTGTGTGGGAGACTACTATGTCTAAATTGTGTAGACCAAGCATGTCTTCCTAGTATTTTGTGTTGAATTCCTATTTTCTGAAGATTGAAATATTACCATAGTGGACACTATTTGTTCAAAGGATGTTTCAATGTTAGTTGAGACATTTGGATGTTCATTAGCTTTTTGTTTTCTTCCCGGCCCCTTAAGGTAGGTGTTTCTCAGAACTGTTTCTTAGGCAATGTCATTGACTCTCATGGACTTATTCAAGTCTCTCCCCCAAGTTCCATACCAGCATTTCTAAGGGTTTATAGAACATTTCAAAATAAAGTTGAGTTCACTATAGCCAAAAACAGTCTTCTATCTTTTCCCTCTAGGTCTTTTCTTCCTTCTGATTTCATTTTTTATGACTGTCATTACTGAATACCTTATCTTCTTTGTTCAAATCATTGGTTATCTCTGACTTCTCACCTTTACTATAGAATAGATTACCTTGTTCTATCGATTCTACTATTACACTTTCTCATATGCCTCTTTCCTATCCATTCTTACTCAGACCACTCTAATAGAGTCTCTCATTACCAGCCACCTAGACTTAATTCATTTAGACCTAAAATAGGCATGCAGGGGCAGTGAAGCCTTTCACTATACAATGAACCCCCAGAAACCAGTGAACAGACTAGAGTAAGAAGTTGAAGATGAGGACAAAAGAGTCCTATAATCCTATCAACTAACTGAGGCTGAGTAAGAATGTCAAAAGCAATAAAAATTTTTTTTAGCAATGTGGGGAGCAAAAATGGGTCAAGAAGGACTAGGAACAGTTTTTGAGGTGGAGAGAATACTAACAAAAGCTGATAGAAGGTAGAGCTACTTAACTTATTTTTTCTTTAAAGAATTATTGTTCCCTGATTGCCCCCAAATGAAAAAAAGTAAAAACAACTATTGTTATGCTAAAAAAGACAAAACAAAAGGCAGCAGAATCAATTAAAAATCCAAGATAAATCAGACAGCAGAGAGCAAGGCATTGCACTTGATGAGTTCAATTGACATGGCCAAGATAAGCGGTGTCCTGTGTGTTCTGGGGGAAACTACAACAACAGACCAACAGATGTGATCACAGAGCCATTGTCAGTAATCCTGAAATATCATGTAAGATGGTTCTGGTATTATAAACAATCAATTAGCTTTGATTAAGCTCCTGCTCTGTGCCAGGCACTGTGTTAAGTGGTAGCAATGCAAAGAGGGGCAAAGAAAGAAAAATAGCAAAAATAAAAATCAGCTAGTCTCTGTTCTCAAAGAGCCAGCCCCCTGTGGGGGCTTCAACATGGAAACAACTATGTATGTGCAAGATATATGTTGGAAATAATCAAAGAAGGTGGGCACCAGCATTTAGGGAGATCAGGAAAGTGTCTCATAGAAGGCAGGATTTTAGCTGTGACTGGAGGAGGCGGAGATGAGAAGGGAGAATGTTTCAGGGATGGGGAAAAGCCAGTGAAAATTTCAGGAATCTGAAATTGGAGTGTCTTGTAGGAAGAAGGCCAGTATCACTGGATCACAGAATGTATGATTGGTTTGGGGGAGAGAAAGTTAAAAAAAGAAAAGATAGGAAAGGTAGGAGGAGAGCAGGTTATTCAGAGCTTTGAATGTCAAATTGAGGACTTGATATTTGATCCTAGTCACGATAGGGAGCCCCTGAAGTTTATTGAGAAGGGTGTGTGTGCATGTGTGTGTGTGTGTGTGTGCGTGTGTGTGTGTGAGAGAGAGAGAAAGAGAGGGAGAGAGAGAGAGAGAGAGAGAGAGAGAGAGAGAGAGAGAGAGAGAGAGAGAGAGAGAGAGAGAGAATCAGATATGCATTTTAAGGAAATTAATGGCCAGAAGAGGATTGAGATAGAAAGACCAATCAGTGGTCTATTAGAATAGTTCAGGTATTAAATAATGAGGGCCTCCACCAGAGTAGTACTATTGCTAGAGGAGAGAAGGGAGATTACAGAAGAGGAATTACAAAGATAGAAATGACAGGACTTGACCACACTGATTGGTTATGGGGTATGAGAATGAATGAGAAGTAGAGGATGACACTTAGGTAGTGAGCCTGTGGAACTGGAAAGGTAGTGTGCTCTCAACAGTAACATGGAAGCTCAGGGGAGCAAAGGATTTTTCAGGGGGAAGACACCAGGTTTATTTTTGGACATAGTGGGTTTAAGATGCCTACAAGACATCCTGTTAGAGATGTCTAATAGGTAATTGAAGAAGTGAATCTGGAGCTTAGGAGAGAGTTTAGGGTTGGGAAAAGGAGCTCTAAGAATAATCATCATAGAGATGATGACTGAAAGCATGAGAGCTGATGAAATAACTAAGCAAATTAGTATAGAGGGAGAAGAATAAAAGGCTCAGGATAGAGCTCTGGGAGGACACCAAACTTTAATGGGTATGACCTGGATGAAGATACAACAAAGGAAACTAAAAAGCATCAGTCAGACAGGTAGAAGGAGAGCCAGGATAGATTAGTATCATAGAAAATTAGAGAGAAGAAATTGTCAAAGAAGAAAGTAATTGACAGTGTCAAAGGCTTCAGAAAGGTGTAAAAATGATGATTGAAATGTCTCATTTTTTAAAAGTGGAAGACAATGTGCCAAACTTGACTTGAATTCTAGAATATTTTATTATAGATGGTTATTGAATTGCTACAAAAGGAAGAGGTAATCACTAAGAACTAGCATCACTTTTTCAAGAACATATCATGGCCAACTAGTGTATTCACTTTTTGGCAAGGTCTAGTAGATCTGGGGAACATTGTTAACATTTTTACTTAGATATCATAAAAGCATTTTTTAAAAAATGCTTTATTCCAAAATTGTGACCAAAATGGAAAAAAAATGTGTAGAAAAAAGAGTACTCAAATCTAGCTTTTTCTTTACTTGTAGATCAGTTCTATCTACTATGCCTCACAGTCTCTCTATCTTACATTATAATTATTTATGTATGTTATGTCCCACTCCTAGCTTGGCTACTAAGGACAAGGGCTATCATCTAAATTTCATATTTAACACAGTGCCTCAAATATTGTTCTACATAAAGCACATGATCAGTAAACATTGGTTGACTTGACTTAAGGAAACATGAATATGTTGAAGTAACCAAGGTTTTAGACTATCAGAAGTGTCTGTAGTGCTTGAATTAGGGCCTTACAAAATATGACTTTCCAATAACCTCAAATTGGAGACAATTCAAGATTAAGAGGATGGTGATAATAACACATATGTACATGATATTGAAAGATTACAGAAGACTTTATCACAACAACTCTGTGAAACAAAAGTGAAAATATTATTCTTCACACTTAATGGGTAAAAACAAAAACACTAAAACTCATGTGCCCATAGTTGCAAAGTTATTAAGAGTCTAATTCAGTATGCAAGCCCATATTCTGATTCCAAGCTAGGGCTCTTTCCAATATGCCATGTTATATTCTCACTTAAGATCTTTTATATCTTGGTATAAAAAGTGACAAGTACATTTTCCTTTACCTTGTTTCTTGTTTATATCAATCATCAACAACAGCAATGCTTTGTCTTAGAAGGCTTGCAATGCATTATAATTTATTTGGACTGAGGTAGAATTTATGGAAATCTTATGAAGAAAGTTAAATTAGAACAAGAATTTTAGGCGTGAAGGAGTGCTTTAGAAAGGTCACCTAGTCTATTTTACTATCTTCACAGAAATGAAGATTCACTCTGAATGTTTGTAAATTCTAACTTCTCTCAATAAATTATTGTTTTGTCAGATCTCCATTAAAACTTCATATTTCATATTTTATCTAGTATAACATAATAATGTTCAAATTTATGTCGTACATTTAGTTTGTGAAAGCATTTTTCTCACAACTCTCTCTTGATGTAGATACTACTAGTAGCACCATTCATCTCTTCATTTTTTTTTTAATCCCATACCAATGATTTCACCTAGGAGAGGAATTCTTGGGCAGAAACTCTCTCTATGAGTGCAGATTGGTAACATGTTTTAAGAGTCTTAATTCAGTGACTTGCCCATGGTTTCACAGTTAGTAAGTATCTGAAGAGGAACTTTAAGCCAGATCTTTCTGACTGTGAAGTAAGTCCTTTATGTACCATATAATTCTTCCCCTCTCTAATTTTACAAGGGAGGAAACTGAGGCCCAGGAAGATTAAGTAACTTGTTCATGATAACACAGCTAGTAAGTGTTATAAGAAGGATCTGAATTACAGTCTCATGACAGAAGATTTCACAGTCAATCCACTCATTAAACCTCTCTCTCTCTCTCTCCCCCTCTCTTGTTAGTACACTTTTAGGTGCTGGAATCACAATGTATCTAAAAGTAATAACAAAATTTAAAATAATAATCTTTGTACTTGAAATTATGACTTTTAAAATCTTGAACACAAAATTAGATTTATGAAAGGTATAGTATCATCACTTATAGAATCCTCAGTTGGAAGTATTATGAATTACAAGATCTAGACCCTTCAGAACCAGGGACAGCACCAACTTAGGTACAGCTGGCCTGCTCTGTGGAAAGTAATGAATCCCAAGTAGAGCTTCAGTGCTGAAAGGGTCTGAAAAGTATTGTTAAAATTGGATCTGTGACTATATCAATGATAACTATCCAGATTTTCATCTGGAAGGTTAACTCTTCATTATCACAAAACCTCATGTCCTTAAGAGACTTACTTCAAATGTGTACATATGGTCTTTACAGAAGCTAACATTGAGAACTATCCCCTAAATGTACAAGATAGCAGCAGGAAAGTTAAGGTACTAATAGAGTCCTCCTTCCCGTATCACAGAGATACCATCAGGCTCCATCATAAAGGAAGAAAGCGAAGAGTAGAAAGGAGACAGAGCTGGAAGTGTATGATACTGAGTTGGTGATAGGTCAGGAGAATTTGTCTCAGATGAAAGTTAGCCATACTCTGAGACATAACAACAAAGACACCATCAGCTTCATAGTGAGGATGAAGCCAGGAGATGTATGGTACAGATCTTATGCCAGGGCATCTTGAAAAGCTTCTCCCCCTTTCTCCTCTTTCCTTCCTCTATCACCCATATCAGACTTCTCCTATTAGCTCAAGCTCCAAGTAGTTTACAGAGGAAAGAATGTTTCTCTTTGTTCCATTCTAGTTAGCTACTTTATTCTCCTTGTACCAATAAGTGTGGATGTTTCTTAGTTTTGTATGCTCTGCAGAATTAAAATTTAAATAATAATAATTATATTGATAAAAATAAAAAATAAATGAAAGTGCATTTTAAAGGTTTGCTAAAGAGTAAGAGACCTTAGCTTTTTTGTGACAATAACTTCAGTAATCTTGGCCAGGTTCATTAACATTTTTCTGTTTCAGTTTGATGGTCTGCAAAAAAAATGAATAGCTATACTGGTCTGGCCTACATTATTGGCTGAATGAAATATCTGCTAGATGGGAAAAGTCTTTGAAAAGTTAGAGTTACTATTCAAATGTAAAGTGTTATTCTTTAAAGAATCACTTTAGAAGCAAATATGTCTTATGATTTTAATCTCTGATAAACTTTATTGGCAAAAATTTGGCTTGGCAATCATCACCATGCTGTTTTCATTGCTTGAGAAGACTTTTCTTTGCTTATGAAATAAGTATTTAAAAAACATTGCTGACTGTTGTTTAGGAAATAGGATGATGACCACTTTCTTCTATAATATATCATCAGTGTAATATTATGCATGGAGTTATTAGTGTAAGAAGTCTTATGAGGGTGATAGTAATGGAAGTAATAGTGGCAGGGGGTAATCTTTCAGCTATCTAAATATCTGTGCATATAAAAGTGTGTCTATAGGAATGGATATGTCTATATTTCTTCCTGGGAGGACTCAATTTTTTCTCTGCAGTTTAACCCTGACTATCAAAGAATTCCCAAGGAGTGCAGTTTATGGTTTGACCATTGAATTGCAAGATAACAGGCTCCATACCTCATTATTATTGGCCTTGTGAGTCAGCTAATATTCTTGTAATGTAATTTGGTGATCTAGATTCAGTATTATCCATTCAAGATATTTTTGGATTTGCAATGATAATTATTTAGCAGAACCGATGACAGTCACACACTAAAAAACACTTTAGTGATTTCACGAGCATGTCTTTTCCATAAATATTCATTATGGAGCAGTTGTTTCAGTATAAAAAAATGTCATCAAGAATTCCAGTTATTCAGTAGGCTCTATATTTTCTATGGGAGTAATATCTAACTGAGACAGTAGAAGATCTGTATAGATTTTGATAAGGTCATTTGCACTGATTTTTTTTTTTGTCTTCTCTTCCACTTACATCCCTATGGTATAAATTCTTTCTATCTTTTGAAACTGTGGGCTAATAAGTGAGTTTTAGCTATTCTGGGAAGGCAGAATTGGTTCTTTCCCTGTTGCTACCTGTCAATGCCTGTCTGTGTCTCAGTGTGCTCCTGAATGCAATATAGAAAAATTCACCCCACTATCACCACCACCATCACCATAATAAGAAGTGCTTATGACAATATTCCAGAAAGTTGCCACCAATTCAACTAAAATAAAAATTTTTACCTGGAATCTTAGAAAAATTTTAGAGGTTTCCTTTCAAATGTATATTTTTTTTAAAAAAAATACAATAGAATATAAGAACTTTCAAAAAGTACTGCTTTGAGTGAATACTATATTTGTCAGGAATATGCATGTCCTCAGTCATATTAGCTGTAGGAGCACCATGTCCCCAAACCTAAATATTAAACTATAGTGTTCCTATAAAATTCAAGTCTCAGTCAATTCTTTTTAAAATTAGATTGTAGTCTGAGAAAAGACCAAATGAAATATATATGACAGCTTTAATGACATGAAAGCAGAAGAGTATGTCTTTTGGTTATGTCATACTCAATGGCACAAATCAGAATGCAGATACTATCTGGGGTCATAATTTTGATTTAATATATAGCCCCTAACCCAGCGCTTGTATAGATGACACTAACATCTCTGGAGATTTACATAATATTCTGTATGAGTCCAACAAAATAAGAATACATGAGCTCAATTTTACGTTTGATTTGTAGTCTCACAATTTGTTTTATGTTGAAGCAAAATTCCCCTGTGTATATTGCCATTTTTTATTGTTTACTTTTTTGTCTAACACAACTTCTTTCATAAGGCCATGTTGAAGTAGTTTCTCTTTGACTTTCATCAAAAGTAGTTGTTTGGAGTACATCTGTCATATAGAACCAAACATTAAGATGATAGAAATTCCAGAAAGTAAAGTTCATAATAATGTAAAACCTTCTACCTTCAGAGAGTCAAGATAAGTAGTCAAAGTCTTGAATGGGGTATCAAAATAATAGGTAAGATTTATTGTATTGTTTGATAAATGAAATTAATTAGTTTAAAGTGATTAAAAATTTGTGTATTCTTGATACTTAAGTATTCCTAAAGTAATTCAGAATAAAGAGGAAAGAATTGCTTGCAATCTTTCAATACGACTATATTCACATGTGGACACAATTCAGCATAATATTCATATAAATAATTTTATGCATACAAAAAATTCTTTGGAATTCAAAAATAGTTGTTTTTAATTGAACCAAATTATTAAAGTAATAAGTGTAAGAATAAGAGACAATTTTTTAAAATAAACTTTTTAAAAAATAATCAAACACATTGAATTGGAATGTTTTCTCAAGATTCAACTACACAAGATATTAAAACAACACAAATCAGACTAAAAATAGATGCCTAATGTTATATGGGGAGTTTTTGAGGAAGAAGGGAACATAATTTATATTTCCCTTTGCAAGTAAGAACTATTCGTTATACTTGACATTATATTCACATGTGATAAGTAATTGCAAGCAATGGTTCTGAATATGCTGATTGCTGCCCTATTCTTCTTTCCCAGTTGAAATTCTTGAGTTAAGGGGAAAAAATCATATATTGTCTAAATGATAGAACCATTGTAATATGAAACTACAAATTCATAAATCACTATTTAAAATGTGTGCATTAATGTATAGTATCATTCAGGATGTATGTATGTAAGCTACATAATATTTACAGTGCCTGATGACTGATCCATGAAAACTGGCAAAAAAGACACCATCGTAGATATGTATAAGGAGAGAGAGAGACAGAGAGAGAGAGAGAGAGAGAGAGAGAGAGAGAGACAGAGAGAGAGACAGAGAGACAGAGAGACAGAGACAGAGAGAGATGCATAGTTGTTTAACAGAGTGAAGGACAATAGACAGAAAGCAAGAGACTGATATCTTCCAAATACTGAAACAACCTGGGCAGTATATTATAGTACATTCAAGCAGCTTTTTTCATGGAAAGTTTATGAAAGGGCATGGATGAAAGCTCATAAGAGAAGGCTTGAATGACTACCAATCTATACCAGCGGAGAAGGGAGTATCCACACCTTGTTTAATCCATGTGGTATCACAGAAGTATCCACATAAATATGCATATGCACACATACACATATGGATGCACATGTATACGTATTTCTATCTCAATTATCTATCTCTATCCATACCACCATGGTTCATTTTAAATAACTAAGAAAACATAGAATCATGGAGGGTATGTCTGTTTATGCAGTCATCCTTAGTAAAATATAAGCTCCTTTAAAGAAATGACTATTTTCCTTTTGTCTGTGTACTACCAGGGCTTAGCACACAGTGACAGCAGCTAAGTGACACAGTGGAGACAGTGTTGGATCTGACTCAGGTAAGTTTCACTCATTCAGCCACAGATGCTTGTTAGCTTTGTTACCTTGGGCAAGACATTTAAACCTTCGTATGCCTTAATTTTATCATCTGTGAAATGAGGATAATAATAATAACTAACTCCCAGAGTTGTTGTGAGGATAAAATGAGATATTTGTAAAGTGCTTTATAAAAAAATTAAAGTGATATATAAGTGAAAATTATTAACAAACATTTCCTAAATATGTATTATTGCAATGCTTGCTTATTGCTTACATGCTCATATATATAATATTATTCTGGTGTCATAAAAGAACAAGATTTAAAAAAAGAAAATAAATTGTGATGTGAAGGAAAGGATGTGAAACTGAAAGGATCAAAATTTGTGTTTAAATCATACCTCAATCAATTGGGATCTAAGCAATTTTGGGCAAGTCACTTTATATCTCTGAACTATAATTACCTCTCATGTAAAATGGAGGTAGTTGGCCTGGATGGCCTTGAACATCCTTTACCATTCTAAATCTATGAATCTGTATTCCTCCACTAATACATGCCAAAAATCAATGTAAAATTGCAAGAGAAAGGGAAGTCAGTAAGACAGGGCGTCAGGAAGGGAAGATGGATTTCAGTTGAATAGCTAAGAATGAAAAAAAAGAGTTGTAGCAAGAAAACATTAAGGGGAAAAAAATCTGTGCTCAGGAAAAGACAGTGAACCCTTGCTTCAGAACAGACTGCTTTATTTGAACTTCAAAGTCCACCATAGAAAGAACCAAAATCCTGGAAAAGATAGGAAAGGAGGAGAATGAGCCCAAAATAATTAGATGTGTTTGAGAGCATTGGCAAGAGGAAAGAAAAGAGGAACTCAATGGAAACATTTAAAGAGAAGTGAAATATATAATATATGGATAACAAATAATACTGAGACAGTAAAAACACAAGATACTAGACAGAAAAGCAGAGAAAGATACATAAATTCAGAGCTGGAAGTTACTTTGAAGTTCATTTAATCCAACCTCTTCATCAACAAATAAGGAAACAGGGGGTCAGAGCCAAGATGGCAGAGAGTAGAAGGACAGACTTATGAAAGCTTTCCTGCATAGCCCATAAAATACTTATAACAATGACTCTGAACAAATTCTGGAACAGCAGAAGGCACAAAACAACAGTGAAAGAGATATCTAGCCCGAGACAGCCTGGAAGACTGAAAGGGAAGGTCTATCACACCAGGCATGGAGTGGAGCACAGTTCAGCATGGGCCATGTGGCACAGCAGGGACAGGATCAGAGCAGGCCTCAGGAGGCAGAATCCCTGGTGGTTCTCAGATTTCTCAATCCACAAATGCCAAAGACAGCTTCAAAGGTCAGAGAGAAAGCTCTTTCACCTGGGTGAGAAGGGAATATGGTCTGGCCCCAGTGGCAGAAGCAACTGCAGTGATTATTTTTGAAACCCTGTATCTATAGCCCCTGGGGGAATTGAGTCACTGATCTGATCTCAGCCCTGAGTGGCATTCCTGGGGTGGAGGAACTGGACAGAGAATTCTACTCACAGATCCTGCGCAGAAAAGCTTGCAGTAGCTCCCAGACCAGAGTGTAGGCCAGTGAATGTGCCACCTTGGAGGAACTGAGAACTTACAGGTCCCTAGAGTATACCCTCCTTTTGACAAAGGACTTAAAAGTCAAGTAACTGGCTGGGAAAATGCCCCCAAAAGGGAAAAAGAAATAAAACTATAGAAGGCTATTTTCTTGGTGAACAGGTATTTTCTTCCATCCTTTTGGATGAGGAAGAACAATGCATACTACTAGAGGAAGACATAAAAGTCAAGGTTTCTGCATCCAAAACCTCCAAAATAAATATGCAATGGTCTCAGGGCATGGAAGATCTCAAAATGGATTTTGAAAATCAAGTAACAGAAGTGGAGGAAAAAATTGGGAAGAGAAATGAGAGTAATGCAAGACAATCATGAAAAGAGAATCAACAACTTGCTAAAGGAGACCCCAAAAAATGCTGAGGAAAATAACATCCTTAAAAATAGACTAACTCAAATGACAAAAGAGGTCCAAAAAGTCGATGAAGAGAAGAATGCTATAAAAAGCAGAATTAGCCAAATGGAAAAAGAAGTTCAAAAGCTCACTGAAGAAAATAAAAATTAGGATGAAGCAGATGGAAGCTAATGACTTTATGAGAAACCAAGAAATTATGAAACAAAACCAAAAGAACGAAAACATTGAAGACAATATTAAAACTCATTAGAAAAACATTAGAAAAACATTAGGCCTCATTAGAAAAACAACTGACCTGGAAAATAGATACAGGAGAGAAAATTTAAAAATTATGGAACTACCTGAAAGCCATGACCAAAACAAGAGCCTAGATATCATCTTTCATGAAATTATCAAGAAAAATTGCCCTGATATTCTAGAACCAAAGGGTAAAATGAATATTGAAGGAATCCACTAATCATCTCCTAAAAGAAATCTGAAAAGACAAACTCCTAGGAGTACTGTAGTCAAATTTCAGAGTTCTCAGATCAAGGAGAAAATAATGCAAGCAGCTAGAAAGTAACAATTCGAGTATTGTGGAAATACAAACAGGACAACACAAGATCTAGCAGCTTCTACATTAAGGGATCAAAGGACTTGGAATATGATAATCCAGAAGTCAAAAGAATTAGAATTAAAACCAAGAATCACCTACCTAGCAAAACTGAGTATAATACTTCAGGGGAAAAAAATGGTCATTCAATGAAATAGAAGACTTTCAAGTATTCTTGATGAAAAGACCAGAGCTGAATAGAAAATCTGACCTTCAAACACAAGAATCAATAGAAGCATGAAAAGTTAAACAGGAAAGAGAAATCCTAAGGGACTTACTAAAGTTGATCTGTTTACATTCCTACATGGAAAGATCATATTTGTAACTCTTGAAACTTTTTTCAGTATTTGGGTAGTTGGAGGGATTATACACACACACACGCACACACATATATCAATATACATACATAAATATATTATATATAATTATATAATATATAGTATATATAATATATAAAATATATATATCTTATATATTCAACTCACCCTGTGCCCTCTGTGTGTATATATATATGTATGTGTGTATGTATGTATATATATTGTGCCCTCTGTCTATATATATATATATATATATATATATATATATATATGTAATTTTCCTTGATAATTTCATGAAAGACAATGTCTAGGCTCTTATTTTGATCCTGGCTTTCAGGTAGTTCCATATTTTTTAAATTATCTCTCCTGTATCTATTTTCCAGGTCAGTTGTTTTTGTAATAAGATGTGTGTGTGTATGCATATGTATATATATCATATCATATCTATCTATATAGACAGAGGGCACAAGGTGAGTTGAATAGGAAGGGATAATATGTAAAAAAATAAAATCAAAAGGTGATAGAGGAATATATTTGGAGGAGAAAAGGAGAAATGGAATGGGACAGGGTATCTCTCATAAAAGAGGCAAGCAAAAGCTTTTTCAATGGAAGGGAAAAGTGGAGGTGAGAGGTAAAAACTGAAGCTTACTCTCATCACATTTCTTAATGAGGGAATAACAAGCACACTCAAATTGGTATGAAAATCTATCTTACACTACAGGAAAGTAGGGGAGAAGGGGATAAGTAGGATGGGGGGTGATAGAAGGGAGGGCATATAGAAGGAGGGAGTAATTAGAAGTAAACACTTTTGGGGAGGGACAAAGTCAAAAGAGAGAATAGAATAAATGGGGACTGAATATGATAGTCTTATACAACATGGCTATTATGGAGGTCTTTTACAAAGTTACACATATATATTCTGCATTGAATTGCTCACTTTCTCAGTGGGGATAGGTGCAGAAGGAGGAAGGGAGAAAAGTTAGAATTCAAAGTTTTAGGAAGGAATGTTGAGAACTGTTCTTGCATACAATTGGGAAATAAGAAATACGGATAATGGGGTATAGAAATATAGCTTGCCCTACAAAAAAAGAGAGAAGATGGGGATAAGGGAAGGGGGAGGTGTGAGAGAAGAGAGGGCAGATTGGGGGAAGGGGTAATCAGAATGCATTATGTTTTGGGGCAGAAGAGGGGAAAAATGGGAAGAAAATTTGGAACTCAAAATTTTGTGGAAATGAATGTTGAAAACTAAAAATAAATGAATATAAACAAACAAAAAAACAAAAACAAATAAGGAAACTGAGACTCAAAGAGGTTTGATGACTTGCTCATTATTATGCAGGTTATATCATGGGGCAGCTAGGTGGTACAGTGGATAAAACACCAGTGCAGGAGTCAGGAGGAACTGAGTTCAAATCTCACCTTAGCCACTTGACACTCATTAGCTGTGTGACCTTGGGCAAGTCACTTAACCCCAGTTGCCTCATCCTGGATCATCTTCAGTTATCCTGATCAATATCAAGTCACTGGATTCAGATGGCTCTGGATGAGAAGTGAGGTTGGTGACCTGTATAGCCCTCCCTCACTGAAAAACAAAGTCAAGTACAAGTCATGTCATTATTTCTCTGATGGCATGGTCTTCTCCAAAAATGAAGGATGTACACACAGAATATATCAGAGGCAGGATAAAAAGCTAAATCTTCTTGATTACAGGTTCAGCTCTCTATCCACTGCATGCCCTCGGGTCAAGAGAAGGACAATACAACACTTAGTACAAGGAAACAAGACTGACTATGAAATGGGCAATGTATTACATGAAAAGGGCCTGGTAATGAGGATCTTTACTGGTTAACTGGAATTTTACAAAATATGTCTACTGGAAAGATATGAAGTGTATAATTTTGTCTCTGACAATTTCTTGTTATGGATATAAACTGAGGTGGACAATAGATCTGATTTGTTAATGTATATGCCTTCCATGAAATATAAAAGAGTAAATTGGGGAAAAGGGCCTTATAATGCATAAATATAATATATAATAAATTATAAAGTACATGTATAATATGCTATATAATATATTAAATATATAATAAGGGAGATTTCAACTGTTTTGGAACTTGAGTTGATCAACAGAAGTAAATTTTTAGACACTTTCTGAGAGCATATCTTTGAGGGATATTTATTTAGAAGCACACATGAACAATCTCAAATATATTTGCAGAAAATGTAGGTAGGTAGACCAATATAGTTGATAAGATTTATGAGCAAGAAAGAATGGATAAAACTATTGTTCAAAATTAAAAGGTGAAGAATGGTACAGGGAGAATTATTAGAGGGGATGTCAAAAGAAACTAAATAATATAAATTAAAGGACCAAAATAAAGGACATAGAAATGAAAGTAAACAAGGCATATTTGAAAGTTATTAAGGCATAGGTTAGAAGTAAACAGCTTCTAGTTTCTATTTCTTCTAGTGCCTATTTCTTCCCCACATAGTAGTTATGTAAAAAACAGAAAGGATGTATAGTGCAGT
This sequence comes from Bettongia penicillata ogilbyi, assembly GCA_023548195.1. Taxonomy (NCBI): domain Eukaryota; kingdom Metazoa; phylum Chordata; class Mammalia; order Diprotodontia; family Potoroidae; genus Bettongia; species Bettongia penicillata. The sequence goes on along the minus strand of JAJHZJ010000193.1, from coordinate 256,652 downwards.
TGACAGGAACTTTTTTTATATCTTTGTGAAAGAGCAAAAGAAGCTTAGAAGGTAGTACATTTACCTGTAACTGGAGGGAAGACATCTGGACATTATCAATGTAGGTATTTAATAATTTTATATTGTAGTGTTTAATTAATGGATTGCTGATCTAGCTATGTAAATTAAAATGAGTAGGCCAGCACCTAAAAATGAGAGAGGAAATATTGAAAGTTAGAGGAGATATAAACTAGAAATCAAAATGACCACAGAACTAAGCATAATTTATAAGTATTTCTCTGAAAAGACTAATAATATTGATAAACTTTTGGTTGACATGATTAAAAAAAAGAACAGAGAGGAATACTAAATTACCAAATTTAGAAATAAAGTATGGGTTGTCCCTAATTGGGAAAAGGCTGAACAAGTTGTGGTAAATGATTGTAATGGAATGTAATTGTGTTATAAGAAATGATAAGAAGGATGGTTTCAGAAAAACCTGGAAAGACTTATATGCACTAATATAAAGTAAAGTGAGAAGGACCAGGAAAATGCTGCACATAACACAAAAATATTGTATGATGAAAAACTATGAATGACTTAGCTATTTTCAGCAATACAATAATCAAAGATAATCCCAAGGGACTCATGATGAAAAATGCTAACTACCTTCAGAGAAAGAACTGATGTCATATGAATACAGACTGAAGAATAGTATTTTGTACTTTCTTTTTTCCTTTCCTTCCTTCCTTCCTTCCTTCCTTCCTTCCTTCCTTCCTTCCTTCTTTCTTTTTCTTTCTTTCTTTCTTTCCTCCTTCTTTCCTTCCATCTTTCTTTCTTTCTTTCTTTCTTTCTTTCTTTCTTTCTTTCTTTCTTTCTTTCTTTCTTTCTTTCTTTCTTTCTTTCTTTCTTTCTTTCTTTCTTTTCTTTCTTTCTTTTTCTTTCTATTTTCTTTCTTTCTATTTTCTTTCTTTCTATTTTCTTTCTTTCTATTTTCTTTCTTTCTTTCTTTCTTTCTTTCTTTCTTTCTTTCTTTCTTTCTTTCTTTCTTTCTTTCTTTCTTCCCATCTTTCATCTTTTTGTGCAAAATAACTGATATGGAAGTGTTTTACATGATTGTATACATATAACATATTACGTTGCTTATTGTCTCAAGGAGTGAGGGAGGGATAGAAATTTGGAACTACAACATTAATTGTTCAAAATTATTTTTACATGTAACATGGGAAAAATACAGTATTATTTTAAAAAATAAATAGATAAAGCAAGACACAACAACCATGGAAAAAATAAAGAGAATATTCTGGACTTACTATACAAAATTATAAAACAATAAAACTGAAATTAAAAACCCTCAATTGTCTTTAAAAATATAATATATCAATAACATCAGAGCACTAGATATGGCTCTTGAGTAATCCAATATCAGAAAAGAAAGCTGAATTAATTATATAAGAACTCCTAAAGGATAATTAACACTTATATTAGAAAAATTATTCTCATCATTTGGGAAAGAAAATGTCATATTTCTGATCATTATACTTAAACTAGTGAAAGAAAAGAAAGAGAGCTATAGGCTAATATAATTAAGAAATTTCACCAAATTAAAAAAAAATTAAATGGATTACAACAATTTTTTAAAACAACTCATACTTTATCATTATTTTTAATTTATCTTTTTCAATTATACATAAAAGCACTTTTTAACATTAAAATAGTTGAGTTCCAAAGTTTATCTATTCTTTTTTCTCCTAATGCCTCCTTGACAAGGCTAGTAATTTGATATAGATTGCACATGTGCAGTCATACAAAACATATTTCCATATTAACTATGTTGTAAAAGAATATACAAAGACCCAAAAAACACTGAAGAAAACTAAAGAAAGTTTATTTAAGTATGCTTTGATCTGTTTTCAGACTCCATCAGTTTTTTCTTTGGAGATGGATATATTTTTTCATCTCCTTTGGAATTAATTGTCTTGGATCATTGCATTACTGAGAATAGCTAAGACTTCCATAACTGTTCTTCATACAACATTGCTATTACTGTGTAGAATATTCTCCTGGTCCTGTTTACTTTGCTTTGGATCAGTTCATATAAGTCTTTCCAGTCTTTTTCTGAAAATACCATACTCATCATTTATTATGGCTCAGCAGTATTCCGTTACAATCATAAACTACAACTTCTTCAGTCATTGCCTGATTGATGAGCATCCCCTCAATTTCCAATTCTTTCCCATCACAAAAAAAAACTGCTATAAATATTTTTGTAAGATAATGTTCTTTTTCCTTTGATCTTGTTGGGCTACAGACCAGGTAGTGGTTATTACTGAGTTAAATGCTATGTACAACTTTATAACTCTTTGAGTAAAGTTCCAAATTGTCCAATTGTCCTTCAGAATGGAGATCCAAAAAAGATTGAATCAGTTCACAACTCTATGAACAATACATTAGTGTCCCTATTTTTCCACATCTCTTCCAGAATTTGTCATTTTCCCTTTCTTTCATATTAGTCAATCTGATCAGTGTAAGGTCATATCTCAGAGTTGTTTCGATTTTCATTTCTCTAACCAATAGTATTTACTATCTTTAAACTAGATTTATACCAGGGATACATAGATGATTCAAACAGGAAACAATGAACATAATTAAATTTATTCTTAAAATGTCAAAAAACAAATTTAGAACAATAGATTTAGAAGCTATTAAGAAGTATAATACTAATTTATAATAAAAATTCCTACAAAATGTAGATACAGAGGAATCTTTTTAATGTGATAAAAGTATCTAAAACCAATGCTAGCATTACCTTAAATGTGGAAAAACTAGAATCTTTCACCAAAAATATAGCAGTAAAGCAAGGATGAACACTTTCCCTACCTTTATTTGACAGTTCTAGAAGTGCTACCAATAATAGTAAGACAAAAGAAACAAATTAAAGATGTAATAAAGTGGAGATAAAACTATCTATTTCCTGATGACGTATTATTTTTTAAAATCATAGACATATTAACAAAGAAGCTAATTGAGACAATTGTTTCAGTAAAGTGTGATGGTAAAGGAATTTGAAGATTTTCCCTGCCCCCTAATAGGCCCCCTGCTTTGAGTTTTGACCCAGACCACAGTTTGAGTCATATGAAGTCCATGATGGGAGGACCTGGCAAAAAGGGTGGAGCAGGAAGAGTACATCAGAAAGAGCGCATTCAGCTGAAGCACAGTAGCTAACATGAATCAGAGGGGGGGAATTTTGCTTAAAGGAGGTTGTGGGGTGGCCTAAGAGAAGGAAAGTTTGGGAATGGCAGTGCTCCCCATATTGATAATGTGTACAAACTTCATTGTTACTATGGTGGAATTGGCTTTCTCATATCTGAATAAATATCTTACTTTTGTCTTTAAAGAAGAGAGCTTATAGTTTGCAAATTTCCCCTGGAAATACAAATGCATATCCATAGTGGCTGCTGTGGGTATCACATTGGCATTACAGTAAAGCTCCATGGTTCACAATCAGTGCATTTCTATATAGAAATAACAAATCACATAGATAATAAGAAAAAAGGAAGTACCACTCAAAAATATTTACAAAATACCTGAGAGTTGATCTAATGAAGCACTTCATACCTGTACGAATATGGTTATAAAATCCCATTTAAAAATGAAAGAACTTAAATAAAAGGAGAGATATTCAAGGCTGGTGGTTGGACTGTGACAATATGGTAAAAATGTTGTGAATACTCTGGGATTATTCTCACATTCTCCAACACAAAAGACAATTTGAGGTAACAGAGTGAGTCTGCTCTTTCTTGTAGTCCATTCATCTCATGCTATGGTTCATAAATACCTATTCTGTTCTTTCCTAATGATTATCAATTTATAGCACTTAGTTAGCAAGAAATGAATTCTTATTTAAAAACGAGTATTTACTATAGTTATATAGTTGATTCGGTTGCTAGAAAACATTCCCCCTAAAATATTTGGCATACTCTTCCATCACTACATGCAGAGTCTACAGGAAAGCAGGGTCAAGTTTAGAGGATATGTGGCAAACAAGGTCACTCTCAGATCTTAGAAATCCTTTTGATGGAGTTCTCAAGAAATTCCCTTTTGAATTGGTGTAGTTTTTCTGCTGGACATTTTGTGGAGCTTTGAATCTACTTTTCCTTATTATGTATATTTTGTACTTGAGTACACCCCTAAACCCCTATAGACATTGACATTAACTCTTCTAGGAATGTTACTATGATGCACATGGAAGGTTAAAAATTCCCTAGGCTCTTTGACGTTCATATAATCTTCCTCTGGTTAAGGAAAATATGGGAGGCATCAAAACAAATATTGAGGACATTTTCAGAGCTCTTCTCTTCCCTCTCAAACAATTATTTTTGAAAGATTTGATTAGAATGTTTCCACCCTAAGATACCAGATAATGAGATCCCTGAGTTGCTATAATATGTAAAATTCACAGAGAGTGACCACGTCTCCTCAACCAATCCAAATATATTTTTTTGTGCAATGTCACTCATTTATTGAATAGCTTTCAAGACATCTAAATTGACCAAAGATTTTCACATTTAATAGAAAGGATTTGACTGGTTGATTGGAGTAGCAGAGCTGCTCAGACATTGTTGCTATTTCATAACACCAATTCATTGATTCAGTTGAGATGTGTTCTCATGTCATAGAGGTATAAGGGAATAACATCTTTCAGTCACTTTTAGTTGAGTGATGTGATTTGATTGATTGACTCAGTTGTTGCCCTTCCTTAAAATTATGGTATTAATGAAGTTAATTTGTATGTTTAATGCCATAATAATGAGACTACCAAAGTAATACTTTATAGAGATGGAAAAAATCATAGCAAAATTAATTTAATCAAATCAAGTCAACAAGCATTTATTAAGTAGTTACTATGGGCCATCCACTAATGCTATAAAGAAAGGCAAAAAATTTCTTGCCATCAAGGAATACACAATTGAATATGAGAGACAACATGTAAGCAACTATTAGCATATGAAATATAGACATTAGAGCCAGGATCAGAGGAAAGACACTACAATTAAGGGACACAGGAGGTGTCCCTTGTAGAAGGTGGAACTGAGCCAGTACTTGAAGGACACCAGGGAAACCAAGAGGTAGAAACAAGGAAGAAAGCATTACAGGCATGGAAGCCAGTCAGTAAAAGTTCACAGAGCTGGGGAATTCAGTGTATTGTGGAAGGGACAATATCAATTTGGAAAAACAAAATAAGTTGAAAATCAAAGGATATGATTAAAAATAGTAAAAATGAAGGAGAAATAGAAAATTCTCTATCTCAAACTAGATAATAAAGCAGAAATTATCAAAAGCATTGATGCCAGTTAAAAATGCAAAAGTTATCCAATGGAACAAACGACAAGGAAGAATTAGAAATAGTTGAACTCAATAATCCAGATTTTGATAAGACTGCAATCATAAATTCCCTAGGAAACAGTTCCTTACAGGACATGAATTTGTGGGAAATCTGGAAGACGGTCTGGCAGAAATCTGGGACCAACATCACACCGCATGAGTAATAAATTCAAAATGACTATCTGATATTAAAAATCATATCATTAAATAATTAGAAGAGAAAAATATTGTGCACTTCTTGGAGATTTGGGGAGTTCTTACTCTGACTAAAAATGAGACAACTGTAAAAGATAAAATAAACAATTTCAATGATATGAAGTTGAAAAGTTTTTACACAAACTCAATCAGTACAACTAGAGTAAAAAAGGAAGTGATGAATTAAAAACCACTGTATCAAATATCTTGGATAAGAGCCTGATATCCAAAATATGTAGACAATTGACAGAAATATATAAGACCAAGAAACATTCCTCAATATATATGTGGCAAAAATATATGAACAATTTACTTAAGAAAGATTGCCAACTACTAACTTGTACATGGAAGAACACATGAAATCATCAAGAGAAATGTAAATCAAAACAATTTTGAAATTTAATCTGACCCAGAAAACTGGCAAAAGTAACCAAACACAGGAATAATAAATGTTGGAGAGGTAGTGAAATAAGAAACATATGTATTCTTTGTTGGCAGAGTCAATAATTTGTCCAATTATTCTGAAAAGTAACTTGGAATTATTCAGAGAGTCAATAAAATGTCTATGTCCTTTGATCCAGAGATTCTACTGCTAGAGATATACTTCAAAGAAGTCTTATATATAAACATATACATGCATACATATACATACACATACATGTGCACATGTGTTTGTGTATGTATATATGTATGTACGTGTGTGTGTATATCTTCTAAAAATCACATTAAAAACCACCAAAATAGTTACAACAGCACTTTCTTTTGACTACAAAGAACTGGAAATAAAGTATATGACCATCTATTAGTTAATGAATAAAGAAATTATGATATATAAATATAATGGAATATTACTGGGTTTTTAGAATTAAAGAATAGGATGAATACAGAGATGCATGGAAAGTCATAAAATGATGCAATGTGAAATGAGCAGAAAATGATTTGTAAGAGTGGGGGTAAATCGATTTTCCGATCCAATTAAAAGTAATTATCTTTCTTAGGTAAAATAACTTCTTGATTGAATCAATCATTCAAAACTTAGTATGAACAGCGAAGGGAGGGAAAGGGAAAAAGCTTTTACTTGAGTGACTACCATGTGCCAGGCATTGTGCTAAGTCTTTACAATATTATCACATTTGATCCTCCCAATAATTATCTCAGATAGGGGCCTGTATACTTCAAAAAATCAATTAAAGCCATTGTATGAGAGATGTGTTCATGCTCTAAAGAATTTGTATAAAATGAAGAAACTATCCCATCACCAGATAGAAATGCTTAGAGTCTGAATTGGAGAGGTTGGATTGGTTGTTTGTTTGTTGCCCTTTGTTCTTTAAGAGAACAAAAAAGACATCATTATGAGTAAAATTTCAGTATATCCTGTTGTGGTTGACTAGACCCAATACAAGCTTGTAATGTTCTACCACAGGTCATGCACAAATAGTCTGTGTGAACACTAGGGGTAGATTCTCTAAATTTGTACATCTCACATTTCTTTTGAGCTATTTCAATTCTACTTTGCTTATAGAGCACAGAACCTTTCTGATGTGGACACACTATACTGTGTGGCCCTGTGCCAGCGTCTCCCATGTCACACAATTAGTTCCAAAGTTAAGAGAGACCTTGAGAGTGTCCTTGCACTGCTTATTCTGACCACCATGTGAATGCTTGTCCCCCTAACTCACCAATGAATTTGAGCTCCGTCAATTACCCTCAACCTAATTTAAACCATTTGCCAAAATGTTTACTGGGGTGTTGCCACTGTACATGCTACATCTTCGTAGAGCCACTCATGAGAGTTAGGTGGAACAGGTGGACACCAAAGGTGGAAAGCAGCCCTGAGAAGGGCTTGGCACCCTACATCCTATAAATCCTCTTCCAAAATGTTAGAGATTTCCTAAATGGATGCTCAGAACAATAATGATTTAACTTATATATTTATTTCCATTTAAAATAGAGCTTCTTAACCTAGGATCAATGGACCCAATAAATATACATGGACAAATATCAGGGAATTTATGAACTAGGATGGGGGTAAAATACATCTTTATTTTTACTAGTCTCTGACCAAAATGAAACATTTTCTTCCATTTTAATTGTAGGCAACAAACCATTATTCTCATGAGTCTATCAGCTTCATCAAATGACCAAAGGGGTTAAGAACCTAGGGTCTAAAATAAACTACATAAAATTGAAACATAAGAAATCATATGTATCTTAGGGGCATTACTCTTAGTTTTATAAAAGGGCATTAAAAGTTGCTTTGTGTGTGTTAATAATTCTAATATGGTAGTAATTATATATAGTTATATATACATGCATATATACACATATGTATGTAATCACATAAATAAATGCATATATGTGTATATGTAATTGCTACCATACTATAAATAAATGGAACAAAACAATTAAAATTGAATGCTGTGAAGTGATAATGAACAAGTGTAGTCTCAAAACAAGATATGAAACTTCCTTCTGCTTCATTACAGAGGTGAGAGGATGGAGAGAGAAGACCATCAAATACAATGTCAGATTCTTTCTTAAATTAATTTATTTATTTTTAGTTTTCAACACTCATTTCCACAAGATTTTGAGTTCCAAATTTTCTCCCCATCTCTCCCCTCCCTCACCCCAAGACACCATGCATTCTGATTACCCCTTCCCCAAATCTGCCCTGCCTTGTGTCACACCTCTCCCTTCCCTAATCCCCAGATCTTCTATTTTCTTGTATGGCAAGATAGATTTTTGTACCTCGTTACCTGTATATCTTATTTCCCAGTTGCATGTAAAAACAATTTTTAACATACATTTTTAAAACTTTGAGTTCCAACTTCTCTCCCTTCCTCACTCAGCATCCATCCCCACTGAGAAGGCAAGCAATTCAATATAGGTAATACATGTGAAATTATGCAAAAGACTTCCACAGAAGTCGTGTTGTGAAAGACTAACTCTATTTCCCTTCATCCTATCCTGCCCCCCCCCCCCCCATTTATTCTATTCTCTCTTTTGGCTGTGTCCCTCCCCAAGTGTTTACTTCTAATTACTCCTCCTCCCATTTGCCATCCCTTCTATCATCCCACCCACACCCCATTTATCTTCTTCTCCCCTACTTTCCTGTAGCATAAGATAGATTTTCATACCAAATTGAGTGTGCATGTTATTCCCCCCTTAAGTTAAATGTGATGAGAGTAAACTTCACTTTTTCCCTTTCACCTCCCCCCTTTTCCTCTCCATTGAAAAAACTTTTACTTGCCTCTTTCATATGAGAGATAATTTGCCCCATTCCATTTCTTCCTTTCTCCTCCCAATATATTCCTCTCTCAACCCTTAATTTCATTTTTTTTAGATATCATTCCTTCCTATTCAACTCACCCTGTGCCCTCTTTCTATATGTATATAATCCTCCTAACTACCCAAATACTGAGAAAAGTCTCAAGAGTTACAAATATTATCTTTCCATGTAGGAATGTAAACAGTTCAACTTTACTAAGTCCCTTATGATTTCTTTTTCCTGTTTACCTTTTCATATTTCTCTTGATTCTTGTGTCTAAAAGTCAAATTTTCTTTCCAGCTCTGGTCTTTTCATCAAGAATGCTTGCAAGTCCTCTGTTTTATTGAAGGACCATTTTTTACCCCCAAAGTATTATACTCAGTTTTGCTGAGTAAGTGATTCTTGATTTTAATCCTAGTTCCTTTGACTTCTGGAATATCATATTCTAAGCCCTTTGATCCCAATGTAAAAGCTGCTAGATCTTGTGTTATCCCAATGGTATTTCCACAATCCTCAAATTTTTTCTTTCTTGCTGTTTGTAATATTTTCTCCTTGACCTGGGAGCTCTGAAATTTGGCTACAATTTTCCTAGGAGTTTTCTTTTATCATCTCTTTCAGCAGGCAATTGGTGGATTCTTTCAATATTTATTTTACCCTCTGAGTCTAGGATATCAGGGCAGTTTTCCTTGGTAACTTCATGAAATATTATGTCTAGGCTCTTTTTCTGATCATGCCTGTCAGGTAGTCCCATAATTTTTAAATTATCTCTCCTGGATCTATTTTCCAGGTCAGTTGTTTCTCCAGTGAGATATTTCACATTGCCTCCTATTTTTTCATCTCTTTGGTTTTGTTTTATAATTTCTTGATTTTTCATAAAGTCATTAACTTACATCTGCTCCATTCTAATCTTTAAGGAATTATTTTCTTCAATGAGCTTTTGGATCTCCTTTTACATCTGACCAATTCTGCTTTTTAGGGCATTTTTTTCCTCTGGATCTCTTTTGTGATTTGAGTTAGTCTATTTTTTAAAGTGTTATTTTATTAAACATTTTTTTGGTCTCCTTTAACAAGCAGTTGACTTGTTTTTCATGATTTTCTTGCATCACTCTTATTTCTCTTGCCAATTTTTGCTCTACTTCTTTTACTTGATTTTCAAAATACTTTTTGAGCTCTTCCATGGCCTGAGACCAATTCATATTTTTCTTGCAGGCTTTAGATAAAGGAGTTTTAACTTTGTTTTCTTCTGTTTGCATGCTTTGGTATTCCTTGTCACCAAAGTAAGATTCTATAGTCTGATTCTTTTTTTTTTTGCTCACTTCCTCAGCCATGTATTTGGCTTTTGAACTCTTTGTCAAGGTAGTTCTCTGCTTCCAATGGAGGTGGGGAAGTGTATTGTCAGCTGCTCAATTCCCCCCACAATCTGTGTGCCTAGAGCTCTAGAAAGTGGCTGCAGCTCTGCTGCTGTGACTGCCGTGACTTCCTTCACCCCCTCTCTGCTGCCCTGGGACTAGGACCAGATGACTCGACTTCCCTACACTGGTCCTACAGGCTTTTCCCACTGACCTTTCAAATTTTACTCAGTGTTTTGGGGTCTTGAAATCTGGAAACTGCCACAGGTGTGAGAAATTCATTCTCCTCAAGGTCTGCTCAGGTTTCCATCTGTGCCAGGGCTGCCCATGCTGGACTGCACCCTGGCCACTGCATGGCACAATAGACACTTTCTGGTGACCTTTCAGGTTCTCTTGGGTTGGAGATTTGCTTCACTCCATCATTCCTTGGGTTCTGCAGTTCAAGAATTTGTTTAAAGCCATTTTTTACAGGTATTTGACCAGGCTTGGTGGTAGTGCTCTAAAAAGTCAGTGCTTTTATTCTCCCATTTTGGCGCCACCCTCCATAATGTCAGATTCTTTAAATATTTATTTTTAGTTATTTGAAATTTTTTCATCCTCTTTATATAACAGCTCTCAGAGAGGAGTTTGGGGTGTGTGTGGATATGATGGGAAATGTACATGAAGTAAAAACCAAAGAAAAAAATCAATGGAAATTTTATTTTTTTTTTAAAGTCTTTGAAAGATATCATTTGGAAGGCAAGCATATACTACACTTGCCAATGGTAAAATTCTGTTGGGAAAAAAGTGTTCTACTAAAAAGATTTCTTTTTCACATTTGCAAAGGATGTGGTGAAGAAGCTACTGGGGTAGAATACACTTCAAGGCTCTTATAAGTAAAATAAGGAAAAAGTAAAGAAATTTTTATAAAGAGAAGTATCAAACAGTAATTTTGCTCATAAAACATTAGGTGGTTGACTTGAAAATAAGGACATCAAAATATTTGAGTCACAAGAGGGAGAAGAATTAGGATTTCATGTGTTATTATTTAACCTATTCTGTTGGTTCAAACAGCATTTATTAAGTGTTGACTATGTGATAAGTGGTGGGAATACAGACTCAAAAGCCAGACACTACATGTTTTCAGGGAGTTAGATTCTACTGGGTGGATACATGTTCACAGATAAATATAGCATATACACAAAATAAGCATGAAGTAATTTTGGTGTGGGGGTAATTAACAACCGGATGAATCAGGAATAGACTCATGAAAGAGGTGGCACTTGTTATGAGCCTTGAAGGAGATCAGGGGTGTCAAAAGTTGAAGATAAGGAGATAGAGCATGTGAGACATCCATCTAATGTCACAGGAGCAGGACATGTAATTTCTTGTGTAGGGGAAAAAGTCATCAAGTTTGGCATAAATAAGAACACAAAAAGGGAAATGGTGAAAGATTTCACAGATATTAGCTCATTGGGCTTTAAAGCAGGGACAAATAGACTGGAGTTATATTGTCAAAGGCCTTAAATGCCTTCGAAAGGGCTTTGTCTTTTGTCCTAGGAGAGCCAACAAAGCTTTCTGACATAGACCTCACTTTAGGAAAATCAATTTAGCAGTTATAAGTAAGATGACTAGAAAGGGGAAAAAAGTTCAGTTTGGAAACTCTCATAATAACCTAGGTGAAGAGTTTTGAAAGCTTGAACATGTGTCACAGAAAATAAAAAAAGAAAATTCTTGGAAATAATTTTTCCCAGGACCAGAAGGTAGCCACATGGGAGAGGAGCTAAGATGTAGGATTATTGGAGGCATAGGCTTTGAGATACTGTCCCAGGCAGTAAGGAATCAACATACAGGACCTATTGAGGTTGTTTCAAGGATCTTGTGGAAGTGTTCTGTGGCCACAGTTGACCTACCTGTCAATTGCCTTGAGTGTCATTGCTGTAAGAAGGCCATCAGAGAAAGGAAGATCATGCACATCATTGAGAGGATGAGGACTTGGTTGAAGTTTTAGATTTTAGTAGAATCATAAGAGACAATCCTTGAGCTTCATCCTTGGAATAAAGGCCATCGTCCAGGGCATTAGGACAGTCCAACTCTACCCTTTGCCAAAGAGAGTGAAAATATTTTTAATACATATCCTGATTTGTTCCCTGAGTCATAATTCACACCCTCTAAGTGGTGAAGCTCAAGGCTTCCATCCTTCCAACAACAGCTTGAATACTCCAAGGTCCTTAGGTGGGGATGGGGAAAGTTCTGCCTCTTCCCTGACCTTGATCTTGCTTTGTTTGGACAACCAGACTGGGACATTTAGGTCCATGTAGTATATTCTTCACTTAAGAGAATCCAGGTTGGAAGGAAATCTCAAACCAGACCCTTCTGCCAAGCAGAGAAAGCTTTGGCATTCATTCCACATGCTCAGATCTTTTATTTTTCTTAATTGCTTCTTGAGGTGTTTTTGGACTGTAATAAAGTTATTTTCCTAACTCCTTAAAAGAAAGTTCTGGAGTAAAAATATTATCCTTGCTCAAAAAAAGTGGTCCAGAGAAGGAGAAGGAGCCATAGCAAAAATAGAACTCATAGGTTCATATACCTTAAGCCACATTTAGTTCAGTCATGTCATGTTAGAGAAGAAACTAAGGCTCAGAGACAAAGTAACACTTTGTCCAAGTATTGAATATAGATCCTAGTCTTTGAATGGTTTATTAGGGAATAGTTTGGGAACCAATCACCCAATTTGACAAACATTTATTGTGCCAACTTTATATATGACATTGTACTAGGCAATCATTTACAAAGATAAGAATGATATAGTACATACTAATAGAAAATAGTAAGCCATGGGGGAAAGGGGAATCTGGACAAATTGTTCTAATAGTATTTGAGGATAACAAATGAGACTTGAGTTGAGAGAATAATTTACAGTAAGGAATCAAAGAAGGCCCCATAAAGGAGGAAGAGATGGTTAAGGATATGGGCAAAGGAGCAGAATATCCAAGTTTCCCATAAACATAAGATCTTATTGGCATCTATAACAGTAAAAGGAAATGAGGAAGAATGATGTGGTACAATGAAAACAACATTTTGGCATGGAGTCAGAAAGTGTGGGTTGGTGTCATGACTAAGAATATGACCCCTGTAATTCCTTTTAGTTTTCTCAATTCTTTAGAGCCTCAGTTTCCTCATTCATAAGATAGTGGTATCAATATCAGTCACTGTCTGCCCAACAGGATTGTTGTGAACTTCAAGATAACATTTGTGAAAACCATTTGGAACCATAAAACCCTAGATAAATGCAAAATGTTAAAACAAAAAATCCCTGTATTGGGGATAAAAACTCATGGATAGCAGAAATATGGATATCTGTAAATGTGTATATCAGGAGAAGAAATGATCAGAAGGGTAACACCTATTGTGGGAAAGAGGTAGATAAAAAGGATGAGGGCAAAACAATTCAAACTAGAATTGATTTTAACCTGGAAAAAGGAAAGAAAAAATACATCTATGCGTGTGTCTATGTATAGATTGCCTATACCTATACCTATACCTATACCACCCAAACATAAGTGTTAATAGGTCTTACCAAGGTCAAAAGGATTTAGTTATGAGCTATTAATGGGCTGCTCTGTGACCTTAGGATCAGCATAGCTAGCTGTTTCCTCAGAGAGGTCAGGTCATAGAGCTTACAGAGATAAAGAGTTTAAGTGACTAGTACACACATATTTGCCACATACAGTGTCCCAAGTACTTTAAACATTAGAAATAGTTTAAAACCACACTAAAACATTTTGGGACACCCTATACTTTCTACAGCAACTCTTGAAAGGAAGGGTGTAGGGCAGTGGATAGGGAGGGAACCTTGAAATCAGGAACAGAGGGATTTAAATTCTGCTGCTGATCTAGATCTGCTCTGCCCTCCTGGATAAATTCTTTAATCTCTCATGACTCCAGATGGCCTCCTAGGTTTGGAAATTGCAGATCTTTATAGGTAGAAAGTTTTCTTCCTGGCAGTTATATGCCCTAGTGAAATCATAGGTCTTGTGAGTAAAAAAGAAAGGGGATATCCTCATGAGATGAATGGGATTGTTAAGGCATGGAAGGTGGTGATGCTGTGATTAGGGCACTGGACCTGAAGATGAACAAGATCTGAACTCAAATCTACCTCAAGTCCTTCTTAGCTGTGTATTCCTGTGCAATTCATTTTAGCCCTATCTGCCGCAATTTCCTCATCTCTAAGGTGGAGATAATATCTTTCAGGATTGCTGTGAGGATAAAATGAAATAATATTTGTTAAACTCTTTGCAAACCTTAAAGCACTGGCTTAAAATGCAAAAAGAGAGTGAAAAACATAAGGATCCTTGCCTCTGCATATTGACTTAGAAAACAACAGGTTATGTTGCGTTGTATTTTTATTTATTTTGTTAACTATTTCTCAATTATATTTTAATCCGATATTGGCCACATTTGGGAGTATTGTGGGCCATGGTCCATGAAGGAGTATCTGACATCTCTGCTTTAAAACACTATATAAATACTAGTTATTATTTCAATGACTTAAAATAGTGCCTTGGTTATAGTAGGTACTTAAGAAATATTTGCTAAATTAAGTATTTGAGATAAATGCCACTAGCAATTTTTGTCTTATTACCCTTCAGTTTTCTGCTATTTTCTGTTGCTAATATTTCTATTCATTGTCAGGATTTTTGTAGGCATGTTACTAGTTGATGTGGTGATTTGATGATCCTCTAGGGTGTATAAGTATAGACCAAGCTGTTCCAGAGAAGTCGTCAGAAGTGTCAAGGTCCAAACATAAATGGGAGAATCAAATACCTATTTGTATACCCAGTTGTCTGTTCAAAGTCCTTGATCATCTCCTTCAAAGGTAGCTAGGTGGGCATGCAAAACATGGTATTTCAATGAAATCTCACATGAAATACATGTCATCCTTAACCTGAAAGGGCCAAGGTTTCCCACAGCATTCTGGGCCATCTCCAACTGTCCTGATGAATATTAGGCCACTGGACCCAGATGGCTCAGGAGGAGCACAACCCTCCCTCACTTAAATCAAAGTCAACTTCTAGTCATGTCGTCATCTTGATGTCATGGTCCTCTTTGAGAAGGAAGGACAAACACAACAAGATAGGTGGGACAGTGGATGGAACACCAGGCCTGGAGTTAGGAAGACTTGAGTTCAAATTCCAGCCTCAGGCACTTACTAGCTGTGTGACCTTGGGTAAGTCACTTAACCCTGTTTGCCTCAGTCTTCTCATCTGTGAAATGAACTGGAGAAAGGAAATGACAAACCACTCTAGTTATCTTTGCCAAGAAAACCCCAAATGGGGTCATGAAGAATCAGACACAGTTAAAATGATTGAGCAACAACAGACCTCTTTCAAAGACTGAAAATTGATCAATTTAATCAGCTCCTAACTTTACATGATAACCACAACAGGTGAGAATCATTTCCCATAAAACACATACACCTGGAAGCAGAGCGAACTCACTGGTTGTTCTGACATCATATAAAAATAGCTTCTGTTTCTCTTCCACAGCTACCCAAAAGAGTATGGCAAATATATATATATACACACAAATGTACTGAGTCTTCTAAAAAAGGTCTTCTTGTCTCTTTTGTCTCTTACCTTGATCAAGGTAGCAAAAAAAAGAAAAAGAAGAAAGAAGGAAAGAAAAGAGAAAAATAAAGAAATCATTTTAATAAAGAAATAAAATGTGTTCGGGTTGTATTGTAAATCTGTGAGTGAAGGAGGATAACAATAAATGAATAATTTGTGAAGAACTGGGACCTCCCCATCACTGCAATAGGATCTTGTTAGCCAGACAGCTTGTTGCACTGGGTAAAATGAAAGTTATCCTTCCCTTCTATTTGACTCCTCATAAGCAGAGGGCACCAAGCTAGATAGCATTCATAGTCAGTGGGTGGTCAGGCATATGTACCTGCCAGCTGTTCCTCTGTTATCTGGCTTTTCTCTTTGTGTCTTTTTAGATCTGTTTCAGCAGGACGCAGAGAGAAAGGCAAGCTGGAATCATTCTGTATGTTGTTTCTCTTCTGGCTATTGTTGGCTGAACTGTGCAAATGCTATTTCCAGGGCAACTTGGAGATGGGGTGGCTGCTCTCGCTGCACCAGGTGGTAGGAACTCCAATTTGAATTTTGGTTCACAGTTTTATGTACCAAATAATCATTTATTACACACAAAATATAAATATTCATCAGATTTTTAAAGGACTTAACTGCAAAATACTTACTTGACATTATGAGTGGTATAAAGTTGCATAACTGACCACTTATATTGTAAAGAAACTTAGAATCTCCTAGAAGAGATCAGATATGAATACAATTATAATATCAATTGATGTGGTGAGAGTCTAAAGAGTTGTAAATATTTAAACAAAGAAGTTTGGGGACTCAAGAGGAGGGAGAAGGAACATCTACTTGGAGGAATTAGGAAGTATTTCATGAAGCTTGTGACATATGAGCTGGGTCTTGAACAGGTAGAGATGGTGAAGAAGGGTGTTCCATTGAGAGGAGAGTGCAATCAAAATATTGAAGCTAGAAAACCCTAGAATTGTGTTCAAACAACAGTAAATAATGCAGTTTAGCAACTAGGTGGTGCAGTGGATGAGGGGGAAGAAAGAAAAAGCAAACCGTTCCAATGTCTTTGCCAGGAAAATCCTTCAAACCCATGAGTCAGAAACAACTGAAAAAAAAAAAACCCAACAAACATGAAATGAAGATAAAAGGTAGGTTATTATTTAGATTTTGGAGGATTTTGAATGTTGGACTAGGGAGCTCTGACTTTATTGTGTTGGTGATGGGGAGCCAACTGACCGTTTTTTAGAAGGCACATCATATGATTGGAGCCATATTTATCTTACATCAGGATATAGAATGACATCGAGGGGGGAATCAGACAGCAAGCAGAAGAATGGTTAAAATGTTGTCAGAATAGCTAATGTGAGGGGAAATGAGGTTTGTGACAACGGGAACGAAAAGGAAGGAATAAGTAGGAGAGATTTTTGTGGAGTTAGAGTAAATAGCATTTGATACCTAAGGGGAGAGAGGATTTAGAAGAAGATTGTCTGAGTGGACAGCGGTAATATTAGCAAAAATAGGCATGTCTGGAATAGATTTGGAGGAAAAAAGATAAATTAATATAATAATGAATTACAAATGTTTACTTGAAGGGCACTTAAGATACCATCATGAGTGTCTGCATGTGTCTGTGTTTGTGGGGGGTGGAACTTGTATTCTTTCCTGTTACATTCTCTCCACCCTTTTAGTCAAGAGCTATTTAACATAATCAAAAAAATGGCAGATTACAGAGCTAATAAGGTATTAATATGCTAATGAAGTAGCATTGTAATTATACTAAAAAGCAAGAAAAAAATTTTTGATTGAATTGTCAGTCAACCAGTCAATAAACATTTATTAAGTGCCTATGTAGTAGGTTACAGAGTAGGTTACATGGTAGGCACTGTCTCAAGGGCACAAAGGATACAAAAAGAGGTGAAAGACAATCCCTGCCCTCAAGGAGTCCACAGTCTAATGGGGATGACAAGCAAACAGATATGTGCAAACAAGTTATAAACAAGATAGACAGGATGAACTTGCAGCTGCTGTTTATCCTTTGTTCTCAAAGAGGACCACTACATCAGGAAGGTGATGCTATGACATGCAAGTGAATTTAAGTGAGGGAGGGCTGTGCAAAGTAACCAGCCACACTTTCACCTCCACAGCCATCCCAGACAGGATATACAGGAAATTATTAAAAGAGGGGAAGCATTAGGATTAATGGAGGGGCTTCCTGAAGAAGATAGGATTTTAGTTAGGACTTACAGGAAACTAGGGCATTTGAAGGGGAGGTGGTAATTGGCCAGGCTAAGATTGGATATGCCCTGGGCTGCTCCTAAATGATGTACATTCTAACTGTTGTTCAAGAGTCAGAGGAATTTGTGCCTGGGAATGGTTTTCTCACATGCTTCTTGGAGAAGACATGAGCAGGGAGAAGGGAATTCTGTTTTCTTCCTCTCTTTCATTCACCATATCTGGCAGTGAAGCTTCTTGCCAATAAGAGATACTTCATTAAGAATACAGCAGTACAGAGAATCAAGAAGTTCAAGGCAGGAATCAGAGATACACTTTCTGGACACACAGAAAAATTCTATTAAGGGCAGAAAACAGTTTCAAGAAGAGAGATCTCTGGTAGAAAATGGGAGTTTGATCATAAATTCAAGAGAGAACTAACTGTGGAACTTGAGAATCCCCTAAAATGTCATTGTACTTAAAGTTTGCTTCTAGTCTTCCCACTGATGCTCTATGGATTTGTGGAAGAGTGTGTTCCAAGTTTAAGAGAGGTTGTGTTTTGTAACTTTTGTCCTTACTAGGCCATCTTAGTAAGTGATTTTGCTGTGAGCTAATTGTATCTCCAGGCTGATTTTGAAAGGCAACTCTATCAGGAAGGGCTCTAGTTTTATGAGGGGGGGTCAAAGTGCTTCTTCAAACTGAGTCAACTTCCTGGGAACCCAACTTACTGACCTATGAAAGATAAGTTAGAGAAGTAGATCCTACAAGGGAAACCAATGCCCAGACAACTTAAATGATCTGGCCAAGGTCATAGAGAACAGAATTCAGTTTTGGACATGTATTTAAGATATTGAAGAATAGCAACCTATCTAGGTTTATTTTTCCTTTTGCACTGGAAAATTGGATCTCAAAAGGGGGAACTGCTAGATTGGGTTCTAGAGGTAATCCTGTGGGTAACTATTTCTAACACTGTAGCTCATGAGACCCACCAAAGTGCTTAACTTTAACAATCAGCCTGTAGACTCAATTAACTTTTTAAAAAGATGACTTAAAATGCCTTAACAAGAAGAGAAATTGTGAATGACTTCCCCCAGAAACATGGGGGATTCTCTCCTAAAAAGAATCTGAGGAGGAAGAAAAGGAAAGTGGGTACAAACTTAAAGTTACAATGATTAAATTCTTATACATATAAGGAATACTAGTGGCCCAAAATAACATCTAACTTTGAAACAGCAGGGTCTTGATCTTTCTTTCTTTAAATAGTCTTCATAAAGTTCATTGTGGGGGAGAAGGTAAGTGATGGAAAAGGAAGAGAATAAGCCTCTATAGTGCCTATTGTATGTCAGGCGCTGTGTTAAGTGCTCTACAAATATTACCTCATTTGCTCTCATTGAATCTGATAGAGGAGTTGATATTCTGTCACTCTAGTTTGGCTCCTCTTAGTGTACCTTGTCTCTCTTGAGGGAATGTCTCAGTGCATTTGCTCCTCCTAGGTTACTGCTTGACTAGATACATTAATCTGCTGCTCAGTTGGGTTGAGCAGATTGATTTGCTACTGGAGAAGGCTATTGCTGTTGTAGGACAGATTAGAATACTTGGCTTCTGGGCTGCTACCAGACTGAGCCAGGAAATTCATTCAGTCATTGGTCTATTGCAGCCAAGGATGTCACTTGTCCACCTGGCAACTTCCAATAGACTAGGCTGGGCAAATTTGTTTTTCTGCTAGGCAGCTGCTACAGGACTAGGTCATTCAGGCCACTGCCACTTCTGGATGGCTCAACATATTGGATTCCCTGAGCTCACTCTTTCCTTCTCTTCTCTGACTTGACTAGGTTTTATATCTCTTTCCATCTGGAATGCTATAATGCTCTTTTCAGCAAGGACAAGGTAGTTGGATCATTCCTCAGGGTGTCCAGCTCTGAGGTTTCTCACCTTCAGGCAGAAGGTAAATTGTCATTCAACGATAGTTCATGATTGAGAGATTATCTCAGAGGAAACCATCTTTACCCATAGCAGTCAATTGGTTAGACTTCCAAGATATTCCAGTAAATAGAAGTAAATAGGGCCTTGAGTCAGGAAGACTTGAGTTTGACCTCAGACATTTAGTAATTGTGTGACCCTGGGCAGTAACTAAACCTCTATTTGTGTCAGTTTCAACTATAAAGTTGGATAATGACGGCACCTACCTCCTTGGTCATTGTGGGGATCAAATGAGACATGAAATGATATTTGTAAAAGTGCTTAGCAAAATGTTTGGTCCATAGCAGGCGTTAGAAAATGTTTCTTCCCTTCTCTTCCTCCCTTCCAACTTCCAGTTGAGAAGGTGTCATACAGATGAGTAACTGGGGCAAGGAGTGGAGTCAGTCTGTATCCTAGGGCAAATTCACTGTCATTTTTGTCAACTGATTTTCTTACTCAGTTATTTTCAGCCTTTGATCCCTTCCAGAATAGACAATGCTTCTATTATATTCGAAAGGGATTCTGCTTTACACTTCTGTGTCTCTGTTTCCGCTTTTTCAAGCTTTCAATTTTGCTAGAAAATTATATTACTTTATTCAATCTGAGGTGTCTGACAAGTAGTTGGAAAGGTAAGTCTGGGTTTTGGAGACAGGTTGGGGAAATAATTGAAGTCTTTGGAGTAGATGAGGTTGCCAAAAACTTTTATAGGACAATAAAAGATAGTATAAGACAGAACTTTGGAGAATGTTTCTTTTTATTTTATGGGGATTGAAAGAAGAAAAAACAGGAAAGGATGAAGAAGAATGGTCAGCAACATATCCCAGACACTAGGAAAGTGCAATGTGATGGAAAGCTAAGGAGTAAAAAAAATACCAAGGAAGGATTAGTCATCTAATTAAATACTTCAAAAAGTTCATCAATGATGAGAACTTGATTAGGCAGTTAGGACATCACTGGGCACCTTAGAGAGATTTTTGAGATCAAGGCATGAGAGGAAGTGAAGTAGAGGCATTTTAATGTAAACTAATCCAGGGGTGGGGAACCTGTGACTTCAAGGCCATATGTGGCCCTCTAGATCCTCAAGTGTAGCCTTTGACTGAATCCAAACTTCACAGAACAAACCCTTTTATTAAAGGGTTTTTTCATTAATCTTTCTGAAGATTTGTCATTAAAGGAAAAGGGGAGAGAAAAAGAAAACACTAACTAAAATGGGCCTTAACTTTCTAAGGAAGATTCCTTTTAGGAGAGTAGGAGGCCATGAAAAAGGAGAGATTGAATAGGCAAGAGAGAAAAGGGAATATTTGGTGGAGTGAAGTTTAGAAGGAATGAAAAGCAGTTTCATATGTGATCATTTGTACAATACATGTTGTTTTTATGTCTTTGCATCTTCAGTGCTTAGCATAGTGCCTGGAACGTAACAGAAACTTTGTTTGCTGATTAGATTATGAAACTGAATTCTAGCACTTGTCTTTATCATTTAATGGAAGAGAACCAGTTTAGGAAGTTGCATGAATTCTTTCACAATTACTTCCAGATTCATTCAAAGGTCCGTTGCCATTTTGTCCCTTATCACCTAGAAAGTTTCATTTGGGCTTTCTCTTAAACTGTATTTTGTGATGTTCTTAGAAAAGTCCAGATTCTGTGTCAGGCAAAGAAAAAAATCTTCAAAATAACACAAAACTAAATAATAAAAAGTATAACAATGTTAGCAATGAAAGGAAGATCCTGCAAAAAATCACAAGTTCATAAAATATTTTCATCAATAAAGATGCAGTCATTCAATAGCACAGTGTCCTGCACTTAGTAGGCACTGAAAGAATATTTGCTATATTAAATTGAAAATCCTCTTGTATATCTTTTCAGGAAACATGAATTTAAAGTTGAGCAAAGAGAAATCTTTCATTTAAATTCTAGGCTTCTGGCTCTGGGGGGCAGGAGAAAGGAAGAAAGGATTAGTAGAATATCTAAGTATCTCTTTGAGTCTACTATTGGAAATCTTCAGAATGACTTTTCTTTTCTCACAAGGAAGACAAACGTTACATTATCCCACATATCACAGTGTAGCGTCACGTTGTTTGTTTGTGCTCCCTCTGTGAACATGGGGCAAGGACATTTCATTAACTGGATCATTTACAGCTCTCTGCAGTGGTTCCCAAAGTCAATACATATCCTTAACAGAAAGCAAAGAATGAAGTATTCGAAAGAAAAAAAATAGAGTATGGTGCCAGCAACTGTCAGGAGAGCTGGGCACGCATTCCGTCACACAGTCTCACTACAGGCTCCATTGATTGCAAGAAGGATATTTTGAAAAGAAAAGTAAAATGGGAAGTGTGTGCTGTCTACACATCTTGTCTTTCTTCATATATCCCTACACTGTTACACATTTCATGCTTTCTTTCCCAGTGTCTGGGAGTGTTAGTCGAATATTTAAGAGATTAAATCAGGAAAATTTAGCCAATTATTTAGGACATTTCTTGTAGAATTTTAATGTCAATAGTAAGAGCAATTCATCTTGAAGTAAAGATGGTTCTAAACAACTCTCCGTTTCAGACTATGAAAAAGGCCTTTTGGGCTATATTACGGAAGCTAATTTTTCAGTGTTATTTTGAACAATGGTCAATGTGATTCATTTCAAGAGAGTTCTTCAAGCTAGGCTCTGTGCACTGAAAAACACTGGTAACTGTATTTTAATGTCATTGCTTTCCTTTGTAATTCTATGTATTTTATATGTTATTCTAAGAAAGGATCCACAGGCTTCCTTAGATTGCCACAGTGTTCCTCCAGGACATGCAAAAGTAAAGCCTCTGCTTTAGAGGCCAATGAGTGAAGAACTGTAAGATTGTAATTCTTAAATTCTTTAAAACTTTAAATTAAATTAAATTCTTTAAAACTCTATAAATATAAGCTATTATTATCTTTTCATAAGTGTCATAGCTCCACTGTATTTTCTCTCTAAGAAGATGCTAAGGACTTGACAATTTACGTAGAATTTCTTTTATTATTTTTCTGAGCTACTATGATAAATAATTGTAATATTTATGAAACAGTTCCAAGAAAATAAGTGCAAAATGAGGGAAATGAAGTTTCTAATTAATAGAGCTCAATTATGTTAGTAGCATGTAAATTTAACTGGTTCTAAAAATGCACTTCATTAGTGTATAAGTCCAGTTTTACTTTTTAGTTGAGCATCGTGTGTAGTCATGGTTCAGTTTCAGGGCCTAAAGAGATGTGGGTGTTGAAGAAATAATAGTTAATAATAATAATAGCAGAGTGCTTACATTGTTTGAATGCAAAATGTTCGCTCTCCAAAAAGGCTATTTTATGGAGAACTCACATGGGGCAATCGATCACAGCATGGTCAGAAGAAAAGATACAAGGACACTCTCAAGGCCTGTCTCAAGAACTTTGGATTTGATTGTGTAACATGGGAGACACTAGCAGAGGACTGCTCAGCATGGTGTGCTAACATCAGAAAGGGTGCTGTGCTCTATGAGCAAAGCAGAATTAAAACAGCACAAAGGAAAGGTAGGGTAGGAAATTTAGAGTATCCACTCGTGTCCACACAGACTATCTATAAAGGTAGAGCATTAGGAGCTTGTATTGGTCTGATCAGCCACAGCTGGACACGTTAAAACTTGATCTTATCATAGTGACATCATTTTGGTCCTCTGAGAAAGGACAATCCCCACCACTACGTACCAGGCACTGTGCTAAACCCTTTACAACCATTCTCTCATTTGATCCTCATAATAACCCTCAGAGGTAGGTGCTATTTTTATCACCATTTTCACACATGGGAAAATTGTGGCAAACAGTTTAAATGACTTGCCGAAAGTCACGCAGCTGGTGTCTGATGTCAGATTTGAACTCCTTTTTGACTCTAGGCCCCATTTATTATTTACTGAACTTTTCGTATTTGTTTGAGAAATAGTAACTCTAGCCCTACAAATTAGGAACATTTTTTTTCTGAAAAGATTCTGCATACTAGGAAACTTAAAAGTAAACACAGAACAAAGCAAAGGGAAGAGCATACATTCTTCACTCCTCTCCACTCCCATCCACACCATGTCTCCCTCCCCATAAAAAAAAATCAGGAATGAAACCTAGATGTCATTTCTGTGACTGATACAGAGTTGGGTTAGGGCTTTCAGTACTCCCTGGGACAGAGCCTTGTCAGTCACAGGAGAAAGCAGGGTCCCTAAGGGGCATCCATCAGAATTAGGGGCTAGTATAGTGACAAATTGTCTTGAGCCTTCTTTCAGCAAGCATTTATTGCATAGCTATTTTGCAGCCTTTCTAGGACTATCTCCTTGGGAGGTGATGGGGGGGACCTAGTAAGATAATTAGAAGTGCGACCCCTGGCTTTAAGATGGGAGATCTTCTTGAGGAACCAAAAGGATATCAATTTTCCTCAATGGTAGGAGTCAGGAGGAGTTCAGAGTTTCAAGCGGTGCTTCCAGCGATCTGCTGTTGTTTGTCTTTTGTTCTTGAAGAAGACCATATCAAGGAGGTGATGCCATGACATGCAAGTGACTTAGATTTAAGTGAGTCAGGGCTGTGCAAAGTCACCAGCCTCACTTTCTCTTCCAGAGTCATCTGGGTCCGGTAGCAAAATCTAGACCAGGACAACTGGAGGTGGTCCCAAAAGCAGTTGGAAACTTTGGCCTCTCTGAGCTAAGGTCTGCCGCTAATCTAAAGAGGCAAAGAAGGTAGTCTTAGCTATGTCTTCACAAGACAAATAAAATTGGGATTCATTTTTTAACTTAACTTTTCTCATAATAATAACTTATTCATAGATCACTGTCTATTTTTCTTCCACTAACCCTACGAGGCAGGTTATAGAGTGGATAGATAAAGTGTTAGACCTGGAGTTAAGAAGACCCTACATTCAGATCCATTCTCAGATAATTTCCAGCTGTGTGACCTTGACAAGTCATTTGACCTCTTGCTGCCTTAGTTTCCTCATCTGTAAAATGGAAATAATAATAATATCTAAATCCTAGGGTGGTTGTGGGGATAAAATAAAATAACATCTGTAAAGCACTTTGCAAATCTTTGCTGTTACTCAGTCATTCCAGTCACATCTAACTCTTTGTGACTCCATTTGGGGTTTTCTTGGCAAAGATACGGAATGTTTTGTATTTCAATCTCCAGCTCATTTTATTGATGAGGAAACTGAGGTGAACATGGTTAAATGCTTCAGCCACGTTCAGATAGCTTGTGTCTGAAACTAGAATTTAAACTCAGTTCTTCCTGACTCCAGCCTGAAGCTCTGCAAACCTTAAGATGCCCATATTCATGCCACTTAGTAGTACCACAAGTATTATCTCTATTTTGGAGATGAGGAACTTGAGCTGCAGAGAAGTTAAGTGCTTTGCTCATGGTCATGCAGCTATCCTAGTAAGTGACAAGCCCTTGATTCAAACCCAGATTCTTACCCTGAGAGGAGGAATCTTACCAGTCATCTAATCTACATCATTATCTTTCTCTCTTACACACATCCCTCAGACAAACTTTTGGTGAATTTCCTCTGTAGGGCTCATCTTGATGTTCATTTCAACCTGATCTTACCCCACTAAAACTGCTGGAACTGGAGAGAGAAGGATACTGTGTGATTTACTTTAGCACTACCCTTTCCTCCTCAGGGGATGCTTCTGAACACACTATGTATGCATAAAACAACAAATGAATGATACAGAAAGATCATACAAGCTCTACAGTTATTCTGAGTAGGGAAAAAACAAAGAACAGTAAATAAAAAGCCCAACCCCTTCTTTTCCTGAGCCTTTCAGGTTTAGAAGAATCTGCTTTAGAAGCTGTGGGAGGCAGCTCCTTCCCTCCTGTTCCAGTACTTTAAAGACAAATACAAAGGCAGCTAGCTAGGTGGCAGAGTGCTGGCCTGGGAATTAGGAGGACTCCGATGTGCATTCTCTTTGTGTTTCTGAATATGTCCCTTAACCTCTCCCAAAGGCAATGTCCTCATCCTTACATGAAGAGAGTAGCACCCACTTTACAAGGTTGTTGTGAGAAACAAATGAGGTGTATCTATTAGCAATCTGTACACACAGATATGCTGTTTGTGTGTATATATATATATATATTCTGTATATATGTGTATCTATATGTACATATATATGTGTGCATCTGTACATACATGTGTTACTTGAATTCCAAAGCCTTTGGGCTTGGGACTCTTGCCTCATTGGTAGAAATCAATCCCCATGCCTGCACTGAGGAGGATGACTCCTCCTCAGGAACACCGAGTCTGGAGTCAGGAAGACTCATTTTCCTGAGGTGAAATGTGACCTCAGTCACTTACTAGCTCACTTAACCCTGTTTGTCTCAGTTTCCTCATCTGTAAAATAAGTTAGAGAAGGAAACAGCAAACCACTCCAGTATTTTTGCCAAGAAAACCCCACATGGGACTCAGAAAGGGTCAGACGCAAGTGAAAATGATGGAACAACAAGCCGCATGAGAGGGAGGGAGGAATTGGGAAGAGCAGGAGAGAAGAGAACTTCAGTCTCTTTAGTCTTCATTTTCTTCAGTCCCTTTAATGTTTCTGGGGTCAACAGTAGTTTCAGATACTTCTGACTTCTAAGCTGAGGATATAGAAGTCAACCATGCTTCAGGTTGCTGAAGGAACAAACATGAGGAGAGCTGGCAGTCTTCATCATGTCCATATCCCTAGCTCCAAGTGGAGAGCTCCTTCACTCTGTATTGTCTCTTTTGTATATGTGTATGCATATGTGTATGTACGTGTAATTGTGTATGTAATTGTATATGTATGTGTATATATGTTATGCCCACTGTATGTGGATATATGTACGTGTATAGATAAATGTCGTCATGTTTGTCCTTCGTTGCCAAAGAAGACCATGCCATCAGAAAAAAGGACGACATGACTTGCACTTGGCTTTGTTTTGAGTGAAAGGAGGCTGTGCAGGTCACCAACCTCACTTCTCCTCTTGAGTCATCTGAATCCAGTGACCTGATATTCCTCAGGATAACTGGGATGGCCCAGGATGCACTGGGAGACCTTGGGCCCTTTAGGCCAAGGTCTTTGCAGGGCTTCACTTAGGGTGAGGCAACGCCCATTCATTGAATAGGCCTGTTTAAGAAGTAGCCAGGGCATGGCCCCTTTAAATGAGATCAAGAAAACAAAGACATAAGGCTGGGTAGGAAACAGCAACAGTCACTTTTGATAATCGCTGTAAAGCTAGGGGGAGTCCAGGAGCCCTTGGCAGGGGCTGCTTGGAGTCCCAGTTTTGGAGTGTAGTAGGTTTAAGGTTTGGGAAGAGGACAAGGGAAGAGAAGGGGAGGGGAGGGGAGGGGAGGGGAGGGAAGGGAAGGGGAGGGAAGGGGGCAGTGATACCCAGGTCAACTGGGCAACTTTTGGCCATCCAAATTTACCTTCCTTTGGAGAGGAGAAGGAAGGGGAGGGAGAGGCAGACAGGAGAGGAGGAGGTGGGATACCCAGCTAGCATGCAGTCAGTTGCATCTACTCACAGGATTGTGTTTATCCTTCATTGCCAAAGAAATATACATACATATATATATATATATATATATATATATATACACACACATATATATATACATATATATGTATATATATATACATATATATACACACACACATATTCTCCTATGTATACTTTCCCTAATTTCTATTTTGTTAGAATTTTGTTGGAATTGGGAGATCTCCTTAATACAGAAATAGAGAAGGGATGAGTTCCTTTGCTAATTGTTATGCACATTGTTAGAAAAATTGGGGTTTGGTTGGGAAGGTACTCGAATTCTGGATACATAGAGCTTGAGATCTTGCTTCTCCTCAACTAATGAAATAGTAATCCAAAGCTAGTTTGAATCTGAAAACCACATTCCCTAGATGAACAGTATTTAAGAGAGCAAATAGATATGATTCTAGTTTTGTACCATTTCTCTCTGAGGAGAGGAAAGTGGCCAAGCTTTTGGCGCTAACCTCATCTTTCATGAATTAAAATGTCTCTTGGAGAAAGGGGAAGAAAAAGAGACTGGAGTCTATTCTGCTTCCCTTCAAGTCACAATATACCTCCATGGTACATATGGAGGGATAGCTCTCACTACATATAGATAGCACTTTGAAAATATAAAAGGGATAAATATTATTATTATATGTTTTACTAGCATTGCAATAGTCTTAAGAGTCCTCTATTATGCTTCAGGATCCATTATCTATTATCATGTTCTAAAGAACCTTCCCTTTAGCTGCAGAGTTAGTAGGCAAAGAAGGTACAACTGTCATCAAGATGCACAAATGTAGTCAGCTCTTGACATTAACCTCCTTACAGTTGTTGGTCAGTTAAGCCTATATTGCATAATGGAATCTCAACCAAGCAAATGTTTTCTTCTCCACCTCATTTTGAAGATGAGGAAACTGAGGCAAACAGGGTTAAATGAGCTAGAAGGGTCTAAGGTCAGATTTGAACTCAGAAAAATGAGTCTACCTGACTTCAGGCTGTCAAATTATTCATGACTCTCACTTTTTTTTTCCTCCCTTTTTTCCTCTATTCATCAATTCATCATCTTGCTGAGCATCAGCAATTCCACCAGAGGATAGGTGTTAATTTAAATTTAGACTTTGTTACTTTTGTCAGGTCTAGGAAAAATAAAAGTTGAATGTAGTAGTGCTTGAACTTAGTGAAGATTTTAGATTATTTGTGATTTTTTCTTTCCATGCTATTTCTACCTTCTATTATTACAATGAGTAATTGGGAATTGACTGTATTGCTGATGCACATTCTGAATGGACTTCATTTGTGTTTTACTTTAATATCACTGACAGAAAAGAATTGGGAGATCTCCTTAATACAGAAATAGAGAAGGGATATATTGTGTGGTTTTTTTCAGAAGTATGATTTTGATAAATTTGTACATATTTTATTCTAACCCATCACAACACAGAACAACACAAGCCACTTCAATTACCTCAGCAACAAGCTCGTATTGCAACTTTATCATTTCAATTTTTCATCTTTTTTTTCCTTTGACTTGATGTTCATTCTATGCAGTATATCAACAAAATCTCATCAGCCTCAGACCCCTTTAGGCTAATAAATCTCAGTCACAAATTAATCTCACACAAAATGAAAAAAAGAAGATCACAACAGGGAAAGCTAATGGTCACAGTCTGTTTCCCAAAATAACTACTCTCAGTCTTTGTGTCTCAATTTTTCAGATTCATCAACCAAAGTCAAAGCAAGTGATGTGCTTTTAAAATTTCTTTTGCCATTGTGATCTCATGGGTCAATTTGACTTGGTTTCCAAGGTTTCCATCCACTGGATGAGTCAGTGTTTTTAGTTACTGCAAACACCAATGAGAATTGCTCCCATGGAAGCAAAAATGAATATGGTTCTCATTGACCCTGAATTTTGGACCATAATAGCCTGCTTCGTCGGGGAAAAACAAGTAGGAGACCATATAAATGTATATCACTGTGGAAACAGAGATATGCCCTGGGATGCCCAGCTAGACACTGAGAGGCCACTGGGCTGAGCAAGCTTCTTTTTGTAGTTCTCTCTGCTCTGTCTTAAGTGGGCGAAGCATTGATGTGAAAAGCAGTATTTAGGTCAAAGCTAGTTCTGGGTCTTTCATTTCCCAACATGTACATTTGGAAAGAAGTAGTGGTAACTTGTCTATTATGGTCGGGCCAAATTCCTGAGTATCTCTTCACAAAAAGGAAAAAAAAAAATAGAACTTAGCATTATCCTCCCTTGGAATCCAGAGCTGAAGCCAAAGAGACAAAACAATGCTGCAAATGAACACACTTAAATGTTTTTTTTAAATTGTGACAAATACATTCAGTTAATCATAATTTGTTATCTTTTGAGCGTTTTCCCAAGTAAGCAGAGTAAAAATGTCAGCATAACCAGCACACAGTTACCTTTTCATAAGATTTTTGCCTCTGGAGTATCAGTAACTGTAATGACTACTCATTTTGATAAAAGTTTGCAAACCAGTTTGGTGGCTGTCAACCAAACTCTGTCAAGGCAAAAAAAAATAAGCTTATGGAATCATTTAAAAAAGGCAGAGAATTTTGAAAACTATAGTTATGTATTAGTTTTATTTTGAGTGTGAAGAGGGAGTACTTTTCTTGATTGTTGAAATATTTTAAGCGGCTAATTACAAGTGAAATTTATTATGATAGAAATACAGAAATCATCCCTTTGGATTTTTTTTCTTTCAAATGTGAAATCATTGAGTTCATTTTTTCCTCTGTGTTTTGTGTTAAAGGCTATTACAACAATTAAGTCTATTGCCATTTATCTCTCTGCTTCCATTAACTGCACAAAATAATTCATAGGTGGCCCAAGTAAGCTTTAGGCCTGTAAGGGCAAGCGAAGTAGGATCTTTTGCTATTTCTGTTTAGTATAATCAGTGGCCTCTGATTGAATCTTGGCTTTATCATCTAAGAGTCTCTACTAGGAGTAAAGTACAGAAACAAGAGTTTCTTCAACTAGAAATAGTATATGTATTTGTATTATTAATGTGATTAAAGATGTTCCCCACCCATTAATGGGGCTGCCAAGTAAAGGGAGTTTGTTTAGGGAAGAGTTGTAGGAAGGCCCAAGTTTTTTGTTAATGAGGCAGTAGTTCTCAAGGGTTGGGATGCCCTCTAGTCTAAAACAGGTATAAATATTCTAAGGGTGAGATTTTACTTGGGGGCTTAGTTTTTGGAAGAAGCTTTGTGTGACAGAGAAGACTCTGGGAAGCTGCTAAAAGTCCCCCAGCTTTGCAAACCCAGATATTGGTGCTTCCCTTTCTGGCAATTATGGTCAGACTGGACCTGTCTGTTGATTTGTGATATAAGAATTGCTGGTGTCACACAGTTTGGAAGCTCCGTCTGTTGATTTCCTGAACTAAGTGAATGGTATATGTACTTGATTAAAAGAGATTGCTAACCTCTCAAAAGTTGCTTTTCCTTTCAGAAAAGCAAATCAAAGAATCTGTGATAGCAGTCCCTCTGCCCCTGTATATGTTGGGATGCTGACTGATACAAGATCATGTGTTGCTATTGTATTTTTACTTTGTTACATTCTTTCATCATTCACTTTTTTGCATTCTCATTTTGTCTCAATGTGAAGGTGATATATCCAATGAGAGTCAGAGTTGCTTCTCTTCTTTCTTTTGTGAGCCCTTTGGGTTACTCCCTACAATTTTCCATTGAAACAATTATATTTCTATTTTGTCTCATGCATCTCTTTAGCAGATTCAAAGAGTTAAGGTACAATGGATACTTATTCACAACAGATGGCTACAGAGAGATATAATGGAAGAACCAGAGACAGAAAGTAAGGAAAACACCATTCTAAAGAGCAGACATCTCCAAAAAGGAGAATTGGAGAGCCATAGGTAATTTGGCCACCTAATGGATCTTCAGTGGAAACTCGAGTATTTGATAGATTTAGGTGCCCCACATTGCCATCTACACAGCTGAAGGAGATGCTCTGCTGTGATTTGTGTTTCAAATGTCTGTTGAATATATGTTATTGGTTATTTCTCTTTGAATGATTTTAGAATTCTTGGTTTCCTGTAAGACTCAGCTCAAAAGTCATTTACAGAGGACCTTTTTTGTCCCCTTAATTTTCAGTGCTTTTTCCTCTACAGTTACATTATATCTACTCCGGATGTATCTTCTATCCATATCCTTATGCACACATTGCTTACTTCATTAAAATGTAAGTTTCTTGAGACAGGGACTGTTTTCATTTTGTTTTTATCTCTAGAACTTAGCACAGTGTATTCACTGTAGAATTGCCATTTGGTGGGAAAGAAGTTAAGCCTTAAATGCATAAGTTGGGAAAGTTCTTCATTGTCAAGGGATAGCAATCAGGAGTTCATTGGAACCTAAAATTCTTTCTTCTAGACTATTTTAATGGAACCAGACAGATATAGCTCTAGCCCAGTATTTCCTATATTTGAGGTGAGTAGAGTGGCTAATCTCTAACTCCAGATATTTCTGCCAACCTTCATGGCAGAAGTCAGTCTCCGTTGGAGAATGGTAGGGGAGAGGAGAAACTGGAGGTATTTATGCATGCTTCCCTACATACCACTGTCAGGCAGGAGTCACAGGAGCTTTTGAGCTCTGACCTCTAGCAGGTTCACTATTGATCTTGGCAGCCAGAAGGACAGCATGGGAGACATGATAGAGATTAATCAATTTACTGTTTTCAAGGTGGTTGCTCCAAATCCTAGCATCCCCTAAATCTCAATGGGGGCCGGTTGAGACACGGACACACATTCACAAATCCCCTAACTTTGATGAGGGCTCATTAAGGCATGCACCACATTCCAGCTTGTGCATTCCCCACTTACTGACCAGTGCTCGCTTGATATATAAAGGAGCACACAAAGAAAGCAATTTGCCAGCAATAACCTCACAAGTTTACATTAACTTTAGCAATATTATGGTGATTTAGCATAGTGCACATGCAGTGAGTGTTTATAACTTCATATGTTTGCATTATCTTAAGGTTATATCTCACTGTGTAAACTCAATGAGATTGTTTATGATGTGAGATTCTGGGAACTAGTAGATTGTTTATGTCCATGGATCCTGGGAACTAATATCTTAAAAAGAAAACAAATCCACCTTACATATACCACATATAGACAGACTCATCTAGACACATGAAACTTATATGGGATAATACATACACCCCAGCACACTCCCTCCATAATAATATGATTATGTTTTAATTTCTAATATTGAACATATTGGTAGATATAACTCACATAAATAAAAACTTTTAGAGGACCCTCAATAATTTTTAAGAATATAAAAGGGGTTCTGACACCAAAAATTTGAGAAATGTCACTATAACAATTCACCATTCTTGTTTATCTTCTCCTCCAGACTCCTCCTCTAAGGTACACTCTCTCATAATGCAAGACAATAAGAACTGGATGGAATCAGAAGACCTGAATTTGAATCCTGTTTTTTGACACAGTCATTCTGTGATGTTGAGTAATTAATTTCACTTCTCTGACCTTAGTTTCACCAACTGTAAAATGGGCATGAAAATTCTTGTACTACTTGCTTCACAGGGTTGTGATGATGAAAACGTCTCGCAAACTTTAAAGAGTTATATAAATATGCTGTTATTGCTAACCCCTTTTCCTCCTCCTCCTTCTCCCTTTGCTTTTCCTCTTTCTCTCTCTCTTCCTCTTTCTCCTCACCAAAAAGGCTACAAAGAACATATTTTCCCCTCCACGTTGCCTGAAGCCAATCTACGCTTGGTCTATCTTCCAAGTTAATAAAACAGTAAATCAATCAAACAGCCATTTACCTTTCTCTAATTTATGGCCTCTAGGAACCTTCTGTATTTTGCAAAAGGTTAGCATTTTGTTGTTATACATATACCTTAAGACCTCTTGACTCTTACCAATGGGCTTGTAGTGAATTTTTTGTTGCCAATATACTTTTCAATCTTCATCTGGCTAAACAAATACCATGAAAGGCAGTTAAAATCTTTCAGCATCAGGAATTAGAAACTTTTCTTTCACCAGAAGTCTTCAAGCAGAGGCTGTATGACCTTTTGTTACATATGTTGTAGAGGAGATGCTTATTCAGGCAAGGGTTGGAACATATGACCTCTGAGGTGCTTATAAATTCTGGGATTCTGAAAAGCATTACAGAGAGGCCATAATTAAAGTTAAAATTCTGAATAATGAGGATTCCGAATCATTACTCTTAAAGTCATGATAAGGAAAATCAAGAGAGAGAAATGTACCTTTTCTGTTATTGTAATATGAAAACAGTAGTAACCAAAGGCTTAAAAAAAACCACCCTGTACTTTTTCCTACAGTTTTCAACAATTCCCCACAGAAACTATTTTTCATTTTGATTTATTTTTTATGTTCTTTCCCCCACCCACTCTGATTCCTGAAGGCACCCTTTAGGCTCTCTTATTCCAGAAGTGGCTTTTGATCTAGATGGGACAGGTTTCCCTGAACAGATGAAACTCTTAAGAAAAAGTTTTTAAAAAGTAATTTTTAGAAGCAAGCTAAAATACGGGTCTTCCTTCGCTAGACCATTTATTTGGAAGGAAGCATTAGTGACCCCCTTTCTCTTGGAAAGAGGAAGACAAATTTATCTCTGTAAAAGGATTTAGGACTACATAGGAAAACTTACACTGTCTTCTCCCCCTACTAAACTTGCTCCTTCTGAGTTTCCTTATTTATGTTAATGGCAACATTGCCTCTTTGTCACCCAAACTTAAAGCCAAGGAAATATCTTTGTACCTTTTCTTTCCAATCTGTCAGCATCATGTTGATTTGTCCTTCTCAGTCTGTTGTATCCAATTCCATTTTTTTCTCTCTCATTGTTATCATGATAGCTTAGGAGTTAATAACCACAAACCTAGACTACAGGAATATTTCCTGACCAGTCTCCCCATTTCCAAGCTTTTTCTTCCTGCAACTCATAGAGCTCCCCACTATCACATTAATGCTGCTAATACACTACTTTGACCATGTTATTCACTCATTTCAAAGCATTTAGTGGTTCCCCACTGTCTCCGGGATAAATTTTCCTTTCTGTAGTTTGAGAAATGTAGAATAAGGGACATCCAAGGTCAATTCAAGGTCTAAAATTCTATGATTCTAAATTATTTATCTTTTGTATTGGTTTTGGAACTTTGTAAGGTGTTTGCATCCTTCCTGCCTTTCTGCCCTCCTGACTTCCTCTACCATTCATTGAGATTAATTAACTTAGGTGTGGTCTTTATAACATTTAAAAACAGTTCTAAGATTCTCCACTGTCTAAAAACAGGTAGCATTTCTTTAACATTTTAAGGTTTGAAAAGTGCTTTACAAATGTTGTTTTAATTTATTCACACAATAATTCTGGGAGGCAGGTGCTGTTATTAGACCCTTTTGACATATGAGGAAACTGAGACAGATTGCATTCAAGACTTATCCAGGGTCACATAGCTGGTAAGCAGTGAATCAGGTAGAATTTGAACCCAGATCTACATTCCAAGCTCAGTGTGCTGTCTACAATTCTACTGTAGCTCTACTGTACTGTAACATAAAGAGATTTTTTTTCTTTTTCTTTCTATGTTTATAGGGTGGGGTGATCCAGATCCATAGGGAACTCCTAGCTAGGAAACCCCCTCTAACAATGTAAATCAGTGCCTATTCTGCAACTTTTACTTTTTGAAAATTACCTGTGGTGTTGATCATGCACAACTATAGAGCCAGGATGTTTCAGAGGCAGGTCTTGAACAAAAGTCTTCCTGATTCCAGACCTAAATTTTCACTTTATTCTCTAGTCCATACTACCTCCCATGGGTTGAGCAATGAACACACACACACACACACACACACACACACACACACACATAAATACAAACACACACAGAGGTAACATCTAGTTACTCTCAGGCTAGTGTATATGCAGAAATATTATAACTAAGACCTATATTTGTAGTAATTCTGTGCTTGGTTTTTGCTTGTGTTGTCCATTAGAGAGTACAGCTTTCTAACAACAGGCTTCTAGTCATGGGGCTAAGTAAGGTGCATCTTTGCTGAGGGGGGCCCTTTTTGTGCACTCATGTTGTAAACAAAGGTGCACCAGATGACATAAAGACAGAATAAGCTACAAGTATACGTGAGAAATAATATTAAATATGGCAAATGGATTCTTTAATAGATTTTTTAAAAAGCAGAAGTACCTACCTTTTTCTTGTGTCTATTTTGTCTCTCTCAAATCTCACGCTGCTAGAGTGAGCACCCAGGATAAAACATACCTCGCCATTGTCTGTTTAGAAGTCATTCTCATGGTGTTAAAGGATGGAACTGCAGATGTGTCAGAGACTGGCTACTACACTTATGCTGCTCTCATGGGATAATTGCCACCTCTCCGTTCTTTTCTTTCAATTCCCTCTTCTGTGTTCCTTCAAAACTCCTGCCATACCTTTTACATGAAAAACCTCTACACAAGTATCTGAAGGCTGATATTACGTCTTCTTTCTTTATACACCGAGAAGTACAAATACCACTATTTTTGTAACTAATAAGCCCTTTCCTAGAGATTCTTATATTTCTCCTTGGGTTTTGTAATTTTGTAGTCCCTTGCAGAAGCAAAAAGTTGCCTAGAATCTGTATTTATACAACATAGAATGAAATAACAAAGAAAAGTTTATTAACCAACATCCAAAGAAGTTACTATGCACATATCATTATGCAGAACAATATTTGACAGGTTGCTTCAGGGACTGCCAGTCTAAATTATACTTAGGACATATTATATGTCTATTTAATAGGGACACATACATGTCAATAAATTAAAAGCACATAAGCAGACAAATAACAATGATAGACCTACTAATCAGCACAATAAGCCAAATAGAAAAAAAAAACAAGCAAAAAGCCAAGGTTAACAAACAAAAGGAATTACAAAACAGGCAACTTCTTTTGGCAAATGTAACTGTTTTCCTAAGACTATCACTCGGTAAAGGACTTACCTCCAGCCCTCCCTGGGCTTGTATCCTTCTTAGGGCTTCTATGACACATTTGGCCTTGAATCTTGGGCTTCTAGGTTCCCATGGGTGGAGAGTGATCACTGGGGAGCTCTTCTTGGATCCATCATTTAAGGAGGGGGGCTAGGTCAAACATCTCATTATTTCCCACCTGTCTGCACTCCTGGACTTTGTTCTTGGACATCACAGGAAGTCTCATAATTCTGTTCAGTCACATCAATCCTGAAACTAATATCTTCTTGGTAACTCTTGACCTTAGGCCTCCTCCCTCCCTCTGATTGTAGAAGGAAGACAATGGAAAACTCCTTTCAGATTCATCAATTAAGGAGAGACCTCAAGGCAGTCATTTCATTATTTCCCACCTGTTGATCTGGTCACATTCAGCTTCTTTATATGTGGTCCCCTCATTACATTGTGAGTGTGTAGAAGGCATGGACTGTCTTCTGCTTTTCTTTGTATAGTCAGGGTTTAGCACAGTACCTGGCACTACCAAGGCTCTCAGTTCCAACACTGCACCTCCTGCTCCTGGAATTGTAAAGGACAAACCAAACAGATCAAACTCCCAAACTCATTCTGGGGACATGCTCTGGGAGGAAAAGAACGTGGCCCTTAGGCCATTCTCCTTTTAAAGCGTGGTACTACCTCATGGAAGAAACCAATTCTTTGCCCCTGGCTAATAACAGAAAAAGAAAAACCCAGTAGACGCTTCAAGTACCAGTGGGAAGAGGTTACTCTGGCCAGAGCAGAATGTCCAAACTTATGTCCCTCCTGTCTCTTAGATGTAGGTTGTTGGAATCTCCCCTGTGGGCACTTCCTTCTTAGGTGATCTGGACATATACCAATATTTATGATGTACACAGACAGGTGCACATTTTGATGGCATGAGTGACCACTGAATTAAAAAAAAAGTTTCATATTAGTTTATGCCTTCCTTCCCCTTTTCCCCACAATCATTTGACTTCTTAGGCAAATCAAACAATTTCTTCCTTTCTCTCAAAGCAGGATTGGTCTAGGAATAATTTAGTTTTATATACCGTATGTGAGTGATTGCTATCCATTATGGAAACCTGTGGCTCTAGTGGCTTTAGAGAAATTGTAGGTGGACTCTACCTAAGGAACCTTTTGAAGACAATGAGAGGGTCATTGACTATGTCCAGACATGGGGACTGGAGTTCTTGGTGGTCTCAGGACAACCACTCTGAGTTGTATTTGGACAAGTGACTTTTCCTACTCTCTAAAACAGTGGGATTGAAGTAGATTATGCTAAGGACCCTGTCTATTCTAACAGTGTTTTCCACCATGGAGCAAAATCAAATGATTAGGCAAGGTCTTAAATAAGCAGCACTTCAGTTCAATAAACTTTTTTGAGTTAATTTTATCTTTTCAATTATTTAGAGCTAAATCATAGCATTCAGGTAGTATCCATTCCAAGGTACCAAACGGGGTCTTCCTCTCTGTTGAGATCAAAATAAGGCATTGTGGCCTTGTGTAAATCACTTCATTTATCTGGGCCTCAGTTTCCCTATGTGCCAAGCAAGCAGTATGAACTAGACAATCTCTAAGATTCCTTTCAGCTCTGATATCTGTGGTTGATTATTTTTCAGTAGTGTGCCAGAGCCAGATTATACCAGCTCATGGAGCCGACTATTAAATTTTCAGTGTGAACATCTACAACATAGAAATCGGCAAGCACTACCAACTAGGGTTTGATTTATCATTTTATTGATCATCTAGACTTAAGGAAGTGATGGAGAAAAATGTTAAGAATTCAGATTAAATTTTAAAATGTGCTATGTAATTTTGGGGGGTGGTAGTGAGGAAGAGTTAGTTGCTAACGTTTGTCAGCACACGGTTGACTATTTCTATCATTTCACGGACACTGAACCCCCATCTCAGGTTTCTGGGTCCTGCAAACGCAGAAAAATGAACACTCTCAGATGCACTAGGTTTTTACACAGTGGATTGTGGTTTCTTAGCATTAGTCTAACTTTCCATACCCAGAGAGCTCTTCGAAATCACCTTTATTAGCTATTCTGAGCAATTCATAGAGACAGGATAGGATCACTCACCCTGTTTCACAGATGAGGAAACAGAATCAGAAGAAGGTCATATGACTTGCACCAGGTTACAGCATTTTAGTACCAGAATTAGAAATAATAGATCTGGAGTTTCCAGTCTGTTGCTTAACCTCCTGAGCCATGCGGCTTCAAGTGTCATTATTTGTATGAGATGGAAGTAGGCACATTTAAAGGGGTGGCTAATCAGAAGAACCATTTGTGTTTAGGACTCTTTCCTAAGACAGGCTCTTCAATTGATTAACCAGAATAGAGAAGCTTTGCCCCATCACCCTTGCTTAATGTTTCCCCATATATAATGTAAAAGAAAAATCAATCTTCTGGGGGGAACACCACATGATCAGTACATTTTACTGTATTTTAAAAAGAAACTTTAAAAATGTCTATGGATTTACTTCATTTTTATAACTCAAAGGTTTTGATTTTGGAGCTGGAGAGGGAAGAAAAGACTTCATCAAACAAATGCAGGAAAGAACTGGCTTACAGTAGAGGTTGTAATAAATACTACACAGAATTATCTAGTGCAACACAGAGCTTTGGATTTAGAGTCAGAGAGCATAGGGTTTGAATTCCATGCTTATGCTGCATCCTACGTATTTGACTTTTGGATTCATCTCTTCAAGCCTCAGTTTCCTTATCTTTAAAGTGAGAGAGCTGACCTCCTTGCTCCATTATTCTTAATGAAAACCTAGCCATCTATCATTAGTCAAATCAAATCCAGCTTCATGAAGTTTTGTACTGAATTGCTATTTATCTCTTATGTTGAAATATTATTTGTATTGCTCAACTTTTCATGTATGATAATTTTTTCCTCCTGATCATAACTCATTGAGAGTAGGGATTTTCTCATGCATACTGGGGCTCCCCAAAGTACCTTGTACTCAGTAGGCACTTGATAAATATTTTGTTAATGAATTTTCGTTTATCTGGTGTTCACCTTTAGGTAAGGTCTCTGGAAAGCAGCCCTCATGTTGTCTACTTTGGAATGTCCTTGACTCTTAGAAATGAAATGAACCAGTAGATCCAAAGTAGGTTAGATTTTCCTGATTGGTTTTTAGCACATTGATTTATCTATTTCATTTAAAAATTAAGCTCACAATTTTGATGGATTTTCACAGGTTATGTTTCTCACCAGTTTGGATTCATGTATTTTGTTAAATATTTTATGCCAGGTTTCTTTTAAAAGGAAAGAATTTTATTTCTATTTGTTTAAAGGATTTACTGATTTTCAAAAATCTTAAAATGTTGATAAGAAAAGCATAGTGGATTGATAAAGGATTCCACTTTCACAGGTGTGTATATGACACAATTATCCAAAGATGGTGAAAATGTTGGACA
This sequence comes from Bettongia penicillata ogilbyi, assembly GCA_023548195.1. Lineage (NCBI taxonomy): Eukaryota > Metazoa > Chordata > Mammalia > Diprotodontia > Potoroidae > Bettongia > Bettongia penicillata. The sequence goes on along the minus strand of JAJHZJ010000193.1, from coordinate 216,780 downwards.
GTGTCAGTTGCTAAATTGGTAATCATTTAGGGAATGTTCTTAATTGAAGAAAACAGGTTTTTTACCTTGAGTATTATCACTTCCAACATATTAGATTTCTGATGCTAAGAAATGCTTTAGAATTACATTGAAGAAAAAGTAAAGGTATTGGCCCCTAATCTTTAGAATTCTTTCTGTCTCCTGCCCCTTTGGGAACACTGCCATATAAAGTTGCCTAGGATTAACAAAGAAGATAGCATGACAGATCTGAATTAGGGAAACAACTGTCCATGATACAATATTTTTAGAACCTTGGCAGAAATATTTGACCAGATTTTAAAAAATCAGATGTTTTCAGTGACAGTTGAAGTGGAATAACTATTTATAATATATATTCTGTCATAAGGCTCAATTTGTGAATCCTCCAAACAAAATGTGTCAGTCAACAGAGGCTTGTATTCATAATTTATTTTCAATAGAAGAACTAGGTTTCATGACTATTCTTTCAACCTAAAACACCACACAAGCAAATCAATGTTGAGAATACAAACATGCATCATTCCTTCATGCCTACTTTCTTTTGGGAGATGAATGAATTGGAATTCTATTAATAATGAACTTACAATTTTCTTGTGGAACATAATTTAGGAATAAAATGAATTCTGAAGACAGAAATTTTTAGATTTCTACCAATTTTTCTTTTGGATTCTCCTTTTTGTACTGATAAATATCAGAGAGCTACAGATAAAAGATAATCATCTCTTTGTTTCCCCCCTTTCTTTCACCCATCTCATTTTAGAGGAAAAACATGATTCACCCACTTTGCAGTCTTGGCTCATGAAATTTTCCTGCCTCAGATACCTTTCTTTCCTCTATATATTGGTCCGAAGCCTACCCAACTCAAATCCCACATTCTTTGTGAATCCTCAGACTGATATGAACTGTATTCATTATATATTATGAGAGCACCTATTATCTCTACTACTGACTACATTTGACATGTATCATAAACATTGATGTCCTATCCTCTTATGATAATATCTCTTTATATGTTTGTATCTTTTCTCTGAAAGTGTATAGTGTTGTAGATAGAGGACCTCCACAAAGCCAGAAAGATCTGGTTACAAGTCTGACTTGTGATATGTACTGATTAAGTGACCCTGGGCAAGTCATTTAACTTCTTACTACACTGGGCAAGGTTGTAAGACTATATGCAGCAGGGGTATTATAACATGATGTGGTAGAGGGAGTTTCCTCACTTAGGATTTCTTTATACCAACAGAATCATTGATCTAGTTCCCATCTTTGTATCTGTCTCTAAAATTAAATTTTAAGTGCCTTGAAGCCAGAGACTATATATATATATTACATATATGTAAATTAACTTACAAAAATGTAGAAATGTATGTAACCACACCTATGCCTGTATATATATATATATATACATATATATATATACACAAATACATACACATACATGTGTATATATATATGTGTACACACACACATATATACACACACACACGTTTTCCTATCTAGTATTTGACATTTGGCATGTTCCTATGCAAACAAATGATTTTTGGTTCATTAAAATTAGGAAAAATATTCCGTGGTGACTGGCAATCCATCCTATTATCCTTTTTGATACCTTTAATTCACCAGCTAGTCTAAAATGTACTAAGTTTCTATTATGCATACAGCACTGGGCTCTTCCACATTCAAAAATGTCTGAGAGGGTAAATATAATCTGTTGCAAAGCTACTGAGAGAATTCCTGTATGCACAGAGATTTGTCCTTCATTCTGCATTCATTCAGTCTTCTCTCCAGTCCAGAGAAGAATGGTTGGAGGCAATTCTACTTCCTACTGCCATCCATGCATTAGAGTTGATTTTACAGTCTCTGTGTAAACTACAAATGAGTTAAATTTCAGCAAAGAAGCCAAAAAGAGTAATTATTAATTAAAAAAAAAAACAAACCTTTGCTTTTATAGATTTCCTTAAATACTAGATAGCTAGATAATGATATAATTCAAGATAAAAAATGAAAAAAAGAAACCCATACTTAATCCTCTAGATATTTTGTAATATTCAGATGTTTGGAACTACATTGTATTGTTTAATTTTTGTATTTCCACCTTGATATTTGATGTTATTTAGGTACAACACTTTCTAATGTTTATTGCTAGTTTAAATTGTCTAGATAGTATTCTCTTCAAGAAAAAAATTGCTAGATTTTTTGAGTAGTTTCTCTATAAATTTCAATAATATTACTTTGATTCAACTCCAATTCTTGGCATGGTTTAGTATGGCAGCCATGAAGTAATCTGTAAAAATCAATCCTTGGATAAGTGGATTTCAGTAATTTACATTTTTATCACTCCAACTTTTCTTTTTTTTGAGAATTGCTAGATTCAGAGGTTTCAGTTCCATCATAATTACCTATTAAAGTTTACAGTAATGATCTCTAAAGCTACACTAATCAAAAATTTGAATCTAAATCAGGAAATTTCCAGGCCTAAAGTGAGATTTCCAAGTTGACATTAGTAGAGAGGTTCTGGGACAATTTATCTTCATTGTTGACATGCCTATACAAGTCTAGGTGGAAGGTACACCAGATACAAATCCAACTTCTATTAGTCTCATTGGCAAAACAAGATCACCTAGTGGGAGGCATGCCCATCAATGCCAAAGGTACTCTTAGCACTTGGAAAGTGAAATAAGGATTTGATACACTTACCCCTATGATTCAGGCAAATACATGCTTTGACTTAGTGGTGTGCAAATTAAGTAGCTGAGGAGCAGAATTCATTAAATAATCATTTTAGCTCTTCCCTTTGTTCATGAAGATTATACAGGAAAAAGATCTCTTTGTTCATGAAGATTCAGAGAAAAATACGTGACCCAGTCATTTGAACACTTTTTCAAATCTTATTTGTTACCTATATGTTGCAGAACACTTGCAGCGTTTATGTCATATTTCCCTTGTAATAAAATATTGTCACACATTTGACGTATGGTTTCTTGGTCTAGTAGCCATGGGCCATGTCTGTTGTATTTTAGGTCTTTAGTTAACGGCCCAGCTGAACTGCCACTAGATGATGTGGTGATTAGCTTTCAGCCTGAGGTTACTCTTAAAGGAAAGTCTGTTAAAAGTCAATGAATGGATCACTTAACATAGCAACAAATTGTAGTTTATTGCTCACTCTTTTTTTTTTTCTTATGGAAATTTCTTACTATTTAGATGGATCTATGATCTCATCAGTATGGATGCATTCCCCACCAGTGTACAATGCATATTCTTTATGCCTTTTTACTCTAGGGGATTCTTCTACATGTCCATAGTTTCTTTTCTAGAAGATATACCAAAAATACTGCAAGACCTGTTTGGTCCTCTTACTTATTCAAAAGTTATTTAAAAAAATTAAAGACTAATAGAGACTGTAAAATTTTATATTCTTTTCATATCTTAGTTGGTCATATGGCATGGTATAGAAAATGATCTACTAAAGCTAGTCTTCGTTTTCTTCAAAGATATATTTGGTGCATGGAGAAATAATTCAGGGCATCTAAGTGGTACAGTGGATAGAGTGGAACTGGAGTCAGGGAGACCTGAATTCGAATTATGACCTCAGATACTCACTAGCTGAGTTATCCTGGGCAAGTCACTTAACCCTGTTTGCCTCAGTTTCCTCATCTGTACAATAAGCTGAAGAAAGAAATAGCAAACCGCTCCAGTATGTTTGCCAAGAAAATTCCAAATGGGGTTATGAAGTGTTGGACACAACTGAAATAACGAAACAACACTAAAGAAACAATTCTCATAAAGAAATTGTAGAAAATATGGAAGCTTTATGAATTAAAGGAGAGAGTGAGTCCCCAGTTTGGTGCTGGTGGGGAATTGTTTCTATAACAATAGTCATTCCTACACTTCCATAGTAAATATCCTTTCTAAAAGTTCTTTCTGGGGACCAAGACTGCCAATGCAAATGAGGGTTAGGAATTTTAGTGAAGAAAAACTGGATTCAAGTATGACCTCTGACACATACTGGCTGTGGGACACTGACTAAATTGTTTAACTTTGTACTAGCTCCAGACAAGTCTTTAAAACTACAATTTGAAAAACAATTGCTGATTTTCATTAGGAGAATTTATATTCTTTCATTTGATTAACTTATCGGACCTCATTTGGTTCAGTTATCAGCTCTGAATACCTATAAACATATATATATATATATATATATAACATATATATGTGTGTATGCATGTGTATATACATGCCAAATATGTATATATGTACATAAACACATAATATATGGATATTATATACCACATGTAGTATACATGTGTGATATGTACATGGGGATATGTATACATGTCCATGTTATAGATATGTGTGCATATATATAAGCATTCATACTTATACCAAGAGGGAAACTTGGGAGCCCATATAAATATATGTATATGCGTATATATTCAAACACATAGGGCATGCACATATGTGGTACTCATGTGTATATGTGTGTGTAGTCCTAGTCTCTCTCTCTCTCTCTCTCTCTCTCTCTCTCTCTCTCTCCTGAGTTATAGTACCAAATTACCATCTGCCTATTGGACTTTTGGAACTGTATCTCCCTTAGGAAATTCAAACTCAAAACAGAATTTATTATTTTTTTCTCCCAACTCTTTCAAAATTCCCAGTTATTGACCAGGCACTGCCATTCTTACAATTACCCAGATTCACAGCCTTAATTGTGAACTGAGTTTTCATCTCAACTTCTAACTCTTGAACTCCACATATCAAAACACTTGTCAAATTTTGTCATTTTTGTTTCTACTTTATTTTTGCGTATTTCCCCATGTCTCTCCCTTTCCCTCCCTTCCCCCACCGTATAACCACCAGGCTAGTTCAGTTGGCCCTCATCAACTGCTATAAACCACCTAATTGGTTTTTCTGCCTCAAGTCTCAATCAATTCTCAACACAGCTGCCAGTGATTTTCCTAAAGCAGAGGTCTGATCATGTCACATCCTACTCAATAAATTCTAATGAATCCATATTACCTCAAAGATCAAACATAAACTCCTCGGTTTGCCACTTAAAGCTCTTTACAATGTAGCACAATCTATTTTTCCAGTATTCTTATATATCATTCCCTTCCCTGTAGAATCTATGGCTAGATGCTACAGTCTAGCAAAACTGGCCTACTTGATGTTTCTCATACATTTTGCGTCATCTTCTCTCTTTGTCTTTTTAATGGCTATGCTCCATTTCTATAACACCCTTCCTGCACACCTCTGCCATTTAGAATACCTGGATTCCTTTAAGACTTAGCATGGCCTAATAAAAGGCCTTTCCTGGTCCAAGTCAACATTAGTTAATAGTTTTAATGAAAATTATGTCCTTACTGAAGATTTTTTTTAACAACCAAATCATAAACTTTTGGTTTTGGTCATGTCTTAGTGCCTTCTGTACTTCTTAGAAAATGTTCATGAGGTACAGGTGTGTTTCTGCTTATTAATCTACAAATATTTGCTGTCTTTTCAAAAGTGCTTTGACTATCTTCCCCAAAGTCTGCTTTTTATTTTTGTGACCTACTACCAAGGTGTATAAGTGACTTAATTGTTCGATAGTCCTTTTTAAGTTAATTTTTTTCTTACTTTTTACTCTCCAAAACCATAAACTATAGTGATCTTGATTACACTGGTTTTCTTTATTTTTTTTTATTTTCATTTTTGCACATGTAAGCACTTGAAGTGCAAGGCAACCCAGGATCAAATGAAATGATGTCTTTTGTTACGATATCTGCAGATGATATGACTCTGCAAAATCATTTATTTTGCTTCTCTTGGAAAAAACTATTAAGCTGTAACTTCTTTATGTCTTTTGGTTTCAAATGATAGTCAAAAGGATGTGGTTTGATTCTTTAAGTAATTATATCTTTGGTCATTGGCCAAGAATCTCCTAAAAAGTGCCACTGGTTAATGAAATATTTGCAGGTGGTCTAAGAATGACATAATTCTTACCACCTTGTACTCTTTTTTCTTTCACCTCTGTTACTATCAATATAGTTGTGCACAGTTCTGAAATGAGGGCTACTTCACATTTTTTGTCAAGCCATGGGAATCTGTGGCCAAAAAATTCATCATCTAACAGGCAACTATATTGTAATAAACCTCTCCATTCTTAGCTTGTCTGGTCCTCATATGACAGATACATTTGGTCACCATCATCATCATGATCATACACATAGTCTTTCCAGCTTGTTAGAATCTGAGCTCACTGTCCAAGTCGTCAGGAACCATGTCATTTCTATGGTACAAAAATGAGAGTAGGTCTTTTGTGGAAGAACTTTTAAATGATTTAGTTAAATAATGCCCAAGAACCACTATATTTGAAATGGTTGGTTGATGGTTAGGAAACTTTTCTGTCTGCTTTCCTTAGTCAATGCCCCAATTTTGCCCACCACACCTGAAATCATTTATAGTACCCAGGTGTGTAAGTCAGATACCTCAGTTTCTTACACTACTTTATTTCTTCAAATATATTTTTAGCAACTATAAAATTGTAGTAGTTGCTGCTACTTCTAGAGTGTAGCAAGTTTCCTGATGTTATATTTATCTCACCTTTAAAATTTATGACTCCAGTGACTAGGACCCACAGTTGTCACTTAATACATGCTTGTCAATAGATTGCATATTTCTGCTTCAAAGTGGCATTAAGGATAATGTAAGAAACACTTTTCTGGAAGATTTTTTTAAACCAAATTAATAAATGTCATTTCCTCAAAGTAAGCTTGCTTTTCTAACTTTGGAGGGCCTTTAGTCTTTTTGATGTAGAGAGTTGAAACAACTAGTAAGTTCAGCCAAGTGGCAGGATATGAAATAAATTTGTATATTACCCACATGTATGCATGTTACCAATAAAATTAAGCAGAAGATGTAGAAAGAAAAATTCCTTTAAAAATACACACACATACATACACATGTATGTGTATACTCATAAAGAAACCATTTGATTCCAACTCTAAAAAACTGCAGAAATAATGATAGATCTAAAGAATTGGAGAAATATAGATAGGTCATGGCAATGTATTAAAAATGACAGTACTAATTAAATTAATTTAATTATCCTATGCTATACTCATCAAATTACCAAAGGAATGTTTTATAGGACTAGAAAATTGTAATGAAACATATAGAGGAAAAAAACCCCATGAATCTCAGAATGAGTGAGGGAAAAAAAGTGGATAGAAGGGTTTGATGAGTACCATATTTCAAATATATTACAAAACAATAATTATTTAAAAACTTGGTATTGGTTTTAAAAATTGAGAGGTTGATCAATAGAAGAGATCAGGTACACAACATACTTAAGTAAACAAACACAGTAGCTTAATTTTGAGAAAGACAAAGACACCAGTAACTGAAGGAGTCATTCATTACTTCACAAAAGTACTGAGGCAACTGGATAATAGTCTGATAGAAATTAGGTTTAGACCCCCACTCCATATCATAGGTAAAGATAGGCTTAAAATACATACATGATCTAGTTATGAAAAGTTACATAATAAACAAACTAGAGGAGTGAGGAAGACACTTTAATTCTTAGAATAAGAGAAAAGTTCTTGATGAAGTGAGGGATAGAGAGGATCACCGAAGACAAAATGGATGATTTTGACTACATAATAAAAAAAATTCAAATGAGTATAATGTAGTTAAAATTAGAAAACAAACAGGTAAGTGGTGGAAAATTTGTGCCGTTAGTAAATTTTTCTGATAAAGGAAGGAAATAAGCATTTATTAACATCTACTATGTGCCAGGCATTGCACTAAATGCTTTGCAAATATCATTTAAACCTCATAATAAGCCTAGGAGTTAAGTGCTATAATAATAGCTGTCAAGGAAACTGAGGCAGACAGCGGTAAAGTCATTTGCCCAATGTGACATTGCTAGTAAATGTTGGAGGCTGGCCCAGAACTCACATCTTCTTGCCTCCAGACCCAGCACCCTAGTACCTAGCTGCCTTAGTTTCATTTCCAAGATTTATAAGCAACTGATTCAAAATTTCAACACTAAGAGCCGTTCCCTGATACACAAATGACCAATATATGGTTATGAGTTTTTAAAATTAAAATTTTTTTTTTAGAATTCAACCTATTAACAATCTCCTGAGACAAATACCCCAAATAAATAATAATTGGAGAAACATAAATAATAAGATAATTTTATTTTTTTACCTGATATGCATCTCTAAGACAGATAAACGACACAGACAGGGAAGACAATAAAAAAGGGTTAATCTTATTTTATTCTAGTCTAGTTCTCTCAGAAGAGGTTGCTGATAGCGAGATCACAAACTCCTATTGCATTCTCTAACCACCCTTCTCACCAGGTCAGTGAGAAGGGGGGGGCAACCACTCCTATGTCTCGATGGGGTCAATCCAGACAAGAATAACTTGTGCTTCCCCTGAATCCCCTCAAACCTCAACAGGGGCAAGTTGAGGCAAACATAGATTTCCCTCAAGCCTTGATGGGGGCCAGTCAAGAAGCACAGCAATCCCACTGGTTCATTGAACCCTAAGGTTCCCCCCAAGCCTCGATGGGGGCCATTGAAGCACACACAGTATTTATGCATTCAACCCTAAGGCTTCTCCATTCACTGTCTAGTGACCACGTGTTTTATAGCCCAACAGACAAAGAAGGCATATTGTCAGCAATAGCCTCACAAGTTTACATCACCTCATTCCTGTATCTCACTGCTTATGTTATTTACTATTATATAACTATGCACAAGAGTGGGGGAGATGTTTTGAACCATAACTGTGGGAACTCATATCTAATACTTGAGAACTGTTGATTGTTATGGCTATGGATCCTGGGAATCTGAATTCTGAGAAATAATAACAAAAATTCACTTCACACTCACAAAAATTCACCTTACACTAAAATTCACCTTACATGTAGCATCAGACTGGAAAATCTGATAAAAAAGAAATGTTGGAGGGGCTATGTGTGTAACAGTCCTATTCACTGAATGCCCATTACATCACCCTAAGTAAGTACCTGCAAAGACCTTAGCCTAAAGGGCCCAAGGTCTCCCAGTGCATCCTGGGTCATCTCCAGTCATCCTGATGAATATCTGGCCACTGAATTCATATGGTTATGGAGGAGAAGCGAGGCTGGTGACCTGCACAACCCTCCCTCACTCGAAACAAAGCCAGATACAAGTCATGTCATCATTTTTCGGATGGCATGGTCTTCTTTGGCAATGAAGGACAAACACAACTCTGTTATACACTACAAGGACAATATCAGCAAAAGATCATAAAAGGACCTATTTGTACAAAAACATTTTTTTAAGAATTCCTTTATTGTAACCAAGGAGTATTCTTCTATTAGACACCTGGTAACGTAATATTATTGTACAATGATGGGATGGGCAATTTCAAAGGCAACTGAGAATTTTAGTAGACTTCTATGAAGTGATGCAGAATGAAGTGAGCAGAATTAAGAAATCATTTTATACAATGATAATATTATGGAGAAAACTCACTGTGCAAGACTTTAGAAACCTGATCAATGTAGTAATAAGCCATGAGCCCCGAAGACTAAAGACCAAACATGCCACTCACTTCCTGCCATAGAGATGATGAGTTTAAAATAAAGAGAGAAACATACATTTTTTCCAGGGTGGCCAAAGTGGGTATTTGGCTTGTTGGACTATGTATGTTTAAAGTGAGGGCTATTGTTGTTCAATGGTAGAATGGCAGCAGGAGGAATGAAATGTAAACATGTACAATTATAAATACATTGTTATTGTTTTTTTCAGTTACTTCAATTGTGTCCAACTCTTCATCACCCTATTTGAAGTTTTCTTGGTAAATATACTGGAGTAGTTTGCCATTTCCTTCTCTAGGTCATTTTACATATGCGGGAACTGAGGCAAATAGGGTTAATTGCCTTGCCCAGAGTCACACATATGGTAAGGACTTATTTGAACTCAGGTCTTCCTGACTCTAGATCCTGAGCTTTATTTGATGTACCATGTTGCTGCCCATAAGTACATAGAATTAGAAAAATACAGATAATTGCCCTTAAAATTTGTAGAAACTTTTTTATACGTTGTCCTATTTGAGTTTCACAGTAACACTGGGAACTAAGTATGATGGCTCTTAATATATCTTTTTAATAGATAGGGAGCCTGAGGCTCCAAAGGGTTAAGTGACTTGATCATGGACACCAAATAATATCCTATTTGAGTTTTGAACTTAGGTCTGAGTCTAGCACATTAGGTAGCTCGCTACCTCCTCAAGATTGCTCTAGTTAAACTAAAAATGATTTTAGAGCATGAATGACTTACTACTTTCTGATGTCCAGGTATCTTTTCAGTCTATCTTTTTCTAGAAAATAATTAGTACGTCCTATGCACCTCTTCTCTTAACCACATCTTGCATAATTTTAAATCTTCTAGACTTATTTCTTCTGCTAAGTACCACTGAGTTGGAGAGAATTCTGGGAAGATGTCAGGGTAAGTCAGAAAATTCCCAGTTCTCAAGATTTCCCCTCACAAAAGAGTTAAAATAGCACTTTAGGGAGAACAAAGATTAGGGGTACAACCGGGGTCTTCCAGGAACAATCTGAGGACATGAGAAGAAAATTCCCAGAGTGAGGTTTGGTCCCTGTGAAGAGTAAACGTCTCCAGACTAGGTTCCCTTTTAATAACAAACCTCAAGTCTCTTAAAGAGCGTTCAGCAAGTCCTGGAGTTAATTGGTTTTGCTCAAGGCTCCAGCTACAGGAACGTTTACCCCCAGTTATTGAGGGAAGTTGGGCATGTGAGCCCAGGAAGTTTGAAGGAACCTCTGCTGATTAGGAACACCAGACCCAACGGTGCTGCGAAGAGCAGTAGGGGTGAGAAGGAACCAGCACACACTGGTGAGAGCAGAAGAAGTGGGACAGAAAGTTCCTGGCTGTGGGCACTTAGAAGACACTGGAGGTTTGGCTTTGGTTCCAGCTAGAGGAGAGAACTGAAGATCTGGGGCAAGAGGCACTTTCCCCTATTCCCCAAGGATAATGGTGATTATAAAAATTAGCTATTACTACAAAAAATGTACAGGCAAAAATAATCCAACCGTAGAAAGATATTAGGGAAATAGAGATGACTGGGGGGGGGCATCTTCAGAGAAAGATATTGAAGTAAGGAAGTCCCCAAAGAGTAATATCAAATGGTCACCTGCCCAAAAAGAACCTATGAATTCTTAAAATTAAAATCTTAAAAAGGATTTTAAAAATCAAATGACAGAGATATAGGAAAGACTAAAAAATAATAATTCAAGAAAAACAAGAAGTTTATGAAAGGAAAGTAAAACATTTAGAAAAGGAGACCCAGAAACTTAAGGAAGAAAATGACACCTTGAAAATTAGAATTGGACAGAGTGAAGCCAGCAAAATTATAAGCGATCAAGACATAATTAAACAAAATATGAATAATGAAAAATTAGTAGAGAATGTGAAATATCTTATAATAAAAACAACAGATTTGGGGACTAGATCAAGAAGAGAAAATATAAAAGTGATTGGACTAACTGAAAGTTATGATTAAAAAAAGAATATTAATACAATAATACAAGAAGTAATTTAAAAAAAATGCCCTGAAGCACTGTGTGTTAATCTGTTGCCGAAGAAAACCATGCCATCAGAGAAATTATGATGTGACTTGCATTTGACTTTGTTTTGAGTGAGGGAGGGCTGCACAGGTCACCAGCCTTACTTCTCCTCCAGAGCCATCTGAATCCAGTGACCAGATATTCATCAGGATGACTGGAGATGACCCAGGATGAGACAATTGGGGTTAAGTAATTTGCCCACAGTCACACAGCTAGTGCGTGTCAGCTGTCTGACAGCTAGTGCATGTCAGGTGTCTGAGGTGAGATTTGAACTCAAGTCCTCTTGAGTCTTGCTTTGGTGCTCTATCCACTGTGCCACCTAGTTGTCCCCCTGAAGCATTCGAACAAGGGGGAAAGTAGAAATAGAAAAAATCTATCCATCACCACTTAAAAGATATTCAATGAGGAAAACTCATAGGAATATCATAGTCAAATTCCAAATTCCCCAGCTCAGAGATAAAGTGTTAAAAGAATCAAGATTAAAACAACTTAAAGATGGTGGTGCCACAATTAGAATAACACAAGACCTAGAAGCAGAGACATTAAAGGAGCTGTCCAACACATAGCTCACATCAGTCCTGAGCATGAACTGAGCCAGATTAAAACAAAATTGAGAAATAATTAGCAAAATAGAAGTACAATAAAAATAGATACCATTATATTTGAAAATTAAGTCAGTAGGGGATCCATGGGGATTGTTCTGTGTCATTTAGGGTCCCCTGTTTCTTTTGAGGTGACCCTGCTAATTTAGAGCATTAAAAGTTTAAATTACTTGCCTAGGGCCTCATACCCTGTATGTGCCCAAGTCAAGCAGTGAACATGTGTTCCTCACTATGGATTAGTTCTCATTCCACTGTATCAAGCTATCATTCTTCTACCCTATATTATTATTATTAAACAAAAGCCAAATACATTTGATTTCTGTAGCCACACTTACAACCATTTCTCCCACACTACTCAAAAACTCAGTGAAAATGAATCTGTGACCTCATCAATGTGACTTTCCTTTTTTAACCTATCTGTTCTGGTTCCTCCCTTTCAAATCTTCTTAATGTTTCTCTATGAGTTTGACACAGGAGTTCCACCTGACAAGGCATTCTTGCATTGCTTTTGAGAGTGTGAGGATACCACGGGAGCAAACACTCAAACTGTCCACTTGTCATTTTTTTTTCCTTGTCAGGTAATCAGCCCAGCTTTTCATCCTTTCACTCATTTCCCCGTTTCACAATTATTTGTATACTGTTCTAACAATGACACATGCTTCTGTGCCATATTCATTTTCAAAATTTGACAACTGTTGTTTTCCATGACTTGTAGTCATGTGACAACACTGGTAGAAGTTGTATATGAAAAAGGTTGATCTTTGTTTCAGGAATAGCTTGGGAAAACCATGATTTCCTAGAGGCAATCCAGCCTTCTTACTTCTCCCTCCTTAATTGTGGATCCAATTTGCAAGCTCACTTTCCCTGCTGGTTTGTAGATATGATCTGGTTAAAGATCACTTATATTTACATAGTCATTTAAAGTTTGCAAAATGCTTTTATTATAATGACCTTGTGAGTTGAATAACATAAATATTGCTGCTCTCATTTTATAGATGATGGAAGCATGTTCAAGTATCACCTAGTTATTAAGCATCTAGAACCAGAATGGACTTCAATCTTGTGAAAGTCTTCTACCATTTAAAAACCATTTGAATAATTGAAATCTGATTTTCAATCAACTAGAGCATACAGTAGATGGAGTACCAGATCTGAAGTCGGGAAGACTCTTTTTCCTGTGTTCAAATCTGATCTCAGACAAATATTAGCTGTGTGACCTTGGGCAAGAAATCTAACCCTGTTTGCCTCAGTTTCTTCATCTGTAACATGAGTTAGCAAAGGAAATGGCAAACCACTCCAGTATTTTTGCCAAGAAAACCCCACACGGAGTCACAAGTAGAACATGACTGAAAACAGCTGAACAACAAACTTTCAATCATATTATTTAAGGGCAAAATTGTGCCTTCTGGAGAGAGTTCTCATAGTAGATTTTTTTCAGCTAATGTTTTCCAAACTGTTATGTAGTATAATGGATACCACAGAACAGAGTTTTGAAAACATTAGCTGAAAAGGATAATTACCATAGAGCTTATATATGCATATATGAACTCCATTAAAAAAGGTCCATGCTAGGGATATTAAATATGAAATTCTGAATGCAGTAAATGTATTTATTATATATTTCACAAATTTTGATAGGAACATGGTCTTTTCACTTCCCTGGGTTTTTGTTTTCTCATTTGTAAAATGAGGGGGTTGTATGAGATAATCTCTAAAGATCCCTTCCAGTTCTAAATCTTGTTCCTCTATTATTAATTCCCTCTATTTTGTTCCAAAAATTTTCCCACTTCTCTCCTCCTTTTAAAAAAATATTACTCTATATTTCCTAGGCCCATAGACCAACCTGTATGTACTCCATCAATATATTTTAACCTCAAAAGCATCTTGTACCCAGATAGGTTTGGAAAAAAGTTGCTCTAAGCAAACAATTTTGTTCATTTTAAAATTTGTTTTCTCTTAAAAATGCTCTTTCAAATATAGATTTTAAATCATACTATGCCTCTGACCAGTCTCTTTTTCTTTTAAATCCAGACACGGGTGAAAGAGAACTGAAGAAAGATTTAAGAGAATAACCACTTTTTCCCTATCAAGACATATATAGTCTTGCCCAGTGTTTATCTACTTTGCTTATACTGTTTATATTATAGTCCTTAGTTAGAAAGTCATATTATCCAATTTGTAAGTATCAAGGAACCAGAAATACTTTGCTCCATGCTTAGAAGACCAAGTGTTAGCATGCAAAAATAATTAAAATATAAAGCATGATAACAAAGTAATAAAGATCATTATGATAAAAGCTAAGACACACTGACTTAATATTCTTAACAGAAATTTTCATCTCCCCAGCCACCAAAGAGGTTGTTAGGCTGTGGCAATATGTAGCTCAGGTGCTCATGGGAACTGTGTTCCCAAGTCCCTAAGTTTAGTCACAATATCACATAAGATATCAGACTTAAACATTGCTTGTGTTTGACCCTGTTACCATGGATATTTAAAGAAGACATGATTTCTGCTGACCGAATATTCCAGAGATTAGATATGGTCAGAAAAAACCATTGTAAAAATAATTCTTTAAGGCAAGTTGTGGTGCCATGGGCTATTTTATCCATGCTGGGTAGACATGCTTGTGTTCATCAACTGCACCTTTATTTTACCTTTTAAGGGATTTAACCTCTTTCCTTCTCCCTACTTCTTTTCAAGACTTAGCTTTCATTTCTTGGTCCTAGTTCTTTACAGCTGAATTGATTTTTTTCTCATATTCCAGATAATTTCTTTCTGATAGATTTTTCTGAATCATTCATTCATCTGTCACCAGTGAGATGGAAATGGCCATTCCAGAATTGTCCATTTTTATCCAATAAATGTTAACACAGTTGATTGATAATAGCTGGTAAGGGAACAAGTTAGTTAGTCTCTAGGGTCCTGGGATAGGGGATATTTTCATTAGTTTTTACTCTTGAAATCTTTCATATGTTTCCAAGCAGAGCACTGGCAACTTTACTCCCATTTAATTATAAGGTAACCATATGTAGGTAGTTCTTCAGGAATACCCCCAAAGGACCATAGATACTCCATTGAAAATCCTGGATCTGCACATGTGCCTTCTGCTCATCAGTCATCATAAAGTCACCATTGACTCTGGCTGCTGAAACAACTTACAGAGGATAGAAATAGGACAACGTATGAGAACAGAGCATTCATCAACCAAAGGGAGCATAAGAAATAAAGCATAAAAATCAGGCAATCAAAGCATGAGTAGGTGCCATGCTGGTTAGAAAGTAATCACAAGGAGATACAATGAGGACATAGAAATTCAGCTTGCAATAATTATATATCCTGACTTACAGGAAGGTTTAATCCCTTCCCTCTGTGTTAGTGTTACACGAAGAGATGATTTTTATATTTTTCCATAGGGTCACAGTCTTATTCTCATGAATTCAACTTAGGGTTCCAAGAGTTGCTGAATCGTGTGAGAATCAAACCTTAAATTCAGAGACTTAGAACTTCACTGATAACTTCCTTGCTGCTCCTTAATATGGGGCTTTGATGTGATACTCTCCATCTCTGTGTAAGTAGTTAGTTCTTTAAAAATTTCCATTAAAAAAACTGCACAGACATTAAATGGAAGATCTAATTTTATTTTAGTTTTTGAAACAAATGACCTTGAGATGTTAGTAGGCCTTGTCAAAACTGGTAAATATTTTAAATACTTGGGCTTTCTGAAATATTTTTTGTTCTTTGGAGGACTTGATCTCTATCCTTCCTCCTTTATGATTTTCTGTGTCTGGTCTTACTCAACAAAATAGTCAATCTCTCTGATTTCTTGTAAACTACCATTATCGTGAACATCTGATGGGCATGTAATTACCCATTGTATTCTTTGAGCACCCAGAGGAGCAGAGGTTATGCAATTTGGGAATATAATTTACTGTTTCATGATTTTTCATTTCCGCCCAGATGCTGGCCCTTTTCTAAATTCCGATCTTGTCTAAATGCAGATCAATGGACATTGTGGGGCTTGTTTAAATAAGAACAAAATCTAATATGGTAACAATTCTTTTCTTCACATTCTAAGTGCAAACTGAAGTTCTCTGTGGAATAATGTAGGAGTGTGGTTAGCAAACACTGATTTTTGTCTTAATCTTTGTCATTATCCATCAACTTTTTCTTTAATTAACTTTTGCTTCATGACATATGAGAAAGTTAAAATGAATACATAAGGATAAATATTTAACCCAATATCTATCTTTTAGGGAAATGTTTCAATTGAAAGGGGAAAAATTAAGGAAAAGTTCAAAACATATGTGCCATATTAGCAAACATATTCTTCTATCAGTCTATCATTTAATCAACAAATACGTACTATGAGGTAGTCACTGGGGACATGATGTAAAAAATGAAATAGTTCCTGTATCCTTACATTCTGTTGAACAGGATCTTAAACCTGAGGTCTATGTCATTTTTAAAAATTATTTTCATAACTGTATTTCAATATAATTGGTTTCCTTTATTATCCTATGTATTTTATGGGTCCATAAAATTGGTCGATAGGCTTCACCAGGATGTCAACTTGGTCAATGACACAAAAAAGGATTAACAACCCTTGTTCTATGGAAATGAAATTACATTTTGTTAGCCAATGATGTGAAATGAGTTAATTGTTTTGTCAAGTTTCAACAGAATAGAAGTACATCATCAATTTCATCCTTGTGCCTAAAGCATAAGTAGGAGAATATAGAAAATGGAGAAGTCACTTTACTGGTGTAAACAGATCATCTCTGATGAGGCAGTGGTAATAAACAAATTCTAGCCATTCTTGAGGAACAGGTTAGAAGGTATGAATAAGGATATGAAATCTCACACCTCCGTTAGTCCATGGAATACTTCAAGGAATTTCATTTTCATATCTGAATTGTTTCTTATCCGACCAAGAAGATTGCTGGGAGGAAATGTGGGAGGGGCAAGAAGAGGCATAATTCAGATCCACTTGTGCTTATACCTCATACACTTTGTTCTAGGATGGGTGAATGTGTTTTCTTCCTTTTTAGGTTAGGGACTATGAAAGGACTCATCTCTAAACCATTAGCCTAGAGAAGCATCAACATACATACATACATACATACATATAGTTGTGGATATGCATATAACAATTAGGGAGTGAGAAGGAGATTTGTTTTATCGTGCCTTTTTTTCAAAAACCCTATATCAGAAGCAATATTCAAACCTAAGCCTGAGAGTCTTGATTCTTATTCAGTTATTTATGAAGGGGCCAATGATAATATATATGGTCATTTGGTCATTCTTATAAGTTTATATTTTTACATACTATTTTTATTAAAGCAGCTCTTTTGAAATATGGACTGTGCCAGAACTTCTACTTCCCAGATATTAAAAAGATGCTCTCTGCTTGGGGTGTGATAAGGTATATTGTAAGGACAGGGAAATGAAGGAGAGAGGTGTCAGTATGTCAGATAGACTACAGTCAAGGGGCAGTGTCAACACAGCCTATCTTTAAAGCCAAAAGCCACAGCTGATAGTCTTTTCTGCCTTTTAAGGTGAAAATCCAACAAACTAATTTCAACTTTTTTTAAACACCAGTTAAAACAGCACAAAGGTACTGTGCTAGTTGTTAGGGATAAAGGTCATAAAAACAAAACTGGCATAATTCCTGCTTTTAAATAGATCACAGTATTGTTGGGGAAGAGGAACATAGCACGTAGGTTAGTATAATATGCTGAATAGTTTATACCTCATACTTGTTTCTGTTCAAAATATTTTATTTTAGAGATATGAACTATGTTAGGAGTCAGTCCATATTTTCATATGGTAACAATATCTTAGAACTGTGTAGCTGTTTAGGGTAAAAAACATTTTACATGCATTCTTTCACTTATTCCAAATAACAACCTTATGTGGAAGTGTTATTATCTCTGCTTTACAGATAAGGACATTGAAGTTTGAATAAGTAAATTATTTGATCAGGGTCTCACAGTGTCTGGGCAAAGTCAGAATTAAACCCAGCTCTTCTGACATCAAATCCATTGCTATTTTCACTAATATGTGATGAGATGTGTCTCTAGAATCCATTCCTTATTTCATGTCAGGTGCTCTTGACTAACAAAGATAGCCACTTGTCAGTTTCTGACAAAGGGTAATAAAGATCTAAGGTCCATTTAATGACACACTCCACCATTATTATTTTCTTCCCAATTCAACTCAATCTCAAAAAAATATATTTTAAATTAGTTAATGTTTTGGTGAATTAAAGGGGAAATTTTAATTTTAAAGGGGAAAAAAAAAACTAACTACGCGTGAGTTCTATGTCCAGACATGCTTACCTGCATTCCTGTAGAACATAGTCAGAGGTGAGTTGTGGAGAGTCTTGGTACAACCTGTCACAAGCTCAGAGCAAGCCTATGCTCACAGGTTACCAAATTTCACTGCATGAAAGAAAGGTCAATTTTGAGTAAAGGTAAGACTCTGAGAAAGATTGATTTTCCTAGAAGGTGATTATAGGAGGTAAGCCCCATTTACCAAACGGTAAAATTAGTTAAGGTCTTTAATTGCCATTGGTGATTTTTTTCCCCTACAATTTCCTGTCACTTTTCCCAAGAATTTTCAAATTTTTCCAAAAATATTCCACTCAGCTTACAGGAAAGCCAGGAAGAAAGCTGTAGTTGTACATAATTATCTGTGGGACCAGATAAAATCAATCATGTAACTAAGGTGGTCTTTAACTAAAGGTCAAACTAAATTGTCCTAGAAACTCCAGAGGGAAATAATATTAATAGTCTTGTGTTGACTCAAAATAATATTTTTAGAAAACTCTATGTAGGAACAGTATCAATTTTTAAAAAAATGTTTGAATTACTATTACATATATTTTACTTACCTATACATTAAAAGAACATATATTTTTCACCTTAGACACATTAGACCAGCTGTTTACGTTTTAGTTGAGTACTATAGCAGAAAGAATGCTGAACTTGAAAGGTTGAGTTTTAATTCTGCTTGAAATGCTTACTCACTGGTATGACCCAGAGTAAGTGACTTAAGCAATCTAGATCTCAGCTTCCTCATCTACCAAAAAAGGGGGAGGTGTTGAACTTTAAGGTCTCTAAGGTCCCTTTTAGCTTTAAATGTATGAGTGCTTTATTCCATGAGTACTTCAAATCTGTTTTCATCACAAGGCATATGTTTGGAGAATCCAACTGCACCACTTTCCTTTGCTTACTGGCACAGAACCACTCCCTACCACTCATTTCTACTTGTTGAAATTCTAACCATCCTGCAAGATACAGATCAAATGTAACTTCTGTGATTCCCACACTCAGAAACTATATTTCTTTTCTTGAACTTTCAAAGATGACTCGAAATGGATCTCCTTGATGCTCATATCATGCTTATTTTGTATTGTAATTATTGAACCTGTATCCCATGTTCATCTCCTGTACAAGGCTATAAGCTCCAAGAGAACAGGGACTTGTCTCACTTATCTTTGTAATTCCCTCAAGGACTTGTGTTATCCTTTCATGCAATACATAAATAATCATCAGTTTGTAGAATGACTAGCCTTTTCCCACTTTCTCTTTCTTTCACCCTCTGACTACTGGAACCTTTATCAAAGCATCTTCTTCATGGGTCTCTTTTGCCTTTTCTTTTGAGTTAAGATATGGCTGATCTCTATTAAAATGCAATTATATTAATTGGAAGGGTCAAAAGTAGGACAACACAACTGATTGCCACCTTAGATAAGTGTTTTAGATTTTTGAGACTAAGAATCTGCCTGAGAGTGGTCAGTAAGCCTAGCTGTAATAGACCGACAATCACTATTCTGACATCCTAAGGAAGGAAAGTGATTTTGCTGGAAGTATAAAGTTGAAAAAGTCAGTCATTGAATTGATTCTGAGAAATACCCAAATCTTCTTGTAAAATATTCAACAGTATCTATAGAGCTACCACAAATAGGCTTAAATGACCATGGTCCAGGAGATGGACACAGTTCTCAGTGACTAAAGTGAAAAAAAAAAAAAAACAGCCTGTAGGGGTGGTTAGGTGGCAGAAGGGATAGCGCGCCAGGTCCGGAGTCAGGAAGACTAACGTTCCTGAGTTCAAAAGTGGCCTCCAACACTTACTAGATATGTGACCCTGGACAAGTCATTTAACCCTGTTTCCTTTACAGTTTCCTCATCTGAAAAATGATCTGGAGATGGAAATGGCAAACCATTTTAGCATCTTTGCTAAGAAACCACCAAATAGGGTCACTGAGTCAGATACAACTAAAATGCCTGAACCACAACAATGAAATAACCTAGAACCAAAGGAAAGAAAATTTACTTATCAAGGGCAGTTTGGCAAATATGGAGGAATCGAATTTAGAATATAGACCAGGGTTATAGAGAGGATAGCATCAGGCAAATAGAAGATATTTCAGCGGATCTCTCTGGTAGCTATGTCCAGTTTAACATGAATTCCTTTGACAATATTATTCAACCAATCATTCATCCACTCAATCAGTCCCTCCTCCCCAAACTTCACTGTGATATAAAGAGTTCTTTGAACCAAAATACTAAGAAAAACAAACCATCCACATCACAACAGATCAGTTAAAAAAGATAACTAGATTAAATGAAAATCAATGTCATATGGAAAGGGATTAGACTTCTCACTTGGTCCCACATGTACCTAGGACCAATGTTTGAATTTTCTAAGGCAGATTTATAGACTAAATGTAGAGAAAGCCTTGCTAACAAATCTATGCAAAAGTAGAGATGAGCACTTTGGGGATCAGTGACCATCATTGTTGGTCCTCAGATGGATGCCCTAATCTTGGATATTATAAAGAGAATTCCTACTCAGGTACTAGGCGAGGTGGCTTTTAAGCTTCTTTTCATCTCTGGGTTTTTATTATTCTTTATGACCTGGGAAGTTGTTAATCTTTTCATCTTTTACTTTAACTTAATTTCCTCAGTTGTATTGAGCAGTGGGGGCAAGAAAAGCTCTAGGATCTCCCCTTGCAAAAGGTTTGATGTTTATTAAAATTCATCAACTTGGGAGAGGTAGTGACATCTTGAAACCTCTACAAGGCACCAATGAGACCTGGACTTGACGGTGGTGGAGGAAAAATAAAGAAATTTGCATGATGACTTTATTATATATTTAAAAGGAATACCAAGTTGTACACCACAGATTTATAGATTCATGTGCAATCATCTTTTTAATTTCCTGTGTTATGGAAATGCTTATCTTATCCCATAAATTAAAAATAAAATAAATAAATGTTAAAAAAACACAAAAGAAAAATGTTAAAAAAAAATAGTTAGATTCAGGAGTGCACTTCCCTTTGGGGTTATTGTACCCCATTTTGGACTGCTCCTGGAGTTATCAAATTCCACTTTATATAGAGAAAAATCTGACTTCCTGTAACTTCAAAATGTTTGCCCTAGTTTTTTTTTTCCTTTTATAAGTTCAGAAAATAATTCTATTTTCCAGGCACACATTTGCCTTCAAAAATCTGCAAAGAGTGATAATGCTTTCTTGGTCTACCAGTTTAGTCAACTGATGAAGAAAGGAAATGAATATTCTGGTATGATTTCTTCTTAGTAACCTCAGGTTTACTCATGGACTCCCTCTCTTAGGGATCAAAAACAGTTCATTTCACAATTTGTTTTAGAATTTTACTTGTAACAGACTTAAAGCTCATCAGTTTCCAGTTTATAGAATCCCACTTTCCCTTCCTGAAAACCAGGAGATTGTTTGCTTTACCTATAGTCTGGTGGCACCTCTCTAAATATCCACAAACCCCACTGATAATAGGCAACATTACAATAGTCTTATCTTTTAATTCTTTCTCTTGTATTCACCCAAAGACTTTTTGTGATACTGGGGGATATTTCCTATGAAAGGCAGTTTGGTGTAATTGATATTCTTGAACTGAGAAGTAGAAACAGAACCAAACTCAAAAAACATTTATTTAAGTGACTATTTTGTACCCTGTACTGTGCTAAATTCTGGGGATATAAAGAAAGGCATTAAAATACTTCCTGCTCTCTAGAAGCTCACAACAACACATAAAAAAAGAAGCTAAAAGGGGAGCGAGTAGGGGAAAGGGACCCAACAAGGGGACTTGATGAATTTATATAGCTGGAGTGGGAAAGTTGAAAGACCTATGTTTGAATCTGCTTTTGACACTTACAAACTGTGAAGAGTCACCTAACACCTCCAAACCCTAGTATCTACTTCTCTAAAATAGAGATAATAATCCATGTAGTGCCTACTTCGTGAATTTGTTCTGAGGCTCTAGTGATTTAATGAAGAAAATAAAATAAAGAGCTTTATAAACTTTAAAGCACTATGTAATTTTAGGTTATTATTACTTTGGGGTTTGGGCAGAGGTGGGCTGGTGAATATTTAACAAGCAGCTCTTTGGAAAAACATGTGCTCAAAATATACTTTAATGTTTAATTCCTATTATTAACATTTTCTCCATCATCTCCCTAAGTCTAGAAATCAACAAAACAATCAATGAGCATTGATCTGTAATTTGCTGATTTCTGAGATGTTCATGCCCACACTGAAAATTTAACAATCATTTCTCAAGAGCGGAAAGTCAGTTTGAAGTGACTCTAGCACAATCATGGATATATGATTACCGTACTGTGATTTGACTTAAGCTTAATGCTTAATTGTTTTCCTTCTCATTTCTTTTGATACAATTTCTTTCAATACATTTTGACCAACAGGTTTGGGCCCTGGTAAAGTCAGAGCTAGTCACTTTATTTGGCCAATGGAGAAACAGCCAGAAATGAAACAATTCAACACCTTTATTACTAAGCTAGTCTCAAGGCTAACTGGGCAGCTCTGTTTTCTGGCATTTAATGTATCCAGTGAATAGACCCATTTCTATTGTTTTTCAGGAAGGAGGAGTGGGGCCACTAAAGATCTCACTGACATTATCAGTATGTGCAGATTCCTCAGAGTCACTGGAGTGAACTTCTTTCTTCTTACTGGGCTAAGGTCTCTACTGGTTTCAAGGCACATGTGGATAATGGTAAGTGACTTTGGACGCAAATGATGCTTCTGATTGAATGTACTTATATTTGGATGGAATCTCCCTTTTCTGGATGATTTCTGGTGATGAATGCCCAGAGATTGGAATCTTGGGCCTTAGTTCTGAAGAGAAGTGATGAAAGTGGAGATGAGACCATACTGACTGTTCTGAAAGCTGAAATTCCCTTTTTTTGTACAGGTAAGTTATAGATTGTACTCTAACCAGAGCTGTAAGTGGAATTTTTGTCTGTGGAACAAGAATCCAAGAAGAGTCTCTTCCTTCCCATGCCTTTACTCCCATTTTTGGGTTAAAGTCATGGAGGGAGAACAGAGGAAGAGCTCACTCCTGCTACCTATATGTAGGTTCCTATTTTAGCTCATTATTCTTATGAATTAAATTCTTCTCACGCCAGCCATGACTGCTCAAGAGCCCTCAGATGGTGGAAGTGGGAAGGGATCTGACACCCTTTTTCAATCATTTGTCTCTCCCCTTCACTTTCATTATTCCTATCTTCATATAGTCTTGCCTACAAGTAACTCTCTTGCATTCTGTTGGTTTGGGCTCTATCCCTAGAGTAGAGGTGTGGATATTTGTGTGTAGGAAAGTGAGGCAGTGGGAGTGGGATCTTCTGTTGGGGGCAATATTTACTTGACTCAGGTGAAGAAATTGTGCATCTGTTGATCTTGCTTACATTTTATGAGTTATTAAGTAGTAGCAGAAGGCAATATCTTGTTAGCAGTCTGTTAGATCTAGGAGGGTATTAAATTTCGCAAAAACACCCTCCCTGCTCCAAACCATCTTGTCTAACCCTACTCCCTTTCTTCATAAAGAATCTATAGGAGTTAAAGGGATAAAGATCTGAGGAGGTGAGAGGGGATGAAAGTCTCTAGTACCAAATTCCATAATGCCAATTGGATGCCCCTCATGTCACTCTACACTGATCAGTTTCTGAGACACTACTGCTCCTCAAATGCTTTGATGCTGCCTCCAGCTCCCTTCCCTTAGTTTGAGTTTCCATTCTACCATAAGGAAGGTGTCTGACTGGACCAGGCTTTGTGATGTGTGATTGATGGTCCAGTTGGCAGATTGCCACATTTTGCTGATTCCCAATCTCTGGTACATGGAGATTTAGCATTAGCTCTGGCAGGGTCATGACAGCCAATTGGGAAGAGAAGCTACCTGGTTTATTGGGTGAATTGAATTTAGTGAAGCTGCCAGTGGTGTTGAAAGAAAGTTTACTATTGCCATCAGTCTCCGTTATATGGGCCCTGCTCTGATCCCCTTATGTCTGAGTGGAGAGGAATGGAATTTGTTCAGATGCTTCAAAATTATGCACCCTTAAATTTTGCAAGATCCCCATCCCTCTAATTATGGTATGTTAGTATTTTGACACATCGTTTTTCTCTTTAGGAGAAAGTTATTTGAAGATATGATATCTGGTCTATATTGAGAAGGCCTTAGCATGAAAGAAATAGCTTCCTAATTTGATTTTGGGAATTGTTTCCTTATTTTACTGTGAAGAAACCATTCATAAGATCATACACTTGAAAACTGGAAGGTATATTAGAGATTATTTGGTTCAAAATCATTTTACAGGGGAGAAATTAAATGATGACTAAAATCACACAGATAGCTAAATAGCAGAACCAGTATTTGAACCCAAATTCTCAGATTCCAAATTGAGAGTTCTTTTCACAGTATCAGATTGAACTCATATTCAAAAGGAATAAAAAGAAAAAAAGATACATTTTAATTATGAAATCCTGACCTACATTTAGACTACTCCTTGCCCCTTAGAATTCAAGGCCTTAATTATAACCCTTGGCCCGCATCAAACCTAAAGGTGCCAATTGTGACAGGGTTATTTTTCATGTTAACACCTATTGTGAGATCTTTTGAAGCTACCAATACATTTCCTACATTGAAAAGCTATCAGATAAAAAGCTATATTGATCCTAGGGTGTACTCGATCTGGTAATGAGGGTATTCCATAACCTATTAACTAATTCCCTGAATTATTCAACACTTACCAAGAAGAACTTTTAAAAAGCAAACTAAAATTACCTAATTTTACTTTTTTAATGAAGTATTGAACATTGAAACTCCACTTTGATAGATCCATTCCTTTTTTCAAAAGTCCTATGAGGAAGGATAGAAAGAGTCCATAATTCAGAGGTGGGGAACCTGTGACCTTGAGGCCACATGGCCTCAAAGGGCCTCAAAGGTCAGCCCTTTGACTGAATCTGAACTTCACAAAAGAAATCCAAAGGCCACAGGTTTGCCAGCCCTGATCCAGATAATCAAAACACAAAGAAGTTGGTATTATTTACACCTGCATTTGGCTACCTTGTATGGTAGCACCTTTCTGCTGCAGAGGGAAGCTAAAAATGCTGGTAACATCAGTTTCAGATTAAAATACTGGGGGCCATGCATTTTTATATATGAATCACAAATAATACATTTAAAAATAATAATTTTTATCCCATCGGAAAAAATACAGTAACATTACTCCTAATAGCACCTGCTCTGAATCCGAATGTTTTGATTTATACACTTACTTTTTTCCACACCTAAACTATTGTAATTCCCCTTTAACTGCTCTCCCCAATGGGCAAATTTAACCTCCAAACTGTATGAAATTCTGCAGTTCTTCTTCCCATTTGGAAGTGAGCTCAATCTGCATATTTTGTCTTCATGGAAAAAATTTACATTGCCTCCCAGGAAAGCCCTATAGTAATTTCAAAATGTGATCACTCATTTTTTAAAGCTCTCTGTGGTGTGGCTTCTAGCTACCTCCAGGACCTGTTGCTAGCCCTCCCCACTCCCCCAGCTGCTACACCAAGGCCCTGTTAAGCAATCAGAATACATCAGAAGGGTTTTCTGTCAAAGCTTTCTCATTTGATGTTCAGACACTTAGGATATTTATTTATTTTTTGGCCAGGGAATATTTGACAGTCTGTTTCTTAGATTCTGAGCCAGATGAAAGGCGGTTTTTATTATTTTTATTTAGCCTTGAGTGATATACTTAAAACTGCTCTAACTCAGTGTTTTTGAGATTTTGAGAGTATGTGGAGTGAAATCTGCTCTAGGGCTAAGAACTTGAATGCCAACCTTGAGCCCATGTTAATTCTATGAGGCTTGTTGAGACTGATAAGCTGGA
The DNA here is from genome assembly GCA_023548195.1 of Bettongia penicillata ogilbyi. NCBI lineage: Eukaryota > Metazoa > Chordata > Mammalia > Diprotodontia > Potoroidae > Bettongia > Bettongia penicillata. Next base: position 190,330 of record JAJHZJ010000193.1, on the reverse strand, counting down.
GAAGTAGCATGGGGATCGAGAGTCAAGGTGGTGTAGTCAGGTGGTACCACTGGATATGGAAGTCAGGACACCAATGTTGGAATCTAAGTGCTTCCATTTCCTAGCTATGTGATCATTAGTTACTCAATGATTTAACCTCATCTAAGCTTTGTTTTCCCATCCATAAAGTATGGTCATGGATATGACAATATGCAGAGTTGTTGTAGGTGCAGGGGAAAGACTGCCAGGTTTAGAGTCAGGAAGACTTATCTTCCTGAGTTTAAATCTGGCCTCAAACCCTTACTAGCTCTGTGACCATGGGCAAGTCATTTAACCCTATTGGCATCTCTTTACTAATCTATAAAATGAGCTGAAGAAAGAAATAGCAAACAACTTCAGTATCTTTGCAAAAAAAATAAAACCAAATGAGGACATGAAGATGTCAACAAAACTGAAAATGACCGAACAAACAAGAGGAGTTGTTTGAGGGGACTGTTATGGGAATGAAAATTATACTCAGAATGCTACTCTGGGCATAACACCAGTGTTTGGGTAGGTATACAGGACAATTATGGGATTGAGGTGAATGTAGTGCTCCTGAAAATGCCAGATAAGAAACGCTAGACACTTTGAATTAAGACCTGTACCATGAGAACATTAAGGTGGTATACTGTGGCTTTTAATGGACAGAAGAGAGAGCATGAGATGAGATGGGTATAATATAAGCCTTTAGTTCAATGTTAGGAGTCATGAAGAGGTTGTGAGTTCAAATCCCAACTGTTCTATTTGTTGCCTATGACCTTTGGTGAGATTAAGAAAGTGAAACTCTTTTAGCATACATTTCCTTATCTATGAATTTAGTTTAATATATGTATACTACCTGACTCACAGCAGAGTTGAGAGACTCAGATGAAATGAGAGATGTGACCTGCTTTGTAAATATAAATTACCCTTATAAATGTAAATCATGTATTGCTGCTATCAACATCTTTTTGTGGTTTTTAGCTTTTGGAAAGAAGGAAACATGCATTTATTAAACACACTTGTTCTGTTAGAAGCTTCATAAATATAATCTCATTTGATTATCTCAACCACTATGGGAGATAGATGCTGTTATTATCCCTATTTTAAAAATGAGGAAATTGAGGCAGGCAGAAGTTAATTGACTCACTCAGGATCATAGAACTAATAAGTGTCTGAGGTTAAATTTGAACTTAGGTCTTTCTTTCTACAAGTCCAGCATACTTATCCACCACTCCTCCTTCTTCTTTTGGCATTCTCAAATCCTTCCCTCCTGTTATGTATCTCTTGGATTAACACAGAAAGAAACAAATCAGTTAGAAGGTGAACAGGGAGTCAGAAACAGAGAAATTGTGTATCCTCTAGTTTATAATGCATGCTTTGACTTTCCTAGACAACTACTACATACTATTTTACTGACAGGAATAATTTCATCAGTGAGGATCTTTTTCCTCTTCTGTCTCTGATGTTTTATATGCCATGGAGGAACTGTAGTGAACCACTGATATTTTCGTTCTTTATGAAGTTCTTTTGCTTCTTGGTTCCTTTGGAGTTCCATGGTAGCCCACTTTCTAGAAAGAAGCTTTGCCTAGATTACTCATGTGATAATGAGTGGACAGTTCTTTGAAGACCTATTTATCCCTTCCTAGATGAGATGGGATTATAAAATCATGGATTTGGATATAGGAAGGGATCTTAGAGGTCATATATTCTACTACCTTTATTTTAAAGATAAAGAAACTGAGAGGGAGGAGTCAAGATGGCGGAATACAAAGATTCACATATGCTAGCTCCTAAGCCACAGCCCATAAAATACTTGTAAAGAAGAACTCCCAACAAATTCTGGAGCAGCAGAAGCTGCATAACAATGGAGTGGAGGAGATTTCTGTTCCAGAGAGCCCTGAAAAACCTACACCAAAGTTCCATCATGCACTGGACCTGGAGCAGAGCCCAGCCCTGCCTTGGTCATGAAGCACCAAGAGAAGCAGATCTGAGCAGGCTTCAGGGACAGAATCTCCAGTGGCTGTGCAAGTCCCTCCACCCACAGGTGCAAAGGTCAGTGAGAGAGCCTTTTTGACTGGCCAAGAGGGGAGCAGGGTGTCTCCAAAACACAGGCCCTCTTGGGAGGCAGCTGTGGAGGCAGAAGTAGATAGGAGCTCCCAAAGCAGACAGGAGCTCGGATCCATTATTGAAGGTCTCCTCATAAACCCCCTGAGGGAACTGAGCCCTGTGAGGTGGCCCTGCCCTCACCCAAGCAGCTGAATTTAATCTCACACTGAATAGCAGCCCCAACCCTGATGAAAGCCCTGAGGCTGGGAAGCAACATTAGTCCCCAAGCACTAGCTGGGTGGATCTGGAGGCAAGGCAGCGGGGAGAGGAATCTCAGAAATCAAGTAAGTGGCTGGGAAAATGCCCAGAAAAGGGAAAAAAAAATAAGAGCATAGAAGGTTACTTTCTGGGTGAACAGGTATCTCCTCCTATCCTTTCTGATAAGAAAGAACAATGCTTATCATCAGGGAAAGACATAGAAGTCAAGGCTTCTGTATCCCAAACATCCAAAATAAATATTCAATGGGCTCAGGCCATGGAAGAGCTCAAAAAGGATTTTGAAAATCAAGTTAGACAGGTGGAGGAAAAAATGGGAAGAGAAATGAGAGAGATGTAAGAAAAACATGAAAAGCAGGTCAACACCTTGCTAAAGGAGACCCAAAAAATGCTGAAGAAAATAACACCTTGAAAAATAGACTAACTCAATTGGCAAAAGAGGTTCAAAAAGCCAATGAGGAGAAGAATGCTTTCAAAAACAGAATTAATCAAATGGAAGAGGAGGTTCAAAAGCTCACTGAAGAAAATAGTTCTCTCAAAATTAGAATGGAACAGATGGAGGCTAATGACTTTATGAGAAACCAAGAAATCACCAAACAAAACCAAAAGAATGAAAAAATGGAAGAGAATGTGAAATATCTCATGGGAAAAACAACTGACCTGGAAAATAGAGACAATTTAAAAATTATGGGACTACCTGAAAGCCATGATCAAAAAAAGAGCTTAGACATCATCTTTCATGAAATTATCAAGGAAAACTTCCCTGATAGTCTAGAATCAGAGGGCAAAATAATTATTCAAGGAATCCACTGATCACCGCCTGAAAGAGATCCAAAAAGAGAAACTCCTAGGAATATTGTGGCCAGATTCCAGAACTCCCAGGTCAAGGAGAAAATATTGCAAGCAGCTAGAAGGAAACAATTTCAGTATTGTGGAAATACAATCAGGGTGACACAAATTCTAGCAGCTTCTACATTAAGGGATCGAAGGGCGTGGAATAGGATATTCCAGAAGTCAAAGGAAGGACTAAAACCAAGAATCACCTACCCAGCAAAACTGAGCATAATATTTCAGGGGAAAAATGGTCTTTCAATAAAATAGAGGACTTTTAAGCATTCTTGATGAAAAGACCAGAGATGAAAAGAAAATTTGACTTTCAAGCACAAGAATGAAAAGACACATGAAAAGGTAAACAGCAAAGAGAAGTCATAAGGGACTTACTAAAGTTGAACTGTTTACATTCCTACATGGAAAGACAATATTTGTAACTCTTGAAACCTTTCAGTATCTGGGTAGTTGGTGGGATTACATACACACACACACACACACATATACACACACACATACACATGTGCATGCACGCAGAGAGAGAGCACAGAGTGAATTGAATAGGGTGGCATCATATCTTAAAAAAATGAAGTTAAGTGGTGAGAGAGAACTGTACTGAGAGGAGAGAGGAAGAAATGGAATGGGGCAAATTATCTCTCATAGAAGAGGCAAGCAGGAGACTTTTTCAGTGGAGGGAAAAGGAAGGGAGCTGAGAGAAAAACATGAAGTTTTACTCTCATCACATTTGACTAAAGGAAGGAATAAAATGCACACTCATTTTGGTATGAAAACCTATCTTACAATACAGGAAAGTGGGGGAGAAGGGAATAAGCAGGGTAGGGGTGGATGATGGAAAGGAGGGCAATGAGAGGAGGGAGAAATTTGAAATCAACACTCTTGGGGAGGGACAGGATCAAAAGAGAGAATAGAAGCAATGTGGGGCAGGATAGGATGGAGGGAAATATAGTTAGTCTTACATAACATGACTATTATGGAAGTCATTTGCAAAACTACACAGATATGGCCTATATTGAATTGCCTGCCTTCCCAAAGGGAATGGGTGGGGAGGGAGGGATGGGGAGAAGTTGGTACTCAAAGCTTTAGGAACAACTGTCGAGTATTGTTCTTGCTACTAGGAATAAGAAATACAGGTAATGGGGAATAGAAAGTTATCTGGCCCTACAGGACAAAAGAGAAGATGGGGCAAGGGAAGGGAAGGATGATGGAAGAGAAGGCAGATTGGTGGTAGGGAAAATTAGAATGCTCGGTGTATTGGGGTGGGGGATGGGACAAATGGGGAGAAAATTTGGAACCCAAAATTTTGTGAAAGTGAATGTAAAAAGTTAAATAAATAAATTAACTAAATAAGTAAATAAATAAATAAGAAACTGAGACCCAGAAATGTTAAGTGATGCCCATGGGTAGTAAATGGCAGAACCCAAATCACCGACTCCAAAGCCAGCTCCTTTAAAGTAACATATTCATTGGCAATGGACAACCCTTATTCTAAGTTAGAATGACTAAGGTTTTGTCACTGTTTTGAAGAAGTATCTGAACAGTATTACATTTTGTTTCTCAAACACTTTGGTGTCCAAACATTCCACAATAAGTTTTCAAACTATTTTTATTTCATCTAAGACTAAGGGATTTTATGAACTTGTAGGCTGTAAATCTAATCAAAAGAGCTTTTCTTTTTTTAACCGAACAAAGGATGGAAGCAGGAGAAAAGTGTTTATGCATATCTAGGAAGCTTGTGTGGGTAAAATTTTTGGCACTGCGACAAACCAGAAACAATAACTGAAACAATACTGCAAAATCCAAACTGTAACTCACACCAATACCATAAATTTAGGAACCAACCAGGGTTTACTGAATTCATCAGCCTCATTCCCAAAAACTCTCTCCAGAAACAAAAGGACAAAGCTTATATAGGTTTCAATTAAGTCAGGGGGTGAAATGAGTGTGTTGTATCTCTGGATTGGACAAGACCTTTTATTAGGGGCTAGTAATAGGAAAGACTGTTTTTCAGGTTAGCTGTCTTTTGTAACCCTGCCCTAATATATAGGCCTGTCCTTGCCATGTCAATGGTAAGGAAGGTAACAGAGAGGGTGGGGGTTGCAATACAAACAAGGTCAGGGACAAGAAGAGGAACTACAGACTCAATGGAGTTGCTTTAGTTTTCTCTTTTACCCTCACTTGACACCATAGAGTGTAGCTATAATGAAGAAAGAAGAGTCGTGACTTTGGAGATACTCTGAAGTGCAAAGGAGACAAGTTTAGGAAAAGATCAAGTAACAAAACCTATATTCTCAAAATAATTGTGTAAGGTTTCCTCAGTTGAGGCAAGAAGAAGAAGAACTAAATGTTTTAATTCAAGGATACAAATTTGACCTTATATATAATGTTAAATGGAATGCTGGTAGAATGAAACTCATGAATACAGCTCTGGAATTAATATATCCTATTAAAAAAAACCGGATATGAAAAAGTGGAATGAGGTAACATTGTATATTAGGAAGATAATGCCCACAGGAGAAAATCAAGGAACCATAGTGGAAGAATATGTTGGAAAGGAATGAATGAAGATTATTGGAGTATGCTACCGACTGCCTGCATCAGAAGAGGAAAGAAAAGAGGAGTTTGGAAAATAAATCTTATGTTTAGTACAGGGATAAGATACAGTGCTGCTGGGGGAGGGAGGTCAGAATAATTGTACTACCTGACAGCTATAATCAAAAGTAGGACTTGTACAATATCTTTCAAGAAATTTTCAAGGAAAACTGCCCTGATATCCTAAAAATAAGAGGGCAAAATAGACATTAAAAGAATATACTTATCACCTCAAGAGGGAGATCCCAAAATAAAAACTCCAAGAAACATTATAATCAAATTTCAGAACTATCTGGTCAAGGAAAAATACTGTAAGTTGCCAGAAAGAAACAATTCAAATATTGGGGAGCTACAATCAGGATTACACAGGACTTAGCAACTGTAGCATTTAAAAAAATCAGAGGAGTATTCTGGAAGGCAAAGGACCTAGGACTACAGCCAAGAATCATCTCTCTGCATAATAGATCAAGGGGAAAAATGGTCATTCAATGACATAGAAGGATTTCAAGTTTTCACAGGGGAACACAAGAATTAAATAAAACAGTGATTTCTAATATAAAGAACCAAAAGAAACATAAACAGGTAAAAAGTGAAAAGAAAACACAAGGGATTAATAGAGCTAAACTGTTAATATCTATACATGGGAAGATGATACTTGTCATTCTTAAAAATGTACCACTAATAGTACAGGCAGAAGGAATATTTCTATCTATCTATCCATCTATCTATCTATCTATCTATCTATCTATCTATCTATCTATCTATCTATCTATCTACCTACCTACCTATCTATTGAGGCTACAGATGTAAGGTAAATTTGAGGAAATGACATAAAATATTGGTGGGAAGAGAAAGAGGAAAACATTGAGTGTGAAAAGAAAGTAGAGATAAAATGGGACAAATTATTTCACATCAAGAGGTGCAAAAGACATACTACAATGGAGAAGAAAATGGGAGGCAATGGGCATCACTTGAAGCTTAGTCTAATCAGTATTGACTCAAAGAGGGAATAATATGCACAATCAGTTCAAAATTGAAATCCATCTTACCTGACAGGGAAGTAGGAGGGGAGGAAGTGTGGCGGAGGACTGACAGAAAGGAGCTCAGATCAAGGAAGATGGTAGATAGAAACGAAACACTGGTGAGGAAGGAAAGGGGGAAAGGAGAGAGAGGACAAACAGGAGAAAATATAGGATAGAGGGAAATATACAGATAATATCATAACTGTGAATGTGAATGGGATGAACTCTCTCATAAAACAGAAGTGGATGGCAGAGTGGACCAAAAACCAGAATCCTACAATATGTTGTTTACAAGGAACACACTTGAAGCAGAGAGATGCACATAGAATAAAGATAAGGGGCTGGACCAGAATCCATTATCCATCAGCTGAAGAAAAAGAAAGCAGGGCTAGAAATCCTGGTCCTAGACAAAGTAAAAGTAAAAATAGGTCTAATTGAAAGATATAAGGAAAGAAACTACATCTTGCTAAGAATTCGTGATAAAACAGATACAGAGAATTACAAAATGTAAAATTGATAGTTTTGATTATATTAAAATATAAAAACTTTTGTAAAACAAAACCAATACAACCAAATATAGAAGGAAAACAGAACCTGGGAAACAATCTTTATAGTAAATTTCTCTTATAAAGGCCTCATTTCTCAAATATATACAGAACCGAGTCATTTATAAGAATACAAGCCATTCCTCAAATGACAAATGGTTAAAGAGTATGAGCAGGCAGTTTTCAGATGAAGAAATCAAAGATCTCTATAGGCATATGAAGAAGTTCTCTAAATGACTTTTGATCAGAGGAATGCAAATTAAAACAGCTCTGAAGTAACACCTCATATCTAACAGATTGACTAATATGAAAACAAAGGAAAATGATAAATGATGGAGAGGATGTAGGAAAATTTGACACTGACGCCCTGTTGGTAGAGCTGTGAACTGATCCAACCATTCCAGAGGGCAATTTCAAACTCTACCCAAAGGGCAACCAAACTCTACATACCCTTCAATTCAGTAATACCACTCTTAAGTCTATATCTGAAAGAGATCATAAAAAAGGAAAAAGCATCTACATGTACAAAAATATTTACAGCAGAGCTCTTTTTGTAGTGACAAAATATTGGAAACTTAGGAATTAACCATCAATTGGGGAATGACTGAAAAAGCTGAGGTATATAAATACAATGAAATACTATTGTGGAATAAGAAATGATGAACAGGCACATTTCAGAAAAAAATCTGGAAAGACTTGTACAAACTAATGCAAAATGAAATGATCAGAAACAGGAAAACACTGTAGACGGTATCAGCAACATTGTGTGATGACCAGCTATGAATGACTTGGCTCTTTGCAGCAAGGCAATGATTTAAACAAGTGCTAATAATTCTGAAAAGACAATGCTATCCATATCCAGATAAACAACTGATGATCTCTGAATACAGATTGAAGCATATTTTTTAACATACTTTACTCTTTTTTGTGTTTCTTTCTTTTGACCTGTTCTTTCTTTCCCAACTGTGACTAATATGAAAATACGTTATACATGATAGCATGTATATATACATATATATGATCAAGTAACCTTCCATTTTCAGAAGAAGGGAAAGAAAAGAGGGGAGAGAACAATTTGGAACTCAAAAATCTTCAGAAATGAATGCTACAAATTATCTTGACATGTAGTTGGGAAAAATACTATTAATGGTAAAAAAGCACAACCATGAAACAGACTAGGAAGTATCACAGATATGGAGATAGAAAGGACCTTAAGGGCTAGTTAATCCATGTAATGCCCCATTTTATTGAGAGAATTGAGAAAGGTTGTCACCTATAATCAAGTCTGTCATAAAGCTTCAGAGTGCAAAGAGGCTAATTCTCTTTTTGATGAATTTTAAATGTCCTTGAACGTGATTTGACAATAGCACAATCATCAAAACTTTTCTATTATAACAACATAGCATTGATTTTTTGGGCATATTTTCTTGCGTCTTCATCAGACACAAAGTGAAGGAGCTAATGTATTATTTTACTAATGTCTGCATTTGGTTGGACTAGGAGTCCTTTGAGGGCCCTTCCACCTCATGGTGGATCTGTGCTCATTCTTCTCCGGCCATGACTACTTGAAGTAAAATCACTTGGTGGTTTAGTGAAAGGAACATTAGATTTGGAGTCAACAGACGCCTCTGACATTAGCTGTGGCATCGTGGGCGAATCAGGTAAACTCTCCAAGCATCTGTGACTTCATTGAGAAAGTATAATAACAAAACCTATCTCAAAGGGATACTGTGAAGGTCAAATAGATCTAACATAAATTTTAAATATCAGTTATTCTTGTCCTTTAATGTCCTTTGGTGCTTGTTTACTATTTAAACAATCATATTAATAAATTGGGTGGGTGTGGTACTCTATTGTGATGTTGTGGTGCTCTACTACTGTTTTTCAATAATAATGTAAATGTTTGTGGAGTTTGAATGTTTTTATTTTCTTTTCTTTCCCTGTTAAGTTGAGGCATATGCTGCAATTATGTTCCAGGTTGGAATTTTGCCCAAAGTAATGGCGCAACAATAAGCAGATTGACGTGTGCCTGTTGTACTGATATAACACTCCATCTGAGTGTTCATTCCAATTATACTGTCTGTCATATAGTAATTATTGTGAGCCGGGGAGTTTGTCCAGCACCCAATTATACAGGTCAATAAGAGTAGCTATAAAGAAAATTGTGGCAGGATGTCAGGAGGCTTTTGCTTATTTCCTCAACTCAGAGGAAAGCTCCCTTTTGTGTCAACCCGTCTTTACCCTTCCAAGGTGAGAGTTTTCATTTTCCTTAGAGAAGAGTGTAAAGGAGTAAAGATTGAATTTGTTATCATTCAGCCATTTCAGTTGTGTCTGACTCTTTGTGACCCCATTTGAGTTTTTCTTGGCAAAGATACTAGAATGTTTTGCCATTTCTTTCTCTAGCTCATTATACAGATGAGGAACTGAGACAGGGTTAAGTGGCTTGCCCAGTCACATGGCTAGCAAGTGTCTCAATCCAGATTTGAACTCAGGAAGATGATTTCAGGTCTGGCATTCTATCTACTGTGCCACCTAGCTGCCTCCAAAGATTGACCTTTTAAGAACATTATATAATAATCTTTAGTTATGTTGGGATCTAAAATAAACTCTGAAAATCTAGAAATGTGATTTCCTCATTGCCAGTTGGCCCTAGTGTGGAAGCTACCTGTTCTAATGCAGATGAAAAACTCAATTGTAATTTATAATTTTCAAGAATGAACTGGCCCCCTGAGAAGACCTGTGACTTTGTCAGGTCTACACATGTAGTATTTATTAGGGGCTAGCACCTAAACTTCCCGACTCTGGGGCCAGTTATTTTTCTACTGTGCTATGCTGCTCCTCAAGAGAGTTAAATGATTTAAAAAGTATAAGTAGCTCTACCTTTTCAAGTTTCCATATCAGAGAGTTTCAATAGGAAGAGAACTGTTTCTATATTTCATGTTTACACCATAAGTTTGCAGTCATTCTTTAATTATGCATTTATTTTTTCATTGCCTATTTGACAAATCTACTTTTGTACAGTAAACTCCTAATGGCTATGACCATATCTAATTTATTTTTATGACTTTTAGAACTCTATAGGATGCACTGCATATACTAGATACTTAATAATGTTTATTTTTTCCAAATTTATTAATTTTTTGTTTTCAGTTTTACTTGCAGTCATTCTTAAAAGGGGAAGCTTAAAGCTAATAATTTAAACTATATATATATATTCCTTTTACCTGAGTTATCTAGATTCCCTATTTCAACAATACTGAATTCAGAAACAAAAAATAATTGTAAATTTTAAAACATTAAAATCTAAGAATGTGAATGAATGCAAATCTTATATGATAACACAGACTTTCATCACTATTCTGATTATCCTTTGAATTATCCCTCCTCTTTTCACTCTTATCAGACCATATTTTACTGCAGACCAGTGTCTACATCCATGTGTCTTTTCCCCTCAACACAAATTCTCAGAAGCAGAGTTCTGGCTAGTCATGCCTCTGAATATTTACATTGTTTTTTCAATTCTGCTTTCCTCACTCCACATCTCTTCGTATGGCTTTCTATATTTATTTTTGTATCCTTTCAGTTATCATTTCTTAGTTTATTTCATTGCTTTCATATAGCACAATTTGTAGAGTCATCCCACAAATAATGGGATATAATTTTAGTTTGGATCTTTTTGGGGGAGAGGTTACTATAACTGTAACAGGATACTTCTTTTGGATTTTGATAATTTGGCTAATTGAAAAGAAGCAAAAACAAAAACAAATAGAGGATTATATATTTAAGAAACATTAAGTAAGCACCTAGCTGAGATGAGGCACTTAGGGTAAATATGGCTAAAAGGTCTTGCTTTCCAAGTTCTAATTTGCATATGAATGACAGGAGGGCTCTGAAGTTGTTTTGTGATTATTAGACAAACATATATTGTCTCAATTGTTTATTTAGGAGAAATGAAGATCTTGTTACTCACCATAAAATGTCATTTTTTACTGAAGAGAACTGGCTTTGAACCAGTCTTTGAAAAGTGTTTAGAGGTGCTTGTGGAAGGAAATAATTCCATTTATCTGCACTACAACCTGATGCCTGTAATTGCTGACTAGCCATAGAAGGGATTTGTAACCTTTCTTTGCATGCCACCTGTTGTCTGGAAGATCTGACCAATGACAAGAATCCTTATTACCATTTCCGAACTGTTAATTGCTGCTTGGGAAGAAGAAACACTTCATTTCCCAGTTGAGGGGCCGGAAATGGAAAGATTGAAGAAATAAAAGGCTAAAGATGAGTTTCCCTTTCTGAAAGAGTATAGCACGAGCTTGGCAGAAGAGACCAGCCCCAGAGCCATAGGACCAATACCAACATCCCACCCGATGAGCTTTATGTGGACTGTACCTGAGAGAAATAAAGGATATTACAGCCTTCAGTTACAGATTTGTGAACCACTTTGGGCACATGGGCTCTCTATACATGTGCATCATTAAAGTAGTACTTAAAAATTGTGCTCACTCAGTGTCATAGACATGGTATGAGAGTGCACCCCAGGTTTACGAACGGAATATTTTGTCACATTTATTCTCTCTTTGCCTTCTGTTTAGAAAATTTGATTAAGCTTTAATAGAATAAGCAGGAAAATTTTACATAGGAAACATTTCAATGGGGGCTTAGTATCCATAATGATAGAATACTAGTCACTCACACTAGTGTTACTTTGAGAACCCTGAGAAAAGAAATACATAGCAGTTGCAAACCTTGTCTGACAAATCCTCACCTTGCTAGTGGGGGTACAAATTGTGCTAACTTGTGTGGAAGTGGAGCTAAAGTGGGTGAAGAGAAGGATCAGTCCATAACCCCACTACTCTGTGGGGCCTTTTTGCATTGATATGAGACCACTTAAGAGATTCTCTGTTTGGTGTTCTTTCTTGGATACCCTAGTTGGACAGGGGTCCACCAAGGGAAAAAGAAAAGTTTTTTTTTCTTCTAGGTAATTTGGAGTGTGAATTTTCTGGGAAGTTCCCATTACAAGTCACAGAAATTACTGCAATGCAACTTTTGTTTGGTGGAATACTTAAATATTAATATATATTGATTTACTACATATGTCACATGTATGAACAATGGATATTGCTGCCCAATAGTACCTTGTAATACACATAGAGATGGACACACAGAATTGTTAGCTAATAGAATGCCACTTGACCCAAGGGATAAAGATATTCAAAACCTTTTCCAAGATATTGATAATTTGAATAGATATGAAGAAATCACTAAACAATATTTAAAAAAACATAAAAACTTGTGGTTTCCTTTCTTCCTTCTTATATGGGAATATAAATTATTCTAACATTCCTAGTAAAATAGACATTTAAGAAAATACTTGGATACTGATTACCAAGCAAAAATGGCGAAATTTACAAATAGCACAATGGTTTCAGTTTAATGTTTAAACAACAAAACATGACTTAACTTGTGCAAATTCATTTTATTCTAGTTCTAGGACTGTCCTCTCCTGTGTAGACCACAAAACCATGTAAGACATTACTTCTGTTTTCTCATACTCAGGAAACTTATAGGAACTCTGAGGAAAGATGTCACAGCATACAAGATCATAGAATATAAGCATAGAATGACCCTAGGAGTAGCTGGGAGTCAACTCATAATCAACTGACACAAGGCAGAGAAGAAACATCTAAAGTTTTTCTCATTACATTCTCATTACACTTGTGGTCTAACATAAATAACTATACTGAATCAGCATTAGAGAAGTTGAAATGTAAACATTCAGTTTCAGGAAATGAAGCCAAGGACAAAGTTTTCATGGACCCTGAGTAAAGCAAAAATGATCTCATCCTCAGTTAAATCACAATTTGATAAAGAAACATAAGAGTCAAAATTCGATCAGTAAAGTAAAACTGTTTTCCATTACAACTGGGGACTGGATTATCATAATGCTGCAATGAAAAATTTTGTATAGATAAGTCAGTTCCTCCTTAGGGACTTGGAAAGTCACTTGATTAAAGAGCATAAAACTGCTCTGTAGCATTAAGTGTAGAATGACACATTGCATCTTGCTATAAAAAGCTTCTTACATGAAATTGACTTGGATATTCAGCAGCTAAATAGAATATTCTCCACATGATTTTGACTATTAGACGTAACCAATAACTACTGACTACCTTCAAGTGAAGACATTCTAAGTTCAATGGGCATGTAGTCTTGGAAGGCCTCTATCATTTAAATGTGAATTATTTCATAAGGATATAACAAAAGGTAATGACATCAGTTGCTTCCTGAAATGCCAGTATTATTAAACCTTTATATTCTATGGCTTGAGAGACATGTTCGAGAAACTAGGGAGTTCTACCAAGCCTACTGGGAAGCATCTTGAATTCTTATTTCACATTAAGCTAGGAAATAACTGATTAACTAAATATATATATATATATATATATATATATATGTATATATATATATGTACGTGTGCACACGTGCATATATGGGAAGCTAGAATTTTAAAAGCTTGAAAGTCATTCAGAATTAATCTTATATTTTGGGTCATTCTATGTGACAGCATTTATTTAAGAATATATTGATTGTAATATTGGACTCCAAAATTATTTCCCAAAGAGCTCCTCAGTAGACCAATGTGAATTCCCTGTTTTTTACTTGGATGATAGTTTTTCTTTTTTTTAAAGTTAATTTTAGAATCTAAAGACTACTTCTATCTTTTTATTAACTGAAACCCTGAATCTTTATATGGAAAGATTGGCATACATTGAATACATTTTATTAACTTTGGTTCTCTTTATTAATCTTAAAACCAGATCCTATTATTTCAGTGACTGAGTTTCAGATTTTCATATAAAATCTAGTATTGAATTTATTTATGTGAAAATGTGACTCAATGAACTTGTTGATTTCTGTGAGATCAGTTTCTTAAAGTGTTTAAATATTTCTTAGTTCAGTACTTTCAGGAGCCACGATATTTTCAGTATGAATTCAGTCTCCCCTGATACAAAGTCTTTGCTTTCTTAGTAGGCTGTCTGCTGGTTTGCTATGGACCAAAACCTCACCTTGTGGCTAGTCTATTGATGAACCTATCCTAATTTGCTGTACTTCAGTTGTTTGGCTTGTGTCCAACTCTTTGTGATCCCATTTAGGGCTTTCTTGGCAAAGATACTGGAGTGATTTGCCATTTCCTTTTCAGTTCATTTTACAAATGAGGAACTTGGGGCTAACAGAGTTAAGTGACTTGCCCAGGGTTACACAACTAGTAAATGTCTGAGACCAGATTTGAACTCAGGAAGATCAATCTTCCTGACTTCAGACCCAGCAGTCTATCCACTATGCTATCTACCTGCCCTAATCCTGATTTAGCTAGGCTCATCTTGGACGTTATCCACAGTCTGTGGAAGAGCTCACACTGGAAATGTTTCTAGCTGGCAGTGTCTACCAGAACTTTTACTGTGTTTTAGAACTGAACCTCAATTTCCTTTCACAAGGAGGCATTGTAGGAGGACTTTAAATATGCTAATTAAATACATACTGAAATTGGAATAAGCTAACACTGGATTTGTCAACCAACAGATTAGCATGAGAAGCCCTTTTGGAGAAAACCTGTACTTGGATATAATTTAAGAAACAGACTGGTGAATAAATTATGGAAAGAGTGCCCCAAAGACCTCCTGAGCTTTTGACTGACTTTAGCTGTATAAAAGGACTAGAAACTGGTTTGGTGATCAACCTATCATAGCACCACATGGACATAGTTTACTGGTATTGAATTACTCATATATGATCACTGAACTAGAAAGGAAACGAGAAGTCATTTAGTCCAACTCTTTCATTTTATAGATGAGGAAGCTTAGTTCCAGAAGATTTAAATGATTTCTTCCAGGTCCTAAGGAGCAAAGTTAGAATTTCAAGCTATGTACTCTGACTCTAAATCCATCACCTGCAGAAACAAGTCTTTATTAAAACATACTATATGCCAGAGACTGTGCTAGGTGATAGGGATCCAAGGAAAAAAGTGAAAGTTTTTAAACTGAAGTTTATATTTTGTGGGGAATCTATGTATCAGTATATATAGATATTTAATTTTTGAAGGGAAAGACAGAATAGACAATGGACTTGATGTCTCCGCTTTTTTTTCACTCACTAATTTACATGGGGGAACAAAAGAAAATTAGAGTTAGAAAACTAGAGGTCAACAACCTAAAAACTTTTTAATGCTTCTTGGGAAAATAACCAATATTTGGCTTATAGATTAGCTTTAGAGATTAATTTGGGAAGTATATGTTTAGATAGATATGGAGAACTCATCATAAACTGTAGTGAGATCTCTGAGGGATCCAACACCAATATCATGAAGGAGAATGGAAAGAAAAGAATAAGCTTAAGGTCATTGGGTTAGCTGGGATCATTATTCTATGCTTTATTTTTTTCCCAAAAAGAATGTGTGTATAAAAATCTATTGCTGGGATGATGAAAGACCTCAGTAGCCAAGATTCTGAGGTAATATATTTCTGGAATTTTCTGTTGGTGTTCCAGTAAGATTTTTTTTTTCTTTTAGTACTTTCTAAAAGACATGGGAGAAGTCAGAGTGAAGTTTACCAACAGGTATAATGAGTTCAGGACAGTAACATCTATTGCACCCTATTTGCTCAGGAGCAACGAAGAACACAGGCAGGAAAAGTCCAAAGAAGAAATCAAAAATATTTTGTTGCTACTTTCTTATTATGTCATTTCTTTAAATGAATTTACTTTGTGTCCTTTGTCTTACCATTAAAGGTAAACTGAGTTGAGGCTTATGATCTGCATTTTTAAGGGTATAGGTTCCCACAGAGTACTTTGGTACTTACTTACTTAGGTAAGGATGGAACCCTACCCTGTGAGTTTTGAGGAATCACCTCAGGCTTTCTACCGTTATGATAGCTTTGTATAAAAATTCTAGACCAAAGTGATTTTATGTTCCCACAGAATTCATTACAATTAGGAAACTTGAATTTCAGGAAAGGGCAGTGGTGTCACCTCACAAATCATACTCCATGATAATGAAGGGAGGCTGGGGTAAAGGTAGCTTTGCATGTCAAATGACTCTATCTAGTTCCATTCTCCTGGGGGAGAAGTTCTATAAGATGAGAAATTGGTCTCCTGTGAAAAGATTCATAATAAGAAGTTCAGGGTATATATAATTCAGGAAGACTGCAATGAATGTTGAATTGTGCTGCACACAGATATCATCTGACACATTTCTTTCAAGTGCCAGAAAGGGTATATAGCATCAAGTCTAACTCCCATCAGTGGGAGTCTGTCCTGGAGGACAGCACATAGTTATCAATACAGGATCTAATCTGCATCGAGATAATGGCTACAACAGCATTCTGCTCTCAAATTCTGGTTGGCTAGTTTGTCCCCAAGAATGTGGGGTGAGCTTAGCCTCCTTCACTCTAAACCACGGTGGAAAACTTCTTTCTAGTTTGTGCCTTGAAGAAGAGGAAAGTTAATCTACATGACCCAGTCTTTTGTTTTGGGGTTAACAAAAGTTTTGGAAATAGAAAGTCATCATCCTTCAAGCTGTTGTGCCCTATAAGTGACTGTCTGAGGTCATAGAAAGAGAATCTCAGCAGGACAAAGGACCTTTGATGGATTTTATGATTTTGTTGAATAGTTAAAACTACAGTCATTTATAAAGCATTTTCTTGAAATTGCTGCAATTTCTTTTGGTTAATCGATTAGTATAAACTTATTTATATTGTTTATCAATAGAAATGGCTTGTGCTGTACATTGATTATGTTGGTGAGCAGACTTTTCAAATGCTGGGAACACAGATCAACAACATATTACATAAACCTTGTAAATAGTAACTAACACTGAGGGACAAAGATGAAAATGCCACTTTTATGTTAGGATAATAGTAAAAGCAGTTAGCATTCATTTAGTGCTATAAAGTTTGCAAAATGTTTTACAAATACTATCTCATTTGATTGTCGCAACAACTGGGATATTGTTAGTATGTCTAATTTACATATGAAGAAACTGAGGCAGACAGAGATTTTTTTAAGTGATTTGTCCAGGGTCACACATCTAGTAAGAGTCAGAGCAAGTCTCATTACCAGTGTTATTTGAGCAAATCACTTTTATTTTTGAGACAGCTGTGAAGATTGTAGATTAAGGAGAGAGGGACAGGAAGAAGGGAAAATAACTAGGAGATTGTTACAGTTATTTAAGTGATGATAAAGATCAGAATTAAGGTAGTAGTCATATCTCTGTAGAGAAATAGATTTATGTATGAGGTGTTGTGTAAATGGGATCCATAAGACACAAGTTAATTGAGTGTAATGGGTGAAGAAGAGGGAAGCATCCAAGATGAAGCCACACTTACAATGCTGACAGATGGCAAAGATGGCGGTTTCCATAACAAAAAGTAGGGAAGTTTGGAGGCAAACCAGGCTTAGGAAAGAAACAAAGGAATGAGGGTGGAAACAAGGATTTATTAAGTGTTTACCATGTATCAGACACTGTGCTAGGCACTTGGGATACAAATCCAAGCAAAACTAAAGACAAGTCACCTTTAAAGAGCTTTCATTCAAATGGGATAGGATAAAACACAGAAGGGAGCAGAAAAGTGACTGGTATGGTGGTAATGAGTGAAACTGTTGAATGTATTCTTTATAGGAGTTTGAAATATAAAAACATTAGGATCAGAGGTGGACAGAGACGGAAGACGGGTCAGCTTGATTCCTTCCACCAAATGGAGACTGCAGGAGGGACTCACCAGGGGGAGAAGTAGGGCATACTTTGCAGAAGGATATTCCAAGGGAAGCAGGAAGCAGGTTATTCTAAGGGGAGGAGGTCCTAGACACTGAGGAAAGTTCCAGGATGAGCCAGCAGTTGAAGATATTTTGGGCATGTTGATTAGAGTTGTCAAGAAGATATCAAGTCTGGATGTTTGAATTGTGGATATGTGGGACTGAGCGTCTATGTTAGATATTATATATATATATATATATATATATATATATATATATGGATTGACATTTCGTCTAGAACTGGAAAGGAAAATTGTACTCATGAGAGCTAATAAATTAGCTCTCCAGAGGAGGAAGTATATATAAAGAAGATATAAGATTAAGTCTTATGGGACATAGCCTTAGGGGATAAGAGGTAGATTATGATTCATTTGAAGATATTGAGAAGGAGCAGTTAGATAGATGAGAGAACAAAGAAAAGGGAAGCATTACAGAAGTCAGAGGAAGAGGGGTTATTCAAGACAATGGGTGATTAATAGTATTAAAAGATAAATTAGGTTAAGAGGAATAAAGATTGAGAAAAAAGGGTCATGGAATTTAGCAATTACAGGTAGGTCCAGATTAGTGCAAATAAGGAATTATTTGAAGCATGGGAGGCCTAATCACTAGATCTTTGTTGATATAGATACACTACCAGAATGCTTTGATGCCAAAACCTATATTCTTCATCCCCACATCCCAGGGTTAGGAGTAATATGCTGGGGAGGTGATGTCTCTGCCACCGTCACAACAGGAACCTGGAAAATAGTCACTATTCAAGTGGTACTTCCTAAATTTGGCAAATCCTAAATTTCTGTGTCTTATTTTTAAGATTCTGAGTTGATGTTTCTTGAGGCAACTATCCTCTCTTGCTTCCCTCTTGTACCAGATTTGTTAACTCTAATCCTCAACAATCCATATATGCCCCTATTCCTTACTTCTGTTGTATCCTATGAAACCCTAAAAAAACCAAACCAAACAAATCCAGAACAAAACCAAAGAAATGGAGTTCTGAAACCAACTCTGCAAAGCTAAAGAGGTGGAACCTTGGGCCATTATATTGCCAACTAAAAATCAGCTTAAAAACCAACTAATTATTATAACAGGATATTATATATTCAATGATACCATCTCTATCTACTGTAAAACATCCAGCTCAAATACCTTTCCAGAATCTGTCCTGTTTCCAGAAATTCCTGTTAGACATCTATAACTGAATTTCCCATCATATCTCAACTCAAAATGGACATCACTATCTTCTCCTTAAAGTCTTCTTTCCTGAAGTCAATTAAATTCAAGCATTTATCAAATACCTAGTATGTATAATGCATGATGCTAAGTGCTGAGAATTTGAAGATAAAAATGAAAGTGTCTTCCTCCAAACATCTTTGTTTCTATTGGGAGTTCCATTGTTATTGGAGTGCATGGGGTGTTCAGGAAGGATTAGTATCTCTGATGTGAGGGCTTGCTGAGCCCTTTTCAGGGCTATTCATTTTACTTTTATGTCCACTTTCATGCAACTCTCACCTATGGCTTGAAGAGGCTATATAGAGCTTGCATAGCAGCCACTTCCCTGTAAATTGTCTTGGCAGACAGGCTAAACCAGGTTGAGTGGAACTGACAGGCTTCAAACCTATTTGTGAGCTGGGGGATGTCTACTTCAAGCATGTGAAAACTTTCCCTGGTAGAATGGACCTATAAGAGTCATTTGTTCCAATACCCATGAAGTAACTGAAGTAGGTGTTTGTAAAAGCAAGCACCCTGGCATATCCAGGAGGGACGGCTATACAGGTTCTTTGGTCTGCTTTTCTAAAAGGAAAGGCAACTTTTGAAGGGTCAACAATCACTTCAATCAAACACATGTATCATTAACTTAGTTCAGGAGAAAAAGTCAGCACCCTGAACTTCAGAGAAAATACAGAGAAACAAAGATCAACCAACAGACAGGGCTTCCAACTGTCTGACAGGTCAACAAACAGGTAACTGTCTGACCATACATGCATAGTTACTAGAGAGAGAAGCACCAACATCTGGGTTTTCAAAGCCAAGGCAGGGGTAGAAGGTCTACTTAGGGGCTGCCCAGAGTCTTGTCTGGTCAAACAAACATTTCCAATGGTTAAGCCCCAAAATAAAACCACACCTCAGTGTCTTTATACATTTTTCAGAGCTAGAGAGTATCACTACCCTTGAGGACCAGTGTCTCATTAGAAAATTAACAAAAGGTATAGGCCTCCCCTAATTAAGCTTTCCTTAATGGGTAGGTCCATTAATGGGTGGGGAAGATCTTTAACTCTCTGATTAGCATTGCAGTGTTATAGAGTACTTAGAGCTTGGTCAAACATTGGAGACTAAGCTTATCTACTGCATCCCAGGCCATCTCTAGTCATCTTGATTTTTGTCTTGTCAAAGAGTGTTGAGAGAGTGAGGTAGACAACTTCACAGAACTCTGTCTCACTTAAATCCAATTTACATGTTAGTCAAGACAAGACCTTCTAATATCATTGGTCCTCCTCAAAACAACAACAAAGGAAAGATGAATAATAAACGATCCATTATCATTCTAATAACTCAGGTATGGCAATCTGATTCTTCTCTCTACCATCTCTCATATCTACTTAGTTTTCCCATCCTATTGCTTCTACCCCCAACAAAGTCCTTGTATATATTCCTTTTTACTTATTCATCTCCTATCCTACCTTATGAGTAGAGGATGTAATTTATAATTGCTTTTTTCTGAGACCATTGAAATAGTCTACTAATTATATTCCTGTTTCCATTTTCTTCCTTTCCTAATCCATCCTCCATATAGAAATAAGATCATCTTCCTACTACATAGTTCTGACCAGGTCACCCCATTATCACAAGCCTTCAGTAGCTCCACATCACCTTGACAATAATACAGAATATCCTTAGGCTAGTATTTTAAGGCCTGTATAACATTTCTCCAGCCAATGTTTCTATTATCATTCTAGAGCATTCTGCTGGTTTTTATTTATATTCTAACCAAACCAGTCTTTTAGTTGCCAGACCAAATTTTTCAGTCTCTCATCTTGATACCTTCTGAATGTTCATCCTGGGTAACAGAATGCACTTCATTCTAACCTCTGCCTCTCAAAATCCTCAACTTTTTACAAGGCTCATTTCCTTTGTGAAGGCTTCCCTAATTTTCCCAAGGCAAGTCACAAGCTTTCATTAAACATTTGCTCTGTGACAGGCTCTGTGCTAAGTGCCAGGAATACAAATAAAAGTAGAAAGACAGCCCCTGCCCTCAATTAGCTTACATTCTAAAGGAGGAAGACAATATATAAAAGAAAACTGAAAAGTAGAAGGGAAGAAGAGATGAAGGTGAGGGGTCATTTGTCAAGAAAGTAGAAGACAGTCATGAATGCAACCTGGAGAATAATGCAGATATGGCTTCATTAACTCTAATTCTAATTGCTTTGTGTCTATTTCACTATTCATATGTTGTATAAACAAGAGTAGTCTAACTTCTTGAAGGCAATAACAACCTTTTTTTTCTGTTCTCCATGTTAAGTGCAGTTCTTTGAACCATTAATAAATATGCATTAATAAATATGCTCATTGAATTACATTGGGGAGAACCTGTGTGAAAATGTAAAGAGACTGAGGTAAGGATGAGGAAAGATGGTAGGCCTCACAGTAGATGGAACTGGTAAAGAAGAAAGTCACGTCTTTAACCAAGAGAGAAGGACGTAGTAAGAATGCTGGATGCTGGAAGAGAGAGAAGGAAAGTTTGGAAGTCTGTGCTGCGCAGTGCATTATTCGAAAAGCAACCAGAGAAGAAATAAAAAAGGATTATACAGTAGTGAGGACCTTCTGATGTTATTTAGCACGAAATCACTTGGAAAGATTTTGTGACTTCCTCTAGAAGTGATCAGCATCTTGAGAGAATGAGCAGAAAAGATGGATGCTGGGTATGATGCAAAAATTGAGAACCAACAGGGCATGAAAGACAAGTGAACTAAGGGTTCAAGGGTCAATGATAGTGCCTTTTACTGGTCAACTATAATGTCAAGAAAGTCTGTGATGAGGGAAGGGGGTAAACATTTATATAGTGCTTACGAGGTGCCAGACACTACATCAGATACTTCACAAATATCTCATTTGATATTCATAATAACTAAGAAAGAGTGATCAAAGCATGGGTAATAGACTAAGAGAATGGGGAAGCATAAAGGGAGAGAATAGAGGTTTTGATGACCAAGAAGTATAATAAGCATTTAGGAGTAGGAGCAAGAAGGTTTAAGAGGAATGATACAGAAACAAAGATGAAAGAATGAGATTGTAATCAGATAGAAAAATTTTAGGGGCTTAGATCATGTTGCTGACACAGGTAAAGGTGATATTGAAATTTAAGGTAGGAACTCTCTGCTGGTTGACTGAGATACAGTACTAATAATAGCTAGCATCAAGGAGCAGCTACTACATGTCAGGCACTGTCTTAAGCATTTTACAAATATTAACTCATTTGATCCTCACAAAAACCTTCAGAGGAAAGTGCTATTGTTATCATCAGCATTTTACAGTGGAGGAAACTGGCAGATAGAGGTTGTCATTGCCTAAGTTCACATAGCTAGAGAGTATTAGATGCCAAATTTGAGCACAGATCTTCCTGCCTCTGAACTCAGTTTTTTATTCATTGTGCCCCATATTCACTAATCTCAAAATAGAAGACAGAATAAAAGAGAATAGAAGCAGATGAAATAGAGAAAATAGATAAATAAGGTGTCTGAAGGTTTTGTTATGATGCAAAAGATGTGAATCAATATACATTATGAAGAAACCAAACATAGAGATTTTGTCGGGTGGAGAAGAAGATTTGTCTCCAAAATGTTTCATCCAAATATATATGCAGATGATAGAATATGTCTGCATATACTTCAAAAATCACTGGTGTCCAAACTATAATCTTGCCTCCATTTTGATGTCCATAGTCTTGGATGAGTCTGACCAGCAAATAGCCAGGCTGCTCAGCTACACCAGGAGAATAAGCAAGAATATGAAAAACAAGGTTTGACCATAAAAGGAAAGAGTTGATGTGATTGTTGATCCAAGATAGTACAAATGAACAGTCTGGTCAGAAGAAAAAACTTCTGTCATTTCATTTTGTGTTTAGTAAAATTGCATTTATTTTATTGAAAATAAAGTAACCGTTGCGCTATTGCCACTTAAAAAAATCCAATTTCTTGAGTGATTCAAGCTTAAAAATTAAACTCTGATAAATGATAGAGTTTGGTAGAAGACAAGAAGGAGGATCTCGACAACATGGTATGGACATGTGGAATGAAGTTCAGAAGAAGAGAGGCTGAATGAAAACAGCATCAGATGTTATCTGGACTTGTTGCTAGGATGTAAAGAATATGTCCATTCCTCCTAGCTCAGTATAATAGGATTATCAGTGAAAGGACAACTAGCGTTTCAGAGGATGGAAAGAGATGAGATGTTCTGAGAAAGTTAAGTTTTGATGAGCATAGGAAAAGGAAAGTAGAATTAGAGGGTAGGAGATCTTGGGCAATGAGGAATCCTTAATTATGAAGTGAGAGGAGATGATTTAAGAGGGCACCGTGGAAAGTGAGGGGAGAGACTGAACTGAAAAAAAAATAGAGTTTAGGAAGAGGTACTAGGGGAAAAGAAAGATATTTTATCCTAAGTAGACTCCAACTCTAAAACACAGAAAGGAGAATAGGAGATCATAATTTGCTGGTACTAAAATTAGAGAAATATCAATTGATCAGAGTACTGATTTGATTGGAGTAGGGGGTAGGAGCAAGGTAGATGCTAGGAAGGTTATGAATCAAAGCTGATGATAACGAAGGCTAGGAGAACCTTGTGGTGTATTTGGCAGGGGTGGCATTGCTCCATATCTCTGTAGCAGGCTTACCACACTGAGTACAGATGAAGAGTTCACCACTTGGCTTCAGATTCACATTTCTGGGGAATGACAAGGAAACACAGATGGAGGTCAGTAGCAGGACACTCATGTCTGATGATCACTTCCCATGAAGTCTGCATCTGTGTCTCCATGGCTACACTTTGCTCACAAGCAGGTTGGTTGGTTGGTGCACCAAAATGACACCACTATGTTAGAGTCAAGTTACAGTGTGTGTGACTGACTGATCAGATCAACATAAGCTTGGAATGCTCTACCACACAAAGAATCCATGCGAACATTTGGGGTAGACTCTCTACATTTGTTCACCTAGTATTTCTTTTGAGCTACTGCAATTCTGCTTCCCTCATAGAATATGGTACCTTCTTTGTTGAGCTCATGCTATGCTGGGTATTCTTGTGCTATTAGTTGCCCATGTCATGCAATCAATTCCAAAGTTCTTCAGAGAGACAAGCAGGTAAGTGAGGCAGCAACAGCAGCCTCAGTTGTTTTGTCAGATTGACAAAACAAAAGAACAAAGAAAATTCTAAATAACAAGCAAACAAACAAAAAACTTCTTCCATTTGTTGATTTGAGAGCTCCAATTAATCACGGTTTTACTAGAGTAGTTGCCTTTGACAAAGGAGTTTGACATTTAAAAAACAGATTGGGGTCAGTTTTGCTTAGCTAGTGAACCATATACTTTTAGAAAAGATTCTTTGATTTTCAAAAACCTATGAGCCCACTTTTATATTCATTAAACTTGAGATATTTGGGAAAATAGATATGAAGGGAATCTGAGACCTGGTAACTCCTCCTCTCCCCCTCCCCCCCAAAAAAAAGTGTTGCTGGGCAAGCTTGCAACAAGGGTATTTCCATCCCCAACCAATTAAATCAATGAGAGAACACACAGATACCACGTTAGGTAGATTCCCTGGGGAGAATTAATAGGCAGACACAGAAAATAAATCACATAGGATGAGAAGGTATAGATGAATTGTGATCTGTCCAGTTAGAAATAGTACCTAGAAATTAAGATCACAGAATTAAAAATACATGTAATTCCTGTTCTGATCTCAATCAGAAGAAAAGGAAACCAGGCATATGACATTGTTTTCTTTATTGTAAAGCAAAATTCCATTTAAAGAACTCCATATTTTCACCGAACTTCATTCTCATGGATTTTTGGAGGTATCAGGAACAAAGAGGCAGGACTGGGAGAACAGTCAGGAAAACAGACATTAGCGATTTCCAGAGGCATTGGAGTTAGAAGGCAACACTGGAAAGACAACGTTAGGGATCAAATTAAGAGAGAAAAGAAAGAAGTTAAACACTTCTCTACAACTGACTTGTAAGTAGTGGTGGTTAACGAAGTATGGAATGTTTCTCAGATTAGCTTCTGTGGAGCCCTGTCAGTGACATATACACTATCTTTCCTCCCAAACCCATCCCCCTTCTAAACATCCCTGTTTCTCTTGGCACTGTCATCCTTGCAGTCACCTGGATTTTCATTCTTGATTGCTGAATAATCATAGTTCATATATTGTATAGCACTTCCTTTGTAACAACTTTGTACAATAGGAAATGCAAAAACTGTTCTCCCCATTTTGCAGATGAGGACATTGAAGTAAAACGACTTGCCCACTTTGCTAGCAAGAAGAACTGAAATTCCTATTCAATCTCATGATTCCTTGCCCAGCACCATTTCTACTAGACCTTGTAACTTCCCACCTTGCCTTCCCTTTTGTCACTTTACTATTGGAGCAATAGGGATGCAATTTGTGTCTCATTTTATTTCCTAAAGGGAATGGAGAAAATGAATGAACTTAGTGAAGGGCCAGAAAGGAGCAGAGGGTGATGAACTAGTATTCATTCTCTATCTGTGGCTAAAGGCAAAAGACAATCTGGGTTCTGATTTTACTGGTTTTAATATATTCAGGGACGGTGGTACCATAAGCAGAAGCTGTGTAAACCTCAGTAGAAAATCAGCAGGAATCAGTTTCCTAAAGGCAAACAATTCTTCCATTTGGAAAGACTATAAATACTGTTCCCCCATTACCTGTGGGTTCCTCAGAAAGTCACCCTGTCTGCAGGAGTCCATGAGTCAGCAACTACTCAAAGCCACAGAATACAAGATCTCAGTGATGAATGATGGTACTTACTTTTACCAGTCAGGCAGAATACATATTAGTTCAAAGCAAACAAAAAAATTAATAAAATGACACAGCAAATAAAATGACAGAAAAATTCCTCTATGCTCCAGCCTTAACATGCATTCTGCCCTCCTACCCCCTCATAATCCCTCCAGTAAGGAACAAACCTAATTGGAGAGAATATTACTAGAGAACATGAATAGAGGGCACATGTAGGGAAACATTCATATAGAGCTTCAGAGATGCCAATGCCCTCTGCTCATGGCACTGCCTTGCTCTCTGCTGCTCTCTGCAGGGCACTTGCTCTCATTCGAATTATCTTGGCCAGGCATTTACACTCTAGTATCTTGTCACTGGGCTGCTCTCTGCTAAGACTTAATTCTTCAGGCTCACGTGCTGCTTCCTACTATTAAGGTATAATGGATCAGAGAACTCTTCTGGATTTTGGGATGCATGGAGGCTAGGCCCCTTTGACCACATGGTCGAAACACAATGCACAGCTGAGGCAAGAGATGAGTCTTCCTGGCCTTAAAGAAGCCATTATAACACTGCAGAAAAGCCTAAGATGAGATTGTTTGTCTTTCTTTTTAACTTCTGTTCTTTTGGTGAAAATTCATAGTCCTTGATTTCAAATATCAGTCTAATTTGTGGTTAGCAGATTACTTTTGCCTCCAGGGAAATCCCTGACTGTGAACCTGCATTCTAAAAAAAGATCTTCTTGGGGAACTTTGCCCCTCCAGGAGCTGTGTGTGGGCTGAAGTGCTGGGATTAACCCTGCTCCCAAAATGTTTGATTGACATGCAAATGAAACTGGGGGGCAGAACAAAAGTTAGGTGAAGTTTATAGTTTATGTAAAGTTTATATAAGTTTATTACCCTTTACCTTTCAGGTTCGCATACCTTTATCATGCATTTCTGCTAGCTTTCAAAGTTCCAATTCATGCTCAACATTCCGGTTTACACAAAACTTCACTGGTTTCTCTATACGAAGTCATCACAGCATGAACACAGTCTGTATCATTTGAAGAGTTCTTCAAACCTGAATTTTCAGGTAACAAAGCTAGGGTTTGTTGCTAGATTTGTTAGTTCCATAAATTTGAAGTTATATTGTTTGAGTTGCTGTAATTCAGGTGAAGATCCAGTGGAAGAAAGCATTGCCCATTCCCTTCCCACCTCATGAAATCATTAGTTCCACTCCTCCCTTTCTTCATCACCTACACCATAGATTTGGGCATGGATTCTGGATTCCTTGGGACCCCTACTTCAAATATTGGGGTTAGGACCAAATTATGGAGAATTTAGCAAACTCACACTTGAGATGATACAAGTTTTCAGATTCATGTTAACTTGTAGCTTTGGAGTGTGACGCTATGAGGTTCTAGGACTTTGACTTCTAAGACATTATAGGAAAGACTCTTGATTTAACCATAGATCCCCCTCCTAACCCAAATCATGGCACTATATAGTCCCTTCAGAAGACCTTTGGAGTTCACCCAGTTGACTGAGAGCTTCTTGTTCCTTTGGCTAATAAAACTCTGGACCATATCCATGAAGGTGGTTACAAGGTTGCAGTCTATTTTCCCCTATTTCTCCAGTCCTGTACCATACTCCTTGGTGGCACAGGAGATAGAGAGGTGAATGAACCTAGAATTAAGAAGACCTGGGTTGAAATCTTGCTTCTTACATTTTCTAGTTTTATGACTTTGGAGAAATCATGTGTTCTTTCAATCTCCTCATCTGCAAATTGGGAGGCGTAAAGGGTAACTACCCCTCCTTGCTACTAGTTGTGAGAATAGAATGAGAAAATATTAGTAAAATATCTTGCAAACCTTAATTGATAAATGTTAATGTTTTTGTTATTACTACTACTACTGCTGCTGCTACTACTACACTACTACTACTACTACCACTACTACTACTACTACTACTATTACTGCTACTGCTACTGCTACTACTACTACTCCTGGGGCAAACCTGGGAGCCCTGGAAACTGTTGAAGAGCTGAACATTTGAGATGCTTATAAATATGGCTATATAAATAGTCTAGATCTGTGATTTCAAAGATATAAAGCTGTAATGGCAAGTAAAACAGGATCCTTTGCTGTATTTGTTTTAGTATAATCAAGAAGTATAATGCCTCTATTTGAATGTGACTGAGAAGGATCTTTCCCACCCAGTGTTGGGCCTGGGAAGATTTGTAAGAAGGTCCTTGAATTTTGTTAATGAGGTACTGATTCTCAAGTGATGTGATGCTCTCTGGCTCTAAAAAGGGTATTAAGACTCTGAGAGTGAGGTTATACTTTGGGACTTTGTTTTTGTAATAAGGTTTGAATGCCAGATGAGAACTCTGGGAAGCCTCTAAGGAGCCCCCCTGGCTTTGAGAACCCAGATGTTGTGCTTCCCTCTCTGGTAACTGATGGTTAGACAGCTGTTTATCGGTTGAATTAGAGTCAGACAGAGGAAGCTATGTCTGTTGATTTTTTGATTTCACTGTATTTTCTTTGAAATTCAGGGTGCTGACACTCTGAACTGACTGAATGATATATGTACTTGGTTAAAGGAAGTGATACATGTGCTTGATTAAAGTGATTGTTAACCCCTTGAAAGTTGTTTTCCTTTTATGAATGCAGATCTAGGAACCTGTGATAGCAGGCCCCCCTGTGCATGTTGGGGTGCTTATTGATACAGAAGCACTCAGAAGCACTCATGGTTAGGAAATGCCACTGTCAACATAGACTGGAAACTTTTTTGCAACATATAGTATTAGAAAATTGTCTGGGGTCACTGAGAGAGTAAGCAACCTGCACAGAGTCATTGTGTGTCAGAAGTCCTACTTGAAGTGAGATGTTTCTCACTACCAGGTTTTCTTGCTATCCACAGTAAACCCAGTTCTTGAGAGTCAAAAAAGGGGGTGGTGGGGTAGTCCTAAGAAGGTCTCACGTGCACTAACTGACCACTTAGCTCTCCTGGCATGTGGCCTTGGAGATAGAATATTTGAAATAGGAATCCTGGACACACAAAGAGAGAAAAGAGTTGTAAATAAGAAAGGCAAAAAAATGCTAAGTGAATAAACATCTTTAACTTGAAGTATTCACCAATATGTTTTACATTCATAACTGCTCAGCTCTTCCCTATTTGTCTTGGGAGCTAGTAAGTAATTGCTTTTGGCCTGCAATTGCTTACACCATACATCTTCTATTCTGTTTAGCATATTCAGCCAATCAAGTTATCACTGAACATTTTCAAATGAAAAATTGCACATTTTTTAACAAAACAGACCTTTGTTTAACCTTTTTTTTAGTAGTCTGTGATTTGCTTGAATTGGATGAAATTCTTTCTAAGCTATTAATTGCTCTAAATAGCAATAATATCATCAACTAAATAAAAGATTGAATTGAGATATATCACCAACACCTTTCTATTAATTTACTTATAGGAGTATTTTTAAATTTATTTTCCTAATGATTTTGGAACCTGGTTCTCTTTTGTTGTCTTGAGCCTATGTGTCCAGATTATGATTTTTAAAAATATTACACGTACTTGGATTTTTAAGTATTAAAAATCACTTCAATTACCTACATTTATTTATTTATTTATTGTTGTGCCAGATGTCTGTTTTTTTGGTTTTTTTTTTTTTTTTTTTACAAAAGCTCAGAATAGCAAAAGGCATGTTGTTTTCTTGGGAGACACATCTGAAAGTTACTGTTGCTTGAAATAAACCTATTGCTAAAAGATGCAGTAAAGTAAGCTTGCACTATTGGAGGCAAAGCCTGGCTGACATCTTCGAGATTTTGTAAATTTCCTCTCCGGAATCGAAGATGGTCTTTTTTTGGTGACACTTTAAAAAAGTAATAGAAATCTATTTTCTCTATGTGATCTAAAACTATTCGATTCCAATATATCTGCATGTCACTTTGGTCCCTATGGGATACTGCCTTCTGTTTCTTCTGCGGATTCTCCTTCTGCGAAACCAGTTTCCTTGCTGCATCACAAAAGCTACAAGTGAAAAGAGATTCTATCGCTATGTTTAGACAGAGATACAATGTCAGAAATTACTTAGTTAATGGTTTTTCTTTTAACAGCAGCAAACTGCTGCTGTCCTACTTGCCATCTGGTGATGGGTTTCTCCTTTTATTGCCTTCTCATTTGTGAAACGTAGTCTCCCTCCCTCCCTCCCTCTCTCTCTCTCTCTCTCTCCTTTTTTCTTCTCTATTTCTGTTTCTATGTACTCCCTCCTCCCCTCTTTTCTCCCACTTCTTTCTTCTTTCCGCAACAGCTCTTTATTTTTCTTTCTATCTAGTTAAGTTAATTTTTATTTTTATGTGTATTTTGAAATATTTTTAAAAAGTAAAGAGAGAGAGAGAGAGAGAGAGAGTTAGTTAAATAAAACATAAGTGAATGATACTATAGTAAATTGAAGGGCACTGGTCTGAGAGGCTACAGGAGGACTGCTTTGTGGCCTAATGATCTTTTAAACTCACATGTGGCCAAGTCTTCCCATTTATGTGTAGCTCAGTTTCTATGATTCCTTCCAGTACTGAAATTCCATGTATGCTTTTACTAATAAGAATCCTAAGGTCATACTCAATAAAATGGGAAGACTAAATGGGCAGGTCGAATTTCTCTTTAAAAGTGCAACTTGGTATGTATCTGAATTTGGGGAGGTGGCCCTTCTTCTTGCCAAGGACAACCCTCTACTACCCTTTGATATTATCTCTCCCTACCTTTTCCTGAGGATTAACTCCTACAATCACTGTCTGTCTTTTTCTACTGCTACATTTTCTATTGGCAATAATAATGACCAAGTTTCTACAAATCTTAAAACAAAAAACTCCCTCCCTCTGTTCCTCCCTCTATTGCTCCCTTCCCCTCCCTCCCTTCTTTCCTCCCTCCCTTCCCCCTCCCTCCCTCTCCCTCTACCATTTCTAGGTTGTCGTGACATTATTCTCTCTGCATTCTCCTTTTACCTCTCTGACTGCTACTCCTCAGTCTTCTTGCTGGATTTTCATACATGTCACACCCAGTGGTTATCCCTCAATTATCTGTTCTTGGCCCTCTTCTCTTTTCTCTTTGTTTCTCATTTGGCAATCTCGTCTGCTGCCATGGATTCAGTGATCGTCTTTGTGCAGATGGTTCCCAGATCTCTATTTTCAGCCCTTGCCTCTCTTCTGAGCTTGTGTCATGTCACCAAATACTCATTGGTTATTTTCAATTGAATGTCCCACAGGCATCTCAGTTCCACATATTCAAAACAGAACTCATTGTGTATCTCCTCCCAAAAAACTCACCCTTGTTCTAAATCCCCTTGTTACTGTCAAAGGCATTAATACTTTTTACCCAAACTTCAACACTGGTGTGATACTTAACTCCTAACTTTCATTCATCCACATAACTAATTAGCTGCCAAATTTTGTTGTCTCTTTCTCCACAGCATATTCCTCTTTTTACTCACACAGCCAACACACTAATTCAGAAACTCATGCTTTTTTGCTTGGGCTATTATAATATCCTTCTAAATTACCTGCCTCAAGTCTTTTCCCCTCTAGTACTTTCCTCTACACAATTGCATAACTCCATATAACACAAAAATCACATTTTATATGGTTTTTTTCCTAAAATGTAAGTGTTACCATGTCATTCCCTTACTCAGTAAACCCCAGTGGCTAACTATTACATTTAGGATCAAAAAGAGACTCTTTTGTTCAGCAATTAAAACCTTTTATAACCTTTTACTTCTCTTCAAAAACTCCACAGTCAAATTATCCTTCGTACTGTTCCTCATTCACATTATTCCATTTTCTCTCTGCACTGTCTGGGCCTCATTCTTGGAATGCTTTCTCCCAACCTTAAATTCCTAGGACTCCTGGATTCCTTTTAGATTTATTTTCAAACATCACTTTCTCTAGGAAACCATTCCCAGGCTACCCAACCGCTAGTGTCTTCCTCTCTATGGTTACTTTGCATCTATTCCATGTAACACACACACACACACACACCATACAATTCTCATTTTTTCATAAATATGCAAATTTACATAAAGAATTTTGAACCCCCACCTATGTTAACTTTACTATACAGTGCTGTGTTTTCACTCTCTCCTCCTGCCCCTCAACTCCTGATCTGCAGCCTCCCTCCATAACCCAAAACAAAAACAATAACCTAAAAATTAAACCTCCAAATTAAAGCAAATCTGACCTGACCCTCCACAGCTGGCCCCACTGGGGCTTAGCTTGAGATAATAGGAGCCAAGGGAAGTAGGAGACTTTTTCTACTTAGGCTAGGATAAAAAAGGTATTTAAAAGCCAAATAGAGTGTGTTATATTTTATTCTGGAGATAACAGGGAACTTCTGAGGTTTGTTGAAAGGGGGAGAGGGTGACATGGTCAGTCCTACACTTTAAGAACATCAATCTAACAGTTAAATGAAAGATGCACTGTAGTGGAAGGAGAATTGAAGCCGAGGAACCAACCAGAAGGTATTGCCATAAGTATTGGCAGTCTCAGTGAAGATAACGGGGTGTATTTTAGATGTGATGAAGGTAAAATTGATAGGATTTACCAATAGAATGGGTATGAGGTGGGAGCAGGATGAAAGAGACTGAGGATAAAGAGTTAAGGATGAAATCTTGGTTGTGAGACTGTGTGACTGGAAGATGGTGGTACGCTTGATCTTAGTAATAAAGTTAGGAAAAGTGGGACATTTTTAATTTTTTTTTCAGAGGGGAGAATCAAGGTGCGGAAAATGAGTTACTTTTTTATATATTGAGTTTAAGATGTCTATAGAACATGCAGTTCAAGGTATCAAATAGGCAGTTAGAAATACATGACTAGAGGACAGGAGAGATATTAGATCTAGATAAACAGAGACGTAGAGATGTTTATTGAATATCTGACAGCTGATGAGGTCACCAAGCAAAACAGCATAGAAAGGGAATAGAAGAGCTCCCAGGACTGAGTGTTAGGATACCCATGGTTACTAAGTGAGATCCAGATGAAGATCCAGCCAAGAAGAATGAAAGAGAAATGTGTAGACTTGTAGAAAGAAAACCAAGACAGAAGCTTCATGAAAACCTAGAGAAAAAAGAGGGTCAAGGAGAAGAGAACCATCAGCCATATCTAAGGCTGCAGAAGTCTAAAAAGGATGAGGCTTGAGAAAAGACCATTTTGAGTCTGGCATGTAAGAGATCATTTGTGGCTTTGGAGAGAACAGTATTTCAGTTGAGTGATGAGCTCAGAAGCCAGACTGCAGAGAATGAGAAAGAGAGTAAGAACAAAAGAAGAGAAAGTATTGAGATTATAGAGGATCTCCTCAAGATATTTAGCTACAGAAGGGGAGGGAGATAGAGGACAATAGCTACCAATATTGGATGGATCAAGTGAGGATTTTTTGAAGATGAGGGAGACATGGGTGTTTTTCTAGGCAGTATTGAAGAAGCCTTCAGTGCTAGGTAGTGAAGTGGATAGAGCACCAGTGCAGGAGTCAGGAGGACCTGAGTTCAAATCTCATCTCAGCCACTTGACACTCGCTTGCTGTGTGACCTTGGGCAAGTCAACCCCAATTGCCTCATCCTGGGTCATCTCCAGTCATCCTGACTGGATTCAGATAACTCTGGAGGAGAAGTGAGGCTGGTGACCTGCACAGTCCTCCCTCACTCAAAACAAAGTCAAGTGCAAGTCACATCATCATTTCTCTGATGGCGTGGTCTTCTTTGGCAACGAAGGATGAACATACATATACATTGAAGAAGTCAGGAGAGCAGGAGAGATTGAATATTAATGAAAGAATATAGATGATGGAGGGAACAATGGACTGGAGAGGCTGATATGGAATGGATCACTTGTGAACATAGAGGAGTTTGCATTTATTAAAGTCATTCCCCTCTTTTTTTTTTTTTTTGGTATTTTAAACCAATTTCATGGGTTGATATGGCCAAAAAAATCAATAGCTGTTGGTTAGCCCTCTGGTGGTACGCCTCTCCCTAGTTAGCTAGACTGGGCTTCATGCAGAATATATAATTTGTTGTGAGATTTGTGTCAGAGCCTTTATTGTTTAATAGAGTCTGCCAAAAATTGCACTTCACTGGAATAGCTTTCAAGAAACCAAGGTCACCTTCATACCACAATGAGACATTAGAACAGCTTTTTGTAAAAGGCATTTATCTATTAGATTCATCTTATTTAATTTGACCCATCATTTTACTCAATAATTATTTTAAATCACAATCAAACACTACTAGCTATACTTTCTAAATCCATATCATATATAAATTGGATAAATATGTTATCACTGATTTCACTGTAATCATTGAAAAAAGTGATGAACAGAACTGAATCAGGGACAGACCTTTGGGGCATTCCACTAGAGACCTTCTTTGAGGTTGATATAAATATATTAATCAATCTTCTGGGGCAAGCTATTAGATATTAATGTTGTACAAAAGTATCTTATATTTTACTAATATTATTCATAGCAATAGTAAATCAATTTAACACATTTTATACACTGATTTACACTCTGCCACCTTTCATTGACTCTAGAAGCAATATTAACTCTGGGAAGTTTAAAGACAGCTAGTCAACAGCACCACTATCTAATAGTTAAGAACAACAAGTGAAGAAGAATTCTGTATCTACTGAAATTCATAAAAAAGAATTTGCAGTAGGCAGATTGTAATTACCCACGAATAGAATTTGGCCAGAACATCAAATTCATGTTCCTCCTACTCATTTAAGATATTTCTGAGAGAGAAAAAAAAATCACACTTCATTTATGCACATACTTCTACTAAAAAGCAGATCTGAATCTTGATGCATTGAATATTATACCAGGAGTCAACAACATTAAGTTTTACTTTCAGATCACCAATTAAATTGAGTTCCAGGAAGATATAGACATCTGATTCTTTCTGTTTACTTTTCACTGAATGAAAAGAGTAAAACATTGTTTTGTTATGTTGGACTTTGGTCAAGAAGACTTGGGTTCACATCATGCCTTAGATACTTACCAGCTCTGTGATCATGGGCAAGTCATATAACCTCTATTTACCTCAGTTTACTTTTCTGTAAAATGAGAGGGCTGAACTCAGTGGTGTTTGATATTCTTGCTATCTCTCTGTGGACTTCGCTTGTGGTAGATACCCGAGGATGGCTGTGTCCACACTAGGAAAAGAGTCTTAGATAGGAGAGGTCAGTCCTATTTTTCTTCTTCATTACTCTAAAATGCAAAAGATGCAAATGATCATGTTCCTGAGGAAAATTGCCCAATTACCTCCATAAGTATGACATAACATAGGAGGTAATGCCATTGAAAACAATTTGCAAAATATAAAGTATTATAGAGAAACATCACATTCTACCAGAAAAAAAATGATTGATTCTTTCACTTGTATCAAAAATGGCTGAAGAGAAGCAGTGGGACAGAATATGATTTTCCTTGGATAAGAGAGTGAGCAGAGAGGCAGAAATACAATATGGTGTGGTACTAGAACTGGAGTCAGGACAACTTGGGTTCTAATTCCATTTTAGACTCACACTCTGTGACCATGGGAAATTACTTAACCTCTATGACTCTCTGTTTCCTCAGGTATAAAATGAAAGACAGTGTAAATGGCCTCTGGGTGTGTCTAGCTGTAATCTTATTATTCTATGAACCTATGTGTGGTGACTAATGATGGGTATATGTGCTTTGGGAGGAGGATTAGCCTTCATAGAGTTGGTTTTATCTTTCTGTTAGGAGTCACCTGGAAACAGGACCCTGATAATGGTGTATTTAGGGTGACTAAACCATGTGGTGGGCAGATGGGTGATACAATGGACAGAGAACTGGGCCTGGAGTCAGGAAGACCTTTTCTTTAATTCAAATCTGGCATCATACACTTACTAGCTGTATGACCCTGGGTGAATCACTTAACCTTGTATACCTCAGTTTTTCATCTGTAAAATGAAGTGGGCAAGGAAATGGCAAACCTCTCTAGCATCTTTGGCAAGAAAACCCCAAATGGGCTTATGAAGAGTCAGACACAACTGAAACAACTTAACAAAATAGGATATGGTCATATGCTCTAACAGAAAGTCATAGTAAATACAGGGAATTCAGTCTCTGAGGAGTTGAAGTATACTCCGAAAGATATTGGTAGAAATTCCCTTCTCCCCATGTTAGTTATGCATTCTATACACCTTTCATGTTGGGGAAGATACCTCTCTGGGTAAGAAGGCTAAAATAGAATCTTCTTTCTGGTATAACTGGAGCCGCACTTTGGAGGTTATTTTTAGAATATAAATACATATACTAAATCAGAAGATCAAGATTTAGAGCTGGAAAGAACCTGAAAGTTCTTCTAGTTCAATAGTCTCATTTCATCTATCAGGAAACTAAGATTCAGAGATATTAAGTGAATTGTGTTCACTTAGGTAGTAATCAAAGGATTTGAACTCAGATCATCTGACTCCAAATGTAGACTACTTTTTACTCTACTGTGTATAGGATTTAGACTTGGAAGAGTCATCTGAAGTCATCAAGCCTTCTCACTTTTTAGATTAGAAAGTGACGAGCTCAGGGTTGTAGGGATTGCTACTAGTAGACTCTTAGTTTATCCACCTCTTCCAGCTATTTGAGAGCCCTGAAAATGTTCTGAGCTATACGCTGAGGGAAAGTATGTGGAGCCAAGGAGCATGAGAGAAGACAAATTCCTTCTCATGAATATCTACTGACCTTCTAGTGACACACATAGAAGCTATAAGAAGCTGTTCTGCATCTATGCTTGCCAGGGAAAGGAGTGAGTAGGAAGGAGTTTGCCACCCAATCCCTCTCTCTACTCCATGGGAAGTGCCTCCAAAGAAGTCATTCAACTCAGCATCCAATCTTCTCTACTTCAGCCCACTAG
Source organism: Bettongia penicillata ogilbyi (assembly GCA_023548195.1). Taxonomy (NCBI): domain Eukaryota; kingdom Metazoa; phylum Chordata; class Mammalia; order Diprotodontia; family Potoroidae; genus Bettongia; species Bettongia penicillata. Next base: position 153,291 of record JAJHZJ010000193.1, on the reverse strand, counting down.
GAATTGCTGTGACACATGTCAACTATTTCTAGTTTGTATTTCTTAATGTGAATATTTAGAGAAATATGTTGCCCATCCCCTGACATAATAATCATTTGTATATAGGTCTTTAGGCTATGCAGGGGATTTCCTGCCTGGTTTTCTAATGCTGGACCAATTTATAGACCAGTGCAGAGTGAGTATTACATCCTTTTGTTTTTGGGGAATGGGCTATAAATTTGGAGTATGTGATGATACTTCTCCACGGCAAACTTTCAAAACTAGGAGATCAAACATAGCCATTTAAAGAACAAAAGTCATATCTATAGCCAAACCGTAAAATTTGGGGCTGAAAAGTCTTTGGTAGAGAGCAAATAATTAAAAGAGCAAGCTGATTCACTATTATCTTTCAGTTTTTGCCTTATTGTCTCACACCAAATAAATAATATACTGTGGTGCAATTAGCATTAATCCATTTCTGATAGCAGTTTATTTATAAAATGACTAAAATTCAGTATTAGGTAATATTAGAATAGCTAGGATTAATGTCACTTTGACACCTTTGCAATTTTCTTTTTTCATGAGCAAGGCAGAAGACTTACATTAAAAATACATCAGTAACCTCAGTGATCTCCCAAAGCAAACAGATGTACATAAAAGCAGGACACAAGCTAAGAATGATTGAGATGCAAATACAGTGGGGCTTATTTCATGCAGTAAGGAAAGAAATGAATAGATCTGAGATGTCAGTAGACCTTGGGTGGTCTCTAGCTCTATCCTTTTGGGCAAAGTCACTTTAAGAAATGAAAAAAGTCATGGTCCGCTTAGGGATTTAGAGCCGTTAATGCCATGAATGAGTTGTGGGCACTGTCAGCTGTGGGGGAGGAGTTATTTGTGACAGGCTTGATAGGGTTGTTTTTAATTATACTTTGGCATGTTGCACATTGGGAATTGTGTTACAAGGAGAGTGAGAGAGGTAAAGAGAATAGAGATCTTACCTCAGACTTGAGAAGACTTGAGTTCACAAGTCCTGCCCCTAACCCATGCTGGGCATATGATCTTGGACAAGATATTTACTTAATCTTTTGGCATTTCAGGTAATTCTTCCAGCTTTTAAGGTTCAGAACAATTGCAGGTTTTCACTGGCAGAATTTCCTTACTGGGAGTTCCTTAACACTAAGGAAATAAATCTCAGTCTAGTGCTAAAAAGCTTTGTCTCATTCAATAAGATAGGGACTGGACCCACCATTTCATTGATTAAAAGGATCTCCTGGATGAGTAAACTCTCTGTACCAATGTAGGTTACCATGTCACTACTTTTCAATGATTTGTAGACTTAGAAAGTGCCATAGAAAATTGAAAAATTTAAGTGACTTTTCCAGGGTTATGCAGCCATTATTTGTCAAAGGTGGGATTTGAAACCAGATTTTTCTAGCTCTGACATCAACTTGCTATGTATGCTGCTTCTCCACCTGGAATAAATATAACCTATACTGAATTTCCACAAAATAGAAGTAACTGAAATCCTGGGATAAAATTTTTTCATTGTGAGGTATTTGAATTTCACTGCATTTTTGGCATGAACAGGACCAGCTGAAGTCATGGGATCCAACTGCCCCTCTGAGAAGGATCCATAGCAGTTCCATTCCACTAACTGTAGCTGACCAGATGAAAGACTGGGGGCTGGTACACATTGGCAGCATCTTAATGATTTGGGATGGTGTTCACTGAGAAGGCCCTCTGAGCAGCACTCAAAACAACAAATCTGTCATGGGTCAGAGATCACTGGCATAGATGCTTTCCTGGAACAAAGAAATGACTCACTCACTCTGAGTTGAGTCTTTATAGCCCCCTGGAAACTAGTGCCTAGAGTCCAAACCTGAGACACTGAGAAACTATACATAGATAAATACAAGGTTTTTGAAACCCACAAGTCAGAGTAAGACCTGTTAAATTATAGCTCCTTAAATATCTGATTCTTCTAATAAGAGTTGGCACTCTGACATTTAGGGGAACTGAAGAAAGAGGTAAATATCTGCACAATTTGGATAAAAGTCCTTTCAATCAAAATATTTGGGACAAAAGCAGTAGGGTTTTTAGTTGCATTATTCCCATGTCCTTTTCACTGCACTTGAAGTATAGTCCTCAAAGCACTACATAAATGGGAGCTATTATTATATTTTCATTTATTTATTTATTTATTTTGTGAAAATGCAGAAGGGAAAGAGGACTGTTTGCTAATGTAGACTCTGTCACAAGGTTGTTAGGAGACTCAAATTAGATAATATATGTTAAGCACTTTGGAATCTTTAAAACTATGTACTTCATAGCTGTTATTTTTGCTGTCTTTTATTCAGGGTTAAATTGGTTGTGGAGAGACCCAAACTTGGTATGGGTAGCTGTGATATAGTAGAAAATCAAGAGAATTTAGAGTCAGAGGTCCTGGGTTTGAATTTTACTTCCATCATTTTAGATAGGGGTAAAATCATTTGAGCTATGTTGGCCTCAGTTTCTTTATTTGTCAGTTGAAGGAGTTGGATGAGATGAGCTCCAAGGTCCCTTCTATCTCTGAATCTATGAGCCCATGATCCTATTCCAGTTCAGCTCACTGCAGATAGAGTCCAACTCTGTTTTTATAATAGTTACTTAATGTATAGTTACTTAATGTCAAAGAACCCTTCCATTTCCCTGAAATTAAAAATTCAAAATTTTCTAATCTTCTTCAGCATCTTTTTAGTCAGTTTATGGAGCCCACAATCCTGTTTTCTTTTTCTATCAGCCTATCAACAAATTCTTATTAAGGACTTACTATGTGCCAGGAATTATGCTGCTATAGGTACTGGAGTTCCAAAGACCAGAAATGAAATACCCTCTACTGTCATGAAATTTGCATTATATTAGGGGAGACAACAGTGTACACAGAGAGAAAGATATTCAAAATAATACAAGTAACCAGTTCTACAAATTTCCCATCTTCCTCTCCTTCTACCTACTCTGATTCCTTCTCTTCCTTCATTGATGCTTTCTGGTATACCTCTAACCAGACTTTCATCTGAATTTCATTTTTAAGAAAGTAATCTACAAAGCTTGTCATAACCTTTAGCAAAAACTCTGAAAACAGATTTTTTTCCCCCCATTGGAAATTTGTGATGTCCAGAATATCGTTGTTCCCTGGTCATGCTTCTGTGCCTTTTTATCTGTGACCCTGATAGCTGTTCTCCACGTGGGTGACTGTCCTCTCCTGGACTCAGCCTTCATCCACAGTTCACAAGGGGCTTGAAAGCCTGGCAAGGAAAAAGCCTGTGAACAGTTCATTTGGCATCATTTCACAGAAAGTGGAATTAAAGGCAGCCCAACTTCAAATAGTGTTTGTCAGCTGCCGGGTCTCCTAAGTCCCTTGGCTGTTTTGAACACAGGAGGAGGGGCCATTGGCCAGGAACCCAATGCTTCCTCCTAGACAGCCACAGAACTCCCCTTCTCCATCTCTATCTTACTTTCTCACATTCCTGGTGCAAATATACAAAAGCTGCTATTACAGAAGGTGAATCTGATGGCTTTTAATACATCACATCCACTAGGATGAAGGCATAATTGCTACTTTTATGTTCATTTTACAGTGAATAGTAATTAGCCTTTGGCCCATTACAGTGTGTGAACATCAAATTACCCACCTGCTTTTTACCATGTCTCGTTAACTTAAACTATGTGCTTAAAATGTTATCAAAAACAACTCCTCCCTGCCCCCTCTTCGGCACACTGCTTTGGGTTAATTTATTTAGAAAAGTTTTGAACCATGGAGACATAGTAGCCTCCCAATTTGTACCCGTGTTAAGGATAATTTCTATATTAAGCAGTGATTGCTTATTGATAAGGCCTTTGTATCACTCAGTTTGAATGAAATAAAGGCACATTCCTATCTCTAAAGATGACAGAGATATTTTTTCCATTTGCTTGTGCCACTTTTTGCTTAAATATTAGCTGATTTATGAGGATAATTTGATAACCATGTTACAAGATCAGTACATGTATTCACTCCATGCCTAAGGTGGGGGGTGGGGAAGGAACAAAAACAATTCCCTAATAAACAACCTTTTCCTGAATTTATCGAGTTATAAAAGCTCCTCAAACTTCCTTCAGAGGAAAGCGGATCTAAGGTAGAATCATTGGGTTGATCTTTTTTCACCTAATTGATGGTTAATACTGCCATGTGGAATTAAAACAAAACTTTGACATCATCACCTCCCTTCCTACTCTCTCCCCATCCCATGCAAAATGAGAATAATATCTGCAGGATGGTGATTTGTTTTGTAGTTAATGTGAGACTACAGTAGAATAACAGTTCAAGAACAAGAATTTTAGAGCTCACTTTGAGATTATCTCACCCAGTTCTTTCATTTTACAAATGAAGAAACAAAGGTTCAGAGGGGAAGTGACTTGCTCAGGGTTGCTCATGCAAATATTCTCCTCAGAACAGAGTTCATCTTTAAAAAGATTTCTTCATCTGAATGACATATATGTAATGCTTATAATGTTAGGATCTGATATGAGAAAATAGGAAAGATTAATTTCTCTCTTTAAAAAAATTCTCCATGAAATTCTGTCAAAATGACATTTCTTTGTGGAATCACTCTTGGCTGCCCAATAGGGATGCAGTATCAGCTTCACCATGCAGGGGTTAGTTTTAGGTCCTGTGTCCAAAGGCATCTGAAGACCCTAGAGACATGTGCTGCAAATGACAAAAAATGATATCAAATAGTAGAGTCACATTTTGGTTTGCTTTTTTGTATTAAAAACAAATAAAAAGGGAAATGGTTATAGCCATTATTCTCTTCAGATAATTTCAAATCAGGAGTGCTAGCAGTTATTTGTTAAGTTGTCCTCCCCAGTTTCTGCATCTAACCCCTTTTGCATTTTATTTTAACAGTAGTTTTGGCTATGTGGACGAAATGGAGGATCACTGGAGTGCAACCCTGAGAACTAGATGTTCTACAAAAGGTTTTTTTTTGTCAGTTTAGCTCTGCTATGATCATAAAAAAATAGTTTAGGAGTCCCAAGAACCTTTCTTGCAAGTGCTGATGGGAGTAGTAACTTGAAACATAGGCTATATTTGAAAGGAAAACAAAAAAAATGATCCATTTAGAAAGAAGGATTTTTTAGCACAGAGTGTGAGACAGAGAAATTCAAACAAATAAAGCATGATAAATAAAAAAAATCATTGATGAGGGGCTCATATATAGCTAACTAATCTCCTTCACTGTGTTCTAATTTCTTGTTTATGAAAAATCAGTATGAGACCTTCTGTGTCTTTTCTAACTGAGGGGGCTGCATGAAATTGCTTCAATTATCAGAGTTCCTTTTTTTAAAAAAGGTTCTTTTCTCTCCATTATGATGAAATTCCTCATCATTATCAATTAAAGAACTCCTGAAGTCTTTGCAAAGAGGACTTGTTTGCTTAAAATACGTGAAGGTCGTAGTCACCCTGTAATAGTCAATGAGGAGCGCTCATTTGTTATTTTTAAGCAGGTTGTCATCTAGGCATTATGAAGATGAATGACATTTGTTATTACCTAATAATCCTCCCGTTGATTATGGAGAAAAGACACTTGCAGACACCTATGTGCCTTTCTTCGTTTCTAAATTATTAATTCGTTTTGATTAAACTCTGCAAACAAAAATTGAAAAGCTTGTTCTCCAAATATAGTGACTAGTTTGTAGCATGCTTTAGCTACTTCCTGGTCCATGGTCTTTTCAGTTGCATATGCTATTTGCCGGCCGTTCATGCAACGTTGCAAAAACAAAGTTCATTTTTTAATATCAAACAGATTGTCAATGGATCATATGCTGCCTCTATTAAGGTTAGTTTTTGGATGCCTGCCTTTCTGAAGAGAGTTAATGAAGCTATAAGTTACCTGTGCAGCTTCATTTGGAGTCAGGCCTAATTATCTGGATCTTGGCCATATTCTGGAGTGTCCGAGCTTAGTTTCTAAAGCAGATGGAGTCACTCAGGAATGACTTCATTTGTATTAATTTGTTGCACTGTCTTTTTCTATTCATCTCAGGTGAACCTTTCTGCTTTTGTTGTACAGTTCAGAAAAAAAAGATAAAAGTATGTTACTCAAGAATTAAGAAAAAGTCATTCCTTCTATCTACCCATAGTAATATTCCCACCCAAAGATAATTAAACAATGTCCACCTTAGGGCAATCACGTGGTGCAAGAAGGCCATTATTCTGCTTAAGATTTCTGAGGCTTTCATTTCTTGGAATCAGTCAGATGAACTGCATTTTGATCTGGTACTTTGAAAAACAAATTCTTTAGTTGCTTTTTGTTCTGCCAGACTTGAAGGAGGATTTAGAGAGTACATAGAACACTGGCATCCCTTAGGGTAATTTCCATTCTGGAAAACTTAGGGGATCAAGTGGCCAATTTAGTATTATGTATAATACAAGAAAACTGAAAATAGATGTAGATGGTAATAGCTTCATCATGGCATAAATGGTGACAACTGTACACATTTTATTTAGGTAGGGTCTATCTCAAAGGCAAATAGCATGTTATATGATATTAGATAATTTCTTAAATAGTTTCAACAATCTAGAAATGAAAGGAATTTTAGTCGCCATCAAATCCAATCCTCTCATTTTATAGTTGAATAAAAATGGGAGCCCAGGGAGATTGAAGGATTTTTCAAGATTTGACTGACTCCAGAATCATTGCTATTTTCAATATACTACATTCTGACGTTCAGATGTTGTTACAGTTATATAGAGTTGAAAAAGTTTGTTCCTACTTCAGTAAAGGAAGAGAATGAGTTTTGAACCTTTTGCTCTTTGGTCAATAAATAGATGGTCTTACCACTGGGTTATAAGCAGGGTCTCATTCTCACATGATAATAATTCTATCTAGGGTGGTATAAAAATGATCAGATGAAAAGTAAAAGTGCCCTTCAATTACCAAATTGACTGCATTTACGTTTCCAGATGTATTCGACTATTTGAAAGTTTGGCACTGTGACAATAACTCCTGGATGATAGACCAAACTTTTTATTTTCCATGGAGGAAAAAATAATCTCCCTTTAAGATCAGCTGCAAGCAGTAATTGAACCTAAAATAGTTGGCAGTAGGGAAATAATAATAACGATAATTATAACATTATAGTATTTATAGAGAATATGATGGTTGCAAAGTGATTTATTATGAATTATCTCATATAACCTTGTGTAACAAGCTACAGCTTTTTCAGGAGAGTTGTTTTCCTTTTCATTAAAAAAAAGCTACCTAACAGGACATTTTTAGAAGCTTCTAAGTAGATTATAGGAAGGGGAAATTATTTCTTCTTCCATTTCTACAATTAACCAGAAAGTCACTTAATTTTTCTATAGAACAACCTCTTCATTCAAAAAATCAGGAATTTGAATAGCTATTCTTTAAAGTCTCTTCTAGTTTCAATATTTTGTGATCTTATATTTCAATGAGTTCTTGAATTCAAATATGCATTATTTCTTTCTATGAATTCCTACTGACATAAAAGAAAACACTGATTAAAAGTGTGGGACTTCATGAGCATTTATCTAAAATATTATCATCATCTCATACATTATTTGCCTTTTGATGAAATTGCTGTTTCTAAAGCTGTGCAGCATTTCCTGTCATCCTACTGGAGTTTAGTTATTCACTTGATTGTTACCAGTTAGAAGCACTGGAACCATGTCAATGAGGAGGAACAGTCAATTTAATAGCATCCATCACTAAACAGCAAAAATGAACCAAATTACTTCATCTGTTCAAATCACATGTTTTTTTTTCCCCTTTGTCTTTAAAAGACTTATTTTGAAAAGATCAGAAATATTGATTGAAATCAGAATCCCCAGGTACTTAATAGAAGAATGAATCCAATGAAAAGTAAATTTATCTTTTATCTTTGTTAGTATCTGAGTGGAAGGTGTACAAAGAGAATCTTACAGATGATTTTTAACTGCATGTCAAAAGAGCTGATTTTCATGAAAATTCCTGCATGAGAGATTAAGAATATGGCAAATGAATATTTATTTTAAATTTGTAAAGCTATGTAATGATCTACTTTGATACAAGTATTACCTTTGCTCCAAGATTAAGGCACTGTGTATCAGGGCATTGCTGTGAGGATTTAATCTAACCCCTAAAGGATTTATTAAGTATCTTTTATACACAAAGCACTGTGCTGGGAATGAAAAGACAAAATGGAAAACAAACCTTGTCTTCAAGGAGCTTATGTTCCTCTTGCAGGGGTTGTAACCTATGTGTAGATAAATATGCATATGGCACTTTGAGAAGAAAGAGTTAGGACTGATAAGGGGGATCAGGAGATAGTATATGATCCCAGAACAAAGTCTAGAAGGAAGTTAATGATGCTAGGAGGTGGAGATGAGAGGGAGAGCATTTCATGCATAAGAGAAAAAAGTCTGTGCAAAGACACAAAGTAGAGAACAGATATATTTATCACATATAATGAAAAAAGTATGTAAAATGTCAGTTTATTATCACTTTGCCAAATTATTGCGGCCTCTTTAAATGCAAAAGTTATGAACTACTGATAAAATTTACTTTACACCCAAACAGGGAATTAAATATGTTCCAAAGTGATAAAATCTCATCTATTTCCAAGAGATAAATGAGCAGTTATTATTAAATTGGCATCAGTTATTAGTTTGAAGAGAGACCTCCACGGACACATTTGTATCTTCTCAATTCTTTAAAAATTAAAATTCCATCTTTCCAGGCCTTGTTTTGGTGTAGTTGGCAAGTTAGCTCAAAGAGAGCTGTTCAAAGTGATAAGGAAAAGAGGCACTAAAATGGAATTTGTTGATTTTCATACGAATGAATGATAAGTGATAAAGCATGTATTACATAATTACTATGTGTCAGGTACTTTGCTATGCGTTGGGGATACAATACAAGAAAACAAGACAGTCTTTGTCCTCAATGAGCTTACAGGCTTTTTATTAGCTTTTTGAAATTTATTTATTTATTTTTAGTTTTCAACATTCATTTCTACAAGATTTTGAGTTCCAAATTTTCTCCCCATATCTCCACTCCCTCCACCCCAAGATACTATGCATTCTGATTGCTTCTTTCCCCAATCTACCATCCCTTTTATCACACCTCTCCCTTCCCTTATCCTCATCTTCTCTCTTTTCTTGTAGGGCAAGACAGATTTCTATACCCCATTATCTGTATTTCTTTTTTCCCAGTTGCATACAAAAAGAATTCTTAACATTTGTTCCTCAAACTTGGGTTTCAACTTCCTTCCCTCTTTCTCTCCTACCTCCATTGAGAAGGCAAGCAATTCAATGAAGGTCATACATGTGTAGTTATGCAAAAGACTGCCATGATAGTCATGTTGTGAAATACCAACTATATTTTGCTCCATCCCTTCCTGCCCCCTATTTCTTTTATTCTCTCTTTTGACTTTGTGCCTCCCCAAAAGTAAAGTATTTACTTCTACTTACTCCCTCCTCCCATGTGTCCTCCCTTCTATCATCTCCCTACACACCTAGCTTATCCCCTTCTCCCCTACTTTCCTGCAGTGTAAGATAGATTTTCATATGAAATTGAATATGCGTGTTATTCTGTCCTTAAGCCAAATATAATGAGAGTAAGCTTCGCTTTTTCCCTCTCACCTCCTCCCTTTTCCCCTCCACTGAAAAAACTTTTCATGCCTCTTTTATGAGATATAATTTGCACCATTCCATTTCTCCCTTTATCTTCCTAATGTATGCCTCTTTCAACCCTTAACTTTATCTTTTTAGATATCATCCCTTCCTATTCAACTCCCCCGTGCCTTCTGTCTATATATATATAATCCCTCCAACTGCCAAAATACTGAGAAAAGTTTCAAGAGTTACAAATATTATCTTTCCATGTAGGAATGTAAACAGTTGAACTGTAGGAAGTCCCTTATGATTTTCCTTTCCTGTTTACCTTTTCATGCTTCTCTTGATTCTTGTGTTTAAAAGTCAAATTTTCTATTCAGCTCTGGTCTTTTCATCAAGAATGCTTGAAAGTCCTCTATTTCATTGAATGACCATTTTTTCCTTGAAGTATTATGCTTGATTTTCCTGGGTAGGTGATCTTGGTTTTAATCCTAGCTCCTTTGACTTCTGGAGTATCATAATCCAAGCCCTTCAATCCCTTAATGTAGAAGCTACTAGATATTGTGTTATCCTGATTATATTTCCACAATACTTGAATTGTTTCCTTCTGACTGCTTGCAATATTTTCTTCTTGACCTGGGAACTCTGGAATTTGGCTATAATGTTCCTATGAGTTTTCCTTTTTGAATCTCTTTCAGGAGGTGATTGGTGTATTCTTTCAATATTTATTTTACCCTCTGGTTCTAGAATATCAGGGCAGTTTTCCTTGATAATTTCATGAAAGATGATGTCTAGGCTCTTTTTGAGGTCATGGCTTTCAGGTAGTCCCATAATTTTTAAATTGTCTCTCCTGGATCTATTTTCCAAATTAGTTGTTTTTCCAATGAGATATTTTGCATTGTCTTCAATTTTCTCATTCATTTGGTTTTGTTTTTTTAATTTCTTGGTTGCTCATAAAGTCATTAACTTCCATCTTCTCCATTCTAATTTTTAAAGAACTATATTTTTCAGTGAACTTCTTAACCTCCTTTTCCATTTGACTAATTCTGCTTTTGAAAGCTTTCTTCTCTTCATTGGCTTGTTGGACCTCTTTTGACATTTGGGTTAGTCTATTTTTAAAGGTGTTAATTTCTTCAGCATTTTTGGGTCTCCTTTAGCAAGCTACTGACTTACTTTTCATGATTTCCATGTGTCATTCTCATTTCTCTTCCCAACTCTTCTTCCACCTCTCTTACTTGATTTTCAAAATCCTTTTTGAGCTCTTCCATGTCCTGAGAACATTGCATATGCCTTTTGGAGGTTTTGGATGCAGAAACCTTCCATTTTACATCTTTCTCTGATGGTATGCATTGCTCTTCTTCATCTGAAAGGATGGAAGAAAATACTTTTTCACCAAGAAAATAACCTTCTATAGTCTTATTTTCTCCTTTTCCCAGCCAGTTATTTGTCTTTTGAGTCCTTTGTCAAGTGGAGGGTATAGTCCGGGGACTTACAAATTCTCATTTCCTCTAAGGTGGCACAATCAAGAAAGAGGAGTTTACTCCTCTCCAGGCTTGTGCTCTGATCTAAGAGCAACCACAAGCCCTTTTCTGCCCAGGATCTTTAAGTAGAATTCCCTGTCCAGAATCTCCTCCAGCTCTACCATGCTAGTGCTTCTCCTCACCTCAAGACCACCTTTCAGGGTTGAGATCCATATTGGTGGCTCAGTTCCTCCAGGGTCTTTAGACTGGGGGCTCCAAAAATGGATACTGCAGCTGCCTGGTCCAGGGCTAGGGCAGAACCCTTCTACCTTCTCACCCAGGTGAAAGAGCTTTCTCACTGACCTTTCAAACTGCCTTTGGCATTTGTAGGTTGAGAAATCTGGGAACCACAGCTGTTGCTTGTGATTCCATGCCCTGAAGTCTGCTCTGGTCTTCTCCATGTTGTGCTATGTGGCCATGTTTGGGCTGCTCTCTGAGACCAGTGTGCTATACCTTTTCTGTTGGCCTTCTAGGCTGCCTTGGCCTGGAAATCTCTTTCACTCTGTGATTTTGTGGCTTCTGCTGCTCTAGAATTTCTTTAGAGTCATTTTTTACAGGCATTTTATTGGCTATGGGAGGAGAGCTACAGCATTTTTCTACTCTGCCATCTTGGCTCCACCCCAAGGAGCTTATATTCTAAAGGCGGAAGACAGTTCATAAAAGAGAAGCTGGGAAGTATAGGGAGGAGGCACTCTCACTGATAGCTGGGTAAGGATGTAGAGGTTTCTGAGCAAGATCAGGTAAAAGCTTATTTGTTAGAGCTCAGAGTAGTCCCAGGGGCAGAATTCAAAGTTCCCATGGGAGGTGGATAAGGAGGGTAAAATTGATGGTGGAGTAAATATGGCATGATTTGGAAATAGTTTAGGAATGGCTTACAGATCTTGTTGTGAAGCATTAATTACTACTAATTCAGTTTCCACTGAACTCTAGTGTAATAATTAAAGGTTGTTTTATTAAATTTTTTGTAATATATTTCCTTAGAAATCATATAGATACCAACCCCACCCTCCAAATTTGGAAATTTGAAAGAAAGTTGCTGTCCATTGGAGCAAAGTATGTATCGAGAACAAGTGAGCTTTGCCCTTCAGGAACCAATGACTAGCAATAATGAAGCCACAAATGATTTATTGCTTCAATTGGTTGCATAAATTTAGTTTGTGCAAGGTATACATTTTCTGACACTCAACAGCCTTGCTGGGATTTGGAAACAAAAATTGTCTTCAACTTCTATGCTTCCTAGTATCATGGTGGTGACTACATATGGTCAAAAGCAGCAAAAGCATCTGGAAAAGATAACATGCTATGAATATTTTTTTCATTGAAAGATGTATGTACTAACAGTTTGACTTCTTTATGTGGTGAATAGAGGGATGATCTAATTGTTATTACTTACCAGTGTGATGATCCAAGGCTTAAGACAAGGTTCATGTGGAATAAATATTTGTAACCACTACAATTCCCTGCACAATGCTTTGCATACAGTTGCCACTCATTACCATTTTTGATTGGTGAGTTTCCAATGCCAAAAAATGTAGTATTTTTGATTCAGAAAAGGTAAACAAAAGAGAATTATTTTTGTTTTATGACTTCTGATTCAGAGTAAGCAGAGGGAATTTTGCATCTAGTTATACTTGTGAACCTTTTATGCATTGCTTCATAGTCTCGTTTTGTTTCAGCTTGTTGAGGTTCAAGACAAATTTGTAATATAAGCAGCATGAGATAGTGCAAATAACAATGGGCTGAGAGTCAGATGGTCTGCACTGCAACTAGCGGCATGTTCTTGCACATATCTTTTAACTTCTTTAGGTCTCAGGTTTACTTAACTATAAAATGACTGCTCGATACCAGATGAACTCTGAGGACCCATCTAACTCCAAAATTCTATTATAATCTTTTCCTACTTAAATTAGTATCTAATTAAATTTTTTCAGTTATCTTTTACCTACACCAAAAGATTAGTTTAAAATTACTGAATGGAAGTAAGTAGATAATTAGTTGAAAGTGTTTCTGACAGCCCAAAAATATAAGAGAGGGACATTCATGTTTCCATGGATACACCAATAGCCAACTGCAAAATTCAATCAGAATGATCTGACCATTTGTATAGATTGTGAATTTTGCAGTAACATCAAAAGTTTTTCATATTTATTTCCTCCTAATTACTTTGTATGAAATTAGTATGTTGTACCTTCAGGTGTTTTGGCTTACCCCATTTGTACGCTAGGCTTTCAGTTCCAAAGTGAAAGAATCCTTTGATTGTGATGGGATTTCTCAATCAGCCAGTGTTGTCCAGCACTTGGACTACCTAAGAAATTTCTTGTTTTCTAGAACAAAGAAGAAAATTGTTTTCCTGATTCCCATGGATACAAAAAAGAGAAAGACCATCGTTAGTAGAGGCTGTCTTTCCTCCACAAACATTTCCTCTCCATCTGGTTATTCTGTCTTTGCACTTTTCCCTTTGAGATTATAATTTTTCCCCCAGTCTACATGGAATTTAATGATGCCTCTGCAGCCTTCTCAAATAGTATCTGATGTCTGTTTATACTAGAGTCTTCTGTTATTGAATTTATGGTTATAAAATCCATATTTATGAGAAACTATACCTTTGAAAATTTTTAAATATAGCAAGAAAAAAATAACTTTCCCCAATTCAGTGAACATTAAGTACCTGTTAAAAGGAGGAGATATATAGTTGTTTCCATACATAGACACATAAAACTGTTTTTTTAACCTATGTCCACATAGTTTTTGAACTGGAAAGGGCATTGTGGATGATTGAATACAAACAACTTATTTTACAAATATAGGAACAGGATTTAAAAAGTTAAATGACTTGCCAAGAATCTTATAGGTAATTTTCATCAGAACCCAAACTTAAATGTATATCCTCTAACTTCAAATACAACTTTCTCCCTGTTACATCTTACTAGGTCTTTCATAGCACTTAGTTGAGTTTTTGGTCTGACTTGATGAAAACTATGAGTAAAAGCCTAGGGATGCACTGGTAAACGTTAAACTGGATCTCCAGGGTAAAAAATGTAAATATGACCATTCTAAGTTTAATCTCCATTATTTACATTTTATTCATAAATCAAGCTCTGATTTGTTGCATTTGCCAGTTCCTGGAGTGAAAAATACTCATACTGAAAATGAAATTATTAGATTTCATGGGTTGATATGAGCTGATTCCTGGGTTTAACCAATAGTCATGGTGATATAACCATAGATCAGGTCTTTTGCTTACCTTAGGAAGAGCCACGGAATTCTCAAGTGGATCATGTATGTGGAAAGTCAAGATGATTGGATAACTTAGGAGCCAGGGATTAAATTTCTTGGTGATGGTAGTGGTTTGGAATCAGTTATGGAGGCTTTCCTGGGTTTTACCCTCTCAGCCTGGAGATTAACTGGGAAAACTGAACCTTAGTGAGCAAAAGGATAATTCCTACCCTAGTATATTATTTGTAGAGTAAAATCTACTTCATAATTTCATGAATTTAAGTTACATGTATTGTTCTTCATGACATTGCTAATAGTCCCTTAAATTTGTGTAGCACTTGGGAGTTATTCTTATTAATTTTATATCCATTATGTCAATTGCTTCTCACAGTAGTCCTGTGGAGAAAACATTAGATAACTCGATCACAGATTTTTGATTTTATTTATGTGGGAACATCTTTATAATCTAGCTCATTCTTTCCATTCCAGTCTTCTCATACCTTACTCCCCAGCATGTACTCTTTGATCTAGTAAAAATGGCTTCTTTGATGTTCCACAAACAAGACAGTTCATCTCTTAGTTGTGGGCATTTCAGTGGCTGTTCCTATTCCTGGAATGATCTCTGCCTTCTACTTGGACTATTGAACTCCCTGCCTTTCTTTACATCTTCACTAGAATCCTACCTCCTACAGGAAACCTTTTCTAACTCCTCTTAATTTAGCATCTTGCCTGTATTATTTCCTATTTATCCTATCTATAAGTTGCTTTGCATGTATATATATATATATATATATATATGTATGTATGTACGTACACACACACACATATATGTGTGTGTGTGTATAAAACTTTCCCATTAGATTTTAAGCTCCTTGAGGGCAAGGGTTATCTTTTGTCTCTTTTTGCAGCCCCAGCACCTAGTATAGTCCCTGGCACATGATAGGAACTTAACAAATGTTTATTGATTGATTGATAAGCTAGTAAATAAATCTTAGAGTTGGCTGTGACTTAGAGGTTAAATGATGCCTATGGTCAAACAGACAACAAGTAACAGAGCTTTACATCTCCCTGACTCCTGGTTTAGGACTCTGATTATATGCTATGATCTTTCTCTGAGCTAAGAATTATTATTGCCCTTTTACACATGAAGAAATCAAGGCTTGCAAAATAGTCAAATGACTTTTACAAAGCTATATGACTAGAAAGTGACTGAGACTAGATTACATCATACATATTCAAGATGAGTATTACTCTGGTTTCTAGACAGACCCACAAGCTTATTTCTTTTTTTTTAACTGTTTAATTAAGTGCAGATTAGTGGATTAATGAACACATTCACAATGAAAGGATTTTGTCCACTTGCCAGAGGCAATTGTATGTTTGTGGATTTCACTGTTTTCAGAGGTATCTAAGACATCTCACTGATTCCAAGGACCTTCCAATCTGTCACTCATCATCTTGCCCAACCTCAGCCTGAAGAAGAATCTGTTGTACAATATCATCACCAAATGGTCATGTAGCTTCAACTTGGTGAAATTCATCATTAGGGAACTCATTATCTTATGAGGAAACCCATCCAGTTATTGTTAGCTTTAGTTATTAGTGAATGCTTTCTTATACTGAGCCCAAAATCAGTTCCTTCACAAAACTTATCTCTTGTTCTTTCTGTTTGTCCTTTATGTCTGCAAAGCACCAAAATCACATCATGATGTTGGGGTAAATGTAGAATGTGTTTGATTGAGACTGACCAGACCAATGAGAACTCAGAATTTTCTATTACAGTGTGGGTATAAATAGGCCATATAATCATTTTTTTAGGTGGGAGATATCTCAATATTTGCATATCTTGTTTCTTTTGAGCTCATAGAGTACAACACCTTTGACATGAGCATACCAGATTGGGTAGTCCTGTGCCAATGTTTCCCATGTCTCACAATCAATACCAAAGTTTTTCAGAGAGACCTTCAGAGTCTCCTTATATAACTTCTGACCACCATGAGAGTCCCTGACTTATATGAACTATCCATAAAACAACCTCCTAGGCAAATGTATATTTATCATATAAATAATATGGCCAGTCTTTTGGAGTTGCACTTTATGAAGTACAGGTTGAATGTTTGGCAGTTCAAATTGAGAAATGACTTCAAAGTCTGGTACCTTATCATCACAGTTGATCTGCAGAATCTTCTTAAAACAATGCAAATGAAAGTGGTTCAATGAAGAGAACAACTCCTTAACTTGAAAAGACTGTAAGCCAAGACTAAAGCATAGGGAGAGTTGGTGCATACCTCTTTCCCCAGTTGGTCAATTACCTGAAGAGAACTCCTAATGTACAATTGTTCAAATGGAAAAAGAGGCAAACAAGCCCAATGAAGAAAATAATTCCTTAAAAATTAAATTGGAGGGGGCTGGAGCCAAGATGGAGGAGTGGAAAGACTCACGTATGCTAGCTCTGAACCCACATCCCATATATTTCCTGCAAGAAGAACTCTCCACAAATTCTGGAGCACTGCAAGGAGCACAGAAACACAGTGGAAAAGATTCCTGATCCAGAGAGCCCTGGAGAGTGGTCCCCAGGGGACATCGTGCCCTGGAAAACGGAGCCCACCCCTGTGCTTCCCTGGCCACATGGCACCAGAGGACCGGATCTGAGCAGGCTTCAGGGATGGAACCTCCAGCAGCTGGGAAGGTCCCTCTGCCCACAGACTCTACAGGTCAGTGAGAGAGATGTCTGGGCTAGCCGAGAGGGGAGCAGGGTGTCTCCGTGACTCAGGCCCCCTCAGGAGGCAGCAGCAGAGGCAGCAGCCACGGCCCGGGACTCCTGGAGCAAGCAGGAACTCCATTACCAAAGGTCTCTGCATAAAGCCCCTGAGGGAACTGACCCTGGGAGGTGGCCCTGCCCCCACCCAAGCTCCAGAACTTAAGCTCACATTGAATAGCAGCCGTGCCTGCTGCTGAAAGCCCATTTGAATCTCAGACCCCAAGCACTAGCTGGGCAGACCTAGGCGTAGGTGTACAGGAATCTCAGAAGTCAAGTAACTGGCTGGGAAAATGCCCAGAAAAGGGAAGAAAAAATAAGACTATAGAAAGCTACTTTGAGGGGGTACAGATGTTCCCGCCTTTCAATTCTGATGATGAGGAATTATTCTTACCATCAGGGAAAGACGTGGAGGTCGGGGCCTCTCCATCCCAGACATCCCAGGTGGATGTCTCGTGGGCTCAGGCCATGGAAGAGCTCAAAAAGGATTTTGAAAATCAAGTTACACAGGTGGAGGAAAAACTGGGAAGAGAAATGAGAGAGATGCAAGAAAAGCATGAAAAATGGGTCAATACCTTGGTAAAGGAGACCCAAAAAAATGCTGAAGAAAATAACACCTTGAAAAATAGGCTCACTCAATTGGCAAAAGAGGTTCAAAAAGCCAATGAGGAGAAGAATGCTCTCAAAAGCAGAATTAGCCAAATGGAAAAAGAGGTTCAAAAGCTCACTGAAGAAAATTGTCCTCTCAAAATTAGAATGGAACACATGGAGTCTAATGACTTTCTGAGAAACCAAGAAATCACCAAACAAAACCAAAAGAATGAAAAAATGGAAGAGAATGTGAAATGTCTCATTGGAAAAACAACTGACCTGGAAAATAGATCCAGGGGAGACAATTTAAAAATTATGGGACTACCTGAAAGTCATGATCAAAAAAAGAGCCTAGATATCATCTTCCATGAAATTATCAAGGAAAACTGCCCTGAGATTCGAGAACCAGAGGGCAAAATAAGTATTGAAGGAATCCATCGAACACCACCTGAAAGAGATCCAAAAAGAGAAACTCCTAGGAACATTGTGGCCAAATTCCAGAATTCCCAGGTCAAGGAGAAAATATTGCAAGCAGCTAGAAAGAAACAATTCCAGTACTGTGGTAATACAATCAGGATAACTCAAGATCTAGCAGCTTCTACATTAAGGGATTGAAGGGCATGGAATAGGATATTCCAGAAGTCAAAGGAACTAGGACTCAAACCAAGAATCACCTACCCAGCAAAACTGAGTATAATACTTCAGGGGAAAATACTGGTCTTTCAATGAAACAGAGGACTTTCAAGCATTCTTGATGAAAAGACCAGAGCTGAAAAGAAAATTTGACTTTCAAACACAAGAATGAGAAGAAGCATAAAAAAGTAAACAGCAAAGAGAAGTCATAAGGGACATCAAGCTGCTTATTTCTTTGCAACCCACTCCTAATGTCCATGTAATCTTCTTATTTCATTTGGACTCACAGCTGTCCCATGTAGTCATCTGATCCCTGGACGCATCTTCCCTTGCAAAATTTGGAATAGTCCTTCTTTTCAGAGCAGCTTTGAATGAGGTACTCCTTGTGGAACTACTTCTCTGATTCCAAGTAATTTGAAAAGATTTTCTTGGAAATTCTGTAAAATCTGCCAGTAATGAAGACTTAACCCAGTTTAATACAAACTTCTAAATTTGGCTTTTAGCAACTAATTCATGTCAGCTCAGAATTTATGGAATTAATTCTAATAATGACAGAGCTTTAAGAGGAACAGCAAATTAGGAGCTCATAATATACCCAGAACTTTAAAGATTTTCAGTTTTGACATACCACTTGATCTTTTCTTAAGCCTTGTACCTTATATGGAAAATACCATCAGCAGACTAAAGAAGAATATTAAAGTGGATCCATGAAAACTTGATTTGGAAAATGAATTCTTCTGTCTATTCATATTATCAAAGACTTCAAAATATTAAAAAAATTATTAGTGTAAATTTTATTTGTATTTATTAATGTAATTTTATACCAAAAATCTGTAATTTGATTTTGACAAATTATTACTAAAAATTAATATTTTATTAATATTAATATATTTTAATAATATATATTATTATGTATAATATATAATTAATATATTCCATTAGAAATGTTTGGAAGCCAATCATATATATCTCATTTCTTTGAGAAAAGATACTACTCCTGTTGCTTTCTCAAAGTTTACTGCTTAGTTAAATTAAAAATTTTTTTTTTTTACATCCTTACCATGTTCCTCTCTTTTGAGAATAGGTGCTATCCACATATCATCCTGAAAAATGAGATATTTTTAAGGACCTATTTTTACATGAATGTATAATGACTAGCAAGGGGGTGGCAAGGCTAACAACTCTTTAACCTAGTTGCTTAGGATATTGAGTTGACCACAAATTCAAATTGAAAATAGTTCAGATATTCCATATTTACATACTATTATAATAATTTAGAGATGCTTTGGTATTAATCTATCAATTAATAGACTCAGTATCACAATGAGGAAAACTTCTGCAGTTTACCTGCTTGACTATAGAAATTTGTTAAGAAAGGAAAAAGGAGGGGCATGGTTATGACAGCATCAAGGGTGTCACTTAAAGGGCCCATAGTGACCTCACATAAGCTCTGTGAAAGGGAAAAAAACCCCTCCATTATCTCTGTTTACTTCCAGTCAAGAGTCATAGTTATAAGCCAATCATATAGCAATGTTCAACATTATTCACAGGGTGTCATAGACAGGCTTATAATTAATGAGGTGAGAAAATTTTCAATTCATTAAAGAAATAGCATAATTGGGAAACTGAACTAAGAGAAAGTTACTTTTGCCTATGCAAGGTAGTTCCCTCAGCTTTTCAAGGGAAAAAAATATTCATCTATAGATTTTCTCAGATCATATCTTGAATTATTATGGCAACATGGTGGACTATAATGACTTACTAACAATTCAGACAATCAAATTACAGTCCCAGGTAATTTTTTGTCAAGTAGCAAAATTTTACTAATTATAGCTTAGGGCTATGTTGCTATTATTATTCTCACAAGGAGAAAATAGTTTACAACAAGCACATATAAGGACATCTTATTTATCCATCATTTATAAATTAAGAATAAAGACATTCTGAACATACAATAAAAACATTATATTTGACCCAAAACCCCAGAAATATTCTGGCTACAAAAAGCTCTCAAACTAAGAGATATACACATCAATTATTAATTATTAACTCCTGAGGCAAAAATAATATCTTTCAATCTTAGTTCCATTGTTACTAAGTTGACTCAAAGATATACTCTCAAAGCATATTATTTAACATGTAAAATCTCATAATTTCTATAAGTGATAGCCAATAATAACAAATAAAACTCACTCTTTATTATAAATAACCTTGTAAGTCGCCACATTTTTATTTGAAATAGTCTCAGTTTCTAAAATTTCATTGCTTTAGAACTTTACAAAATACTGCCAGCAGGATTTATCAGATCTTATGAGCTTGTCCAAAAAGAAAATTCCCAGAACTTTATCCATTTTAAAGTAAAATATTGTGATGACAGGTTTAACAGCTCAAATCATAATCTAATAATATCTACATAGAAAGAGAATGATACTATTTTCTAATTTTCTAAATGATACTAATTTTCTAATGATACAACTGTATCATTGCTTTTGGGTATAATTTTTTTCAGATTAAGAGCATTTCTTATACAATGAATTCCCATCGTTCATGTCATACAAAATATCAGAAGCCTAACAATAACAAAAACAATATTACATAATTTAAAAACATAACACAAAACTATTGTTTTTGGCCAATCAAAAATATTAATTCATTATAGTGCATTTCCAAATCTTATGATGCTATCAATTTGGCATTCAATACCAATCTCATTTTACAAAGTATAGAGAAAAAATTTTTTTCCAGGGCCAGGTGGATGGATAAGTGAATTCTATCAACCTTTTAAACAACAATTGATTCCAATACTATATAGACTACTTGGGAAAATAAGCAAAGAAGGTGTCCTATCAAATTCTTTTTATGATACAAATATGGTACTGATACCTAAACCATGAAGAATCAAAACAGAAAAAAAAATTAATTTTTGGGTATAGTGGCTATAGCCTAATGGCTATAGATGCAAACATTTTAAATAAAACATTGGAAAAAGAATACAGCAACTTATCACAAGAATAATACATGATGATCAGTTAGGATTTATACCAGGATAGATATTAGGAAAACTCTCAGCATAATTGATCATATCAACAACAAAACTTACTGAAACCATGTGGTTGTCTCAATAGATGCAGAAAAAGCTTTTGACAAAATACAGCACTCAATCCTATTAAAAATCATGATACAGAATAGGAATATATGGAGCCTTACTTAAAATGATAAGTAGCATTTGCCTAAACCATGGGCAAGCAGTATGTGTAATGGGGATAAACTAAAAGCATTTCCAGTAAGATTGGGGGTGAAACAAGAACGTCCTTTATCATCACTGTTATTCAACATGCTATTAGAAATGTGAAGCAAAGCAATTAGAATAAGCAAAGAAGAAACTAAACTATCACTCTTTGCAGATGATATGACGATATACTTAGAGAATCCTAGAGAATAAAGTTAAACAAAGCTATTTGAAATAATAAACATTAGCAAAGTTGTAGAATATAAAATAAATCCAGATCAATCACCTGCATTTGTATATATATATATATATATATATATATATATATATATATATATATATATATATATTACTAACAAAGCACAATAGCAAGAGATAGAAAAAGAAATTCCATTTAAAGTTGCAGCAGACATTACAAACTACTTGGAAGTCTACCTGCCAAAACAAACCCAAGAACTATATGGACACAATTAAAAAACACTTCACACAAATAAAATCAGATCTAACTATTTGGAAAAACATCAGGTGCTTGTGGACATACTCAACTAATATGATAAAAATGACAATTTTACCTGAATTAATTTACTTATTCAGTGTCATACCAAACTATCAAAAATTATTTTATATAGATTGAAAAAATAATAATAAAATTCACTTGGATGAAGAAATAGTTCAGAACATCAAGGGAATTAATGAAACATAATGTTAAGGAAGGTGACCTAATCATATCAGATTTTAAATTTTATTATAAAGCAGGAAACCTCAAAGCTACTTGCTCCTGGCTAAGAAACAGAGTGGTAGATCAGTGGAATATGTTAGGTATATGAGACACAATAGTAAATGACTATTTGTCATTTAATATAATCATGTAATAGTAATCTCCTATTTGATTAAACCACAGACCCCAGATTCTGAAATAAGAACTCACTATTTGCCAAAAAGTGTTGGGAAAACTGGAAAATAGTGTGACAGAAATTGGGCATACATGAACATTTTACACAGTATACTAAATTAAAGTCCAAATTGGTACACAATATAGATATAACAGTTGATAGTATAAGCCAATTAGGAGAGCAAGGAACAGTTTACCTGTTAGATTTATGGAGAAAGAAGGACTTTATGACCAAACAATAATTAGAGGGCATTATGAAATGCAAAAGGGATAATTTCTATTACATTATATTGGAAAATTTTTGCACAGATGAGGTCAATGCAACCAAGATTAGGTGGGAAGCAGAATATTGGGAAAGAATTTTTACAACCAATGTCTCTGATAAAGTCCTCATTTCTCAAATATATAGAGAAATGAGTCAAATGTACAAGAATACAAGTTATTCCCCAATTGATAAATGGTCAAAGGATATGAACAGGCACTTTTCAGAGGAAGAAATTAAAACTATCTATAGTCATATGAAAAAATACTCTAAAACACTATTGACTAGAGAAATGCAAATCAGAACAAAATTTAGGTATATATCACATCTATCATATTGGCTAACATGACAAGACAGAAAAATTATAAATACTGGAGATGTGGGAAAACTTGGAACACTATTGCATTGTTGGTGGAGTTGTGAAATGATCCAACCATTCTGGAAAGCAATTTGTAACTATACCCAAAGGGCTATAAAAATGTGCATACCCTTTGACCCACTTCCAGGATAGTGTCCCAAAGAGATCATAAAAATGGGGAAAGGACCCACATGTGGTGGCCAAGAACTGGAAACTGAGGGATGCCCATCAACTGGGGAATGGAAGGACAAGTTATGGTATATGAATGTAGTGGAATCCTATTGTGCTATCAGAAATAATGAGCTGACAGACTTCAGAAAGAAAGATATATGAACTAATGCAGAGTGAAATGAAAATAAGGAGAACATTGTACACAGGATAGCCATGTTGTGTGATGACTGACTTTGATAGACTTAGCCCTTCTCAATAATGCAAGGACCTAAAGCAATTCAGACTCATGATGGAAAATGCTATTCACATCCAGAGAAAGAGCTATGGAGTCTGAATGCATATTGAAGCACAATACTTGCTCTCTTTTTTTTTCTTTTGTTTTTCTTTCTCATGGTTCCTTCCATTTGTTCTAATTCTTCTACACAGCATGACTAATGTAAAAAATATGTTGAATGCAAATGTATATATAGAGAGAGCCTATATTGGATTCCATGCTTTGTTGGGGAGTGGAGAGGGGTGGAAGGGGAAGAAATTTTAAAACTTATGAAAGTGAATATTGAAAATGAAAAATAAATAACTTTAAAAAATATATAATTACATTTATAAAGGTTTAAACTTATTTATTTATTTTTCATTTTCAACATTCATTTCCACAAGATTTTGAGTTCCAAATTTTCTCCACATCTTTTCCTTCCCATCCACCCTGAGATAGCATGCATTCTGATTACCCTTTCCCCCATTCTGCCCTCCTTTTTTATCATCCCCACTCTTATCCCCTTCCCCTTTATTTTCTTGAAGGGTAACATAGATTTTTATACACCATTCCCCATGTATCTTATTTCCTAGTTACATGTAAAAACAATTTTTTAACATTTGTTTTTAAAATTATTTTTTAATTTTGATTTCCAAATTTTCTGCCTTCTTCCTTCCCCACCCACCCTCACTGAGAAAGCAAGCAATTTAATATAGTTTATACATGTGTAATTTTGCAAAACACCTCCATAATGGTCATGTTGTGAAACACTAATCCTATTTCCATTCATTCCATCCTGCTCCCCTCATTATTAAATTTTCTCTAACCCTTTGACCTTGATTTGCTTCTGACTACATCCTCCTCCAATCTACCTTCTCTTCTATCATCATCCCTCTGCTCCTGACCTTATCCTCTTCCTTCCTACTTTCCTTTAGGGTAAGATACCCAATTGAGTGTACATGTTATTACCTCCTTAATCCAAATCCGATGAGTTATGTTCACTCATTCCTTCTTAATTTTTCCCTCTTCTCCTCCATTGTGAAACCTTTTTCTTGCCTCCTTTATGTGAGATAATTTACTCCCATTCTACCTCTCCCTTTGTCTTTCTCCCAATATATTCCTCTCTCACCCCTTAATTTTAAAATAAAATTAAGGGGTGAGAGAGGAATATATTGAGAGCAGCTATTCTGTATGAAGGATCAACCAATATAGACTAAGAAAACTTTTCCTTGTAATAATAAGGTCCCATTTAAACTCACCATTTGCCCTCTATCTATCTATCTATCTATCTATCTATCTATCTATCTATCTATCTATCTATCATCTATCTATCTATCTATCTATCTATCTATCTATCTATCTATCTATCTATCTATCTAATCTATCTATCTCCTCCAAATACCCTAATACTGAGAATGGTCTCATGAGTTACAAATATCATGTTTTCATGTAGGAATATAAACAGTTCAACTTTAACAAGTCTCTTATGATTTTTCTTTCCTGTTTACCTTTTCATACTTCTCTTGATTCTTATATTTGTAAGTGAAATTTTCTCTTCAGCTTTGGTCTTTTCATCAAGCATGCTTGAAAGTGCTCTATTTCATTGAATGCCCATTTTTTCCCCTGAACTATTATACTTAGTTTTTCTGAGTAGGCAATTCTTTGTTTCAATCCTAACTCCTCTGACCTCCAAAATATCATATTACAAGCCCTTTGATCCCTTAATGTGGAAGCTGCTAGGTCTTGTTTTATCCTAATTGTATTTCCACAATACTTGAATTGTTTCTTTCTAGCTGCTTACAGTATATTCTCCTTGATCTGGGAACTCTGGAATATACAATATGCAGTACAATATACACAGGAGTTTTCCTTTTAGTATCTCTTTCCAAAGATGACCAGTGGATTCTTTTAATTTCTATTTTACCCTCTGGTTCTAGAGTACCAGGGCAGTCTTCTTTGATAATTTCTTGAAAGATGTTGTCTAGGCTCTTTTTAAAATCATGGCTTTCATATAGTCCAGTATTTTTTTTCAATTATCTCTCCTCAATCTATTTTTCAGGTCAGTGGTTTTTGCAATGAGGTATATCTCATTGTCTTCTATTTTTTCTTTCTTTTGGTTCTGTTTTGTAATTTCTTAATTTCTCATAAAAGCATTAGCTTCCATGTGCTCCATTCTAATTTTGAAGGAATTATTTTCTTCAATGAGCTTTTGAACCTTTTCTTTCCATTTGGCCAATTCTTCTTTTTAAGGCATTTTCCTCCTCATTGACTTTTTGAACTTCTTTTGCCATTTGGGTTAGTCTATTTTTAAGGTGTTATTTTCTTCAGTCATTTTTTGGGTTTCCTTTAGCAAGATGTTGGCTAGTTTTTCATGATTTTCTTGCATCACTCTCATTTCTCTTCTCAATATTTTCTCCAGTTCTTTTACTTGATTTTCAAAATCCTTTTTGAGCTCCTCCATGGCTCATGACCAATTTATATTCCTCTAGGAGATTTTTGATGTAGGAGCTTTGACTCTGCTGTCCTCCTCTAGTGATATTCCATGATCTTCCTTGTCACCAAAGTAAGATTCTATAGTCTACGTTCTTTTACTCATCTTCCTAGCCAAACACCTGACTTTATAAATTCTTTGTCAAGGTAAGACTCTGCTTCTAGTGGGGTTGGGGGAGGTCAGTGTCTCAGGCTTCAGAGATTGTGTCAGCTCCTCTATCTCCCACCATCTCTGTTGGCCAAGAACTCTACAAATAGTCTCTGCCCATGATGCTGCTGCTGCCACCCCCCCCCCCCCCACTGCCCTGGGGCTGGGGCTGGACCTGGTCAGAGGGCATGTTCCTCTTTCACCCACGTCCCACATAGTTTTCCCATTGACCTTTTTGGCATTTGTGGGTTGAGAAGACTGGAAACTGCCACAGCTGCCAATGATTTATTCTTCTGAGTCCTTCTCTGGCCTGTATGTGCCAGTGAGGCCCACACCGAGCTGTGCTCCACTCTCTGCCTGGTATGAAAGACATTTTCTGTCGACTTTCCAGGTTGTCTTGGGCTGGGGATTTGTTTAACTCTTTCATTTTGTGTATTTTGTCACCCTAGAATTTGTTTAATCATAGTTTTTTACAGTTATTGGGAGGGCTTTGGCTGAGAGGTCAGAAAAGTCTCTACTTTTACTCCACCATCTTGTTTTCACCCCTATAGTAATTACATTTAATAAAAATAATAAAAGCCAGCATTTATATAGCACTTACACTTTGTCAGGCACTGGACTAACTACAATTATTATCTCAACCAAATTAAAATTCTATTTATAATCAGGATGATAACATTTAAAGTATTAAATTTCCTAAAAGGTATTAGCTATGAGCAACTCAAATTTTAGAGCCCATTGCTTTCAGTTAGCTCATTTTCAAAGATACATAATAGCGGTGTCACATTTCCATCTCCTTCATTTTGGATATCACAAAGTTTTAAGGATTGGGATATGCCATTGTAATGTTCCTTCAAGTACAGAATTTTAGTATGCTATTTTGGAATAATTCCATACTGCATGTTTATTTCTGTGGTTTCCATCTGATAAATGTTATAACTTGTTTAAGTAATATCTTTCTGAAACTGCTAATAGGTATTTCTCTAAAACATTTCTCAAATCCTTCTTAGCTGAATGGAATACAATACTCTCTGAAATCTGTTTCCAAATTCCAAACCCTTGACTTTCACATCCTCCATGTACACCATCATCAAAACAGAGTAAGACTTTCTTTAACTTTCCACCCATTTTTCTTCTATCTATTATTTAATCTTATATCTATTATTATTATCATCTATTATTTAAGTCTTTCTTGAAATTTTGCTTTTCCTTCTACTGGACTGATTAAAGCCTACCAGCATCAAAACTAACCTTTCGTTTTACACTCTGATTCCTCATTTCTATTTACCTTTGTTGCTTTCTTAAGTACCTCTCATCTTATTTCCCAATCATATTCTAGTCTAACATTCCATTAATTCTCTCCTATATAGTTTCCTTATATAATATCAATTAGCTGCTAAACTTCTACTTCTTAACTTGCATAGTCTCTTTCATCTTGGGGGATGTTACTCCTAGTTTACCTAAACAATTAAATTCTGTTGAATCATTTCAAACTTGCTTTAGTTCTGCTTAACTTCTAGTAGCTGAAATCACTTTATACAAGAGCAATATATCTATAGACTTGCAGAGAGGGGAGACAGGAACTTGTTGTTTTCACTTAATCTTGTTCCCAGCTGTAAACCTCCAAAGAAAGTCCACAAACATGTGTGAGCATTTAGAAAAAATGTTTAAACCATAACTTGGAAATTTACAGTAAAGATATTATATGTCAGTTACAATTTTTTGTTTCTAATTAGTTTATAATGCCCTAAATTTCTACAAACTAGGAAAAGATTTCTTTCCTCAAATTGTCTAGCTTTATCTCTGTAACCACCAAACTGACAAGGTAAAACAAAAGAAAGAATGTTACAGTTTTCCCTCTTATTATGTTACTGAAAGTCTAAACAACAAAAAATCAGTGACAATATGCCCTTGCTTAATAGTATAGATAAGTGGAGGAGCGGTTTTGAGACTTCATTATTTTCTTTCCCAGCCTTCTAAGTTCCCTCTCTCTGGTGTCTTGCAGAAGATTTTTTTGCCACTGATGAAGTGTTCCCTTTCAAAATTTTCCAAGATAAGCAAGAACTTGTGCATGCTAGAGAACTTTAGAAGTGGGAGTCCCCATCAAATCCACTGTCAGCCAAATACAAGTTTCCTTTACTAACCTTGAGTCATCCTTAGTAGATGGATCCAGAGTTAATACCCATATTTACCAGGACACCAGGGGTCTATTGTCACAGACTAAGTATGCTGGGAAATTTGAGGAGAGACAGAAAGAGAAAGAGAAGGAGAAAAAGAAAGGGATTATGATGATGTGGATGAATTCTTACCCTACTTGAGTCTTTCCCTGGACTGAGACCAAACACAGCCCCCTTAATCTAATGGAAACCTGTAGTCAAAGCCTGGACTGTGTCTGACCTGAACCTGAGGAAACTCACTAGATTCTGGCTGTGTTTGATTTGATCGCATGTTGGTTAGTTTCTTCCATGCTCAAGTCTAGAATCAGAGATAATTAGTCATTTTCCATGGTTTCAGGTGACCACCAGGGAATTCCACATCTGACACCTTTTTGTTGTCCATGAGAACAGACCTCAAAATCTGAAGTGGTTTTAGAAAGCAATTTGTTAAATCATCTGGTAGAAAAGAGCAAGCCAGAAAAGTGGTATACTTGCCTCTCCTATCCAGACTCTGGAAGATTTATATTACATAGCATTCAAATAAGTGTGCCTTTACATGAATCACATACACACAATTAAACAAAGGTCAACTTGAAAGCAAGGCAAATTGAGATAGATATGAGTAACTGTAAATTGTTCAATAAAATTTAGGTGAAGTCAAAACACAAGCAAACTCAAAATACATGCTTGAATGGACCCATCACAAGTCCTGGGTAGGATAATCCAAAACAAAAATACTTTGGATGGATTCAGGACTAGGTGGAACCCAAAGTATCATATAGTCATCCCCAGCATTTCTAGAAAGTTACTTGGGTCAGGGACATTTTGGATGTGGACAACATTTAATTACTTAAGGTTACATTTAAACAGTATAATAGCTTTTCCTCAACAATATAATAAATTATTTTTCCCACAACCCTTCTTTCACTGATCTTCCCAAGGATTCTTCCCGTGGCAAACCCATTTCATCTATTTTCTTTGTGATTTTTGAGTCTCCATACTTTTTAAAATTACCTTCCTTGTCCTCCATGTCCTTTCTTCTTTATCTAAGTTGTTTTAAAGGGGACTCGAGTTAGATGCATGGATGATACTCTCTGACCCCCAAATTATATGGCTTACTCTATTACCCTAGGTTGGAATTTTGATATCCCCTTCTCAAGAAGTCTTGGATCCCCATTTAGAATACATATCATTTTTCATGCCAATGAACCCACTATGTTGCTCCAAGAATGAAGTTCCTTTTCAGGCTTCCTTTTCTTCTTATTTGAAATGGATCACCGATGTCTTCTTTCTCAGGTTTTACTTTACTTTACTGCATTGGTAAAGGGTGATTTAACAGATATGAAGAATGAATAATTTTTCCGGGTCATTATTCTGACTTGACTTCTTTCCCCCTAACCATAGGGAACTGACACATGTTTCAGATCCTTCCCTCAGGGATTTTTTTTTTAATTTTGGGTTTTGCAATAAATAAATAATGCATTATACTTAAGAAACACAGAGTAAAACCCCAACATGTTCCCTTCCACCCAAATAATCCTGAAAGAGTCATATCACCACAACTCAATATATAAATTAATCAAGAAAAAAAGGAAAGGAAATAATTAAAAGATTATAGAACCTGATATTGAAAGGATTCTGGGCAAATCAAGGGAAAGGTAGAAAGACAGAGTTTGTAAATTGCTATGAAAGCAGCTATTCTGTATGAAGGATCAACCAGTATAGACTAAGAAAACTTTTCCTTGTAGTAATAAGGTCTGTGTTTAAAGGAGAACACTGAATTGAATACTTTTAAGTCAAGTATTCCTACACACACACACACACGGAAAGAGAGAGAAAGAGAGAGAGAGAGAGAGAGAGAGAGAGAGAGAGAGAGAGAGAGAGAGAGAGAGAGAGAGAGAGAGAGAGAGAGGGAGGGGGGGAGGGAGAGAGTGTGTGTTTTATAATGATAGACTAACATGGAAGGACAAATCAGCTTCCAAATGACCAGTTAGATTCATCCAGTTAGGTGGTACAATGGACAGAGATACCTACTACCTGTGTGACCCTGGGGAGTCTACTTAGCCTCTGTTTGCCTCAGTTTCCTCAATTATAAAATGGTGATAATAACAACACCGGTTTTGTAGGGTTGTTGTGATGATGAAAGGAAAAAATATTTGTAAAAGTGTTTAGCATACAGTCTCGCACATAGTTGTTGCTACATAAATGTTTATTCTCTTCCCCTTTCCTTCCCACTGAGATAGTCAGAATAAGTAGAAATCTAGTTGTTTCAGTCATTTCATTGATCTAATTAAATCTCTTCTTGTTTATTTTTTAGAGCTCACTTACTTGGTTCTTGATTTTTACATCAGTTAATCTCCCTCAATTCCCAGTCCAAAAGAATAAATAAAAAGGGAAAAGGAAAACAAGTAACCTTGACTACTACACAGTTAATTCAGGGCCAACAAAAATCTTCAAGTACAATAAAATTTGTGGAGGAGCTCAAGCTGAGTAGATTTTTAAATTATTTGACTTCTTGGGTTCACCATACTGGAACCATTGTTGGGAATAAATACATAAATGTGAAATGAATTTTGTCTTTGAAATGTAAAAAAGTATTAATATTATTTTTCATTTCTTTTGACTAGTCTACATCAGTTACCTCAAACAGCATGCTTGTTTTAATTTTTTAGCACTCATCCGTTTGTGTTTTTTTGTTTCTTATCACAAAGGCATGACGATTTCTTCATATATTCTTTTGAACAAAGGGACAAAGGACTTAATGATTTATTTTGGGGAATTTTATTCAGGCCTTATTTGACTTGTGCAGGGGTGTGAGATCTGCTCTAGACTTTAAACACTTTTGGGGGGCTATTTTTGTTTTGGTTTGCTTTTATTGCCTACTTAATACATTTTAACATTGCATTTGCAATAGAATAATTGACCCTTTATCCATTACTCTAATGGTATTACAATGATTGTAGAAAATGGGAAAAATGAAATCATACCTACATTAAAAAAGGACAAATTAAATGATAAACAGGTAGACACTATGAGATTAGACTTCCTTATCCTATCAAAAGTCAAAGATTCATTTGAATGATGTTTTACAAAAGAAAATAGTTGAAATGAGAGTTCACACTCTTGACATATTTTGTTTTGCATATGGACTACTTTTAATTCTTCCTCATGTAGATCCCTCTTAAAAATGGGAGATTGTGATAATATAATAAATCAGAAATATTTTTTCTCTTAATAAGTTCCAAAACAGAAGGAATAATATCTATTTTCTTTTTTTATAATTCCAATTCATAATTCTATGTGGTATATGTTAAGACTAACCAAAATAGAGATTCCAATAGGAGAAGCCAGAGACCTGCTTCTGGGATACAGGAAGACCAGTCAAGAAGCTTTAACATTCTGCATTGACTTTTACTCCACAGCTAAGTGCATCTTTCTATTGATTACATGAGCCAGAATTAGTTGTGTTTTTAGAACTACATAACAGACAGTCTCCCTCTTTCTAGTAGCCTATAATTATAATGTACTCATGCAATCACAGCAGTTAACACACTATAAGCACAGAAGGTTCTGAGAGTCACCTTTCCCTTCTTCTAGACCCTGTGAAATGTTTTTTGGCATGTTTCCTTTGTCCTTTTCAGTTCTAGGTTCAGTGAGTAGAATAACCAGGATCTCAATCAATGGGGATCTAGAATTCTGAGCCAAATAATCAACCCCGCAGGGAAACCCAGAGAAACTAGGATCCCATGATACCTTTAGACTTAAATGTAGCTAGACAAATGCTACATAGTATCTACATCCTAGTCTAATCCTCCATCTCTCTATAGAGTTTGAGGTAATATGGACATATGGTAATATGGAGTGGGATAGAGAGGAAAGAGGGTATCAGATTTCGTAAAGAATATTGGCCTAGGTTTTCCAAACTCGTTCATTGGATGAGAAGGAAGCTAAAGACTTGAAATAGCATGTCTAGTAATAAAGACTATAAAAATTGGTTGGAATTTTGCCTGCACTATACATTTCAGAAATTTGTACGGAAATTGTATACAAAATTAGAAGAAAATTCCTAACATAATTTCAATTATACTGATAAACTTAATGTATCTTTCATTTAAGAGTTTAATCTTAATTCATCTTTATTTCTTGAATGAAATCTTAATTTCATTAAAGATCTTTCATTTCCTCTGAATAAATGTTCCATTTATTCATTTAAAAATATTTATTGAATACCTAGATAGCACTGTGTGAGGCTTTGGAGTGGGGTAAATGTGGAAGATGAAGATAGAAACATTAAAAAGATGAGTCTATCCTCTAGGAATTTATAATTTTGTTGAGGAAATAATTCACATGATGCTACCAAGCTAGATTTTCCACAACTTACATTTAAAGCAGTTTATTTTGAAATACTAAATTCAGGTATTTATATTTATGTTTATTAAAATTCATCTTATAGTTTGACCTGGTCTTTTGAGTGCTTGAATTTATTTTGGACATTAATATTTCAAATTGCTTCCCAAATAGTGAAAAACAAGAAGTTAGATGCTCCAGAGTCTAGTCTCAAGTCTGCCTTGTACTACAGGGTGTCCTCAGATGAAATATGTTATCAGACATCTGTTTCCTTGTTGTTATTTGTCCTTTGCACTAATTTAAGGGGACCAAAATGACATCACAATGTTAGGATCAACGCACAGTGTATCTGACTGTGGCTGATCTTACCAATATGAATTTGAAGCTTCTGCCATAGATCAGTTAGAAATAATCCTTATGACTATTTGAGAGAGAGATATCTAAATTTGAGCTTCTCATGCCCCTTTTGAGCTACTATGATTCTGCTTTGCTCATAAAGCATAGTGCCATCTTTAATGTGAGCATGCCGCGCTGGACAGTCCTATGCTAGTGCCCCTTATATCTCACAAGTGATACCAAAGTTCTTCAGAGTGCTTTGTATTACTACTTCCAAGTAGTACTACTTCCAAATACAATGCTTTGTATTACTACTACACCAAGTGAGCACCTGTCCTGTGTGTTATCTGTAAAATAGTGTTTCAGGAAAACATATATTTGACATTTGAATAATGTGGCCAGTCCTTTAAAATTTTGTTTTTGGCAGTAGAATTTGAATATATTTGATAGTTCAAATAGAGAAAGGACCTCAGTATCTCGTACCTTATCTTGCCAGGTGAGCTTCCGAATCTTCCTAAGACAATTGAAATGGAAACGATTCAATTTTCTGACTTGGTATTGCTATACTGTCCAGGTTTCACAGGCATACAGAAATGAGGTCAGCACAATGGCTTTGTAGATCTTCCGTTTGGTTGGTAGACTAATACTTCTTATCTAGCACACATATTTTTAGAGCTTCCCAAATACTGTGCTAGCTCTGACAATGTATGCATAAGCCTCATCACTTGTGTGGGCATCCCTGGAAAGCAAACTGTCAAGGTAAGTGAACTTATCCACAGCATTCAAAATTTTTCCATTTCCAGCAACCAATAATTCTATGTGTAGATGATATTGTGCTGGTTGGTGGAGAACCTCTGTTCTTTTGGTGATAATTATCAAGCCAAAATGAGCACATCTGGCAGAGAATTGATCCCTACTTGGTTACATCTCAGCACCAGAGGCTACGTTGAGTGCACAATTTGTTAACAAACAGCCTGTGAATATTTCCATAGAGGTAAGCAGATGTAAACATTTTGTTTCAATCGGCCACGAAGGTGGTAGAAGTAGACATTTTGGGTTGGGGACTCCCCTCTCTGAACCTAGAACTGAAAAGGGTAAAGAAAAGCAAAGACCCTAAGGTCATCCTTTGCATCCAAGGCCATCACCAGTTGTCCTGATTTTTGTCTTACCACTGGATTCCAATGATGCTGGAAGAGTGAGACTGATGACTTCATCAATTTATATACAAGTCAAAAGACATCAGTTGTTGTTCACAGATCTTTTTCCTTATCTGCAAAATGGTGGAGCAGTCTAGAAAATTTTATCTTAGTCTCCTTGAAGCTGTATGATTCTATGGTTCTGTATCTTTCTTAGTAGTCTCTCATCTGAAAATTGTGCAGACTTGTATATCTCCATTCAAGTTACTGTAAGGATGCTGAAGTATCCAGATAGCATGTTGAATTGATGAACTTATTGACATCACAAGTATAAAGCAGTATCATTTTGCATTTGTGACAATTGATTGACTGTGGAGGAGGGTATGTTGCTTTAAAATTTACATCCAAATCAAGTCTATAAACTGTGACTCCTGATTTAGTGGCAAATTGGAAAACCACAAGGGAGATCTATGTTATTGATGATGCCAATGATTATCTCTATTGTTGTTTCTCATTATATTGGGTAAAGAATGACACCGTGACATTTCCCAGTGTATATATTTTTCAATAGAATTTCTTCAAAACACAGCATGGGACTTTGATAGTCATGAAATAAAGCAAAAGTACTGTTTAAAAATGTGAAAAAGAGACAGATTTTATATTTCTTTTCATGAATGTTTCTTTGTTGAGGAGAACTGCTCAATACTATCATAGCTTAGACAATTACCAGTTGTTACTTCTGCAGCATTGATATCCCAGAGAAAGATTATTCTCTAAACTTGTAAAAAAAGAGACTACTTTCCTCCCACCCCAGACGGGGTATGGTAAAAGGGAAAGAAAACTGCACTATGAGTTAGGAAACCTGGGCTCCCTGGATGTAACTCCTGGATGTAGCTGCATGACCTAGGCCAGGTTTATCAGCCTTCCTGTACTCGTCATCTTTTATTGTAAGATGTGGAATCAATGTGTGGTAAGAGTTTAAACTATTTCTGCTTTCCAGTGACCCATCTAGGTAAATATGGAGAGACATCACTAATAGTCTGGCTTCTATGTCTTTGTTTTTAGGAATGTGAATTGTGTAACTTGTTATTTGTAACAATTATATACTTAGTGGTAAAGAACTTTGTGCTAAATATTTAACTCCTTAGAAATCTTTGGTAGGGAGTAATGGTTCATGCAAGAATTTAAACACAGCAATTTATTGACTATGACAACACAAAAAAACAAGGAAAAAACTGAAAAATAGCTCCCACCCCAGTCCAGTACCTTTCCAATTTTGCAGTAATGACATAAAGGTAAGGCAGAGTAGTAATTATACAAGACTACTCTGTACTTTTTAAAAGAGTATTTTGTTTTTTAACTTATATGTGAAGACAATTTTAACATTCATTTTTAAAAAATTTTGAGTTGTAGATTTTTCTCCTCTTCCCCTTTCCTAAAATAGAAAGCAATTTGTTATAACTTATATATGCACAATCATGTAAAATGTATCTCCATATTAGCTACATCATGAAAGAAGAAACAGAACAAAAGGAAAAGAAAAACATGAAAAAAATTTAAAAAATGAAAGTAGCATGATTCAATTGAATTCAGAGTCCGTTGTTCTTTCTCTGGTTTTGGATAGTATTTTCTATCATATGTCCTTTGCAATTGTCTTGAATTATTGCATAACTGAGAAGAACTAAATCATTCGTAGTTGATCATCACACAATATTGCTGTTAGTGTGTACTATGTTCTCCTGGCTTTATTCATTTCACTCAGCATCAGTTCATTTAAGTCTTTCCAAATTTTTCTGAAATTTGCCTGCTCATCAGTTTTTATTGCACAGTAGTATTCCATTACATTCATATAGGATAGGATTTTCAGCCATTTCCCAATTGGCGAGCATCCCATCAATTTCTGATTCTTTGCCATCATGAAAAAAGCTGCAATAAATATTTTTGTACATGTAGGTCCTTTTCCCTTTTTTAGGATCTCTTTGGAATACAGACCCAGTAATGATATTGTTGAATCAAAGAGTATGCACACTTGATTGCACTTTGGACATAGTTACAAATTGCTCTCCAGAATGGTTGGATTAGTTCATAGCTCCAATAGTGTATTAGTGTTCTAATTTTTCATATCCTTTACAACATTTATAATTTTACTTTCTGTCACATTTGCAAATTTCTTTTGAGTGAGGTGATGCCTCAAAATTCTTTTAACTTGAATTTCTCTAGTTGAAAGAGATTTAGAGCATTTCTTCATATGACTATAGACAGCTTTGATGTCCTCATCTGAAAAAACCCTGTTTTTGTCCTTTGACCATTTATCAACTGGAGAATGACTTGTGTTCCTATAAATTTAACTCAGTTCTCTCTGTATTTTCGAAATGAAGCCTTTATCAAAGATATTTGCTGTAAATATTGTGATCCAGCTTTCTGTTTTCCTTCCACTCTTGGTTGCATTGTTTTTGCTGGTGTTAAGCCTTTTAATTTTATATAATTAAAGCTATCTGTTATATTTCATAATGCTCTCTATCTCTTGCTTGTTCATAGCTTCTTCCTCTCTTCATAGATCGGATAGGCACGCTATTAATTGCTCTCCTAATTTGCTTTATACCTAAATCATATACCCATTTTGATCTTATTTTGGTATACAGTGTAAGATATTAGTCTTTACCTAGTTTCTGGGAAAGATTTTCAGTTTTTCCAATAGTTTTTGTCAAAAAGTGAGTTCTTTTCCCATAGCCTGGGCTCTTTGAGTTTATCAAACACTAGATTATTATGGTCATTTACTACTGTATCTTGAGCACCTAATCAATCCCACTGATCCACCACTCTGTTTCCTAGCCAGTATTAAATAGTTTTGATGGTCATGACTTTATAATATAGTTAGAGATCTGGTATGGCTAGGCCACTTTACTTTGCATTTTTTCATTAATTCCCTTGATACGCTTGACCTTTTGTTCTTTCAGATGAATTTTGTTATTTTTTCTAGATCTATAAAATAATTTTTGGTAGTTTGATTGGTATGGTACTGAATAAGTAAATTAATTTAGTCAGGATTGTAATTTTTATTATATTGACTTGTCCAACTCATAAGCAACTGATATTTGTCCAATTGTTTACTTTATTTATGTGGAAAGTGTTTTATAATTGTGTACATATAGTTCCTGGGTTTGCTTTGAAAAGTAGACTCCCAAATATTTTATATTGTCTACAGTTATATTTAGCATGATTTCTCCTTCCACCTCTTGCTGCTGGGCTTTATTGGTAATAAATAGAAATGCTGATGATTTATGTTGGACTTATTTTATATCCTGCAACTTTGCTAAAGTTGTGAATTATTTCAGTAGTTTTCAGTTGATTCTTTAGAATTTTCTAAGTATACTAGTATATCTAAAGAGTGATAGTTTTGTTTTCTTATTTCTTATTCTAATTCCTTCAATTTTTTCTTCTATTATTGTTATAGCTGAACTTTCTAGCATAATATTGAATAATAGTGGTGATAATAGGCATGCTTGTTTCATCCTAAACTTATAGCCTCACCACTATTATTCAATATTGTGGAAACAATTTTTAACTTTGATTTTTAAAACTTTGAGTTTCAATTTCTCTCCCTTCCTCCTTCCCCACCCACACTCATTGAGAAGGCAAGCAATTCCATATGGATTATGCATGAGTTATCATTCAAAACACTTCCATAATAGTCATGTTGTGAAAGATTAACTAGATTTTCCTCCATCCTCTCCCACTCAAGTTTATTTTATTCTCTCCTTTTACCCTCTCCCTCCTCAAAAGTGTTTGCTTCTGATTACCCCCTCCCTTTATCATCCCCCCCTCATATTCCCTTGTCCCCTATTTTCCTGTAGGGTAATATAGATTTCCATACCCATTTGAGTGTGTATGTTATTCCTTCCTTAAGTCAATCCAATTTATTCCAATTATTGGAGTAAATCCAATAATATACTTATTGGACCTCTTTTGACATTTGGGCTAGTCTATTTTTTAAAGTGTTACTGTCTTCAGTATTTTTTGTGTCTCCTTTAGCAAGCTGTTGACTAGTTTTTCATAATTTTTCTTGCATTACTCTCATTGCTCTTCTCCTTTTTTCATCTATATCTCTTACATGATTTTCAAAATTCTTTTTGACTTCTTCCGTGGTCTGAGACAAATTCATATTTTTGTTGGAGGCTTTGGATGTAGGAGCTTTGACTTTGTTGTCTTTGGGTTATATATTTTGGTCTTCCTTGTCATCAAAGTAAGTTTTTATAGTCTGATGTTTTTCCCTCTGTTTACTCATCTTTCCAGTCTATTAATTGGCTTTTTAGCTCTTTGTTAAGAGAGGATTCTTCTTCCAGTGTGGAGAATGTACTGTTCCAAGCTTCAGGGATTTTGTGTAGCTATTTTCAGAGATATTTCTAGGGACCTGTAAATTTTCAGTTTTTTCAAGTCTGTATGATCAAAGGAGAGGCATTTACTCCTCTCCTGTTCTGTGCTCTTGTTTGTGAGTGACCAGAAGCACTCTTTTCTGACTTGGAACTGTGAGAAAAATTCCATCTCAACCACCATGATCCATCATAGCAGCACTCCTTCTTGCCACAGGACTGGCACACAGGACTGCAACCTAGATCCAAGCACTGGCAAAGCAAGGTATCCTGTCTCAGTGCCAGCAAAGAGATCCTTGCAACACCCCTCTGATCAGCTACTTGATCCCCCCGCAGTCTGTGGACTAGAGCTCCAGAAGCAGCTGCTTCTGCTATCACTTCCACTGCCTCAGGGCTGGTGCTGGACCACACTCTTCATTTACCCGGGTCCAACTGCCCTTTTCTACTGACCCTCTAAGTTGTCATTACTGTTTGTGAATTGAGAAGTCTGGAAACTGCCACTGCTGGCAGTGATTTAGTACCCTGAGGCCTTCTCTGGGTTCACTGGGACCCTATCTATGCTGATGCATTTTACACTGGATTGCACTCCTCTCTCAGCTTGGTGCAATAGACATTTCCTGGCTGTATTGGGCTGGAAATTTATTTTTTTCTGTCATTTTGTAGGTTCTGCTGCTCTAGAATTTGTTTAGACCCATTTTTACAAGTATTTGGAGGGGCTTGAGGGAAAGCTCATGGGAGTCCTTGCTTTTACTCTGCCATCTTGGTTTGACCTCTTTTCCCACTTTTAAATTTGAGCTGCACTTCTGGGGCAGAAGAGGCACTATTGCAAGCTTTTTTTTTTTTTGCTAATGTGTGCAGGTCCTGCCCATTTGCCTAGTGCTGCACTGAGGGAATGCCATCAGGCCTGGGGTGGCTATCATTGTTGGAGTCCACAATGGTCTAGCATCTTACCTGATTCTGGGTGGAGGCCTGTTGCAGAGAAGGGAGTGAGGTCCTGGAACTGGTGTCTGGTTGTTCACTTGGGACTGTGCTGAGGCACATGGGAGGTCTGGACTCTAACATTTGCCCATGGCTACACAGAGGTTCATGACAGGTCCCAGGCACTTGCATCTGCCCATTCAGCTGGTGCTATGCTTAGCCAAATTTTGGGGTACATGGTTTTGCTTGCCTTTTATCCTGGTACCATATTTGGGCTCAGGATTTCTCTCTGATTTCTTGAGGCAGGTCTGCTGCTGGATTACCAGGATACCACCTATGCTGGACTGTGCACCTCTTTTATCCAAGTGAGACAGACCTTTTCTGTTAACCTTCCAAGTTTCTTGGGTTAGAATATATTTTCATCCTATATGTTTGCTGGTTCTGCCATTTCAGAATTCATTTTAGGGCACTACTTTTTAGTTGTTTGGAGGTGAATGTGAGAGAGCTCAGGTGATTCCCTGCTTCCTTCTGCCATCTTAACTGCCCGAAATATTTGACTTTGTCCTTATTTTTGTTGCCTATTAGGGAAAAAAAAGCAAAAACATTGACTCAACAAAGAAAATACTGCTTTATAGTATGTTCTCCTCCAAAATGATATATCTCACACTTATGTCAAAGCAATTCAAGAGTCCTTGAAAGATATAGCAATAAAAATTCAATTCAAATTTGGCTCAGCAAATAAGTCCCTTCACTACTTCTCTAGCTCTTCCTCAGAGGTCTTCTTACTCTGGAAATGTTTTAACGAGTGTCCTGTCCATGAGGTAATTCTTCCTCAGAATCCCCATTTGAGGAAGTACTCAAGCCTAATATGCATGCTCTAAACTGGGATTTCCTAGACTACTTTTCTATCTTGCTCTATTAACTTTTCCTTCTTCCCCAACCCCTCTTCAACTGACTTTGTGTTTTGTCTTCCTACATTTGAATGTAAGCTCCTTGATGGCAGGGGCTGTGTTTC
The DNA here is from genome assembly GCA_023548195.1 of Bettongia penicillata ogilbyi. NCBI lineage: Eukaryota > Metazoa > Chordata > Mammalia > Diprotodontia > Potoroidae > Bettongia > Bettongia penicillata. The sequence continues at coordinate 112,882 of JAJHZJ010000193.1, read as the reverse complement.
TTTCCCTTTGTAATTGTATTAACAGAATTTAATATAGTGTCTAGCACACAGTAAGCAGTAAAGAAATGCTCCATCTACCTAGAAAAACATCAAAATTTCTGTAATGAAGCTAAAGCGGTCCTCAGGGAGAAAAAAAAATCACATTTTTACAGTCATGCAGTAACAAAATAAAAAAGGAAAGGATTAATGAACTGAATATGCATTTATAAATTAGAAAATTAACACATAAACAAACATAATATAAGCCCAAAATAAGAGATATAAAAATTAGTGTGGAAATAGGTAAATTGGAAACAAAAATCACAGAAATGATGTAAAGACTGATTGTTTGACAAAAGTTATAAAATTGATATCACTCAAATAAGATTAAAAAAAGAGAATAGGAAAGCCAAATCAATAAAATAACAAATGAGGAAGGTCAATTCACCAGATTTCTTTTGGTGAAATAGAGCAAATAATAAGAATAGTCAAAGTACATTATGCACAGTTATATGATAAAACTGAGAATACAAATAAAATAGAGGAATACCCTCAAAAATGCAGAACAGCTTCAAAAATATAAAATACTCAAATTACCAGGGGACCAAATAATATCCCAGTATCAGAAAAGAAAATAAATCTAACTATAAAAGAACTTCAAAAGCAAAAAACAGCAATTCCTGGCCCTGATGGATTCACATAAGTCTATCAAACTTTTACAAGGACTCATACTCTACAAAGTATTCTCATAAATTGAGAAAGTGAGCACTCTAGCAGAATCCCTTCATGAGACAAATAGAGCTGCATAACATATAAGAAGAAAAATATTAGCCACTATCATTAATGAATACTGACTTGAAAATTTTAAACAAAGTCTTATCAAACAGTCTACAGTAACTTACCTGAGAAAGTATTTATTTTGACCAACTGGGAATTATTCCAAGGATACAAAGAGGGCTCAGTGTTAGGAACAGTAATCACATAATTATGTTAAAAATCAGAGTATCTAAAATCACAAGATTTTCTCAATAGGTGAAGAAAAAGCTTTGACAAGTACAACATTCCTTTATGCTAAAAACCTTGAAAAGTATAGGCACAGAGGGATTTTTTTAATGTCATAGAAAGAATCTATCTAAAACCAAAAGCTAGTATACTGTGCAATAGGGATTTTTTAGTACCTTTTCCAATAAGACAATTAATGACATCAACAAAATTGCAGGCTACAATGTAAATTCTCAAAAACTGACAACGTTTCTATATCATAACAAAACACGAAAAGCAGTAATAGAATGGGAAATTCCCTTTAAAAATTACTACAAAATATATAAAATATCTGGGGATCAGTCTTCCAAAGCACACAAAAGACTTGTATAAATTCAATTACAAAGTTTTCCTTCAAGAAATAAGGAACAACTTAAATAGCTGTAGGAATATTCAGTGCTCATTATTAAGCCAAGTCAATATAACAAAAATTATAATACTAACATAATTAATTTATATTTTAGTGCTATACAAATCAAATTACCAAGAGGGTAATTTGTAGAACTTACAGAACATCCAATAAAAAAATCAAAAGAGAAACAGATCATATATATCTCACAGCAATGGTTAGGGGCCGTATTCTTAACTAAACGAAAGATAGAGGCAATTATTAAAGATAAAATAGATAACTTTGGTTACTTAAAGTTGAGTTGCTTCTGTACAGACTGTAGTAATGAATTCTAGGATCAGAAATGAAATGATCAAATGTGAAAAAAATTCTTTGTATCAAAATTTCTCTGATAAAGATTTGACATCCAAGATAAACCCCTCCTAGATCACTGCCTTGTCATTGTTGAGGGGCTTGTGCAGCTCAGTAAAATGTGATTAAGTTTATCCAAGGTGGACACATCTTAGTGAAGAGTTGTGACAAAACGTGAAGGAGAGGCAAACAACTCCAGTATCTTTGCCAAAAACAAACAAAACAAGAACAAAAATCATGGGTGATATTAAAATGATAAGAGTGATGACATTGGAAGATGACTCTATTGGGGAAAAGGTGTCCATTATGCTCCTGGGGAAGAGTGAAGGACAACTCTTAAGTAACTGCGGTATTAATGAAGTGGCTGGGTCAAAGCCAAAAGGAAACTTAGTTGCAGATGAGTCTGGTGGTGAAAGTCTGATGCTGTAAAGATCAACATTGAATGGGGACATGGAATATAAGACCTACGAACCAAAGTAAACTGGATGTGGTCAAACAAAAGATAGAGAAAACATCAATATCTTGTGTATCAGGGAACTTCAGCAGACAGAAATGGGAGAATTTAGTTCAGGTGATCATTACGTATTCTGCTGTGGGCCAGAATTATTAGAAGAAATGGAATTTCCCTGATAATAATAAAAATAAACTAATAAATAAAAATAATAAAACAATAAAAGGGCAACAAAAACAGTACTGGGGTATTATCTCAAAAATGACAGAATAATATCTGTTCAAATTCAAGGCAAACCATTCAATATCATCATGTTGTAATTCTATATTTTACCCACTGGTCAAATGACATCATCAAAATGGCACCATATTAATTATAAGGGGCCAGAATGCTAACATAGGAAATAAAAAGATTACAGGAATAACAGGTAAATTAAGTCTTGGATTACAAAAGGAAGCAGGGCAAAGACTAATAGAACTTTATCAACGTAACTGGTCATAGCAAACACTTTTTCAAAAACCCAAAAGATGATTCTACACATACACATGACCAGATGGTCAATATAAATGTCAGACTGATTACATACTTTGCAGTCAAAGATGGAGAAGCTCTATACAGTTAGTTAAAATCAGCCTTAGAGATGATTGTGGCTCAGATCATGAACTTCTGATTACAAAATTTAAACTTAAATCAAAGAAAGTGGGGAAAACCCTCAGATTATCTAGGTATGACTTAAATAACATCCTTTATGAATGTGAAACTAAAGTGAATTAGAGCTGGTAGAAAGTTCTGAAAAAACTATAGTGAGAAACTTGCAATATTGTGCAGAAGGCAGTAACAAAAAAAAACATCCCATAAAGGAGCAAGAAAAGAAAATGTTTGTATGATGAGGCTCTACAAATAGCTGAGGAAAAATGGAAAGGGAAAGGAGAAAGGGAAAGATACGGTCAACTGAATGCAGAATTCCAGAGAATAGCAAGAAGAGATAAAAAGACTTTCTTAAATAAGCATTGCAAAAAATAGAAGAAAATAATAGAATCTTAAATATAAGAGATCTCCAAGAAAATCAAAGCTACCAAGGGAGTGTTTCCTGCAGAAAAAAAAATGGACATTATAAAAATGGAAAAAAAAAGGTAAAGATTTAATAGAAGCAGAAAAGGTTAAGAATAAGTAATAAGAATATGTATAAAAGAATTATACAAGAAAGATTTTAATATCTCAGATAATCGCAATGGTGTGACTATTGATCTAAAGCAAGATATTCTGGAGAATGAAGTTAAGTAGGTCTTAGGAAACATTACTCACAATAAGGCTCATGGAAATGATGGAATTCCGGCTGAGCTATTTAAAATCCTAAAAGATGATGTTGTTGAAGTGCTGTACTCAATATACCAGAAAATTTGAAAAAAAAATCAACAGCAGTGGCTGGTTTGGAAAAGAGCAGTTTATGTCCCAATTCAAAGGTCAATGCCAAGTCAAATTCCTGAGAAATTGCTCTCATTTTACATGTTAGCAAAGTTATACTTGAGATTCTGAAAGCTGGGTTTCAGCAATATGTGAACTGAGAATTACAAGAGCAGTCTTTGAAGAGGCAGAGAAACTACACCAAATTGTCAATTTCACTGGATGATGGAGAAACCAAAGAAATTCTAGGAAAAAATATGTCCACTTCTACTTCACTGTCTACACTAAAGCCTTCAATTGTATGGATCACAACAATGCATTGTAAGTCCTCAAAGTAATCAGAGTCCCAGATCATCTTACTTGTCTCCTGAGGAACCTATATATAGATAAAGAAGCCAAGAGTTAGAATTTAACACGGAACAACTCATTGGTTTTAGATTTAAAGAGTATGATAAGGCTGCATGCTATCACCTTATTAATTTAAATTATATGCAGTGTACATCATGCGAAATGCCACGCTGAATGAATCAAAAGATGGGATTAAAATTGTCTGACTAAATATCAACAATCTTCATATATAGGTGATACATTCTGATGGCAGAAAGTGAAGAATTAAGAAGCCTCTGGATGAGGGTGAAAGAGGACAGTGTAAAAGCTGACTTAAAGCTTAACCTCGGGAAAAAAATCTAAGATCTTGGCAATTGGTCTTTTCACTTCCCGGTAAGTAGAGGGAGAAGAAATAGAAGTTCTGTCAGATTTTCTATTCTTGGGCTCAAAGATTGCTGAAGATGACAATTACAGTCATGAAATTAAATGATGTTTGCTGCTTGGAAGGAAAGCTATGGCAAATTTTGACAGCAGACTAAAAAGCAGAGAAATCTCCTTGCTGACAAAGGTTCATATGATCAAACTCTGTTTTTTCCATTAGCAATGTATGACTGCAAGATTTGGACTACAAGATAAACTAAATGCTGCAGAATCAATGCTTTTAAATTGTGGTGCTGGAGAAGATTTTTGAGAGTCCCTTGGACTCTCAGATCAGTCAATATTGAAGGAAATTTATTCAGTGTATTCACTGGAAGGTCAAACACTGAAGATGAACCTTAAAAAGGTTGTGATTTTGGGAAGGATTGAAGGCAAAAGGAAAAGGGGAAGACAGAGGGTCAAACTGATAGATAATATCATAAAAACAACGAACCTGAACTTGGGACAGATTTCAAGAGTTTAGAGGAGGATAGAAGGGACTGGGGTCATGAAAAATCAAACATGATTGAACGACTGAGCAACAAAAATATTCAAGATAAATTAACTGTCCCTCTTCCACACATATGTGTATGCATATATACGTGTGTACATACATGTATGTGCATATGTGTAAACACACATGGGTGTATATATACACATGTATACACACACATACACACATGCATTGCATAGATGATTAATGATTACTAGAATAGTTCCTTCTTAGTAGATTCTTCATTTTTTTTTACTTGTGCCCTCTAATACCTGGTTGTTAATAAATGTGCTTAATAAATGTCTGTGACTTACTTGTTTTTTTGATTGGATACATAACTAGAAAAGACAATTGGAAGGCTATTGTGTAGAATGAGAGAGAATGGTTGTGAACTCATGTGTGTTCCATTAGCATTCACATAATATCAAGACATCTCAAAGCAGATCCTCTGAATATTTAGTGGACTCTGGGGAGGATCTATGGGAGCACATGGATAAAAGTTGAATAGTAAGAAAAGTCATGGACAGGGGAAATATGCACAGATGCAGTTAGATGATCTCTATGGTACCCTCCAGCTACCCTTCCACTAAATTCTGAGCTTTTACTTCAATGTTCACTTTAGACAAGCACAAAGCTAGATGGTATTCATATTTTAATATTATAACATAAAGGAAAAGTTTAACTTTCTCTTTCTCTGTATACAGGGAGATGCAAAAATGCAGAAAGATAGGCCTCCACAACTACCAATGCTTAAAGCTAGAAAATATATTGCCCACACAAAACACACACATATATGGATACAAATAGTTAGGAATAATACCTTCCCATCGCAACTTCAATCAAATAATTAAGCATCCAAACAAACATAGGATCAAAGTCAAGAAAACAGGGTCAATCTGCATCTTAGTACATCTGGAAAGGCTGTCACTCTGCTTTAGTCAGTCAACCTTTCAGGAGACAAGCTGTGATTTGAACAATCACCAAAGCTGTGGAGTAACTACTTTCTCTTCTCTCCTGTGATGGAGCAGAGAAATCTTCAATAATTCTTCTTTGATTTTAGCTCCCATTTTGCACTGATGTACTGATGAGATTCTGGGTGAAACTGGACCTAGTGTTGCATATAAGAGCAATGGTGAAGCTGAAACTGACATTAACTCAAAGGCCCCCCAAGAACCAATATGTTTCCTTCCTTGCCTTATTTCTTCTGAAAGAAAACAGAGTAACATGTGTTAGCTCTTGTTCTCTGATTTAAATGGTCAAATGCGTCTTCTATATTGACCTGTTCATTACTCTGTTTATGTACTCCCTTCTTGCTTGGGTATGGTGGGGATAGGGACCATAAAAACATAACAGGGACTGCAAAGATTCAATCACATAAGTAAGTTTTAACAGACCAGTACCAAATAGATTCTGTTTGACTTTAGTAGTAAGGTTTTATGTATAATCATGACAGATGTTTGGGAAGATTATCCTGTTCCATCCCCCTCTCTTTCCCAACTATCACATGTCTGACTCCCTGCTCTAAATGAATCTCTCTTGTATAAATAGTTTGCAGCTTGGGGCCTTCGACTGCAGAGTCAACATTCTCTTCCTCAAGCATTTTGTTTTCCCAACAGATGGAAGTGTCTTTGTTCTGGACCAGAAATAGGCTGCCCAAGATGTTTCTTACTCCTGTTCTGCTGCTTGTGCCAAAAACTACCTTCGGTCTAACACAATGGCTGCTACCAAGAGGTCATGCCTTTGTTGTCTAGGAATGTGACTTGTGTAACTTGTTACCTGTAACAATTGCTTACTCAGCAGTAAAAGACTTTTTGCTCTATATTTAACTTCTTGCAAATCTTGGGTGGGGAGCTGTTAAAGGCAACACATAAACTTATTTAGAAACTTCAATGGATTTTAGAATCTTATTGTGATATTCTCCATCTCCTATAATCATCCCAGTCCACACACATAACTTCCATTTTTATATAATTCTTGCCTAGGGTTTTCAAAAAGTCCTTTATACAGAATTTACCTTTCTGTGATAGAGGCTTTCCTTTGATTCTTTGAATATTGTTTTGAGGATAGGGCAGATTTTTAGCTACTTATATTCCTATTTTATGTGCATGGTTGGTCCATCTCCTTTTGTGGCCAGGTAATATTCACTCCTGAGGATGAAATTTGTCCATGACAAATTGAAATAAATAAGCCTATTTATCCACACTTAAAAAATGAATTGGATGAAAAAAAGTATAATATCCACATAATGACACATCAGATTAGAAACCTCTTTAGTTTGTCAATACTATAACATATAGAAATTCACATGCATAAATGAATTTTGTGCAAACACACACACACACACACATATATATATGTAATATATGTATGTATCCACAAATGAAAATACACAAGTGTATTCAAATGCATGTCACATGACATATATATATGTGTATATCACCAAGGATACCCACGACAGGGACCAGAAAATTAAATGTGTCAATCATGTATTTAGAGTAGGAATGAGAATATCTCAAATGCTGTCCTACTTTCCTTGCAATATTCAAAGAATCAGAGAAAAGCCCCTGAGTGGCTGTAGGATTCAGAGGGTCACACAAATCTTCTGCAATATTCACAAGAATAGGGTTAGGAGGAAAATGACAGAAAAGAACAATCAAAAATTCACCATTTTCTTATCTCAATGAGAGTTTTCATTCTGGTAACCAAAAAAAAAAAACAAAAAAAAACCCCTTCATCTTTTTCTTTTGCTACATGGTTCAATCATCCCAGGAAAAGTAGAGGAAGTGGTTGATTGCCAGAATTTCATGACCAGGAACTTGCAGGATGACTATAGAGGCCAGGGAACAGTTAATTTACCACTAACTGAAATGCAATTTCTTATTTGTATTGTCGTTGTATATTTGTAATATCATGCAGTAGATTATAAAAGACCCATAAAGGCAGAGGCTTGTCTTATCTCAGCTTTACATTTCATTCAAGTTTAAAAGTCCCATAATAAAAGATGGTGAAATTGAATGAAACAGAATAACCTCCATATTCCTCAGGTGAGTGAAGCCAGGAGTTGCTATGTGGAATGTAACTGTTTTCCCACCTTGATATAAGCAACTGGTATATTAGTAGAACCAGATTTTCTAGGTAATGTTTTCCACTTAGAGAAAAGCTTAGGTAAGATAAAGTATTTTTTTTCCTCTTTGGAATGCATTTTTCTCCCTACTGGCCATCTGAGAAAGAATTAAATATATAATAGAAAGGATTAGAAAAAAGCCCAAAGCCACTCCATAAGATGTGTTTGTGTTCTTGAGAGATTGTCCTCCCTATATCAGTATGACATTGCACATAATCTTTATTGTACTGTCATTACTTTACCCAGATTACTTCGCGAGTGAAAAGGGAAATTTTTCTGATTATAAAGTGTTCACTGATATTCCTTTTTCCTTCTCCCTCTTCTTTCCTTCTTCTGTCTCTCTCCTTCTTTCCCTCCTTCTCTCCCTCTGTCTGTTCTTTCTCTAGATTGTCCTCCCCTCCTTTCCTTCCTCCTTCCCTCTTTCCTAGCTTCCTTCCTTGGTTCCTTCCTTTCTTTCCTTCCTTTCTTTCCTGTCTTCTATCCTTCCTTCCATTTTTTCCTCCCTGTCTTCTACTATCTTCTTCCCCTCCTCCTTGTCTTTATGAACAATAATACAAAAAGTAACAAATACATTGGTTTTTATAGGTTATTTCTCTAATAACTATCTCTTGGTAATTGCCTTGATTTATAAAGCTAAGGTAGAATGAAAGAAAACTTCTCAGAAACCTCTTGATTCAAAGAAAAATCAGGTTTTGCAAGTGGATTGGAGGAAGGTATACCAAGAATATCTTGTCTACTTATCTTTGAGTCTTATTGTAAAACTTACTGTATCATTATTCAACCCCCACAACACATAGATTCTCCAGACCCCTTGTGTCTTCCATAATAGAAAAGAATGTAAGTAGCTTAGTTATAGGGAAGATCAGAAGGAATGAATCGAAAAGATGGCATGCTATGAGGTATGGTTTTCATATTTCATTTTTTGGAACCCCACTATTATGACTCAGTTTCTTCTTGTTAGCTCCAAAGATCAAGGATCAAATTATTGAATCAGTCTCCTATAGTTTCATCCTCTAGTTGTTCTCTATTCTTTTAACTTCTTCCTCTGACCTAACTTTCATCCCTTTGCAGTCTTGACTCTGTAGTTTTTCAGTGCAACGTTAGTAAATGGAAGGTTATGTGCAAGGAACAATATATAAAGTGTTTGAGTAGAACATAGAGCATGTGGAGGGAAATAATGTTTAAAAGGTAGGTTGAGTCTAGGTTAGAAAGGGCATTGAAAGTTAAAAATGGAAAGTTGCATTTTATCCTGGACATAATAGAAATCAATTGGGGCTTTTTGACCAGGGGGATGACCTGGTTATAACTGTACTTTAGAATTATTACTTTCAGTCTGTGTGGAGGGTTGTTTAGGGAACAAAGAGACCTGAGTCAGGGAAACCATTTTAGGAGGCCATGGCAATCTTCCATATGAGAGGCAATGAAATCCTGAACTAGAGTGATGTTCACATGAGTTGATATGAGGGGGTCATATCCAAGAGATATAGAAATAAGAGTGATAAAAGCTGGTAAGTGATTGGTAAAATGCGTGAGTCAGAGTAAAGAGACAAGTAAGACTCCAAGGGTGAGAAACTGGGTGACTGCAAGGATGATATTGTTCTCAACAGAAATGGGGAAATTTGGAAGAGGGATAGGTTTAAGGTGGAAAAAAAAATAAATTAGATCCCTTTTGGATATTGTAAGTTTCAGATGAATATAAGACATCCAGATCAAAATATTCTCTGATCAGTTGGTGAGAAGAGGTCAGAGCTCAGAGATTAAGGCTGGATATATAAATCAGGAAATTATCTCCTTAGAGATGTGATTGATAAATTGAATCTATGAGAATTAATGAGATTCTTGAGAGTGGAGAAGAGTTTGGCAAAGAGCATTGGCAGACAGACATGCATTTAGGTGATGGAAAGAAGCATCATAAAAACACAGAGAAAAGACCTTATAGGATAAGAGGGTACTGCAGAGAGGTCAAGGAAGATGAAAGCTGAGAAAATGTCAGAGGATGCGACAAAGTATCATTGTTAACTTTTGAGAGAGCAATTTCATTTGGGTAATGAGGCCAAAGTCTCATTAAGGGACTGAGGAATGAACTGGGGAGTATAACTAGAAATAGTAGATACAAATACCTTTTTTCTTTCCTATGAATTTGTCTGTGAAAAGTAGAAGATTGAAGTTTGAAGGGATAGTAGGGGTTAGTAAGAACAAATGAAGATTTTAAAGTGTAGCTGGGTGGATCCCTTTTGAATGGCTACCAGAGTTCAAGGATTTTTGCATACCTTTAGGTTCTAAAATTATAGCTAGTGAGCCCACATTGATGTGTTTACTTATGTGTGCCAGAAGTTAAAAGCATAGATATTAAATGAAATCACCTACAAGGAAAAACAACAAAAATTTCATAACAACATATATTATCATATAAAGCAGGTGTGTATTCTCTCGCAATTATAAACTAGAAAGAGTAGAGGGAAGTAGAAAACATACTGAGGGACAGGTATTTAGGAAACACATATAGCTAAGCTGTTTATTGGGACCTCATGGACAGGTTGCTGCACTTGGTATAAAGAAGAGAGATTTCAAATCCTGCTTAATGCATTTACTATCTGTGTGACCTTAGGCAAGTCACTTAGCCCATCTTAGCCTCAGTTTCATGATCTGTAGTTTTGGAACAATAATATAATCTACCTCATAGGCTTGTTGTGAGAATGAAATAAAATAACATATATAAAGCACTTTGTAAACTTTATGGTGCTATAGGAATGATGGCATTTTTTATTACACCCCCTTTTCCTCTTTTTTTTCTCTTCCTCCTTCACCTCCTATTACTCCTCCTCCTGCTACTGTCACTTGTTTTTTTTGTCCTTTCTTCTCAAAGAGGACTAATTACATTAGGGAGGTGATGTCTTGACTCTCAAGCGAATTGGATTTAAGTGAGGCAGGTCTGACTACAACTATTATTATATATGATGGGCCAACACATGTCTAAGATATTATAGGGTTGCTAATATCTTCTAGTGATGCTTTTTTGTTGGCCCTGCTAGTTCTGATCTCATCTGGAATCAGAGTCCAGACTATTTGAAAGACATGTCTTGTATTCTTCTGTAATTTCCTTTTGTTCTACTTAACACTGCTCTGTTATATGCTGCTCAATGAATGTGTACTAACCATTGGACACTAGTCCACTGGACTTCACATTTCCTGCTTTCTAGATGTTCTACTTCCTCTAGCTTCTATCTTAGCTGAAATTCTTTGGCAATTCATCCTCTAAAAAAGACTAGGTGCTGCCATTCTGTATCAATTTAAAGCCTATAAAAATTTTCTAGTTCTTATGTAAAAGGCATAAAATCCTTGTTCTAGGGCAAGCAAAAAGTCTTCCCTGCTTTATTTCCTGAGTATTGAATGTAGGAATTTCTTGTCATACTTGTAAGACATGTTTGTCTTCAGGTATTGAGTTCTGTAGACAAAGAACATAGTCAACTTATTTAGCCATGGTTCTTAGTCGTAATTTTTCTTTGCCCCCTTTCCCCCTTTCCAGGGGCCTGAGTAAGGAACCTCACTATGGCTTACAAGATTTTTTCCATTACTTCCTAATTTTTCATCTCTGATGAGCCAATCACCAAATAATTCTGGGGTTTCCTATTTCTCGGTTTTTCAACTCTAAGACATTGCAGACTAGTGAGAGGGAAACAGTGGCAGCTATCACCATTAAAAATTAATGTTATCTCATCTGACTGATCCCTCACTGGTGTATGAAATTATTTCTGTTCTTCATTGATAGAAAAATCATCCTTCTTATAGTGATTGTTTAAAACATTTTTCTCTCTCCTGAAGATCCAAATGTGAAACTCAGGTAGGATTTCTCCTGCTAGGTCATCTTGCTTCCAATTTTACTGAGACAATACAGACCAGCTCTCTGAACTTCAATGTTACCTTCTCTCCACCAAACAACAAAGCAAAACAAAACCAAGAAAACCACAAAACAAAACAAAAAAATCTCAACAAAATCCTTGTATCTTTGCTCCAGTCTCTGATAAAGATGTAGCCTTTCTCTTCCTCTATTTTTGCCCTTGATCACATATTCAGTTGTCCCTTCCATGAGCTTTTCTCTATCAAGCATTCACTCTCTTTCATCTCCAGTCTCTCCCTATTCTCCCCATCTATCCTCTCTTTCCACCATTTTTACAAATAAATTATCATGTTAAAGAGTTTCATGGGGAGTCAACATATTAATTAGCTTATTCAGGGTCACACAAGTAGTGTGTTTCAAAAGCAGGGCTGAACTTGTACCAGGGCTTCATGACTTAAAGGCTGGTCCTCTATCCACCATGCCAAGCTGCTTCTTCTACCAGAAGTTATACTTTAGGCTTTATGGGTAACACACAAAACACTCCAACTCCATTTTACTCAAACTTCATACTCAAACCAATTCTCATACGTTGTACAAGAGAGAAGCCAGTCTTCATAAATTCTCTTCTAGAAATCTCATAGATGTATTTTATGGATTTAGTTTGACCCCTGAATATTTCTTCTTTAACTGCCATCTTGGGTTACACAATAATGGGCACTTTATCACTGATTTTACTGCCAGAGACAATTGACTTATCATGCTTGCAGAATGTGATGGCATCGTTCTAGATTCATAGGCTTTCCAGCTGGCTCAAGGAGGATTTCAAAATGTGCTAAACTTCCTTGGAACAACCTTAAAATAATAGCATATATAACATAATTAAGCAGGGTTAAACAAACACCAAAAGGATTTTTGAATGGCATCAAACTTTTAAAAAGTTTTATTTTTTTCCAATTATAAAACATTCATTTTTCTACCTCTCACCTTTCTCTCTACCCACCAAGAGAAAACGATAGAAACAAAAATGTATAAAGAACACTTCTGTCACACACAAATAGGCAATCAAAATAAATTTCCACATTGGTCACATCCAAAAATGTGTTTCTTACCTTTAATGTTAGTCTTTAATATGTCATGAGGTGGACAGTTGTCTTCATCTGTGCTCTGAATAATGATTCATCATTTAGTTGATCAGAGTTCACAAGTCTTTTAAAACTGTTTTTTTTTTATAAAATGAATGTTAAAGTATAAATTGTTCTGATTCTGATTATTTTAGTCTGCATTAATTCACAAAAGTTTTCCTTGCTTCTCAGAAACCAGATTTCCTCATTTCTAATAGCACAGTAGGATGTCATTACTTTCATACACTGCAGTTTTTTAGACATTCCCCAAATGAAGGATGCCCCCTAGCTTTCAGTTCTTACTGTGACAAAAATAGGGGACTATATGTAAAGAAACTTTTCCTTAAAAAATATTTTTAGGATATAGACCTATCAGGGATATAACTGGGTTAAAGGATATACATGATTCAGTAAATGTTTGGATATACTGCCAAATTGCTTTCCAGAATGGTTATAGCCAGCAAGGAGTCAACCATAAATGTATTTGTTTTTCTGAAGTCCCTGCAACATTTGTAATTTTTTTTTTGGCGGGGGGGAGCATCTTTGCCAGTCTGATGAATGTGAAGTAGGAAGTCAGAATTGCTTGAACTTTCATTTCTCTAAATATTAGTGATTTGGAGCTATAGATTGCATGTTTTTTTTTTTCCCTTGGAAACTATGCTCATGTACTTGGACCTTTTATCACGTAGGGGATGGTTCTTATTTTTATGAATTTGAATCAAATCCTTATACATCTTCTGGAGGTATGAATGTATTGATCCTTAAGTCTTAGTTGTCTGTTAAAATGTAGAAATTTTATGAATTGTTTGTTATCCTGTTTTTGCTAAAATTTTTCTTGTCTGTGTTGCATGAAAGTTGTCCCAAACTTCTTTGAATATTTTTATCAGTTTCTTTTTTAGTAATAACATTTCATTATATTTATGAAGCATGATTTGTTTATTCATTCCCCATTTGGTGCCCCTCTATTTTATTTTGTTTCAATTTATTTTCTATGCTTATATGCATAGATAGACCCATATATTAAGATATAGGTCCTTTCCTTCATTCTTTGATCTCTGAGGTATAAGCTCAGTAGTGGTGTCAACAAGGTCAGTGGATAAGGACAGTTTACAGACTTCTGGAATACAATTTCAAATTACTTTCAAGAATGATTGGTGTAATATATAGCTCTATCAACAGTTATTAAATAATGGTGTCCAATACTTTTTTAAAATTTCTAATAAAAATTTATTTATTTAACTTTTTTTACATTCATTTTTGCAAAATTTTGGGTTCCAAATTTTCTCCCCTTTTATCCCCTCTCCCCACCCCAATACACTGAGCATTCTAATTTTCCCTATCACCAATCTGCCCTCTCTTCTATCATCCCTCCCTTCTCTTGTCCCCATTTTCTCTTTTGTCCTGTAGGGCCAGATGACTTTCTATTCCCCATTAACTGTATTTCTTATTTCCTAGTAGCAACAACAATACTCAGCAGTTCTTCCTAAAACTTTGAGTTCCAAATTCTCCCCATCCCTCACTCCCCACTCATTCCCTTTGGGAAGGCAGGCAATTCAATATAGGCCATATCTGTGTAGTTTTGCAAATGACTTCGATAATAGTCGTGTTGTGTAAGACTAACTGTATTTCCCTCCATCCTATCCTGCCCCCCATTGTTTCTCTTCTGTCTTTTGATCCTGTCCCTCCCCGAGTGTTGACTTCAAATTGCTCCCTCCTCCTGTTGCCCTCCCTTCCATCATCCCCCCCACCCTGCTTATCTCCTTCTCCCCCACTTTCCTGTATTGTAAGATAGGTTTTCATACCAAAATGAGTGTGCATTTTATTCCTTTCTTTAGTCGAATGTGATGAGGGTAAAGTTCTTGTTATTTTCTCAGCTCTCCTCATTTTCCCTCCACTAAAAAGTCTCCTGCTTGCCTCTTGATTGGGATATAATTTACCCCATTCCATTTCACCCTCTTTCCTCCCCCACACTTCTCTCTCACCAATTACCTTAATTTCTTTTAAGATATGGTCCCATCCAATTCAATTCACTCTGTGCTCTCTGTCTCTGTATGTGCGTGCATGTGTGTATGTGTGTGTGCATGCATGTGTGTGTGTGTGTGTGTGTGTGTGTGTGATCCCACCAACTACCCAGATACTGAAAAGTTTTAAGAGCTACAAATATTGTCTTTCCATGTAGGGATGTAAACAGTTCACTTTTGGTAAGTCCCTTATGACTTCTCTTTGCTGTTTACTTCTTCATGCTTCTTCTCATTCTTGTGTTTGAAAGTCAAATTTTCTTTTCAGCTCTGGTCTTTTCATCAAGAATGCTTGAAAGTCCTCTGTTTCATTGAAAGACCATATTTTCCCCTGAAGTCTTATACTCAGTTTTGCTGGGTAGGTGATTCTTGGTTTGAGTCCTAGTTCCTTTGACTTCTGAAATATCCTATTCCACGCCCTTCGATCCCTTAATGTAGAAGCTGCTAGATCTTGAGTTATCCTGATTGTATTTCCACAATACTGGAATTGTTTCTTTCTAGCTGCTTGTAAGATTTTCTCCTTGACCTGAGAATTCTGGAATTTGGCCACAATGTTCCTAGCAGTTTCTCTTTTTGGATCTCTTTCAGGCAGTGATCGATAGATTCTTTCAATACTTATTTTGCCCTCTGGTTCTAGAATCTCAGGGCAGTTTTCCTTGATAATTTCATGGAAGATGATGTCTAGGCTCTTTTTTTGATCATGACTTTCAGGTAGTCCCATAATTTTTAAACTGTCTCTCCTGGATCTATTTTCCATGTCAGTTGTTTTTTCCAATGACATAGTTCACATTCTCTTCCAATTTTTCATTCTTTTGGTTTTGTTTTGTGATTTCTTGGTTTCTCAGAAAGTCATTAGACTCCATCTGTTCCATTCTAATTTTGAGAGAACTATTTTCTTCAGTGAGCTTTTGAACCTTTTTTTCCATTTGGCTATTTCTGCTTTGGAAAGCATTCTTCTCCTCATTGGCTTTTTGAACCTCTTTTGTCCATTGAGTTAGCCTATTTTTCAAGGTGTTATTTTCTTCAGCATTTTTGGGGTCTCTTTTAGCAAGGTATTGACCCGTTTTCCATGCTTTTCCTGCATCTCTCTCACTTCTCTTCCCAGTTTTTCCTCCACCTGTCTAACTTGATTTTCAAAATCCTTTTTGAGCTCTTCCAAGGCCTGAGCCCACTGGACATCCACCTGGGATGTCTGGGATACAGAGGCCCCGATCTCCACGTCTTTCCCTGATGGTAAGAATATTTCCTCATCATCAGAATTGAAAGGTGGGAACATTTGCACCTGCTCAAAGAAGCTCTCTATAGTCTTATTTTTCTTCCCTTTTCTGGGCATTTTCCCAGCTAGTTACTTGAGTTCTGAGATTCCTGTCCACCCCTGCCTAGATCCGCCCAGCTAGTGCTTGGGGTCTGAGATTCAAATGGGCTTTCAGTGGCAGGCATGGCTACTATTCAATGTGAGCTTAAGTTCTGGTGCTTTGGTGGGGGCAGGGCCGCCTCCCAGGCTCAGTTCCCTCAGGGGCTTTATGCAGAGACCTGAACTTCTGCCTGCTGCTGCCTGCTGTCCCGGCCTGCTGCTGCTGCCTCTGCCGCTGCCTCTGCCTCTCCCTCTGTTGCTGCCTCCTGAGGGGGCCCGATTCACGGAGACACCCCGCTCCCCTCTCAGCCAGCCCAGAAGCCTCTCTCACTGACCTGTAGTGCCTGTGGGTGGAGGGACCTTCCCGGCCGCCGGAGATTCCATCCCTGAAGCCTGCTTGGATCTGCTCCTTTGGGACCGTGGCCAGGGCAGTGCTGGGGTGGGCTCCAATTTCCGGGGTGCGATGGACCCTGGGGATGGCTCTCCAGGGCTCTCTGGAATGTAAATCTTTTCCACTGTGTTTCTGCGCTCCTTGCAGTGCTCCAGAGTTCGTGGGGAGTTCTTCTTGCAGGAAATATATGGGCTGTGGGTTCAGAGCTAGCATACATGAGTCTTTCTACTCCGCCATCTTGGCTCCACCCCCTCCGATATTTCTTCTAACAATTGTAATTTTTCCTTTTTAAATAACCTTTACCAATATGAATGGTATAAAATAGACCCCATTTATATATCTCAATGTTTTGAAATATTTTGAAATGTTTTTCTAATTTTTCTAATGTGACTATCAATAGCTTTGAGTTTCTTATTTTTAGAACTACCTTTTCACATGGTTTAACTATTTATTTGTTGGGGAATGGCTCTAATTCTTATCTGTTTTTATGAATTCCCTATGTATCTTGAACATTAGACTTCTTTCATAGAAATTTATTGCATTAAGCTCAAAAATTTAATGTTATTTTTATTTCTAACCTATGATTTTTTGTACAAAATCTTTTGAATTTTGTAATGAAAATAAGCAATTTTATTTTTCGTAGTCTGTTACTTTCTTTTTTTTTGAAAGAATATTTTCTCTGTCCATAACTGTGAAACATATCTCCTTTCCTGAGATTCTCTTTATAACATTTTATACCAAGATCATATGAATTTGCAACTTGTTGTAGTATATATTATGGTCTAAATGTAATTGATTTAAGAATGTTTTCCAGTTTTCTCAGTAAATTTTGGTGAATCGTAGGCTGTTCTCTTAATGGGGGATTTCTTGGACTCATCAAATATTATATTATTGTATTCAACTGATTTTGGTTCATCTACACAATATGTTCCACTGATATTTTTTTTCAATATTTTATTATTACTGCTTTCTAATACTTTGATATATAGTACTACTAGGCCACCATTTTCCCCCTGAATTTTACTATTTGCTTTCAAATTCTTAAACTTTTATCCTCCAGAATAATTTAATTGATTTTTTCAATTGTAATAAAATGATTCTTTGATAGTTTTATTGGTATGGCATTAAAAATGTAAATTAATTTACATCTCATCATTTATTATACTAGCATGGCCCAACCAAGAGCAGTTAGTATCTCTCAAATTATTTAGGCTTATCTTTGTTTCTATAAACTGTGTTTTACAGTTTTATTCTTATTATTTCTTGATGTGTATTAATAACTCTATTCCTAGATATTCCATGCATTCTTAAGCTATTCTACAATGATTTTAATAGAATTTCTCTTTTCTTAGTCTTACTGCTTGATTTCCTTCATTATATATGGAAAATCTGATTACTTTGTGTTTTTATTATGTATACTATTACGGTAATGGTTAATATGTTAATTGAATTTGGTTGCATTTCTAGAATTCTCTAAGTATATAATTATCATGTCATTTGCAACATCTGATTTTTTTCTTATTTTGCTATGATTTTTCCTCCAATATTTTTTTTGTTATTGTTATAGTTAGCATTTCTGGAATCATATAAAAATAGAAAAGACAATGGACATCCATTCTTTAGCCTTGTGTTTTTTTAAAAGCCTCAATCATTTCCTTATTTAATTGACATGATAGTAAGATTTGGGGGATTATTTTTGTTATATAATCTAATATGTATTAATTTTTCAGATATTGAATCAAACCACCATTTCTGTAATGAATCCAATGAGGTCATAGTATATATACACATTTAAATGTTGTTGCTTCTTTAATATTTTATTCAATATTTAATCTAATTCATTAGAATGATCAATTTATGTTTTTAATTCTTGGGTTTGTCTCTTTCTGATTGAGTTATGACTATATTTATTTCATGGAAAAATAACTTGATAGTGTTTCTCTCTGTCTCTATCATAGGGTTATTTATATTTTCTCCTCTTTACTATGTTAATGTATTTTATATTTCTGTAAATATTCACTTGATTTGTTATCAGTTTTGTTGCAATATAATTGAGCACAATATCTTCTAAAACATCTTTACTTTTCATCTGTTATGGATTTTTTTCCATTTTAATAATGGTTTTTTTAAAAAAAATCCTACCCTTTTATTGAATTAATAACAATTTATCTAGTTTATTAATTTTAAAAAAGACATATATTTTTCTCAATTCTTTAGTTTTTCCAAATATATTCACATCTTCTTTAATTTACAATATCTATTTTTATGTTTGTTTACTTTGAAAATTTGTTGTTTTTCATCTTTTTTTAGTTGTATGTCCAGTTTAATGATTTGTGCTTTCATCTGTCTCTTGATGACATCAATTTTCATCAAAGAGCAGCTTGTGAAGAATTTTTAGACAATCTTATTGTTGAAGTTTTCTTTAATGAAATTATGTATTTTTAAAATTTATTTATTTACTTTGTTTTCAACATTCTTTTGCACAAAATTTTGAGTCCCAAATTTTCTCCCCATCTCTCCCCTTCCCCAGCCCAAAATGCCTTGCTTTCTGATTGCTCCTTCCACCAATGTGCCCTCATTACTAACCGCCCTCCCTTCCCTTATCCCCATCTTCTCTCTTGTCCTGTAGGGCAAGATAAATTTTCTATACCCCATTACCTGTACTTCTTACTTCCCAGTTGTATGCAAAAACAATTCTCAACATTTCTTCCTAAAACTTTTAGTTTCAACTTCTCTTCCTTCCTCCCTCCCCACCCATTCCCACTAAGAAGGCAAGCAATTCAATATACGTTATATATGTGTAGTTTTGAAAATGACTTCCATCAGAGTTATGTTGTGTAAGACTAACTATATTTCCTCCATCCTATCCTGCCCCCTCATTTCTTCTATTCTCTCTTTTGACCTTGTCCTTCCCCAAGAGTATTTAGTTCTAACTACTCCCTCCTCCTGTTTACCCTCCCTTCTGTCACCCCCTACCCTACTTATCCCCTACTTTTCTGTAGTGTAAGATAGATTTTCCTGGGAATAGTTTCAAGAGTTATAAATATTATCTTTCCATGTAAGAATGTAAACAGTTCAACTTTAGCAAGTCCCTTGTGATTTCGCTTTCCTGTTTACCTTTTCATGTTTCTATTGATTCTTCTGTTTGAAAGTCAAAATTTCTTTTCAGTTCTGGTCTTTTCATCAAGAATGCTTGAAAGTTCTCTATTTCACTGAATGATAATTTTTTCCCTTGACGTATTACATTCAGTTTTGCTGGGTAGGTGATACTTGGTTTTAATCCTAGTTCCTTCAACTTCTGGAATATCATATTCCAAGACCTTCTATCCCTTAATGTAGAAGCTGCTATATCTTATGTTATCTGATTATATTTCCACAATATGTGAATTGTTTCTTTCTAGCTGCTTGCGATATTTTCTTCTTGACCTAGAAACTCTGAAATTTGGCTACCATATTCCTAGGAGTTTCTCTTTTTGGATTTCTTTCAGGAGGTGATTGGTATATTCTTTCAATATTTAGTTTGCCCTCTGGTTCTAGAATATCAGGACAGTTTTCCTTTATAATTTCATGAAAGATGATGTCCTGGCTCTTTTTTTCATTATGGCTTTCAGGTAGACCCATAATTTTTAAATTGTCTCTCCTGAATCTGTTTTCCAGATCAGTTGTTTTTTCCAATGAGTTATTTCACATTATTTTCCATTTTTTCATTCTTCTGGTTTTATTTTGTAATTTCTTGGTTTCTCATAAAGTCATTAGCTTCCATCTGTTCCATTCTAATTTTTAAAGAACTATTTTCTTCAGTGAGCTTTTTGAACATCTTTTTTTCATTGGCGAATTCGTCTTTTCAAAGCATTCTTGTCCTCATTGACTTTTTGGGCATCTTTTCCACATTGATTTAGCCTATTTTTAAAGGTGCTATTTTCTTCAGATTTTTTTGGGTCTCCTTTAGCAAGTTGTTGATTTTCTTTCCATGATTTTCTTTTATCTCTCTCATTTCTCTTCCCAATTTTTCCTCCACCTCTCTTCCTTGATTTTCAAAGTCCTTTTTGAGCTCTTCCATGGTCTTGGACCATCGCATATTTATTTTGGAGATTTTGGATGCAGAAACCTTGACTTTTATGTCTTCCCCTGATGGTAAAAACTGCTTTTTCTAATATGAAAGGAAGGGAGAGAATACCTGTTCACCAAGTAAGTAGCCTTCTATGCTCTTATTTTTTTTCCTTTTGTGGACATTTTCCCAACCACTTACTTGACTTTTGGGTCCTTTATCGAAAATAGGGTATACTCTGGAGATTTGTAAATTCTTGGTTCCTCTAAGGCAGCACAATCAAGGGAGAGGAGTTTAATCCTTATGGATCTCTGACTCTCCCACTCCCCAGGACCATGCTCAGGGCTGAGGTTCAGATTAGCTGTTCAATTCCCCCAGGGCCTTAAGCTGAGTGCTACAATAATAGAACAATGTACACTGACTGTTGCCTACCTACTGCGGGCACGAGAAGTTGCAGCTGTCCCCTGCTGCTGCCTGCCACAGCTGCTGCCCAGGGCAGGGCCTAGGGTAAGACCCAGCTCCCTTGTCACACAGGTGAAAAAGCCCTGTCACTGACCTTTGCCTCCTGTGGGTTGGGGGATCTGGGAGCCCACTGCTGCTGCCAGGGATTTTGTCCTGAAGCCTGCTCCAGTCCTGCTCTTCCTGGTGCTGCTCAGCTAAGGCAGGGCTGTAGTCCACTCAGTGTCCGGTGCAACAGACTGTTCCTGTTGACCTTCCAAGTCACTCTGGTCTGGTAATATCCTCCACTCAGTCATGTTGTGCCTTCTGCTGCTCTAGAATTTGCTGAGAGTCTTTCTTCACAGGTAGTTTATGGACTGTGGGAGGAGAGCTAGAGTATGTGTGTCTTTCTGCTCTGCCATCTTGACTTCTCCCCTGAAATTATATGTTTTGTGACTTGCTTGTTGAATAATACATTCTTTCAGATTAAACTATTTTTCCCCATTTAACTCTGAATCATTTCTTTAGGGACCATTTATTAATTAGTTTTTATTGCAATACTCTCTATAGATGTTGCAGCTGATTTTTCTGATTTTCTTCACTTCTTTGTGATATTCTGTGCCCTTTGTCATGGACAATTTTTGTAAAGATACCACACACAGCTCTAAAAAGTATGTATATTTCTTTTTATTATTATTTACTAATTACCAGAGAGTTATAATATCTAAAAATTCTGAGCATCTAGTCAGGGAATTAATTTCTTCCACATTAATGTTGTCCGACTAATCATATCCAAATTTCCTGCATGGCTTGGACAGGCTTTACTTGATCCTTTCCTGCTTTGTGATGCAGATTGTTGATAATATTGCTTTTTATCTGGTTATAGTGGCTAACATTAGGTCTCTCTATCTGCTTCAATCTTTGGTTTCTGTATTAGGTAAATGTCAGTACCTAGTGGCTTCTGGCCTCAACTATTATCTGCCTCCATGTACTTGCATGATTTATTAAAGAACTGGCTCCATTGACTGCTGGGGCCTTGACAAACTCCAGGGGAATGATGGGAATCATACTGCCCTGGTCTCAGAACAGATGTACAGTACCTTTCTCCCAATCTGGAGCTAGCAGTCCAGCTGAATAGACTCACTTTTCTGCTAGGAACCCCTGTGCTCTAAGGAGTAGTGGCTGAGTCCCATCTCCTTGCACACTGACATACAGAGGCTGATTTTGTTCCCTGCTTTGATTTTGGAAGTCCAGGCTAGGATCTGATGTCAGCTATTTGATTATCAGAACTTGCTGTGTCTTGCAAACCACATGGACAGCTCTGAGTGACTTTGGATTCATATGTGGTATTTTTGGCTCACTTCCCTAGTATGACATTTTCTTCCTCAATGATTCTAAATTTATATGTGTTTTCATTGGCTTTCCTAATGTGTCTCCTCTTCATATCTCTTCTGGTTTTTGGTTGTCATTTTCTATAGTTCTAGATTACATAGAAAAACGTGTTTTTATTTGTTTGTTTCTATTAGTCTTTTGGGGTTATGCGTGAGATTTGAGCTTCCTTTCCATGTTCCCAGGTTAATTGGAACTTGCCAAGGTAACCTTATAGGATTCTAAGTTAAAGAAAGAGTGCCAAACTATGTTGATGGAAGGAGTGTTCACACTGCAAGTTGCCAGACAACATGGATGAAATTATTGGCCTGGCATTCATCATTTCCCTATTCCCTAAAACCTACCTTCCTCCGCAGAGAATTATTATAAAAACAATACTGAGGAGATAAAAAAAAACAATAGTAACAAGAATAATATACTACATTGGGTGATGTGAAATATAAAATGAAAAATACATGGTATCTCTCCTTGAGGAATTTAAAATGTAATAAGAGAAACAGAATGTATTTATAAATAACTTCAGTACCAATTAGAATATGATAAGTACATAGGAAAGGGGGAAAACAATTTCATCTCTGAATTGTAAGAAGGGAGAGTTTACTCCTAGCTCTGGAAGACAGTAGATTTTGCATAGAGGAAGTAACAAGTGAGGCTAGACTTGAAGGACAACAAAAGCAAACTGGGAAAAATTAAGGATATTCTAGGTAAAGAAGATAGTGTAAAAAAAAAAAAAGAAGAAAGCACTGAAGGAGGAATCAGTACGATTATTCCAGAGAAGAGCAAGCAGTCCAATTTGATAGGCATATAAAGTACATGAAAGAGAATGGCTGTAAAATAGAAACTAGAAAGGCAGATTGATGTTAGATTACATGGAAGGCTTTGAATTCCAGGATAAGGGATTTGAAAAATGTTCATTTAGCCATGGAGAGGCATTGAAGATTGGCAAATAATGGAGCTATACAGCTAGGTCTCTGTGTTAAGATGATTGGTTTTCTGAAAGTGTTTAAGCTGTTTTGGAACCAAGACAGAAAGATGGCACAGAGACCAGTTAGGAATATTCAAGGGCAGAATTATTGAGGACTTGAACTATTATGGTATTACAACCAAGACCTGAAAGGAGATGGCGGTGTGCATACATAATCCTTATGGTTAAGGATGTGTGTGTGTGTGTGTGTGTGTGTGTATGTGTATGTGTGTGTATGATGGAGACAGAGACACATGCAGATATGTGCAAAAGAAGTGCAATCGAAAGGCCTGGACAACACATTGGATGTTTATGATTAGTGAGAGGGAAGAATCAAGTAAGAGCCTTAAGTTTTCAATCAGGTAAATAGGAAGGTAGTGATACAATAAAGGAAAAGTGAGATGGATTTAGGAGGTGTTGTTATTGTTATACAAAAACAATGAATTGGATTTGGGATTTTTTGAGAGCATAAGGTGCTCAGGGAGACAGTAAGGCATTTCAGGAAGCTTCCAGGTATGTACATCCAGCAAGTATTCAGAAATGCAAGTTGAGGGGAGAGGCTAGGAGTAGATGCAGATTTTGCAATCATATGCATAGTTGTGAGTGGAGATGACTGACAGAGACAACATAGAGATACAAAGAATAGCTGATTCTAAAAGTAGCTGAAAACTTTGGATGTAGTAGAGATGATTTCCAAATCCCTATAGCCAATCTAATATTATGAGGCATAGATTATATGTATCATTAATGTTATAAAATAGTTTTTGAATAATTCAAGTCTCACAGGAATTTGTGAGACCACAAGTAATTTTGTTCCCATTTTACAGATGAGGAAGTAGAGTCAGAATAGATTTAAGTGATTTGTCAAGGTCACTTGTTATTATACACTCATGGAATCTTGTCAGATTCTTTGTATACTATGGACCAAAACCAGTCAGGCCTTTTTATTTTACGCTGTCTTTTGAAGTCTGTCTAAGTTCTGGTTGATTGTTTCCATGATACTATCTATCCATCATCTTATTCTCTGCCATGTCCCTTTCCTTTTGCCTTTCATCTTTCCACAAATTAGAGTCATTTCCAATGAGTTCTGTCTTCTCATTTTGTGGCCAAAGTAATTAAGCTTCATTGTCAGCATTTGACCTCCTGGAGAATAGCCTGAAATTTAAGTATTGACTGATCTGACCTCCTTTCTTCCAAGATACATCTTCAACATTGCAGTTTGAAAACCTTGATTCTATGTTGCTCAACTTTCCTTGTAGCCCAACTCTTACAGCCATACAGTGCAACTGGGAAAAAGTTATAGTTTTGACAATATGGATTTTTGCTGGCATTTTAGTATACTCTCCAAATTTGCCATAGCTTCACTTCCAAGGTGCAAGTGTCTTTTAATTTCATGGCTACATTCACCATCTGCAGTGTTATTTGATCCCAAGAATAGAAAATTTAACGCTGCTTTCATTTTTTCCCCTCTATTTGCCAGGAGGTGATGGGGCCAGTTGCCAAGAACTTAGTGGGTTTTTTTTTTGATGCTAAGCTTCAAGCTAGCATTTACACTCTCCTCTTTCATCCTCATCATGAGGTTTTTAATTTCCTCTTCATTTTCTGCCATCAGAGTGGTGTGATCTGCATATCTGAGATTATTGATGTTTCTCCCAGAAATCTTAATTCCAGCTTTATATTCATCCAGCTTGCCATTTCACAAGATGTACTCTGCATGTAAGTTAAGGAAATAAGATGACATCATATTATATTGTATTATATCTTGTTGTACTCCTTAAATCTTACATCAATCAGTTGTTCCATGTTTGGTTCTAAGTGTTAATTCTTGGCCTGGATATAGGTTCCTCAGGAGACAAGATAATTTGGTACTCTGATCACTTTGAGGACTGCTAGATTTTGTTGTGATCCACACAGGCCAAGGCTTTAGTGTAGTCAGTGAAGCAGAAGTAGATTTTTTTTTTCTGGAAGTCCCTTGATTTCTCTATAATCCAGTGAATATTGACAATTTGGTCTCTAATGTCTCTGCCTTTCAAAGACCAGCCTGATCTTGTAATTCTCAGTTCACAAATTACTGAAGACTAGCTTGCATAATCTCAAGCATAACCTTGTTGACATATAAATTGAGAACAACTGCTTGGTAATTTGAACATTCTTAGGAATTGCCCTTCTTTAGATTAAGACATAAACTGATCTTTTCCACTCTGGTGACCACTGCTGAGTTTTCCAAATTTGTTGGTATATTGAGTACAGCACTTTAACAGAATCATTTTTTAGGATTTAAATAGATCATATGGAATTTCATCACCTCCACTAGTCATGTGTATCAGTAAGCACCCCAACATACACAAGGGGACCGGCTATCATAGGTTTTTAGATCTTTATAAAAGGAAAGGCAACTTTTGAGGGGTTAACAATCACTTTAATCAAGCACAAGTATCAGAGAAAATCAAAGTCAAAATTTCAGAGAAATCAAAATTCAACAGATAGTACTTCCAAACTGTCTGACCACTAACATACATACATCTTTACCAGAGAGGGAAGCATCAACATCTGAGTTTTCATAAAGGTGTATGTGTGTGTGGTGGTACTTAGTGGCTTCCCAGAGTCTCATCTGGTACACACACTTTCTTCCAAAAACTAAGCCCCCAAAGTAAAACCTCACACTCAAAATATATACTTTTTAGAACCAGAGGGCATAACCCTGTGACCCACTGCCTCAATAGAAAAAAAACCAAAAGGCACTTGGGACCCTCCAACAAAATAGCTTCCCACAATGGGCAGGCCCATCAATGGGTATGAAAGATCCTCCCCAATCATGTTATTCAATCAGAGGTATTTAATGAAAAGAAAACAGCAAAAAATCCTAATTTGATTGCTATTATACCTTGTGAACAGTGCTTCCTAAGACCTACTTAACTTCATTCTCCTGGATGTCTGGCTCTAAATCAGTAACCACACCATTGTGATTGTCAGTGATGTGTGCAGTAGTTTTGTGTATTGTTTCCACTTCTTCATCTCTTCTACTTCCATTAAGTCCCTACAATTTTTTTTGTCTTTTTTCATGCCCATTTTTGCATGAACGTTTTTTTTGATATCTCTTTTTTGAAGAGATTTCTTGTCTTTTCTATTCTACCATTTTCTTCTATTTCTTTGCATTGTTCATTTAACGAAATTTTCTTATGCTTTCTTGTTATTTGGAGTTCTACATTCAGTTGGGTATATCTTGCTCTTCTTTTCCTTTGGAATGTTTTTTTTTTGG
This sequence comes from Bettongia penicillata ogilbyi, assembly GCA_023548195.1. NCBI lineage: Eukaryota > Metazoa > Chordata > Mammalia > Diprotodontia > Potoroidae > Bettongia > Bettongia penicillata. The sequence goes on along the minus strand of JAJHZJ010000193.1, from coordinate 86,126 downwards.
TTGCTCCCTCTTGGACAATATCACTCTATAGTTCTTTAGGCACTCTATCTACCAGATCTAATTCCTTAAATCTATTCAGGCCCTCTACTTCATTTTCATAAGGGATGTTTTTTAGATCATACCTCTAAGAAACAATAGAATTAGAACTTAAAGCCACATCTGGTGACTATGCTACCAGTTTGATACTTTGGTAGATATTGTAGTTTTGCAGCATTTTAGGACTGCCAATTTCTGGAGGAACCTAAGTGGACTGGGTTTGGAGTTAGAAAGACATGAATTAAAATCTGGCCTCAAATATCCACTAGTTATGTGATCTGGGCAACCTCACTCTGTCTCAGTTTCCTGAACTGTAAAATAGGAATGATATCAGCACCTACTTCCCATAGTCATTGTAAAGATTTATAAAGCATTTACCTTAAAATAATGCTATTTGTTTCCTTAAATAAATTGAAATATGAATTCACATTAAACCTTATCCTCCCTTTCATACACAAGAAAATGATGGTATTTTTATAAGAAAAGTGAGCTACAATCTTTCCATTCAGCAAGTTAAGGTTATCTTTGCTTTCATGGCAGAATCTTTGGCATCTGGGAAGTTGAAGTGGCTGGGCTGATATTCTGGAGAAGGTGGAGCATTAACTAAAATTCTTGAATGTATTGGACTCTGAAAGCTGGATCAGACAACTCTGCAATACCACCATTGTATTCTCAACATGGCCTCCACTCTACATGGCATTTTGCTCAACAGAGGTGAATGATTTTATACCTTGACCTCAACAAAGGACACAGGGATAATAAAATTGTCCTTGAACACTTCTATAATTAGTTTCTCATAGGGAGTGAAGGAAAACATTGTGCTTATTGGATGACTATAGTTACCTATTAGGAGAAAAAGTAGGGGAAAAAAAGATTACCTTTGATATATTCGAACATAGCAATTTAATTGCCTTTTCTGCTATTATAGATATCAAGGAAAGAAACATCTTCTCTGAAAATATTTACAGTTTCCCTTAAAAAGAATATTCTTAAAAGGCTCATAATAGAAAAAGCCAAATCAGATTTGTAATGCTAAGGTATGATCATATTCAAGTTACGGACAGTAAAAAGCACTAAACAAAACAAAAAAATTCATAGATTTTGCAATGATATAGAAGTCAGTGAATTGCTATTTTTTCTTTTTTCCTCCTCTCTGGTCAGATTTACCTCATGAGGATATCTGACATTAAAATAGAAATTGAACATCAAAAAATAAGTAGCATCATTGAAAAGCTGACTCAAGCTAAAAGAAAGGATTAAAATTTTTTCTTTTGTCTCCAGAGTCCCTAACCAGCAGTGAAGGTGAAATGATCTCACACATGCTATCTTGTGTGAAGCCAAGTAAATCATTGGATATAGGGAATTACTTTAATATGCTAGCTTTGTCCAATTTTATTTGTTGCAAAACTGAAATATTTGCAGCATGCAAGTTTGTTTTATGTTTCCTTTATTTGGGAAAAAGTGGAGAGGGAACACACTGTAAATACTGTTTCAACCTCTAGTAAAGAAATGGTATACAATCCATCCACAACCTGAAAACTCACAATTTTTGCTAGAAAATTAATATTAATCCCCCTGATCCTTTGTAAAGTTGTGGCCCAGTGTATATATATCCTAAACCTCATAATCATCATTGCTTTTCCCTTAACTTTCAGGAGGAACAAAATGAATGCAATTAAATCCAGTCAATTAAACTTAAACATATTTTACTAAATAAACACTGCATATAAGATTCCTTTCATGTTTCACTAAAGCATACTTAATTTATAGAATACCATTGTTTGGCAATGTCAGGAAATTCTGTTTCAGGAGCACTGAATAGGCCCACTTAAGTTAGGACTTTTGAGCAGTTTTAGAAGTAGCTCTAATAAATATCACTCATGCATATAGATTGGACACTTTGTTTTGAGACTCCACAGTCTGATATATAAGTTTGCATAGTGAATATCTAGAATTGCCTGCTGCAAGGGAGAAAGAGTACTTGACATGCTTGGGGTACTAGACATTAAAAAAAGTGTCATTCTTTGCATATATATGGGATCAATCAGACAGGGAAAACCCAAATGTGGACATCATGATGGAGCAGATGAGCATTAACCTTTTCAGCAAGACATTCATTCAGGTCAGGAAGTAAATCCATGAAACCATCAAATGTAAAAAGATACCAAACCTTTGCTGCTCTATTGAAGAACTGTCCAAAATGATGCATGCTCTATGGCTGTGTATAACAGCACATAACAGTAAGAGCTAGCATTTAGGTAGTGTTTTAGGATTGTTCAAGTACTTTACAAATATTTAAACCTCAAAACAACAAATCCTCTAAGTGAAGTAGGTGCTATTAGGATTATCATCCCCATTTTGTCAGATGAGGAAACTGAGGGAGACAGAAGTTAAAGGATTTGCCCAAGTTTACACAGCTAGAAGTGTTTGAGAAAAAGATTTGAGCTCAGGTCATTGGGACTCCAAATCCAGACTTCTATCTATTTGACCACCTAGCTATAATACTAGACATATACATACATGGGAGTGTGTATGTGTATGTATATATAAGTACACATATACACACATACATATGCATTCATACATATGTTTGAGTATGTAAATATAACATAAATACATATTTGCATGTTATATATACACATATACATAAATAATACATATATGTATATATACATACATGCATACATATATACATATATAGTGTTAAGAAGAAAGGACTGGAAAAGGTAGAAAGAAAACTGAAATTTGAAGTTAAGAGACTTGAGTTCCAATCCTGACTTTGGCATACAGTAATGACATGTGTGATTTTAGGCAAGTCACAGCTTCTCTCATACTGTAACGCCACTACCTTGGTGAGGACCTCACCTAGGGCTTTTTGAGAAAATAGAAATTATTCTCTGTGAGCTCCCATTTTACCCCTTTTCTATATTTCACAAGCCCGTACCATATCCATCCTCCACAGAGTTCACAGAGTGATCTTTCTACCATGCCATGTCACTTGCTTATTCAATTAAATAAACATTTATTAATTGCCTACCATATGGGAGGCACTATGCCAAGTTCTGGGAATACACAAAGAACCAAAAGACAGTCCTTTCACTCAAGGAACTTGCAGTCTAATGGGGTAGACAAAGTGCAAACAAATAAATATGAAGCAAGCTATATACAGGAGAAGAAAATAATTAAAATAAGGAAAGCATTTGAATTAAGAGGGGTTGAGGAAGGCTTCCTGTAGAAGGTAGGATTTTAGTGGTGACTTAAAGAAAGGCAGGGAATTCAAGTCAGACTGGAGGAGGGAGAACATTCTAGGGTTAGGGAACATCCAATTAAAATACCTGGGGCTGAATGATAGAGTGTTTTGTTCTTGGAACAGACAGAAGGCTAGTGTCACTAGATCAAAGAGTGCTTGTTGGGGAGCAAGTTTTAAGAAGAATGGAAAGGAAGCCAGGGGCAAGGTGCACTAAATTTCAGTGACTCCTCATTACCTTTAGGACTGAATATAAATTCTTCACTGACATTTAAAGCTCTTTACAACCTGCCCCTATACTGACTTTCCATTCCTATGATCTATTGCTACTCTTCATGTACTTCTGGTTCAAAACTATCCTTACTGTTGTTCATACATGGCACTCTATTTCCATCTCACTTAATTTATATTGGTTGCTTCCCATACCTGAAAGGCTCTCCCTTTTCACTTCCCTCTTTCAGAATCCCTAGTTTTTTCATTGGTCAGACCAAGCACCACCTTTTGTATGAAGGCTTTCCTTATCCACCAGCTTCCAGGGCCTCCTCATGCCAATTATCTTACATTTGTTTTGTCTATACCTGTTTAGTCAGCATTTCAGTCAATAATTAATATTGACAATATTAATTATTCACCAACTTCATGTACTTGCTTGATTGTCCTGTGGCAATCACAGGGGATTCCCTCTCTTAGTCATTTCTGGCAAAATTCTTGCTGGAGTCCTTCTTAATAGGCTGATTCTGGAAGGTGGTCATCGGCCTGATAGACAGTGTGGCTTCGAAAACACTAAAGAATGGGTTGATATGGTGTTTGCAGCCCAACAACTCCAAAAGAAATGCCAGGAGCAGAACAGAATCTGAATACAACACTTTTAAGTCTGACCAAGACCTTTGACACTGTCAGTCAGGAGGGCTTATGGAAAATTATGTAAAGATTTGGTTGTCCAGAGAAGTTCATCAGCATTGTACACTGTACGTTGTACATCAACCTCATGACAGCATGCTTGCCTAGGTTCTAGATGATGGACAGTGCTCTCGTGCTTTCTCAGTCGCCAATGGAGTGAAACAAGGCCATGTGCTTGCTCCCATGCTTTTTAGTAAGATGTATTCAGCCATGTTGTGGAATGCCTTCCATGACGATAAACAAGAATCAAGGTCAACTACTGCACTGATGATAAATTCTTCAAGTTGAAAAGGCTACAAGCCAAGACCAAAGTGAAGGGAGTGTTGGTGCATGAATTCTTATTTTCAGATGATTTTGCAGTCATTGAAGCCTCTGAAGCTGAGATGCAGCAAAGTATGAATCAAGTCTCTACTGCCAGTGCTTATTTTGGCCCAGCAATCAACACTAAGAAGACAGAGGTGCACCATCAGTTACTACCACACTATCCATACATGAAAACGTCATTTACTACCAAGGGAAAATTTTTGAATACTGTGGATAAGTTCACTTACTGTAGTAGTGTATAAATACTCTGAGATGGTTTTACTTTGGAGCTTATTAATTGGAAGTGTTTATTTGTCCAGCTGAGGCCTGGGCAGCCATTTAGGACCTCCCAGTTTTTGAAAACCCAGATGTTGGTGTTGCTCTCTTTGGCAACTATGGATGTCTGGTTAGACAGTTGCATCTGTCTGTTGATCTGTGATATATGTATTGCTTATAGTCAGACAGTTGGAAGCCCCATTGCTTGATCTTTGCTTCTCTGTCTTTTTCCTGAAGTCAAGGTGTTGACTTTTTCCCCTGAACTAAGTGAATAATATATATGCTTGATTAAAGTGACTGTTGAGCCCTCAAAAGTTGCTTTCCTTTTAGAAAAGCAGATCTAGGAACCTGTACAACAGGCCCTCCTTTGTATGTTGGGGTCCTTGCTGATACAGCCTGGTAGATAGTAGATGTTTAATAAATGTTTGTTGATTGAAATAGTTAGAGGCTGTGTGTCTCTTAATAGCTGGTCTTGGTGAGGTACCTGATGAAACTGAAAGCTTTCATAGAAATAGAACTTTGATATTGCTTAAATGGAGCTACTGATGAGCCTGTTGCACACCTTTATTATTTTTTTAATGTGTCTTGATGGGGTCCAATGGAATGGATGGGTGGTCAGGAAGGACTAGCACTTCTGGTGTGAGGGCTTTCTAAGTTCTTTTCAGGATGGCTTCTCCACTTTTGGTGTCTGCCTTCACATAACTCTCACCTGTAGCTCCAAGAAGATGTAGCATGGAATCAGTCACATTCTAGCAAACCATCCTGCAAACAGGATAAACCAGGTTCAGGGTAGCAGATAGGCCTCAAACCTATTGGTGTTAGGGGGATGTCAGCCCTAAGCATGTGAAGGCTTTGCTCTGTGGAATGGGCAGAGAGAACAATTTGTTCCAACAGTCATGAACGCAGCTGAAGCAGGTGTGGTGGTGTGCTCAGAACTTGGTCAGACATTGAAGATGTCAAGGTCATTCACTGAATCCCAGACTATCTCCAGTCTTTGTGACTTTTATCTTGCCATGGACTTTGATGACTTAGGAAGAGAGAGTAAGACTGAGTACTTTATGAAACTCTATCTCACTTAAGTCTAATTCATACAAGAGTCAAGATATCACCCTATGATGTTCTTTGATGGACTTTATTGAAAAATATACAACAATGGACCCCTAGATCCCAATGATTCATTCTCAGATGAAAATTGGTGTACTAAATGGTGAACATTTTACAGATCCAGGGGAGCTCATTATAAAATAAATTGAAGAAAGAATTTCTTCAAATAATGAAACCTGGTTATTGTAGCTAGGAAAATGAGGCAAAGAGATTTTTGGGAACCTTAAACAAAAGTAAAAATAGCATAGTCATTTTATTTATGAATGATACCAAACTAGTTAACTCACAGTTAACTGGTTTTCCATCAGCTACTCTGCTTGGCTTCCAAACAGCATATCATCTTCATTTGAAATCTTATCAGAATCAGGTTTTGATACCTAAACTATCTCAATTCATCCCCAGTTGCCTCTCACATCCCAATGGAGTCCTGGAGGGCAGAGCACTAAATTCCTCGCAAGATCTTCTGTCTCCCCTACACCTGGACCCTTTACACTTTTCTTTTGTGAGTTGTCTTCCCCTATTTGATTGCAAATTTCTTGAGAGCATGAACTGTATCTTTTTCTTATTTTTATTTCTATTACTTAGATTAGTGTCTGGTACATAGTAGACACTTAATAAATGTTATTGAATTGGATTAAACTGGATGACACAATCAGGATTCAAAAACATCTCTGAATTGGGCTGAATCTAGTATGATGAAATTCAAAGTATCACATTTGAGTTCAAAAATCAAGTTCACAAATGTAGAATGTGAGATAGCATGATTAGGTAGAAGCTTGTTAAAAAAAAATCAGGGTAGTTAAGGATGCTATTAGGTGAATAAAAGTCAGTAGTAGCACCCAGCATAAGAGAAACAAGATAAAAAATTCAAAAATCAAAACAAAATGTGATCTTATTATTTGTTAGGAGAAGAATAAAGAGGTGATGGTCCCTTTCTACTCTGCTCAGTTAGATCACATATATAGAGGGATTTAGTTTTGAGACCACATTTAAGAGGGATATTTATATATTAAAGAAGGTTGAGAAGACAGTAACCAATATATCAATGAGTTTTGATTATATCCCTTGAATTCATGGTTACATATTTACATGTGTGTCTTCTCTTTTCCAAACAAAATAATTGTTAATTCTTTCAATCAACATTCATGTGATATAAACTCAAAGTTCATCATTATCTTGGTCACTCATTTCTCAACCTTCAGGAAGATATCAATTTTTTTTTCTGTTTGGCCATAGAGGGTAGAATTGGAAATAATGGGTGGAAATCAAAAAGAGGAACATTTGTCCTTGAGGTCATGAAAATATTGCCATAAAATTAGAGATGTCCAAAGGTGAGACTGCTTTATTCTCGTCAGTTAAAGGTCTTCAAGTAGACACTAAATGATTAAATGACCACCTATCAAGTCTGTTGTTTTGTTCTTTCCATATTTTGGTTAGATTTTATAGTCAATAAGTCTTTTCTACCTTTGAAATACTGTATTTCGATGATATTTTTTCCCATGGTAGAGCAAAATTACTTTGCTTGATGAGAAGAAAAAATCACGAATGGGATAAACGGTAAAAATATTTTTTTTTTCAAATGGAAATATCTAAGATTGATAGATACATGGTTGAGAGAGGAAATGAAAGTAAATTTTGGAAATGTTATGGTAAAGAGAGATGATTGTTTGTGGGGCAAAACTGGAAAGGAGCTGAAAGAATTAGGACTATACATTTTAATCTCTGCTTTACATGAATCCTTGAGGCAAATCATTGAACCACCATCCAACTTAACAGATGTCAGACCCAAACAGACAGCACTTCTTTAGGCGATGAAAACCACAGTGTGGATTTTTGTTTATTAATTTTTTTTTAATATTCAACTTGACTCTTCTCTTTGTGTAAGAGAATAATCAAAAACGAACTTCCATGCCCTTCTTCCAGATTCCTTCCTTCAGCCAGGTTTATATCCAGGAAAAGGGAGTAATCAACCATTGTTTCCTAGAAAACTTGACCTAATTATTAGCAGATAATTTCTGGTGCATGTTTATTTAATGTTCACAAGAGATAGTCTGTTAGGAAAATACAATGCGAATACCATTGTGGAATTCCAAATAGCTTTGTCCTCCTATCTCAATCTATCCTCCTTTCTATTATCTCAACTCTTACCCCTTTTCCCTACTTTCTTAAAATACACAATTGATAGTATTATGTTATTCACTCCTTAGACCAAATCCTATGAGAGTGAGGTTCACCCATTCCCACTCACCTCCACCCTCTTCCCCTTCATTGTAATAGTTTTTTCTTGCTCCTTTTATGAGAGATAATGTAGTCCATTGTATCCCTTTCTCCTAATGTATTCCTCTCTCACCATTTAATTTTATTTTTTAGAAATCGTTCCTTTATATTTGTCTCATCCTCTGCTGTATCTCTGTATATCACCTATCTATCTATATATAAATATATATATACATATAAATATATAAATAATATATACATATAAATATATAATATACACATGTAATATACAATACACATACATAATAAATATATGTATATACGCATAGAAATGTATACTATACACACGCATATGTATACATACATGTGCATGTGTAGGCATGTACATGCATGTATATATGTGCATGTAGACATATATATACCTATACATACAGGCATATATCCATATACACATACATATGCATATGTACATAATACATATATATGTACACATGAAATATTTCATGAGTTACAAATATCTTTCCATATAGGAATATAAACTGTTGAAATTTAATAAAGTCCGTTATGATTTCTCTTTCCTATTTACCTTCTCATGCTTCTCTTGAGTCTTGTATTTCAAAGTCAAATTTTCTATTCAGCTTTGGTCTTTTTATCAAGAATGCTTAAAAGGCCTCTGTTTCATTGAATATCCAGGATTATACTAAGTTTTTCTGGGGACATGATTTTTGGTTTTAATACTAGCTCTTTGACCTCTGGGATATCATATTCCAAGTCCTCTGATCCCTTATTGTAGAAACTGCTAGATCTTGTGTTACCCTGATTGTGTTTCCAAAATACTCAAATTGTTTCTTCCTGACTACTTGCAATATTTTCTCTTTGTCCTGACAACTCTGGAATTTGCCTACAATACTTCTAGTTTTCCTTTGGGGATCTCTTTCAGGAGATAATTGATGGACTCTTTTCCTTTCTGTTTTACCCTCTGCTTCGAGGGCAATTTTCCTTGATAGTTTCTTGAAATATGATGTATAAACTTTTTATTTTTTATCATGTCTTTCCATCCAATTCAGTCCAATAATGTCTAAATTATCTCTACTAGATTTATTTTCCATGTTGTTTGTTTTTCCAATGAGATATTTCACATTGTCATCTACTTTTTCGGTCATTTCATTTCATTTTGTCATTTCTTGTTTTCTCATACTCATTAGCTTTCATTTGCTCCACTGTAATTTGGAAGAATTATTTTCTTCAGTGAGCTTTTGGACCTCAATTTCCATTTGACCAATTCTGCTTTTTATAGCATTCTTCTTCTCATTGTATTTTTGGACCTCTTTTGTCATTTGGGTTAGTCTATTTTTTAGCATGTTTTTTTTTTTCAGTAAATTTTTGGGTCTCCTTTAGCAAGCTGTTGACACAATTTTCATGATTTTCTTACATTCCTTTCATTTCTCTTCCCAATTTTTCCTCTATTTCTTTTACTTGATTTTCAAAATTCTTTGTGAGTTCTCCCATGGTTTGTGACCAATTCATTTTTTCTAAAAGAATTTGGATGTAGGAGTTTTGACTGTTCTCTTCTTCGGGTTGTAGGTTTTAATCTTTGTCACCAAAGTAAAATTCTATAGTGTAAAGTTTTTTCTTTTAATGCTGTCTGTTCGTTTTCCCAGCCAAATACTTGACTTGTCAAGGTAGGACTCTGCTTCCAGTGGGGGAGGGGAATTGTACTTTCCCAAATTTCAAAGGTTTTATGTATCTCTTTTTAGAGATTATTCTGGGGACTATAAATTTTCATTTCTTCCTAGGTGGTATGATTAAAGGAGAGCTGTTTATTCTTTCCTAGCCTGTGCTCTGGTCTGTGAATGATCACACTCTTATCTCTTGGAACTATGAGCAGGATTCCTTCTCTACTGTAGCCACAAGCTTGCCACACAAGCACTTCTTCTCACCCCAGGACTGCCACCCAGATGCAAGCAGAGCAAAGCAAGAGTATCTTGCATCAGTGCCAGCAAAGAGATTCTTGCAATCACTCTCTGATGAGCTACTTGATCCTCACAACATCTGTGGGTTGGGAACCACTGGTGCTGTTGCTGCCACCACCAGCCTCCATCTCTGCTGCCCTGACCATGCCCCTCTGCCATTCAAGTTGACAGTTTTCCCACTCATCTTCGATGGTATTGTTGGTGTTTGTGGGCAAAAAATCTGGAAACTGCCACAGCTGCCAGTGATTCTGTCCTGTGAGGATTTTTCAGGCCCAAACTGGCTTGTGTTCCACACCCAGACCAGTGCAATAAACCCATCCTGTTGACCTTTCAGGCTGTCTTCAGCTGGAAACTTGGTTCATTCCATCATTTTATAGGTTCTGCAGCTCTAGAATTTGTTCAGAGTCATTTTATACAGGTATTTGGAGGGGTTTGTGGGAGAGCTCAAGCAAGTCCCTGCATTTAGTCTGCCATCTTGGCTCCACCAATACAATGATCTTATTTTATTTTTTTTAATTTATGTAAGTTTTCAACATTCATTTCCACAAAATTTTGAGTTCCAAATTTTTTCCCCATTTCTCCCCTCCCCTACCCCAAAATGCCAAGCATTCTAATTGCCCCTATCACCCATCTGCCCTCCCTTCTAACATCCTTCCCTTCCCTTATTCCCATCTTCTCTTTTGTCCTGTAGGGCAAGACAAATTTCTATACCCCATTACCTGTATTTCTTATTTCCTAGTTGTATGCAAGAACAATGCTGAACAATTGTTCCTATCATTTTGAGTTCCAACTTCCCTTCCTCCCTCCCTCCCCACCTATCCCCATTGGGAAAGCAAGCAATTCAATATAGGCCATATCTGTGTAGTTTTGCAAATGACTTCCATAATAGTCATGGTGTGTAAGACAAACTATATTTCCCTCCATCCTATCTGTCCCCCATTTCTTCTATTCTCTCTTTTGATTTTGTCCCTCCCCAAGAGTGTTGACTTCTAAATGCTCCCTCCTTCCATTGCCCTCCCTTCCAACCAATTGTAAGATAGGTTTTCATGCCAAAATGAGTGTGTATTTTATTCCTTCCTTGAGTGAAATGTGATAAAAGTAAGCTCCACATATTTCCTCTCACCTCTCTCATTTTTCCTTCCACTGAAAAGTCTTTTACTCGCCTATTTTATGAGAAATAATTTGCCCCATTCCATTTCTCCCTTTCTCCTCCCAATATATTCCTCTCTCACCCCTTAATTTCAGTTTTTTAGATATGATCCCATCCTATTCAACTCACCCTGTGCTCTGTCTCTGTCTCTCTCTGTCTGTCTCTGTCTCTCTCTGTCTCTCTCTCTCTCTCTCTCTCTCTGTCTCTGTGTGTGTGTGTGTGTGTGTGTGTGTGTGTAATCCCACCAACTACCTAGATACTGAAAAATGTTTCAAGAGTTACAAATATTGTCTTTCCATGTAGGAATGTAAACAGCTCAACTTTAGTAAGTCCCTTATGATTTTCCTTTCCTGTTTTCCTTTTCATGCTTCTCTTGATTGTTGTGTTTGAAAGTCAAATTTTTTTTCAGCTCTGGTATTGTTATCAAGAATTCTTGAAAGTCCTCTATTTCATTGAAAGACCATTTTTTCCCCTGACGTATTATACTCAGTTTTGCTGGGTAGGTGATTCTTGGTTTTAGTCCTAGTTCCTTTGACTTCTGGAGTATCATATTCCATGCCCTTTGATCCCTTAATGTAGAAGCTGCTAGATCTTGAGTTATCCTGATTGTATTTCCACAATACTGGAATTGTTTCTTTCCAGCTGCTTGCAATATTTTCTCCTTGACCTGGGAATTCTGGAATTTGGCTACAATGTTCCTAGGAGTTTCTCTTTTTGGATCTCTTTCAGGAGGTGATTGGTGGATTCTTTCAATATTTGTTTTGCACCCTGGTTCTAGAATATCAGGGCAGTTTTCCTTGATAATTTTGTGAAAGATGATTTCTAGGCTCTTTTTTTGATCATGGCTTTCAGGTAGTCCCATAATTTTTAAATTGTCTCTCCTGGATCTATTTTCCAGGTCAGTTGTTTTTCCAATGAGGTATTTCACATTCTCTTCCATTTTTTAATTCTTTTGGTTTTATTTTGTGATTTCTTGGTTTCGCATAAAGTCATTAGTCTCCATCTGTTTCATTCTAATTTTTAAAGAACTATTTTCTTCAGTGAGCATTTGAACCTCCTTTTCCATTTGGCTAATTGTTTTTAAAGCATTCTTCTCCTCATTGGCTTTTTGAACCTCTTTTGCCAATTGAGTTAGCCTATTTTTAAAAGTGTTATTTTCTTCGCTATGTTTTGGTTCTCCTTTAGGAAGCTGTTGACTTGCTTTTCATGCTTTTCTTGCATCTCTCTCATTTCTCTTCCCAATTCTTCCTCCACCTCTCTCACTTGATTTTCAAAATCATTTTTTTAGCTCTTCCATGACCTGAGACCACTGAATATTTATTTTGGCTGGTTAGGATACAGAGGCCTTGACTTTTATGTCTTTCCCTAAAAGTAAGCATTGTTCTTCCTCATCTGAAAGGATGGAGAATATATCTGTTTACCAAGAATATATAGTCTTCTATATATTCTATAGTCTTCTATAGTCTTATTTTCCCCCCTTTTTGGGGCATTTTCCCAACAAGTTACTTGACTTTTGCATCCTTTGTTAATAGTAGGGCATACTCTGGGGGTCTATAAGATCTCAGTTCCTCCAAGGTTGTTCAATCAAGTGTGTGCACTGGTCTGGGAGCAAACAGAAATTTTTGTGCCCAGAATCTGAGTAATGGAATTTCCTCTTCAATACCACATTGCCTCCAGTTCCCCCAAGGCAGCACTAGGGCCTGTGATTCAGATAAGCTGTAGGGGAAGGTGCACCATTCAGTGTGAGATAAAGATCATCTGCTCAAATCCCCCAGGAGTATTAGTTGGGGGCAGGGCCTCTACATAGGGCTGAGGTAAGAATCAAGTGCTCAGTGCCCCCAGGTGTTTTATGATCCAACAATGGACAAGGGCTGCTGTAGGGGCTGCTGTGGAAGCTGCTGCTGACCACTGGATGTGGCCTCTGTGGCCATTGCCTAAGACAAGAGCTATGGGAAGGCTCTTCTCCCTTCTTGGACAGCTAAAAAACCCTGTCACTTACCTTTGGCATCTGTGGTTTGAGGGATCTATGAACTGATGCTACTGTGACTGGAGATTCCATCCTTGAGGCCTGCTCTCATCCTCCTCCCAGAGCTTCACCACGTGGCTAAGGCTGGGCTAGGCTCCACTCTCAGCCTGGTGTGACAGACATTTCCTGTCGGCCTTTCAGGTCACCCTGTGCTGGAAGTCTCCTCCACTCTGTTGTTCTGTGGCTTCTGCTGCTCTAGAATTTGTTGAGAGTCTTTCTTTACAGGTATTTTATGGGCTGTGGGGGAAGAGCTAGTATATATGTGTCTTTCTATTCCACCATCTTGGCTCCACCCCAATACAATGATTTTAAATGGCAGTTCATCTTCTATCATCAGGAAAGCAACTCCACACAGATACTAGGTGTCTGTCTTCTGATACCTTGTAAAATGGACAGAAGACAATGACTTTACCCCTTAAAATCACTTAGGTATCTGTTATTCTTATAATGAGTGCCTCATTTGTGCTATCCTATAAAAGGGAGCTAATAAACATTTCTCATGTTCTCTTCTTCTGAGATTTACTTCCTCCAAGTTTGGAAGACATGTCAAAATTCAGCACAGTGTACCCCGTTATGATGTGAAGAAGGTTTTTGTGTGTTATATAGGTTTTCTTCCTTGTAGCTATTAAGTGCTTCTAGGGAGGAGAAACACATGGAATCTTCATGAATTCAACCATATAACCCAAGAGAAGAGCTATTTGGAGTGAAATTTCCTGTCTCAAATGATGGCTGCAGTCAGAACCATGGTGGAATATCCTGTAGAAATATGTGGCAGAGGAAGACATATGCTTGCTCATGTGGGCCAAGAGGGGAGTTCATGGATAATGTTGCTAGTTAAAAAAAAGCAACAAAACCTCTGTAGCGGAAAGGTAAACTTGATTTCTTAGGAAGAATGATGATGGAGTCTGGGCTTCTAAATAGGAGATTTATTGGACAGTGCCAGTGTTATATATTGCCTTGGGAAATCTTCTAAATTACATGTCTCTTGAGAAGATTCACTCTTCTAGATCCCATGTATGGAGATAATATCAAAGCAGGTGAGCAAAACTTAGAATCTCATGCCCATCCCTGTTATCATGAAGTATTTCCTCATAAAGGAAGTTCAAAAGAGTTCCCAGAGTCTGGCAGGCGAAGGCACTCAGGGTTTCTTTCCAAAACAGAAATGACTACTATTTACACTCACTATGAGCCATCAAAACCCAAATAATGAACAAATAAGATTTGAACTGAGATTTATTATTGGTCTATCAGAGAGAAGCAGAGTGATTTCAGTTTCAAATAGAAATACTTGACTATGCCTTAAACCTAAATCACATTTTGTCCTAGAGGTAATAGTAAACATTGAACCTTCTTTAAAAGAGAAATAATATGATCAGATCTGTTCTTAAAGATTTTTAATTTGTCAGGTATGTGGAAGATGGCTTTGAAAGACAAGAAGTAGGGGATCCATTTAGGAAACCACTGTAATAATTCAGGTGAGAGTTGAATAGAGTTTGAAGTAGGGTGGTGGTAAGTGAAGAGAAAAGGCTATATGACAAAGATGTGGAAGTAGAATTATTGAGACTTGACAATTGATTAAAAAGTGTGTGTGTGTGTGTGTGTGTGTGTGTGTGTGTGTGTAGGAATGGAGAAAGAAGGTTTGAATAAATTTTTGAGATTGTGATCCTGTATGACTAAAAAAATACTCCTGATCTCCATAGAAATTAAGAATTTAGAGAAAGGACTAGATTTTTGGGGAAAGATAATGAATTCTTATTCAGATACGGTGAATCTGAGTAGCCTATGTGGCATACAGTTCAGTAGTAATGGGGGATTATAATTAGTTAAGAGGGAAAAGAAACTTATAAGTGTAGATTTGTGACTAACTTGCATGAAGAAAAATGTCTTTCCCCTACAATTTGCTATAGTTTATTTTTCACCATAAAAAATGCGTGTATTGAAACCCAAGCATTTTTGCTAGATAAAATGGTAATGATCCTTCAGAAGGAATGGGCTTTGTGAGCCAAAGTGTTCTTTTATGTGACACAATCTTATAAAGACAGGAAACAAACCATGGAATATTTGACAATTATTAGCAATGTGAGTAGACCTCATAGGAATATGCAGGATCTTACAGCAACATAAAAGGACCTACCATAGATTCCAGATCAGTCATACCCTCACAACAGCAATGACTATAACAGTTCTAAAAACATTTCATTGTGGTTCATTTTGGATTTATTAGAGAACCTTTTCTGTCAAATTCTTCTAGATTCTTTATGTCAGGCATTGGTATTTTTTTTCCTTTTAAGTAGTAAGATGTCATTTGTAAAGCATTAGCCACATCATTTCAAATGACATGAAGCCTTCCTTGGCCTCCCTGCAGTAACTCCTTATGATTACTAATCAGGTCTTCAACATCAGGTGTCAGGAATGCCACATGGTCAAAGAGGACCACACAGTCAGAGCATGCTGCTGAACATAGAAATTAATTTTTCATGTTGGATAAGTGGTCCTTTATACATGAGGAAGGCATAACTGCTCCTCCAACAGTAGGACACCATTAAAATGTTTTCCCATGAGTAGTGATAAGCTTTTCCAGAACAAAAAGTACTATCCTACCCAGTTATCATTAGAACAAGTGGCATATAAGCACTCTATAAGCACTCCAGGGAAACATTCTGCAGTGAGTCAAGGAAATGAAGAAAACATAATCTTGGTTTTTTTTAATTAGTGTAGTTTATAAATGGAATTGTAATAACTGAGGCAGTGACAAGTTTTTTCTAGTATTTGTTCCATGTAAAAGTTAATCAAATGCATCTATTCTAAATCTGTGACATGTCATTGTGCTAGGCACTGGATATACAAAACCAAAAATAATATGGTTTTTGTCCTGAAGAGGTTTTCATTCTAAAATTTAATGGGTGTCATTATACACACATATAACTTTATTAAGTAATTCCTTGGTAGTTTGATTGATATGACTTTGAATAACTAAATAAATTTAGGTAGAATGATCATTTTTTTACTATGTTGGATGGGCCTGCTCATGGGCAATTAATATTATTTGCCATTATTTAAATCTGCTTTCATTTGCATGAAAAATTTTTGTAATTGTATTTATATATTTCCTGTGTGTGTCTTGGTAGGAAGAGTTTCACTTACTTTATATATTGAATTATTTTAAATTGATTTTCTCTTTCTATTGATTTTTTCTGGATTTTGTTGGTAATACACAGAAATCCTGATGCATTTTATAGGTTTATTTTATACCCTGTGACTTTGCTGAAGTTGTTAAGTGTTTCCATTAGTTTTATAGTTGACTCTCTAAGGTACTCTTAGTAAACCATCAAATCATCAGCAAAAAGTGATAGTTTTTTTTTCTCTTCTAGTACAATATTGACCAGTATTAGTGATAATGGACATCCTTGCTTCACCTTTGATCTTACTGGAAAGATGTCTATCTTATCCCATTAAAAATATTTGCCCTTGGTTTTAGATAGATACTACTTACCATATTAAAGAAAATTCTATTTATTCCTGTGCCTTTCATTGTCTTTTTATTTTACTTTTTAAAACAGAAATGTCTTATTTTCACAAAGGCTTTTATTGCATTTATTGAAATAATGGCATTTCTATTGGTTTTGTTATTAATTTGCTCAATTTTGCCTATAATTTTCCTGACATTGATCTAGTTCTCCATTTCTGGTAGAAATCCAGCTTGACAATAGTATATGATATTTGTAATGTATTGTTATAGTCTCATTGCTAAAATTTCATTTAAACATTTTGCATCAATATTGATTATAGAAATTGGTGTATAATTTTATTTCTCTGTTTTGACTGTCTTCTAGTTTAGGTATCAAGACAATATTTGTGTCAAAGAAGGAATTCGATAAGAATATTTCTCTATTTTTAAGACAATATATTATTAGAATAAATTTTTCTCTAAATATTTTCTCTAAATAATGAAGTGATTGCAAATTCATCTAGTTCTAGGACTTTTTTCTTAGAGAATTTATTTATGAATTGTCTAATCTCTTTTTCTAAGATGGGAGTATTGAAATATTCTGTCTGCTGCACTGGGCATTTTATATTTTTGTAAATATTAATTTCATTTAGATTATTAGTTTTATTACCATGTAGCTAAATGCAATAGCTCCTAATAATTGATTTTATTTCTTCTTCATTGGTTGTGAATTTATCTTTTTATTTTTTATACTGTAAATAATTTTTTTGAATAACTTTCAATGCAAACTAGATGAGTTTATATTGGATCCAGGAAATAATTTTGCCATTTATTCTTAGGGTAGATTGACAAGAGGAGAGATGATTCTCAGTGACCAATCAGATGACTGCAGCAATAGTTCAGAAGAGAGGCATTAAGGCTTCTAAACTAGGGTTGTAGCTACATGTGTATAATAAGTTACATGTGAGAGAAGTTATGGAAATATAAATTATATTTTGCAACAAAATGTGTATTTGGGTAAATATAACTGATGGATGACTATCTCCAATGATTTAGAATAAGGCAACAAGAACAACATTGAGGATCAAAATCTATGATAGAATGAGTGGTAGTGTTCTTGACAGTTGAACACATTCAAAAGAAGTAAGTTTAAGAAAGAAACTGATGTGAGGAGAAGTGTAATGAATTTAGTATTGAATATACTGAGTTAAAGATACTTAGACATTACTGCAAAATATCCAGTGGTCATTTCATAATGCAGGACAGGAAATCGAAGAACAGACCATGGATAGAACTGACAGTTATCAACATATAAATGAATATTAAACCTGTGGCTCAAATGAGAGCATAGAGAAAGAAAAAAAAGACATCAAGAACAGACACTTGCATTACACTCACACTTAGTGGGTGTGGCAAGGGAAACAGTGGAGATAGGTCAAAAAAGAACCAAGATAGAACAATGTCATGATAACCCAGAAATGAGAAAGTGAGCTCAACCATGTCAGATGATTACTTTCTTCTCTCTAGGTTTTTGTAACACTGTTCCTTCCTAGTTCTACTTCTGTTTATTAGACCACTCCTCAGTCTCTTTTACTGGATACTCATCTGGGTCGTGCCCTTTAACTGTAGGTATCCCATAAGGTTCTGCTATGGATTTAAATTACCATCTCTATGCTGATGACTCAATCTATCTATCATGTTTTACCTTCTCTGCTGACCTCTAATCTCACATTTTAGGTGCTTTTCAATTATCTCAAACTGGATATCCAGTACATAATAAACAGAACACATCCAACCATCATTATTTTTCCCTAAACCCACCTTCCTTCTAACTTCCCATTGCTGTGGTAAGAAATAGCATCCTCCCCAACTTTGCAACTTTGCTGTCATTCTAACTTTTCACCATGTCTATTCATTTATTTGCTATGTTGCCATGGCCTGTTGATTTTGCCTTTGCAACACCTCCCAATATACCTCTTTCTTTCTTCTGACTACAACCACATTGGTAGAGGGTCTCATTAACTACCACTGGCATTATTGATATAATATGCTTAGTGCGACTGCTTTCCTCAGGTCTCTAGCCTCTTTAATTTATTCTTTATTCAGTCACCAGTGATCTCAAAGTACGGGCCAGATGTTATTATCCCCTTACTCACTAAACTCTGTTGGCTACCTATAATCTTCAGCATCAAGTACAAAATTCTCTGGCATTTAAGACCTTGGTGGTCTAGTCATTTTCCTTGCTCCTCCTCTTCATTTCTATCTAATGACTTCCTCAGCTCTTGAATGAAATCCCCTCCTCTACACAAGATGTTTCCAATTCTTAATTCCAGTACCTTTCCTGTTTTAATTATTTCTTGTTTTTCTTGTATAGAGTTCGTTGTACATATTTGTTTGTTTATGGTTTCATCCCTTAGATTGTAAGTTCCTTGAGGGTTTTTTGAATTATTAGTGCTTAGCATAGTGCCTGTAATACAATAGTCTATTAATAAATGTTGGAAGCCAGCACTTGGTGCTGCGCCCCTCACCCTTGAGGTCACCATGCCCTGAACTCTTTTCTGCAACAAGCAAGTATCACAAGAGCCTCTGTCAATAGATGTTGCAACCACAAAAGGGCTTGACCCCCCAGTTCCAGAAATTAACCACTAGATACTACCCTCACCCTGGACCCTCCCTATTCCTCTTCCCTGTTTCAACTACTATATAAGCTGTCTTGCATTATAATAAAAGTTAGACCTTGCTTGTCACCATCTCGGTCTCACTCCTCTTTTTTCACCCATTCCCTTCAGGCTAGGTCCCCCTCGGCCCCCCACGAATAACTTAGTCCTGCGGGACGGGACAAATAAATGTTTATTGACCCCACCCTTATATGTATAATGTTGGTTGAATTGAATTAATGGTTAATTAAAGCCTTTCCTTGTGATTGAAAAAAAAAGAATAAATGTTTATTGACTAGATACCGAAGTTTAAGTCATACATCTTGTGCATACTTACCTGTGTGACCCTAAAAAGGCCACTTCAGATCTTAGTGACTCATGCAACATTCTTAAATTGTGGAATGGATACAGATCTGCTTTCGTAGAGGGGAGTTTCCTCAATAGCTCTTTCCTAAAGAATGAAATTACAGGTCCAGTTCAAAATCAATAACTTTGATTTCGGTAAAAAATCTAATAGCTATTTTGGAATGCTATACATTTATCAGATCTGCACTGAGAGAGTATACGTTTTATGTGATTAGATACTCTATCTTAATTATGCTTGTGTCTTATACAGAACCATAGATAGCCTTCAGATAAGGTGGGAATGTAAAAGGGACCTCAAAAGTCATTTAGGTCAATCCATACATGCACAAGGGTTCCTCCTCTAAGATACTCAAATAGCTTCTACCACGGTACTTTGTGCATACTAGATACTATGCTTTAATGGGTGCAGAATGAATGAAGTTTAAATCTACATGAGCAGTTCAAAGTGATGAGTATTTCAGGTGAGTTCAGAGTATGGTAGATGATATAAGTATATGGCCAAATATGTCTTTTCTGCCAGATTCTACTTACAAGTTTTTACTTCCTAGAGTCAATAATGAAATCAATTCTGTCAAAAAGAAAATTCAATAAGAAAATCCTTTACCATATAACTGTAATTATAGACACATAATTTCTTATGTTAAAAAAAGAGCAGGAATCCAAATATCAGCCCCTTTTATAGATCATTCAACAGAACATGAAATAGCTAAGCAAACAAAAATGGATATAATTTTATTATTCCTCACATAAAATCTCCTAAGGGAGGGCTTTGAAAACCTTTTGTTCCTAACTAAATCATTGCAATATGTCACCATGGTGCTGCATGCAGAAGAGGAAAAGCATTGTAAATTAACTTTGATAAAGCAATATTTTAAAAACAGGATGCTTTTCCTCCAACACATTGATTTGGTCATTAAAGTTCCCATCTGTTCTCTGGTTTAGAAAATATTGAACTGAGCTGCCCCCAAAGTCCTCCGCTCTATAGAAGTTTCATTCTCACTGTTCAAGATACTTTCTTAATGACCTGATTATCAATATATAGCTTCATGTGAGTTCCACTAGAGTATGTTGCTGATACTGTTGAATATATGAAAAATAGCTGATATTAACTTAGAGGGTGGGACTATTTTCCTTTTTTTTTTTTAAAGCTCTTCCTTTTGGGATATTTTGATTTTTTAAAAATAAAATACTATTTCAAATATTTATAATAGTTCAGTTTGGTTAGTTTCTAAATTATGAATTGCTTTTTAAAATGAAATGATAATTTTAAGGGATTTATACTGTTAAATAGAGTTTGTCCTTAAGTACAGAGAAACGATTCAAGTAAGAAAAAAATAACTTGCTTGCTTTGGCCCCTGTTCCCATGTAGCCTTTCCATATATGGACTTCATTGATTTTTCAAGTACTTCTTATCTAGAAGAGTTGTATTGAGGAAGGGGTCCTTAGAGTTCATATTGGGTGCCATCTTCTTAGGGAGACTTTCCTTGATTCCCTCCACATGAAACTATTTTCCTGCTCTTCAATCTTTCCTTTCCCACTTTTTCTTTGTTCTCTTTTCAGAAAAGACACAGAGAAAGAATAAAATGAGTGTGTGATGAAGTGATTGAGGGTTTAAATGATTTGGAACTAAATAGGGTCTTACATATCATGTAGTCCAAATTCTTCTCCTTTTTTTTTAAACTGTTGAGTAAACACAGGTCCAGAGAGATTACATTACTTGTCCAAAGTTACAGAAGTAATAAGTAGCTTTTCTGGGATTTGAACTCAATCTTCCCTAAATGAAGGACCCTTTCCTATCTAATAATGAAGATATAATAAAGATAACAGTGTTTACTCTTACTATTATTAATTCCACAATAAGACTGAAATATCTGATTGTGTCCAAGTAGAAACTCTGCTAAACTTTGAGATATTGTGATGCCTATTGTTGACTTTCCATTTTGCTTTTAAAGTAGTAAGTTAAGTTGTATATTTTTAAGACTTTTGAGTAAGAGATTCACCTCAAACTCAACATTTCTGAAGCTGAACTTATCAGTTTTCCCCTTAGATTTTTAGATTTTGAATTCTTTCTTACTACAAATGGCATCACCATCCTTCTAGTCATCCATATTTTTAACCTGAGTTAATGTGTCTTCCTTTTTCTTTCTAGTCCTACATAGGATCAGTTTCCAAGTGTTGTGATTCTCTATCTAGAATCATCCTTTCTTTAATATAATATCCTTTAACTGGAGTACTCCACAGCTCCATCCTTAGCCCTCTTTTATTCTATTTCTGGCATTTTCTCATTTGGCCATCTCATCAAATCCAGTGGCCTTAATTGTGATCTCTATGCATATCTAAATCTGTATATCTAGACTTTGCATTACTTCTGGGATCTCATCCTGAATCTCCAATTGCCTAGTGAACATTTCAAACTGGATTCTCTGGAGGTATCTCAAATTCGTTATGGCCAAATTAGAACTCATCCTTTCAGCCAAAAGTCTCTCCCTTTCTGAACTTCCCTATTTCTGTTAAGGACATCACCATCTTTGTAGTCACCCAAGTTTGACATTTTCCTTGACTCCATAGGCCCAATTAGTTGCCAAATCTGTTATTTTTAATTCCACACTCTCTCTTTCATCTCTCCTTAATTCTGCTTATATCCTAGTTCATGCTCTTTTCTCTTCCAGACTATAGTAATAATCTCCTAATTGATTACTCCTCCTTAAGGCTCTTGTTTTTTTTTTCTAAATCTCTAGAGTAGCCATAGAATATAACTCATCTCTAGAGAAGCTAAAGTGATTTTTCTAAGATACAAATCTAACCATGTCACTCTCCTGCTAAATATACTCTATTAATTTCCCATTGCCTATAGGATTTTGTTTTTTAAGTAGTGACCTTTTGATTCTTCGGGGCCCTATCGGAGATCTTCTTGTCAAAGCTATTGGTTTGCCATTTCTTTCTCCAGCTCAGTTTTAGATGATGAAATGGAGATAAACAATGTTAAGTGACTTGCCCAGGGTCCCACAGTTAATGTCTGAGGCCAAATTTGAACTCAGGTACTCCTAACTCTAGGCCTGGAGCTTCATCCACTGTGCCATCAAGGTTCTTTATTTTAGCTTTAGAAGTCCTTCATTAATTGGCCCTAATTCCCTTTAGAAATTTATTGGATATTTCTCCTTGGCATGCACTGTGTAGTCAAGTCAAACTGTCGCTTTTGCTCTTTTTCACAATAGTTATCCCTTTCTCATCTTGCCACCTTTACTCAGTTTATCCCCTACATCTAGAATGCATTCCCACCTGACCTCTGGCATCTTACAATTCCTTATTTCCTTCAAAATTCTTGTCAAGTAACACTTTTTACATAAAATCTTTCCTAATCTCCCCACACCCTGACTTAGTCTCTTCCCTTCCCAAATTGACCTTGTATTTGGTTTGTGTAGATTTTATTTTTTATGTGCATGTTTTCTCCCTCAGTACAATATGTGTTCCTCAAGAGCAGGGACAGTTGCCTAGCACATATTTTGTGTTTAAGAAATGCCTATTAATTGATTTCTCAACTCCCACTATCAATCTACTTCTAGTTTTTTTGCCATAGGTAATAACCTTCTAACATTTCCTATTTCTTATCTTTATTCTGCCCTCTCCTTTCTCATTATTTATATAGGAACTTTAAAATAAAATTTTAACATTAAAAAAATAGCTCCCAATACTCTCCCTGTAGTTTCTCCCCCTTCCCAATGAGATGGGGAACAATATGATGCTCATTTTAACAAGATAAATAATACAAAACACATTTTCACACTAGCTATATCTCAAAAAGCAAGGAAAATTAAAAAAAGGTGGGAGAATTATATTTCACTTTCTACTCAGAGTTCATCTGTTTTTTCTTTGGAATTGAATAGTAGTTATCATCATGAGTTCTTCTGAATTGTTTTGAATTATTGTATTGATCAGAGTCTAAGTCTTTAACAATAAATCAACACTACATTATTGCTTTTACTGTGTTACAGTGATCTCCTAGTTCACTTGAATCAGTTCATATAAGTCTCAGGGTTTTGTGAGACCATCTCCCTCATCATTCCTTATAGTACAATAGTATACCACCACAATTATATACTTTGACCTTTTCAGTCATTCCACTATTGATGGATATCCCTCAATTTCCATTTCTTTGCCATCACAAAAAGAGGTGTTATAAATATTTTTGCATATATACACATCCTTTTCCCTTGTTCTCTTTGGGATACGGACCTAGAGATTGTATTGGTGGGGCAAAAAGTATGCACAGTTAACCTTTTGTACATAGTTCCAAATTGCTCCTAGTGTAATGGGGCCAGTTTACAACTCCACCAATGGTGCATTAGTGTACCATTTTCCCACATCCCTTCTAGCATTAGTTATTTCAGAAAAGCATAAGATAGTAGCTCAGTATTGTTTTAATTTGCATTTTTCTAGTCAAAGTTATTTTGAGAATTTTTTCCCCTTATGACTATAGATACCTTTGATATTTACTTCTGAAAACTACATATTAAAATCCCTTGACAATTTATCAGTTGAGGAATGATTCTTATTTTTATAAATTTGGCTCAATTCTCTACATATTTTGAGAAATGAGGTCTTTATTTGAGAAAATTCCTGTAATTTTTTATATTGCTTCATTGTCTACAGTATCTTTTATCAAAATACAGTTTCCTAGGTTTATTTTTCCTTTTGTTCTGTCTGGGATCATTACTGCTACCCATGCCTTTTCTACTTCAGCTGAAGTATAATAGATTTTGTTCCATCCCCTTATTTTTTAACTTTGTTATGTCTTTCTGTTTCAAGTGTGTCTCATGTAAACACCATATTGTTGGATTCTGGTTTCTAATACATTCTGATATCTGCTTCTGTTTTATGGATGAATTCATCTCATTCATGTTCTCAGTTATGGTCACTAACTGTATATTTCCCTCAGTCATGTTTTCTCTTTTTCTTCTCTTTCTCTTTTTTTTCCCCTCCCTCCTCTAAAGTCTGTTTTGCTTCTGACCACTGAATTCCTTAATCTGTACTCTCTTTTATCAGTCCCCTATTTATCTTATCCATTTCCACTTCTCCTTCCCTATTGGGTTAGTTAAATCTCTATACCCACCTCTGTGTATTTATATATTCTTCATTCTTTGGACCCATTTAGGTGAAAGTGAGATTCTTGGTGCCCACCTCACCACTTTTACCCCCTCTAATGTAAAAAAAAAATCATCCTTGCAGGCCTGTTCTTGTGGGAGAGAGTTTATCTCATTCTTCCTTTCTCTTCCCCTTTCTTCTAATGCAACTATTTTTCTCACTTCTTCATTTTTTGGAGTCATCTCAACCTAATCAACTCACATATGTACCAACTTTCTATGTATACTTCCTCTGACTGCCTAAATAGTGATAAAGTCCTTAGGAACTGCATGTATCAAGTTCTCATATAGGAATATAAGCAGTTTCAGTTTATGGAATCTTTTGTGATTTCTCTTTTGTGTTTACCTTTTAATGCTTCCCTTTAGTTTTATATGTGAATGTCAAATTTTCCTATTCTTCTCTGATCTTTTCTTCAGAAATACTTGAAAGTTTCTATTTCATTAAATTTCCACCCACTCACAAGCATTGTACTTATTTTTGCTAGGTAATTTATCCTTGGTAATATCCTACCTCCTTTGCCTTACAAAATATCATATTCCAAGGCTTTCATTTATTTAATGTATAAATTGCTAAATTTTATGGGATCCTGGTTGTGGTTCCATGATATTTGATTTGTTTCATTCTGTTTACTTGTAATATTTTCTCCTTGACATAGAAGCTCTGGAATATGGCTATAATATTCCTGGAAACTTTAATTTTGAGATGTTTTTCAAGAAGTTTTTGTGAATTCTTTCAATTTCTATTTTACCCTCCAGACCTAAGATATTGGAAAAGTTTTCCAGGATGGTGGCTATTTTTTAAAAAAAATTGTAACTTTGAGGTAATACAATAATTCTTAAAGTATCTCCCCTTGATGTATTTTCTAGGTAAATTGCTTTTCTGATGATGTATTTTATATTTTCTTTATTTTCTTAACGATTTTGTTTTGCTATTTCTTGATGTCTTACAGAATCATTAGCTTCCACTTGTCCATTTCTAATTTTTAAGGAATTATTTTCTTCAATGAGTTTTTAATACCTATTTTTCCTCATTTTGCTTTTTAAGGATTTTTTTCAGAAGATTTTGGTACCTTTTTTCTATTTGGCATATTTTGTTTTTTAAGTAGTTCTTCAGTATTTTTTTGTGCCTTTTACCAATCTGTTAATTTTTCTCTTTGTAATTTTCTTGTATCATTCTTATTTCTTTTCCCAGTTTTTGTCCTCCCACTCTTATCATTTCCTTTAACTTTTCCAAAAATTCTTGTTGTGCTTTTGTGCAATTAGCATTTTCTTTGAGGCTTTACTTATAAATATTTTCATGTTATTGACTTTTTCTGAATTTGTGCCTTGGACTTCCTTGCCATCATAATAGTTTTTCATAGTCAAACTCTGGTTTTGTTCATTGCATTTTTTTAGCCTATTTGTTGACTTTGAACTTTATGTTAATGTTTGACTCTACTTGCCTGCCTCAAGCTTTAAGCTTTTCATGCTACTCTCTTCAGAGCTTGTGTTGGTGATTTTTGATTCTTCCAAGGTGGTATGATCCATGAAAAGATGTGGTCACTGCTCTCTAGCTCTATGCTTTTGTCTTTACCCAGAAAAGACCCATTTTCCCCTGCACCTACAAGTTCTAGTACTCCTCTCTGACTTGGAACTATAACCAAGACCCCTGCTACTTTGTGACCAACCACAAGAGTTTCTCTCCACCCTGGAACTTTGACCTAGAACTCTATATTGTCAATAAAGTTGTCATAGTGCCCTGTCCTTCACTCAATGCCAGGAAAGGAATCCCATAATCTCTTTCTGTCCAGTCATCTGACCCTCTTACTTTCTCTGGGAAGAGAGCTCCTGAAATTGTTCCTACTGCTGTTGCAACCACCTTCAAGACTAATTTCTGGTGCTACTCCCACATAGCCCACACTCTGGTGTCACAGATCTTTCCTTCTGACCTCCTAAGTGATCTTTAAAAAATTTCTCATCCTGCACTTTTGTTGATTCTGCAACTCCAGAGTTCAGTTGGGGGTGTTATTTTAAAGCTGAAGGGAAATGTTGGAAGATTTTGACTAGGTTGCTGCCTCTGCTCTGCAATCTTTGCTTCCAATTCCCATTGCTGGTCTTTTGATACTCATAAAATAAAAGCTATTGCTAGATGTATTTCCATAAATCACAGGTCTGATTGTGTCACTTAGTGAGATAAAAACTTTCAGTAGTTAATTATGTTGAATCAATGGCTGAATTGTCCATCATACGAACATCATGCAGACATATACTGACATTGGTTTCTGTTGCCTCAACATACTCATGTATTATAAGATTATAATTTGTTTTGGAAAGATATAGCCATTGGGAAGTTGTATTTCCACATGATGTAGTAACTTGACTTGGACATGGGGCTGTGATACATGAATTCTTGGCTATTAATTAAATTCTGTGAAAGGTAAAGTACTTGTTTGATGATATTGAATTATAAAACAATGAAGTTGACATGCCAATATGTTTCAAAGGCATTGTTTTTATGGCTATTTTTGCTCATTTATATATTATGAAAAAGCTTATAAAATCAGGAAGGGAAAAGGATTGAGGAGAGCAAGTGGGGTACAGTTGAAAGAACTGAATTTCAAGTGAGAAGACCTTAGTTCAAATCTTGGCTCCATAATTTTTCACCAGTGTGATCTCAGGAAATTCACCCACCTATTTGGCTTGCTTTCTCCTCTAAAAAAAGGGATTAATTTAGATGGCCTATCAAGGGCCTCTCTGGATTTAATATATATGCTATTATTTTCCTAGTGGGATTAATAACAAAATAACAGATGCATAAAAACACTCAGAAATGGTGATAGTTGTAATCCAAAGACCATAGTTAAATACAAATATGTTCATAAAGATACAATGGAAAGCTTTGGGTTTTACGTAAATTGGATTTCAGTTTTAGCTCTGACATTAACTAACTTTGTGACCTTGTAAAAGGGCGAGCAACTTCTTTAAATTTCAGTCTTGTCAATGGTGGGAAACAAGGATTAGATTAGGTGACTTTTTAGATAAGTTACCTTCTAGCACCAAAATTTCATTCTGCGGTTCTTTGGTTCTAAGGACATATATTTTTGAACTATTGACATGCACCCTTACAAATTTGCTATGCTGAAATAAAAGCATTATAAACACACCATCAACTTTAAATCAGATGTAATGTCATCTAAAGCTTATAATTGACACCATTTTCTTTTCTCCTTTACACCTACCTGATCTCTCCTGTCATTCTGGAAAGCTTGGGAACATGATTGTAGTCACGTGTCTCTCACTGCCGTGCACCTGAGTACCACATTTAAGGATCACCTATATGGCTTTGAAATTGTAATAGCTAGAGTTATCTATCTTAGTGTTACACAGGCAATTATCCAAAGATAATTTAATATGGTCACTTGATTATGGTAGCTAATTCTAAAGCATTTCGACTATTAAAATCTCCACCAAGTAAATAAAGGTACTATAATTTCATTACAAAGAGAGAAGCTGAAAGGAGGCCCCTACAGGTTGCTTACCACCCACTAACTTGCACATGTGATAGTCTATAAATAACCATCTGAGGCCAAAGATCGATGGCTTTCCTTAAAGAACAATGCAGGGATTCAATAACTAATTAGCTTATGTCTTTCTCTTCTTGTAATTGCAAGCCATGCTGGAATCAGCTTTGGAAAAGTGTGAAACTGCTATTACTATACCACACTGTACTGTCTTGCTCCTAACACCACACACTATTTTTACCCTTGGGAGATTTCCTATCTATGGACTTTGCACTGTTGAAAATTGTACTGAATGCAAAAATGCCTTCTTATAACTGAAGTAAGAATTAAGTCTACTGAAATCAGAATGCCTAATGACATAAAAGGGAATGTGAGAAAAAATCATAGGTTAATGAACACATTATCGAAAGTTAAAAACTTTAGAATTCTTTTATTAGTAAGAACATTTTTTGTTTTAAAGAAGATACTTTTAACTGTGTTCTGACCTATGAAATGTATAAGTAATATTGGAATATGCAGTTATTTTCTTCTCCAGTCACATGAAGTGATTGTATGAAAAAAATATGGCTGTCAGATAACAAATATGTTTATGATAAGCAACTTACAAGTAATTACCCATTATGATTCATGTATGAGACGGTATGAACATCAAGGACATATGTATGTAGAAAATGAAGTGGCCCAGTCATCAAGAAGCATTGAATGCTAATAAAGCAAGTAGTGTCTATGAAATCAGAAGCACCAGAAGATGTTCAACCAATTTATCATGGGCTTTGAATGAAAAGCCAAGTAATTTGAAGTTCAGGCAACTGTGACCATAGCAGCTCTATTCCCATAATAAAGCTAAAGGACACATATTGTCATGACTGTCCATTTCAAGAGGCTAGCTAAATTCTAGCAATATGCTAGGAATACAACACAAAGCTATAATAGATCTTAGTCCTGGGGTCATCTTAAATTTTGGGAATCATATAATTCACCCACAAACTTTTTGTGTCAATCAATAAGATTTTTTTAACTTAGAGAGTACTGTGCTTAGTGTTGGGAAAATATAGCATTTATATTAGATATTGTTTACATCCTCAAAAGACTTTGGATTCATTTGGCTTTAGGATTTTACAGTCTTTCAAGCTACCTAAAACTGTATCCTGAGAATTGTCATGCTGAATCTGGTACTGATTGGTAGAGCTCAAAGGTAGGATGAGTCACTAGGTCTATGCAACAATGACTGATAACCATAGTGTGCCAATTCAGACATCTTAAGGATGGATGGTAGACCATCAGCTACACTTTTCTCCTACTTTTTGGCATATTTTAATTTCTTTTCAAGTCTGAACATGAGGAACTATCCTGGAAGTCACTAGATTTGAATAAAGACACTTGAACAATGTCATTGTTTTGCCTAAGTTTTTTCACATTTCACTCAGCAATCTCCAATAATTCCATCTGCTGTTAACTACTGTACTGAAAAATTTCAAGATCTAGTTACAATCTTTGCGATGTGAAAAAAAGCCATGAAATCTATCTAAAAATGAAACCATTTGGGGGGGGGGAGGAGCCAAGATGTCAGAGTAGAAAGACTCATGTATGCAAGCTCTGAATCCACAGCCCATAAATTTCCTGTAAAAAGAACTCCCCACAAATTCTGGAGCAGAGCAAGCTGCCCAGAAACACAGTGGAAGAGATTTCCGTTCCAGAGAGGCCTGGAAAGCTGTCCCCAGGGGTCCATCGTGCTCCGGACAGCAGAGGCCACCCCTGCACTGCCCTGACCACGGAGCCCAGCCCTGGCTGTGAGGCCTGAGAGGAGCGGATCCGAGCAGGCATCAGGGACAGAATCTCTGGTGGCTGCGAAGGTCCCTCCACCCACAGGCGCTGCAGGTCAGTGAGAGAGACTTCTGGGCTGGCCAACAGGGAAGCGGGGTGTCTCCATGACTCGGGCCCCTTTGAGAGGCGGTGGTGGAGGCAGCAGCAGAGGCAGTGGTGGCCCGGGACTCCCCAAGCAGGAAGGAGCTCAGGGCCATTACGAAAGGTCTCCACATAAACCCCCTGAGGGAACTGAGCCTGGGAGATGGCCCTGTCCCCACCTGAGCACCAGAACTTAAGCCCACATTGAATAGCAGCCATGCCCATGGCTGAAAGCCCTGAGGCTGGGGAGCAGAATTTTAATCTCAGACCCCAAGCACTAGCTGGGCGGATCTAGGTGGGGGTGGAGAGGAATCTCAGAAGTCAAATAACTGGCTGGGAAAATGTCCAGAAAAGGGAAGAAAAATAAGACGATAGAGAACTCCTTTCTTGGGGAAGAGATGTTCCTTCCTCCTTTCATTTCTGATGAGGAAGTACAATACTTGCCATCAGGGAAGGACGTGGAGGTCGGGGCCTCTCTATCCCAGACATCCGAGGTGGATGTCCGGTGGGCTCAGGCCATGGAAGAACTCAAAAATGATTTTGAAAATCAAGTTAGGTGGTGGAAAAACTTGGAAGAGAAATGAGAGAGATGCAAGAAAAGCATGAAAAATGGGTCAATACCTTGGTAAAGGAGAGGCACAAAAATGCTGAAGAAAATAACACCTTGAAAAATAGGCTAACTCATTTGGCAAAAGAGGTTCAAAAAGCCAATGAGGAGAAGAATGCTTTCCAAAGCAGAAATAGCCAAATGGAAAAAAAGGTTCAAAAGCTCACTGAAGAAAATAGTTCTCTCAAAATTAGAATGGAACAGATGAAGTCTAATGACTTTCTGAGAAACCAAGAAATCAAAAACAAAACCAAAAGAATGAAAAAATGGAAGATCATGTGAAATATCTCATTGGAAAAACAACTGACCTGGGAAATAGATCCAGGAGTGACAATTTAAAAATTATGGGACTACCTGAAAGTCATGATCAAAAAAAAGATCCTAGACATCATCTTCCATGAAATTATTGAGGAAAACTGCCCTGATATTCTACAACCTGAGGGCAAAATAAATTGAAAGAATCCATTGATCACCGCCTTAAAGTAATCCAAAAGAGAAACTCCTAGGAACATTGTGGCCAAATTCCAGAACTCCCAGGTCAAGGAGAAAATCTTGCAAGCAGCTAGAAAGAAACAATTCCAGTATTGCGGAAATACAATCAGGATAACTCAAGATCTAGCAGCTTCTATATTAAGGGATAGAAAGGCATGGAATAGGATATTCCAGAAGTCAAAGGAACTAGGACTCAAACCAAGAATCACCTACCCAGCAAAACTGAGTATAATCCTTCAGGGGAGAATATGGTCTTTCAATGAAACAGAGGACTTTCAAGCATTCTTGATGAAAAGACCAGAGCTGAAAAGAAAATTTGACTTTCAAACACAAGAATGAGAAGCAGCATGAAAAAGTAAACAGCAAAGAGAAGTCATAAGGGACTTACCAAAAGTGAACTGTTTATATTCCTACATGGAAAGACAATATTTGTAACTCTTAAAACTTTTCAGTATCTGGGTAGTTGGTGGGACCACACACAGACATACATACACACATGCACGCACACACACATACACACATGCACACACATACAGAGACAGAGAGCACAGAGTGAATTGAATAGGATGGGACCATACCTTAAAAGAAATTAAGGTAAACTGTGAGAGAGAAATGTAGTGGGAGGAGAGAAGGTGAAATGTAGTGGGGTAAATTATATCTCATTCAAGAGGCAAGCAGGAGACTTTTTAGTGGAAGGAAAAAGAGGAGAGCTGAGAAAAAAACAAGTTTACCCTGATCACATTCGACTAAAGGAAGGAATAAAATGCCCACTCATTTTGGTATGAAAACCTATCTTACAATACAGGAAAGTGGGGGAGAAGGAGATAAGCATGGAGGGAGGGATGATGGAAGGGAGGGCAATGGAAGAAGAGAGCAATCTGAGGTCAACACTCTTGGGGAGGGACAGGATCAAAAGACAGAATATAAACAATGGGGGGCAGGATAGGATGGAGGGAAATTCAGTTAGTCTTACACAACACGACTTATCGAAGTCATTTGCAAAACTACACAGATATGGCCTATATTGAATTGCCTGCCTTCACAAAGCGAATGGGTGGGGAGGGAGGGATGGGGAGAATTTGGAACTCAAAGTTTTAGGAACAACTGTTGAGTATTGTTGTTGCTACTGGGAAATAAGAAATACAGTTAGTGGGTAATAGAAAGTCATCCGGCCCTACAGGACAAAAGAGAAGATGGGGACAAGAGAAGGGAGAAATGATAGGAGAGGGCAGATTGGTGATAGGAGAAATTAGAATGCTTGGTGTATTGGGGTGGGGGAGGGGATAAATGGGGAGAAAATTTGGAACCCAAAATTTTGTGAAAATGAATGTAAAAAGTTAAATAAATAAATTTATGTTTAAAAAAATGAAACCGTTTATATATTAACAACTACTTCCATCCATTTTACAGAACAATGAGTGAATCAAAAATTAAAGAAGCAATTGTGGCTATTTAGAAAATAATTAGCTTGTCAAATTTTTCTAGTATAATTAATATTTGAGCATTTTAATGGAAATGGATCTGATTTCTGTTTTTATTAAGCATCAAATATTTAATGCATTTGATACATTAGCACGTTTTCAGAAAAATTGCCCTTATCCAATTCTAACTCAACTGCTCTGTGCTATTGAACTTTATTGTACATTTTGCAGTTATTTGGAGGTAGTTCTTAATTTGGTTCACATAAGAATTTTTTATTAGCACAGTAATTTTCCGCAAAACAAATTTATGACATTCAGAAATAATGAAATAACAACTGTTAACTACGTATTCATGAAAAAGTAAATTGAGCATTGCTAAGCAATAGAAAATATTATTGGTAGTTTTATTTAGAAATAGTCAAGCCACATAGAAGAGCATGAAGATTTGGCAAAAAACACTTTTCCCTTCCAGTAAACAAAAGCAATTTTTAATGGCACAGTGGGCATAAAAGAACAAAGTATGTTCCATTCACCGAGCCGAGATCTGCATATTGATATAGTTTTATGACAAGGAGAAGAAAGACAAAGAATTAGAATTAAAATTATTGGAGATGAAGAATGTAAGTGAGCATCTTAGGGTAACTTTTAGTGAAATTGCTGAACCTGGCCTATCTAAAACACAACTCTACAAATATGTTCCAAGTTTCCAAGGGAATGGCTGTCATAGACTTTTGAAGCTGAATAGTTTGACATGGGCTTCTATGAATCATTTTATTGTCTTTTGAATAGATGTTGTCAACAAAGAGAGAAAGAAAAAAGAAAATGGAAAAAGCAAAAGACAGAATCTTTCCTCTAAAAGAAATTCTTACCTTTTTCTCCTTTCACTTGTGATCATTTGACCTAGATAGTATTTAAAAGTGACTCTGCAGGCTAGTCATACAGGGACTACCTTGATTACTTATATGTCCATGGGAAAATTAACTTTTTTTAATTCAATTTCACAAGTTTGTATTTAAGTTTGCAATATATTTAAAAGACGGGGTGATAATAGAGTTAAATAACTGTAATACAAAAAGGAATATCTGAAGTACACAGAAGTGAAGAGTCACAAGGGAGAGATTGCAAGTTTTTGAGAATAATGGGGAAAGTTTCGTTGAGAGGTGACACCTGCAATAAACTTCAAATGACATGTTAGAAATGTTAGATCAGAGTACATTTCAGCATTGAGGAATGGTGTATGCTAGAAAAAAATGTGAAAAAAAGTTTAGGAATCAGTAGTCCAGTCTGGCAGACACATAGAATTCATGAAAGGTGGTATTGTGATATAAGATCAGGTTAAGTTGTAACTAGACAGTCATGGATCTCAACTGCAGGCTAAAGAGTTCTTTATTTTATCCAATAAGTTGTTTGTCCTTACGGATAAAGTAATACATCTCACCCTTTTAAGGTTTTTTTCTCCTACATTTTCATGACAAACATAGTTACTTATATAATTAATTTATATCAACCTCATCACATTTTCTCCTTGATAACTATAGAAGCATTAATGTTCATTATTCTCTTCTTCAGAATAGGAGATTATTTTAGTAAAATTATTTTTGATTAGTTTTCATACATAAACATATTTGCCCTACATTTCCACTAAGACCTTTTGTTTTTCTTAAATACAGCCTCCTTCCTAGGACAGGTATATACTACAGGCAGAGCCTTTCTTCTCCCACTCTTGTAATTTTCCATCTTTTCTTTGTTTCTGGCAAATCCTTTTCTTTCCTGTCCCTTTCTTGATGCTTTATAAAACAAACATATTAATTACAATAAATTGCAATGGCTCTAATGACAGTGCATGTGGTAGAAGTTCATTTCTTTTCAGTTGCTAAACATTTATTAAATGTTTCCTGAGTACAAATGCATTGTGCTGGACACTGGCTCATGCATGTCCCTCCTTTGGTTAGAATCATTCAATGGTTGCTCATTGTCTATTGTGTGAAGTTAGAGCTCCTTAGGAAGACCTCCAAAATAATTTGCCATCCTCTCTTTGCTTGACTCCACATTTTTGAGTCTTTTACCCAGTTGTACAAATCCTGTGCTTTCTACCTTAGTACCTTTCCTTGAGCTGTTTATCCAGCTCAGATGGACTTACCTGTCCTTAGTTATAAAGCGCAGTCTTCATGCAAGCTCTTTCAAGAAATCTTCCTTGATCTTAAAGTAAAATTTGTCCCTCTTACATACATAGATCATTCTATTCTTTATCGTAGTTCTCTTTCTCTATGTGTCAGACATAACCTACTAGACTATAAATTCCATGAGGGCTAAGACCATGTTTGAACCAATCATTCTAAACCTTCTCCAGCCTACTTTGATCCCTTCCAGTGACTAATATGTTTCTCTGTATATATGAAGTCTTAATAAGCTTTGTTATCTTATATGTGGATGACATATTCCTATGACAGGAAAAGATTGAATTTTCTCAATCTTAATTTGTCTTATCCCTCCTCAAGAGTTGAGAGTTGAAGAGAGTTCAGATTTTAATTCAATGTAAGGAAAAGTATTGCAACAATTGGAACAAGATGGACTGCTTTGATCAAGGATAGGTTTCCAACTTTTTCAAGTGGAGACTGGGTGGCCTCTTGCTGGGATTCATATCCAGAGGCTGATTAGACTCTGAGATTCTGTGAATTGAGGTACACTGAGTGAATCAGTTAATATTTATTAAGGGTCTACTATATGACAGGCACTGTGTTAAGTGCTGAGTAATCAGAAAAGAGGCAAAAGAAAGTCCCTGCCATCAAAGAGCTCACAATCTAATGGGGGAGTCATAAAGCAAATAATCAATATAGAAGAAAACTAGAAAGAATTAACAAGGAAAGCTCTAGAATTAAGAGGGGGTAGGGAAAGTCTTTCTGTTAAAGATGAGATTTTTGTTGAAATTTATAAAGCCAGAGAAATTGGTAGGCAAAGCTGAGGAGGGAGACCATCGCAGTCAGAGAGAATGCCTAGAATTAAGACATAGAAAGTCGTTTTTTTAAACAGCCAAGGTCCTTATCCTGAAGGTACTTATTGATTATTAAGTCATAAGATTTATGATAAGTATAAAATTCTCTACATTTGTCTACATCTTTAACCCTTATTAGCTTTCTGGATCCAGTTGACCTTATATAACTGTACCAGTATTGCACACTGCCATCAGACAGCTGAATATTATGAGTCTTTTTGCAAAACTGAATATTTACTTTAGTTTTCAAACTAAGTACTAAAATTCTTAGCAGAAATAGCATTTCACCAAGTTATGGGTTAAGAACTGGAGCAGTAAAAGAATCCCCAAATCTGAACTCAGGAGACCTACAGTTGAAACTTAGAAGTCATTCAACCTGAGTCTCAAGGTTCTCTTCTTTAAAATGGAGAAAACATTATTACTTCCTATTTGACACATATAAAAACATACACACATGTGTACCTATGTTCGCATGGAAGTGCATATACACACAACCCATGTACATATATAGGTTACATGTATGCACACAAATACATATATGCATACATGTATATGTATATAAGATCAAATGAGGATCAAGATAGGAAAAGCTTGTTTACAAAATAGTTTGTATAAAAAATATTTGACTGTCTTAGTAGATTGTAATTATAATGAGTCGGAGTCAAAAATATTCATGTGAACTTAGGATGCATGAATTGAGCCATTGCATTCATGATACATTAAATAATGACCTGGTACTTTGACCTGGTAAGATCATATTTGTAATATTGTCCTTAGTTCTGAATGTTACCTTTTAGGAAAGACATTGAAAAGGAGGGATAGTACAGTATTGAGGTTAGACAGCAAGACTCAAAGTCAGAAAAGCCTAGATTCAAGTTCTGTCTCTATTATTTATTATCTGTGTGACCCTGGGTGAGACTGCATGCTCCAGATAACTTTGGCCGGGAAATTGTAGAATAGGTCTATACTTCTTTATCCAGGGGTTCTTTGTACTAGAACAATATCAAGTCCACGTCATATCATTATTCATGCTGAAAAGTTACAAGACATTTTGAGGAGGGATAACCAGGATGATGGCTTTATGACTATGCTACATGATGATTACTTAAAGAAAATGATAATGTACATGCAGAAAAAAAGCTTGATAGGGAGTTGAGGAGCAGGATAACTGTTTTCTAGTATCTGAAG
This sequence comes from Bettongia penicillata ogilbyi, assembly GCA_023548195.1. Taxonomy (NCBI): domain Eukaryota; kingdom Metazoa; phylum Chordata; class Mammalia; order Diprotodontia; family Potoroidae; genus Bettongia; species Bettongia penicillata. The sequence continues at coordinate 49,177 of JAJHZJ010000193.1, read as the reverse complement.
GATTGCTAAATTCTAGAAAGGCTGCACTTGTTTTGTCTGTCCCAACATGACAGAACTAGGAGAAAAGGGTAGAAATTTCAAAGGAAAATTTAGACTTGGCATAAGGAAAAATAAAAGGTTACTAGCAATTAGTTATCCTCAAATGAAATGGGCTGCCTTGGAGGAAGTGGGTTAATGCCTGTTTGGAGATTTGTAATCAGAGGGAGAATGGGCACTTTTGGGGGATGTGGTAGAGACCAAGGTATTTTTGGACAGGTTTTGGTTTGATTATATGACTATATGATGTGCCTTTCAACTCTGGAATTTTATGAAATGAGATTAACACATGTGAGAACTTAAATACTTTTAAAACACTGTAACTTATGGTAGTAATTTAATAAATCTCTAACTAATTTATTTTAGAAAGATTTATTGTCATATATAACCTTTATATTGTTTATCTGTTTCCTCACCTGTAAAGATGATCATTATAATTCTCATACTATATACATTGTAAGGATATTATAAAAATAGTGCTTTTAAAACCTTCAAACATTTTGTAAGTGTGAACTATATTATTATCCTCCAATTGTAATCTTTGTCCTTGTAAACATGGACATTTTTCTAACTTGGAAGGAGCTCTGCTAAACTTTCTGAGATGGAAATTATTTAAAATGGGGCAAAAAAGTAAGATTCAGTATAAAAAAATGAGCATGAAAAATAAGAGAAAGTTAAATTCCTAGACTACATATAGTAAAATTGAGACTTGTTCCTCTGATTGAACACAAAAACATTCTCCTTAAGGAAACTAGAGAAGGTGACCAGAAGACAAGCAATCTAAGACATTTTTTTTTTTCTAAAGTACTTTTGCTGTTAGAAACAGGATGCTAAATAGAGCATTTTTCTTTAGGCAGAAAATTTGCAGACTGCATTAAAAACTCCAACTGTCAGTCAAAATTGAAGCCAGTTGAAAGCTGAAATAGTAGAAACATTTGTCATTCTTGATGATTGACATTTTAACTACACAAATCAAAAGCTCAATTTACCATTTGATAGCATCTCCTCTCTTGCTATCCTAGATTCATTTTGTCACTTCAACTCCCTAAGCAATTATTAAGTACCTACTACGTGCAGAAATAGTACACTTGTAGGTTTCAGACATCCAGAAAAAAAAGTCAGAGCTTTAGAGGTGTGACGCAGCTTAGAGATTGACTAGTCCAATCTTCACCTTTTACTGATGAAGAACCTAAGGGTGTGGAAAAGTTAAGGGATTTGTTCAGTGGATGGGGATCATAGATTGAAGAGGAAGGATTCGAATGCAGAGCCTCTGACTCCAAATAGGCCACATTTTTACAGCATTATATGGCCTTTTCTTTTAAACACCTTCCAATATGAAATGAATAAAACAAGTACAGAAATAATGAGAGGTACCATGATTATATAATAAAAAAAACATAAGTTTTGGAGTAAGAGGAACTGGGTTTGAATACTGAATTTTAACTTACTATCTGTATGACCTGGACAAGTCATTTAAAATTAGGCTTCAATGTCCTTATCTGTAAGATAAAAATGTCCCTTTTGGATATAAAAGTCATGTAACCCTAATAAAAGTGTAAGTGATATAAATGCAAAAGAATAATCTAGACAGAATCCAAAAAGAATATGAGATCATTTGAAGCTGGACTGGGGGTAAGGAAAAGCTACATAAAGGAGGTGGTATATGATGTGGTCTTTAAAGGAAAATTAAGAATTTAACAGGTGAAAAAGGCAAGAGAAAGCCTTTGGGAAAGTCAAAGTCCAATTAAATAACCCTGTCAAAAGAAAAGAAGATTCATCTGGAAAGATCAGGGTTTATCTGAGGTCTCTGGATCAATTGATCAACAATAATTTAGGTATTGACTGCATGCCAGGAGTAGTGCTGGGCATTTTCACACAAATCCGAAACAGACATAGGAATTTGTCTTCCAGGAGCTAGTATTCTACTAGGGAGGAGGCAAGTGAGAAGACATCGCATGTTCTTAGATGATTTAATACAAAACAATAAATGTACAAAATAAATAAATAGTGATTGTGAGGCACTAACGATGTGGCAAAAGGGAGAATCAAGAAAAGCCTTTTGAAAAAATTAACCCTTGAGCTGATATTTAAAGGGATTGAGGGGCTCCAAGATGTGGTATTGAACAGGGAAAACACACCACAGAGGAAAGAAACTGAATGTCATGTACAGTGAACAGCAGGGTGACCAGTCCGATGAGGGAAAAGTGCAGTAATAGAAAAGAGCATCTAGTCTTCCTGGAAAGATGGACTGGAATCAACCTGTGAAGGGATATAATTGGCAAACAGATAATTTGTATTTTATTTTTGTGTCACAGTGAGCCACTGAAATGAGAGACAGACAGAGACACAGAGAGACAGAGAGAGATAGAGAGAGAGACACAGAGAGAGACAGAGATGGAGAGACAGAAGGAAGAGAGAGAGAGAGGGATGGAGACACACAGAGAGAAAGACAAGAGGGGAAAGAAAGGGAAAAGAGAAAAAGAAGATGAAGAACAAGAAAAAGATGAATGAGGAGGAGGAGAAGGAAGAGCAAGAGGAGAAAAAAGAAAAGAAAAAGGAGAAGAAGAAGATGAAGAATCCTCAGAGCTTTGAGGAACCTCAAAGCAGCAAATAAGACTGGGAATGAGTTGTCAGAATCCTCTGAGGAGAACGTGGAAAGAAAAATGTCACAAAGCATAAAGAGATAAAGCATCAAGAGTAAGATGTATTCAATAATGACAAAAGTTCCCAAAAGGTCAAGTGGTATGAATACAGAGAAAATACCATAGGAATTCAGCAGTTATTTAATGACTGATAACAATGGAGTTTCTGTCAAGTCAGGAGCCAGATTGCAAGGGGTGCATGATTCACCCTCCTCCCCAACCCTAGTTTAAAGGCAAGTAGAATACAGGAAGATAATTGTCATTTTAAAAGAAAACAGAAACAAAACTAGAGTTCATTAGCTGTGTGTGTGTGTGTGTGTGTGTGTGTATGTTGATCCTTTGTTGCCAAAGAAGACCATACCACCAAAGAAATGATGACATGACTTGCACTTGACTTTGTTTTGAGTGAGGGAGGGCTGTGCAGGTCACCAGCCTCACTTCTCCTCCAGAGTCATCTGAATCCAGTGACCAGATGTTCATCAGGATGACTGGAGATGACCCAGGATGAGGCAATTGGGATTAAATGACTTGCCCAAGGTCACATAGCTAGTGAGTGTCAAGTGTCTGAGGTGAGATTTGAACTCAGGTCCTCCTGACTCCTGCACTGGTGCTCTATCCACTGCACTGCTTGGGTGCTCTATTCCTTAGCTAAGACTTCTTTTCTACCATTTATTACAAACACATGTATCCTAAGCATCAAGACTTTTACTTCTACCTTTCTCTCCTCCCAAACATAGCTAAAACACCTTTTGTATTTTTTAACATGCATTATTTACCTGCTTACAGTATGAACTTACCACCCATGACATTGTTTTTATAGAACCTTTAGAAATTTATCCTCAGTACCATTTTAGTTTCTACAATATACATGTCTTTTACAAATATGCATTGGTCAGTGAGCTCACTGTGTCTCAATATCAGTTTCTTTGTGTTCCCCTCCCTTCTTTTACATTGGCATCTTTTTCTTGAGATTTCCCCATCTCTCATGGACAGATTTCCTCTGTAGAATTTAGGCCATGAAATCCTGCCTATCTTTTCTCTGAACTCTGAAATTCCTCTTTCCCAATCTACCATTTTGTTAGACTATGCTTAGTTCCTTTTTTTCCCTCTGCTATTATGAACTCTAAGTTAGTCACTTCTGTCCAAGGTTCCCATTAATTTTACTTCAGCAACCTTCTTTTTTATGGGACTTAACCAAGAACAGAATAGTAATTTCCCTTATGACATTCTTTGAAAATTGAAATGATCACTAAGACAAGTCAAGAATGTTTCAACTGCTCCGCTTTGGGAAGAGAGAAAAAGAGATCGAGCAGATGTCTGGATAGTTGAAGTTCCACATCACTACTCCATGCCAGATTTGTTATCTGTTTCCTGAATTCCACATTTATTTTCTGTTTCTCATTGTGTGGTCTGTAATCTTCTCCCATGGCAACATCACTGCTGTTTCTTCAACCATTTACCCTCACCCAAGTGCTTTGTACCTTGTTTTCACAGTGTGGCTTATAAACGTTCCCACTCCAATGTATTTGCTACACTATGCATCTATTTAAAAAAAATTAGTTCTAACTACATGTGAAAAATTAACATTTTTTTTAAAAATTGAATTCCAAATTCCCTTCCTCTCTCCCTCCTGCCCTCTCCTATTCCCTCATAGAAAAGACAAGCAATTTCATATAGGTTATACATGTACAGTGATGCAAAACATTTCCATGTTCTATACTATGCCTCTCTTGACTCTTATCAAAAATAGCATGCCTTTTGATGCAGGTAGTTTTGTATTTTGGACAGAGGACTGGCCTTGGAGTCAGAACAACTTGTGGTCAGGTCTGTCCCCTGACATATACTTCTTGTGTAAATTTATGCAAATTATTTAATTCCTTGGTATCCCAGAAAAGCTCTAAAATTCTAAATTACTGAAGAGGTGCCATATACATTGGGAGAGGACTTGATATACTACTGATGAATGAATATGCATGCATATATATACATATATATATGCATATGTTCATCTAAATATATGTACACATTTTCTTTTTTCAATTTATTTATTTTTAGTTTTCAATATTCACTTCCAAAAGATTTTGAGTTCAAATTTTCTCCCCATCTTTCTCTTACTCTCACCCTAAGATGACATGCAATCTGATATAAGCTCAACATTCATACTGAACCTATCTGCACGTTAGTCATGTTGTAAAGAAGAATTAGAACCAATGGGAGAAGCCATGAGAAAGAAGAAACAAACAAAGAAACAAATAAGAAAGAAAACAATTTGCTTCAATCTGCATTCAGATTCCATAGCTCTTTTTCTGGATGTAACCAACATTTTCCATCATGATTCCTTTGGAATTGTCTTAGATCCTTGCATTGTTAAGAGATAAATCTATCAAAGTGAGTCACCATACATTGTAGCTGTTACTGTGTATGTACATACATATTGAAATTATGTAGATTTAATCATGGGTTCCAACTCAATGAACCTCAGTGATGTCTATATCTATAGCTTAGAATTGATTATATTAAGACATCTGGTTTATTGCTCATACTTTTTAAACATCTCTCTCTCTCTCTCTCTCTCTCTCTCTCTCTCTCTCTCTCTCTCTCTCTCTCTCCCTGTCTTTGCCTGTCTGTCTCTCTCTCACAGTGGGTTTTATTGCTAGATCTCTTGGATATTTTTGACTATACATTGCTCTTCCTCTCCACTGATATTCTTTTTCTTTTGTTTCTGAAGTCTTCTACTTACTCTCTGTCACGTATGACTTGACACATATATACAAAGAAGTTTTCTCTCCCTAATTTTCATTTTAAAATACTTTTAACAACTGAATCACAGGATTAGGAAATGGAAGGGAATTTTGAGGTCATCTCATTCATTCCTTTCATTTTCCAGATGAGGAAAATGAGGCCCAAGTAGGTTAGGAGACTTGACGAGGGTGTGGAGCACAAAATTCAAACCCGGGTCTTTGATTCCAAATCCAGCACTGTTTCCTCTGTATTATGCTGATCACATTCTCAAAACTTCAGGTAAATATGGCTTTCCTAGCTCTAATAACCAGCAGTAGATAGAGTGCCAAGTCTGAAGTCAGGAAGACTCATTCCTATCAAGATCCATAAGATCAAGGAATTGCCTCACAAAAGCTGGAAGTTAAATTTTCATTGTATGAACTTAAATTTCAGATATCAGCAGATCCTGAAAATTGGGCTTGATTCATTGTTTTGGTGATTTTCTAGGTTTAAGAAAGTGATAGAACATGTTAATCATGCAAATTTGATTTAAAAGTGTGTTGTATATACATTTTATTTTGGAGAGGCAGTCATTAAACATTTAGTACCACACCTATTTCTGAATGTATAACATCAGTGTCTTCAAAGTCAAATGCTTAACACAAGTTAAAGGTGATGAGGACAGAAAAACAGCTTTTGTATTTACCTTTAGATTTATTACTCATGATAAGACATTTCCTCCATATTACAGGAAGTATGAAAAATAATAACTTTTTTGAAGAAAAAAGGAAAACTAATTTCCGTTGAAAATTGTAATACAGTTTAAATGGTAAAAAAAAAGATCAATCTTTTATATAGCCCATTACAAATATGTTATTTTTTAATGTTATGGTATTTGTGTTTTTATCCCCATTTTACAGATGAATTAACTAAAGAAGAAAACGTTTAAGTAGTTTTCTTAGGATCCTAGCTTGGAAGGGTCTAAGGAGGAATTTGAACTTAGCTTCTCCTGACTCCAGGTCTAGTGATCTACTCACTCTGCTTCATCCTTAGATTTTAAAAGAAAGAATCCATCTGCCAGCTTGTTATCTACATAGAAATAGTGTTCTAACACCACCTGCTGAGGTAAATCTGAATGTTATATCCTAATGTGACAGTAAAACTATAAATCAAAATGCTCTGATGAAAATACTGGCAACCAATTTATCCTCATCATTTAAAATCATTCCTCAGATCACGATTCCACAACAGCAGGGGAAAAAAAAAGTTTTCTCTATACTTGAACAAAGAATTGTATATGAGGTGATTATTCAGTGGGGTAAAAAGAACACTAATCAGAGCCAGGGGATGTATGTCTGACTTCCAGCACAATCTATGTGACCTTTAACATCTCTTAGCCTCACCTTTTTAACATATAAAATGGAAATCATAACATTTTCCCTATTGCTTCAATAGCTGGTAGAGAGGATCAAATGTGTTGATGCATTTCAAAGCACTTCATTAACCATAGAGGATTATATCAATGCAATCTGTCTCTGCTATATCCTATTTTCTCTCTTTTTTCAAAAATAATATTTTATTTTCACCTGCATTACGTATAAAAATAATTTTGAACATTCATTCTCTCTTTTTTAAACTTTTGAGTTTCAAATTCTATCTTTTCTTGTCTCCCAGTCCCCTTTCCTGAGTTGATAAGCAATCTGATATTGTTTTTACCTGTGCAACCATGTAAAACATTTCCATGTTAGTCATTTGGGCTAAGAAAACTGAAAAGAAAGAGAGAGGAAGAGAAAGAAAGAAAAAAGAAAGAAAGAAAGATGGAAATAAAGAAAGATGGAAAGAAGGAGAGATGAAAAGAAGGAAAGAAGGAAGGAAGGAGGAAAGGAAGGGAGGAAAGAAGGAAGGGAGGAAGTAAGGAAGGAGGAGAAAAAATATACTTCAGTTTGCATTCAGATAACATAAGTTCTTCCTCTAGAGGAAGATAGTATTTTTCATCCTGAGTCAGTCCTTTGGGATTTCAGTGGTCCATTGTATTGCTGACAATAGCTAAGTCATTCATAGTTCTTCATTGTACAATATTGTTGTTACGGTGTACAGTATTCTTTTGGTTGTGTTCACTTCACTTTGGTTATGTATGTCTTTCCAGGTGTTTCTGAAATCATCTTGCTTGTCATTTCTTATAGCACAATAATACTTCATTACAATCATATAGCATAACTTGCTTAGCCATTCCCCATTGAATGATCATCCCCTCAATTTCCGATTCTTAGCTACCACAAAAAGAACTGTAATAAATATTTTTGTACAAATAGATTCTGTTTTCTTTTTTGGAAGGGAACTTGGAGGGGGTGTAAAGAATCTTTTTGGGATACAGACCTAGCAATGATATTGCTAGAGCAAATTCTGTATACACAATTTTAGAACCCCTAGGACACAGTTCCAAATTGTTCTCCAGAACTGTCAGATCAATTCACAACTTCACCAATAGTGCATCAGTGTTCTAATTTTCCTGCATCCCCTACCAAATTTATCCTTTTCCTTTTTATCATATTAGTCAAACTAAAGGGTATGAACTGGTCCCTCAGAGTTGTTCTGATTTGCATTTCTCTAATCAAGAGTGATTTGGAGAATATCAAGGAAACTAATGAAAAAAAATGCTAGGGAAGGTGGCCTAGCCCTACCAGATCTCAAATTGTATTGTAAAGTAGCAATCATCCAAACCCCTTGGTAATGGCTAAGAAACAGAGGGGTAGACCAGTGGAACAAGTTAGATACTCAAGACACAGTAGTCAGTGCATATAGAAATCTACTGCTTGGTAAACACAAGGACCCTAGTTTCTGGGATAAAAATTCACTCAGACAAAAATTGCTGTGAAAACTGGATAACAATATGACAGAAGCTGGGCATAGACCAATGTCTGACACCATACACAAGAATAAAGTCCAAATGGGTACATGATCTTGGTATAAAGACTGATACTCTAAACAAATTAATGGAGCAAGGAATAGTGTATCAGATTTGTGGGGAATGGAGAAATTTTTGACTAAACAAGAGACAGAAAACATAATGAAGTGAAAAATGGATAATTTTGATTCCATTAAATTGAAAATTTTTTGCACAAACAAACCCAATACAACCAAGATTAAGAGAGCAGTAGAAAACTGGCAAAGAATTTTTGCGCCTGTGATAAAGGTCTCATTTCTAAACTACATAGAGAACTGAGTCCAATGTACAAGAATGCAAGTCATTCCTCAATTTATAAATGGTCAAAAGATATGAACAGGCAACTTTCAGAGAAAGAAATAAGTTATCTATATTCATATGATAAAATCCTTTTAATCACTATTGATTAGAGAGATGCAAATCAAAACAACTAGGAAGTACCACATTACATCTATCAGATTGGCTAACATGACAAAACAGGAAGATGATAAATGTTGGAGAAGATGTGGGAGAGTTCAAGCACTAATTCATTGTTGATGGAGCTGTAAACTGATTTAACCATTATGGAGAGCAATTTGGAACTATGCCCAAAGGGCTACCAAAATGTGCATACCCTTTGACCCAGCAATACCACTTCTAGGACTGTATCCCCAAGAGATCATAAAAATAGGAAAGGGTCCCATATGTACAAAAGTATTCATAGCAGCTCTCTTTGTGGTGACCAAAAACTGGAAATCAAGGGGATGCCCATCAATTGGGGAATGGCTGAATAAATTGTGGCATGTGAATGTAATGAAATCCTATTGTGCTATAAGAAATGATCAACAGGAAGACTTCAAAGAGGCCTGGAAAGTCTTATATGAATTGATGTTGAGTGAAAAAAGCAGAACCAGGAGAACTTTGTACACAGCAACAACCACAGTGTGCAAAGAATTTTTCTGGTAAACTTTACACTTCACTGCAATACAGGGACTTAAATAATTTCCAATGGACTCTTGAAGCAAAATTCCTTCCACATCCCAAGGAAGAACTATGAAATTTGATCACAGAATGAAGCAGACCATTTTCTTTTGTATTATGGATTTTGTTTTATGATTTCTCCCATTCATTTTAATTCTTCTATGCAACATGACTAAGGTAAAAATGTATTCAGTAGGAATGTATGTGTAGACCTATTTAAAACCGTATGCCATTTCAGGGAGGGAATAGGGGGAAGGAGGGGAAAAAAAACTAAGATGTATGGAAGCGATTGTAGAACTCTGAAAAAAAAAATTTAATTTAAAAAAGAGTGATTTGGAGCATATTTTCCTATGACTGTAGATAGTTTTGATTTCTTTGTCTAAAACCTGCTATTTATCAACTGGAGAGTGGCTTGTATTCTTAAAATTTGACTAGGTTCTGTATATATATTTTAAAAATGAGGTCTTTAGCAGAGATACTTGTAAAATTTTCCCCCAGTTTTCTGTTTTTTTTCTTATTTTAGCTACATTGTTATTGTTTCTGCAAAACTTTTTTTAAATTTTGTGCAATCAACATTATTTATTTTACATTTTAAAATGTTCTCCATATGTTGCTTAATCCTAAATTCTTCCTTTATCCTTAGATCTAGCAGGTAAACTATTCTATATAGTCTTTTAATTTGCTTATGATATCACCCTTTATGTCTAAAGCATGTACTCATTTTGACTTTATCTTTGAATATGGTTTGGGATTTTGGTATATACCTAGTTTTTGCATACTATTTTCCAATTTTCCTAGCAGTTTTTGTTAAATAACATCCCCAAAGCTTGTGGCTTTGGATTTATCAAGCACTATGGTCATTTACTACATTGTATTATGTACCTACTGATCCACCACTCTACTTCCTAGCCAGTGCCAGAGTGTTTTGATTATTACTGCTTTATAATAGTTTAAGATCTAATATAGTTAGGCCACCTTGCTTCACATTTTTTTTTTGTTTTTCTTAGGTTGCACTAATATTCTTGGACTTTTGCATCTCAAGATGTATTTTTTATTTTCTAGCTCTATAAAATAAATTTTGGCAGTTAGATGTGGCACTGAATGAGTACATTAATTTAGTTAGAAACTTCATTTTCTTGATTTCTGGCTAATAGATTCTTTCTTAGGGAAGATCTCCTTATGGACATGTATATACATGTGCATAAAAATATGTGTATTATTTTAAAGAAAAAATCAAACTTTAATTTTGTAAAAATAGTCAATATGATCAAGTTATTCTCATGAAAACATACATATTTACTACACATGTGGATCCAAGATTTTCCTGATATATAAATTCCCTCCAGCAGAAAAATGTGACCCATCTATGCCTTCTCAATTTGTTCATTTCTTATCTTTATTCTCCCATAAATCCACTCTAGAGAATATGCCCAATGCAATGGGGACCTACCTCTGGGTATTTTAATATTTTGTGAATAGCAGAGATTTTTCAAAACATTATCTCTTGGCTTTGGTAAATGATTAATCTATTTTTTTCTTCAGATCAGACAAGTCACTGCTAATTCATCATCATCATCACCATTATCATCATCATCTTTTGCTACTTTTGTGCAAATGACTATTGGTGATATGGTGTATTCTTATTTACACGGCCTTACATTCCATTGCCCTTTGAGCATCCATGATTTATATGCACATATATCAATAGATTTTACAGCTCTATTGAATTTGGGAATAGAGAATTAAAACAAATATACATATATGTTATCTATGTAGGTCCATAAAAAAGAAAAGAAAACATTAAAAGTACTTTTTAGGAACTGTATAGCTCTCATCGAACTAGGTCTTCCTAATATAAAACTACTCTATTGGATAAGTCAAGGCACGAGGTAGACTGTACACAGCCTTTCATATCACAAGGTGATTGATTAATGTGTTCTAAATAGCAATTCACGGAATAATTAATTGCAACAATTTATTATAATATGATTAATTACAAAAATAAAAAATTGTTGGTTAATCAACAAGTATCTATTAAGCACCTACTATATGCTAGCTGCTGGTGACAGAAACCAGAAAAAAAATGAACCCAGTCCTACTCTCAGCAATCATACACTAAGGATAAACATATATAATAAGAGAATATGAATCAATATCTGTGGGCCTTTCAGAATTTTTTTCATAGAATTTTATAATTTAGAACCAAGAGTCATCTTACAGATGAATCTATCCGACCTCTTCATTTTATGGATGAGAAAACTAAGAAAGGGTGAAATGACTTTCTTAGCACCATACAGCCAACTTTAATTAACGCCATTCAGTTAACTAATGTAATCATCAGTTCTCCATCACCTCCTGAATTGAGTCCAAACTTCTCAACTCAGCTTTTTAAGGCTCTCCATGTTTTGACTTCTTTTTGTCTTCTTACTATTACAGTACATTAATTATAGAGCATAGCCAAATTAGATGAGTGCAGTTTTTTAGCAAAATGTAAGAAAGAACTTCTTAAAAATTATCTCTGAAAGTGGCAGCTGCTTATTTTTATGTCTCCCTTGATCAGCATGGTTCTCTGAACATAGTAGCTACTCATGAAAGTCTGTTGAATAGAACTGAATTAGTACTGAACCTAAACTGAATGACCTGGCTCAGGATCGTGGGAGTGAAGAGGGAGTTTCCAGGAACTGGAGATTTTTAAGAAGAAGCTGGATTATGACATATCAGGGATTCTGTGACTTCAGGAAAAGGTAGGATTACATGATCCCAGTTACCTTCCAGATTTGCCATTCAGAATTTTTCAGACATATTTCATTTTTTTCTTTCTAATATTTTTCCTTCTACTGGAAGATGCTTTCTGACACTCTATCCCTACTTCCTTCCTATACCACATGTCTGTCTTTTGGAGCCCATCTTAGAACTTCAGATGAGTTCTCAGCTCAGCTGAAATTCTACCTCCTTCACAAAATCCTCCTAGATTACTACAACCATATGTTGACTCTCCTCTTACCCTTCAATTTCATTGATCATATTTTGCCTTGTGTCACAATTAGTTGTGTAGCAATCTCTTGCTCCCTTTTAGATCATCAACTTCTTCAGAATATCATCCTTGTATTATTCACCTTTGTATAGTTTTACACATATCACATATTCCTCTAGGAGTTATTGAATATTGTAGGAGATTTCATTATTCACTAAAATACAGATGAAAGAACAAATAAGGCAGGTCTGCACAACATCGTGGATTACTTATGGCTTGCCTGTTGCTTGTGGCCCATCAAAGGATTTCCAGCAACCTTCAAAAATGCAAATCCCTCAGAAAAACTGACAATACAAAGTTCAATTAGGGTAGATTGCACAACATAGGGCCCCTTGTGCCTGTGAAAAATGTAGAGAATTTAAAACGCCTGCATAACATCCTACCACCACACAGCTGCAAGTGGCACATGGGCTATATGATGTGCAGGCCTTAAATAACATATGGGTATTGTTTTATAAAACAAGTAACACAAATAACTTGGCAAGATTGTGTCAATATATTTTCTCATTTAATCAAAAAGCAAAGTGGAAAAAAAATATACACCATGTTTCATCATTTTAAAAATAAAGTCTAATGAAATCTTATGCAATAAAATGGGTTTCTCATAACAGTGCTATGATTTGACATGAAACTACATATGTCAGAATGTATGCTTTATCAGATGAAATCCTACCTATGATATATAATTTGCCCAAGAAATTAATGCTTGTTACTGAAAAGTCTAAAGCCAAACTGGATGTGAATGCTACAGGAAACCAGATATTAATGATGATCTTCTCATCATTGGTGTTGTGTCATGAGTCATATTTAATGGTTGAATAATTTAATTCTCCTAGCGCATTGTTTTTAGTTTCCTGTTCACAGAAGACTGCTTCTGTAAGAGCTCTGCTATATAAAAGAGCAGCTGAGCTGTTCTTCACAGAGAAATGGGGAGTGGTGATAGATTCATTCTTCTCAGTTTATTTGCGTGACCTGCAAGAGACAGAAGCTTGTGATTAATGATTGTGCTGTTGAGAGATCTACTTTCCTAATTAGCAAGGAAAACAGCTTCCGCAACTTAGCTGAAATGTAACTTTTTATAATTGAGCAACACAATTCATTCAGACATACACATAGTATGTATAAATGGAGTGAGGAAGAGAGAGACATTCTGCTGCGGCTGTTAGGGTCTATCCTGACATTTACACATTTGCTTTCATCAGAGCAGAGTGATAATTCATATGAATTGTACAGCCATGAATGAGTAATGACTTTTCTTTCTTCTCAAGATAAAGGTTAGAACAGATTGTAGTCTCCATATATTATTTATTGTGTGTGCAGAAGTTCAAAGTAAATTTTTCAGGACAATGTTTTGTGCCTTTCATTTTCACCTGAATCCTCATGCTGGCTCCGTAATAACAACAGCGATACAATTTTACACATGGCAAGCTGTGTGGGATGGAATAAGGAAAACAGCCAGAGATAGTGAGTCAGCATGCTTGGCTTCCATTCCCAGTTTCAGAAATCACCAGATTTGCATCCTTGTGCATATTAATGCCCCTCTCATTGGGACTCAGTTTCTCCATCTTAAAAATGAGGAAATGAGACTCTGTGGTCTCTGACATACCTTTCCAGCTATAAACTTCTATAAAATGAATTGATGAGTTCATCATTTGATTCAAAATCAATTGCTGATTCCAAACATTTCTGTATTAATTAATTAAGCAGTTTACTGAATGAAGCATTCACTCAACCAAGTATTCATTAAGCAAAGAGAAGTTGTTCAATATATAGAATATCAGATCTGGAATCAAGAAGACCTTAATTCAAATTTGACTTCAGATACTTACTAGCTGTGTGACACTGGGTAAGTCACTTAACCTCTGTTTATGTCACTTTCATCATCTGTAAAATGGGCATAATAGCACCTACTTCTCAGGGTTGCTTTGAGATTCAAGTGAGATAAAAATTGCAAAGTGTGTGGCATAGTGCCTAGCACATAATATACACAACGTAAGTATTAGCATTTATTATTGTTGTGATTTGTCCTTCATTTCAAAGAGGACCAATGACATCATGGGGTGATGTCTTAAATTAGATTTAAATTAGATTTTAGTGATACAGAGTTGCACAAAGCTATCACCTTCACACTTTCTTTCAGTCACTGATGCCCAATGGCAAGGCAAAAGTCATGGTGACAGGCAATGGCCCAGGATGCAGTGGATGACCTTGACATCTTCACTATCTGACCAAGCTCTCAGTGATCCACAGCACCTGTTTCAACTACCTTTATGGCTGTCAGAGCAAGCTGTTCTCATCTGCCCACTCTGAGGGAGCTAGAGAAAGTCATCACATGTTTGGGGTAGGTATACCCCAACTCACTAGTGAGTTAGAGGCCTGTCAGTTACCCTCAACCTAGTTTAATTCAACTACTGGGATCTGGCTACAGAGCATGCTACTGTTTCTTGGAGCCGCAAGTGAGAGTTGGTTGATGGTGTATACCAAAAGGAGGAGCAGCCTGAAAAGAGCTCATCAGTCCCTCATACTAAAGGTGTTAGTCTTCCCTGAAAACATTTTTATTATTGTGATTTGCTAGATACTGGCAAAACAAAGACAAAAACAAAATAATTGTTGTTCCCCAATAATAGACTGAATCAGAAGAGAAAACATATACACATGTAAGTATATGTGGCTATTTAGATGGGATAAAAGGTGACAATAAGGAGATCCAGGCAATGCAAAAGGAAAGCTTCATTATCAGACATCTTTTCAGCAGTCAACAACATTGATTAAGCATTTTCAGTATGTGGGAAAGTATACCAGTTGAAACGGCAAGCAGATAGGCAACAAGCATTCATTAAGAGTTTACTATATATTCCAGACACTTGCTAAGTGGTGCATCAGAGCTGCAGCCATCTAATGATAACTGATCGATCAACCAATATTAATTAAGTACCTACCGCATTCCAGTCACCGTGTTACATGCTGGGAATACAAATATAAAGAATGACATAATACCTATTTCTGAAGATCTCAAATTCTAATGGGAGCACCCTACAAGTGCATATATAAATATGTATGGCATAAAGTAAATAAATACAAATATATGTAAAGGAATTTCATACAAGGCAGTTTGGTAGGGAGACACTAACACTTGGGAGAGGAATGAAGGTGGGAACATATTTTATGGCATGCTCTTGGTAAGTAAAATAAAATCTCTTTGGATTCCAGATATGGAGAGTAAATCCTCTCTATTGGCCTCCTCCCTGCCATTCATCCCCAGACCTTTTTGATCAAGATCCTCTGTTAGAAAAAAAGCAAAACAAAATAAATATCTCAAACACATATCTAGTTGGAACATAGTTTTATTTAGAAATTATATACATATAGTACAATATGAATCTGTTATGCACATTTTAAAGCATATACTACATAGAAAAATTAAAAGGATGTGTTAAAGATGAAATAAATATTATGAAATTTTATTTCATTTAATTTTTAATACCATAAAAATCCCTTTTGCTATCACTAGATATTAATTTTTTTTTAAAATCTTGGTTTAATGTTGTGTGATACAGTGATTTCAAATTCTGTTCCTATATTTTCTGTTTCTTAATTCTGTTAATTTTAATACTGGGTTTTGATGGCTGTCATAGCTGCAGTGGGAAGGTTTTCCAGCCTATTTGCCAGAAATGACAAAATGCCTATCTTATAGGCAATAGTATCATTGGTAGTTGAAAATGTATTGCTTTATTAGACATTTCATTATACCTAGTTTTGCTTTAGCCATGAGAAAACTTACACCTCAAAAAGAAAAATGTCTTGAGTTCCTGGAGGAGCCACTTCCTTCAAGAAGTCCTTCCAGCAGGATTCCTCCAGTTCTTATTATTCTGCCTGTAACCTTTTCTCCCTGCACTGCCTCTCATTTATTGCATTTATTTTGCATGTATTTATCTATGTACATATTACTTTCCAGTCGATTGTAAGTTCCTTGCATGCAAGATTTTGTCTTTGTATTCTCCATGACTGATGCACTTAATAGATATTTGCTAAAGCATCTAGCTTTGAACATCCCCATTCTCTATTATACACAATTGCTGCTTGAGTTTGTCTATCATGAAGCAAGTGACTATGAACACTAAGGAACAATCAGTTTCCATCCTGTTTGTAAAAGATAGTTCTGTGATAGAAAATACCAAGAGTGTAAAAAAAAACCAAAATCCTTCTATGGTATCATCTCCAATGCATAGTTTCCCCTTCTTAAGTTTTATATCTTTGATTCTACCAATGTAATTGACTATTCACTACCATTTTTTTTCCTCTTTCTTCCCTTCCCCCAAAAGAAACACAACTCCTGACTTGTGCTTATACTTGCAGGTTCAAGGATTCATTGTGTATCTGTCAAAGGGCCTTTGTGGACCTCAGAATGGGGGTGCTTCATAAATGTGTGGAGCTGATTCAGATCAATATTATCCCACTCAGCCTAATCCTGTCCAGAACACCCTAGGGTTTGAGCTTCCTACCCCTGGATACTGTGTTAGAGGGGGCAGTGGGATTAGAAAAGGGAATGAAAAGAGAGGAGGGGTGGAGTACACACTGTTCAAGGTAGAGTTTGGTGAGGGTGGGAAGGGAAAATTTCCTCTCCTAAGTGTTTCACAAACAGTTTTATGTTTATTAAAAACCTGAAGTGATAGAGGTAATTTACCTGAACTCATCACAACAAGCTGGCTGGTTGCTTTCCAGCTGGATAGTACGAAAGACTTCATTCTTAAAGTCTGAAATTGACTTAGCTTGTGAGCACACTTACTCCTATTGTGTACAAAGGAAACTGCCAGTAGAAATATACTTTTCTCAGTTTTTGTGGCCACCTGGAGAGTGGAGAAGAATAAGGCTAATATGACCAACACAAATAGAGTGAAGACTCTTAGTACCAATCTGTCTGTTGAATGTTAATAAAACTTAATTTTGTTTCTTTTCTTACATAACAATATTTTTAAAAAGTTCTAATAGTTGGCTTCTTTATCCCAGTGCATTTTCTTTAGTATTCCATGGTGTGAGTGCACTCCATTTTGAAAATTAGGACTCTGAACTATCAGTATCTGAACTACCTTACCCATCTGAAAGAGTTAATGTATATTCTTAAGATATTGGATTTAAAAGTTGGAAATATTTAAGGTCCTGGGAGATATATTGCTCATTATTTGTCAGATTTTTAAATTTATATTTCATGCCATGTTAGTATTTCAAAAGAACTGGGATTGGTGTGATTCCTTAGAAAAACAGTTTTAAATATGATAAAGTAATGATGATGATGATGATGATGATGATGATGATGATGATGATGATGATGATGATGATGACAATATGATTGTGGTGGTACTGCCAACATTTTAATTATCAGCTTCTTGACCCTTAGGGAAGGGAATGGAATGTGCATTTACGTAGTACCTCCTATGGTACCTATAGATACTGTGCTAAGCACTTCATAATAGTTGTCTCTTTGTTCCTCACAACAACCCTATGAGCTAGGTGCTATTTTTATCTCCATTTTATATTTGAGGAAACTTGGGGCAAAGAGGTTAAGTGACTTGTTCAAAATCACATAGCTAAGTAAGTGTCTGAGACTGGATTTGAATTCAGGCCTTCCCTCAATCTTGGCTGAGAGTTCTATCAGCTGAGCTACCTAGTTTCTATACTTGACTAGACTTGTTGTCTAACAGTAGACAGTCTATGATGGGGTGATAATTCTAAGTCTTTCCATTTTAGTAAAGAACCTCCCGAGCCCAGAATGTCCTGGAATATC
This sequence comes from Bettongia penicillata ogilbyi, assembly GCA_023548195.1. Lineage (NCBI taxonomy): Eukaryota > Metazoa > Chordata > Mammalia > Diprotodontia > Potoroidae > Bettongia > Bettongia penicillata. Next base: position 31,058 of record JAJHZJ010000193.1, on the reverse strand, counting down.
CCTTGGGAACTCCGGGTCATTTACATGCCGTGGTGACATGTTTTTCAGAGTAGGACCCTGGTATAGGAAATTTAGTGTTCCATTCAAGAAAATATTCCCTTAGATCTTCAATTGTCAAGAAATCTTCATAGGCTGTTATTTAGAAAGCAGACTAAATGAAAAAGACCTTTCCTCCAGCTTTTCTAATAACATAGCACATAAGGAGCAGAATGTATGAATAACCTAAAAATGATCATTTTATTATTATAAATCTTGGAAAGTTATCTTCAGATATATTTTAATATTTTTTTTTGTACAGACTGTCTCTTATGTACAAATAAATTGGATTCCAAAGATTGATTTTATAGATTAGTTATGTCAGATTTAGGACACATTTTCTGTTAGAAAAGTTGTTATAAATGTTTTTTAAGCTTCTAGGACAGCCCCGCCCCCAATCTGCTTGATCCCAGTGTACCTGAGATTTAATGCTAATGGCACTAATTCACCTAAGCTATGAGTTAGCACTCATAACACTGTTTCTGTGGAAAATGCATTCTCAATTCCATTTCTAGATGCCAGGAAAAAGCTCCTCTCACCACTGTATTGGAAATAAAAATGGTGAGCCTCTGCTTCATTCTGCTCTAGACCCAACATCCTTTGTCCCCTTCCATTTGAGGTTGAAGATAATGAGGTGATAGTAGGAGAAGGAATAGATTTCCTTAATAACAGTGTGTTCTTTTCTTAATTCCCTAAATTTGCATAAGAGGAAAGAGCTCCTATGATTCTCTAACCCTGTAATTTTAAACAAAGAATCATAGGAATTTAGAAGTGAACTCCTTCAGCCCAGAGGAATCGAACACTTGGCAGTATGTAGCCCATAACACTTCCAAGTGAAATCTGAACCAGATAAAAATGCAATTGAGAAATACTTAATGAAATAGATAAAAATACAATACAACATAGATAATATTAATATGTGGTTTTTCTAAGTCAGTAAGCAGTCCACAGGAGGAACTTAAATAAGGTTCATTGGCCCTTGTTTCTATTTGAGTTTTAGATCAACCTTGTCTTTTTCTCACTGTGACTTCCAGTCATTCAATCCCTTTAGTTAATTCTGGGATATCATCTCTGCTCTGACTTCACTCTTCTGACCCTATCAAACCTCTACAACAGCTATTTGAAACCTTTTTTATTCTTTCTGTAAACTTCTGAAAAGATCCCTGTCTCTAGCCTACCAGCAAAGCATCTCACCTGATATTTCACTGAAAAAGCCAAGGCTGGCCATTAACAGTGAACTGTGTCTTCCCCCTTACTCTGTATCTTAGAACTCTGTTACATCATTTCCACCCCCTAGTCTTGCCTTTCTTCCAGTCTCTGATATGAAGAATAGTTTTCCTCTTTGCCAAAATCAGCCTGTGTACCTGAAGACCTGATCTAGCCTGTCTTCTCTTCTTTGGTGGATTGCCCTTGCAAACATCCCTGATCCCAAATATTCAGTCTGCATATGTTCACTCATTCAGTGCTACTAAGAAAAACATCCAGATCTGTCCTAAAAAAAATACTACCCTAAACAGACAACAGAAATCCCAGGCTTACCTGACTAGATAATCCCTTCAACTAATCATCTTCCAGCTGTCCTCTTTTAGAGCTTTCTACAATTGGTTCTTTACTTTCTTGAGTTATTTCTAAATTTCTTGTCATTTTTTGCTAACCTAATCAGTCATTTTAAACTGTTTTTTTCAAAATTATTATGATCTCTTAGTTTTCAAACTGATAATCTTTTCCCAATTCTCACCCTTCTTGACTTCTCCACAGCACTTGGAAATATTGACTACTTTTTCACACTGGATACTTTCTTATCCTGATTTTTGATGAAACAACTTTTGTCTTTTGCACTGTCTCTGACTCTCTGTGAATGTCTCTTGCATACACACAGATACACAGACACACACACACACACAGACAAACTCAAATTTTACTACTGTGACTCATGATAGTAAGGAATTGTCCCTGTGTCTTGAAGGCTATGCCAGCAGAGCACAAGACACTGCAGAACCTATGTAGTTGAATGTATTCTGAGCATGGAAATGTTGAGACACAACCTGTCAATTTCATAAGTACAATAGTAATGCAAGGCTCATCACCAAACTGGGTGGGAGGTGCTAGATTTTTGGACAGAGTGAATCCGTTTACTGAGTTATAGAATTCTGCACACTATACTTCCTCTCTTCATAGACACCTACATGTAGACATAAATATATACACATACGCACATAGATATTCACTACTGAAATCACATCTTGTATCAAATATGATTTCATACACATGTGCACACATACATATGTGTATATATGTCAGTCCGTCTGTCTGTCTCTCTCCACACACACACATGCACACACACACATTCCTATATGTATTTATCATGTATACATCAGTACTTCAGGGATATATAATTTCATCTGACTGGTGTAGATTTGTATTGAATTCTGTCCTATTCTACCAATATGGATACATTACTCCAACTGAAAAAAAAAATTTTCCAGGGAAACCATATGATGATAAATGAAAAGTAGTTTGCTTTCATTTTCTTCTTACATGAGGCTATGCCAAATATAATGAAGACAGGGCTGACACAAAATAGGCCAAGAAAGTATGTTTTCTTCATTTGAAACAACCTTTCTCACCACCATTTTCGTGAAAATCCTATTTTTATGCCACAGAATTATACTGTGAGATTAGGTAATTATATGTAGTAAATCTAGGACAGCTGGTACTCCAGTTGATTACATAAGTTTTGTTGGGGAGGTGGAGACACATTTATAGAATTCTAGCATTGGAACTGAACAGACTAAGCCCACAAAGATATGAGTAGTGGGAAGCTTTGGGTTAAGGATAAACTCACTCGAAGCACATACATTTCTTTCTTGTTTTGTGAGGATGTAATTCTTCATCAAAGATAGTTTCACCTGCATTTTATGTTGGAGAGATCAATCTGAACTAAAATTGTACACTAAATCTCCATGTGATTTGCTTGCTGTAATAGAGAAATTTGCTTCTTCTGCTACATTTTACATTCCACACCTTCAGTGTAATATCCTACTATGTGTAATGTAGAATGATGAAAGGAATCCCCAATGAACATGATAGATTCTCTTCTGAACCACAGAATGAGAGCAACCTTTATTTAGTCTTTTTTACACTTCCCCATGGAATGTGGGCCCAACCATTGTTGCTTTGTTGTTGGGTAAGTGGAATGTGAGATAATTGCTTGAGGGTGATGGTATCTTGTAGAGGAACCTCCCTCCCCTTCTGTTCTATAATAATGAACCCCTAAACCAATTACTTCCTAATTAATTTGTTTTGATTTATTTTCAGAAGATAGACAAATATTAATCAGGACAGACCTGGGGAGAGTCTGTAGCACATGCCTATAAACAGTTTCCTCTACTTAGGAGAAGTTGATAGAGAATTGTGACAGAACTAAATGGTAGAATTAAACATATGCTTGTTGTCTTCAGAGTGAGAAAAAAGTGGATGTATAATGCTCATGAACTTCATGCGGCACTAGGGAGAATTTTGAACTTCCCAAAGAGTGCTTTCTTGAAATCTGCCCTTTTGGCCAAAAAAGGAATTTTCCAAGCCATACAAACTATTCAAGTTTCCCTAAGGATAATGCCAGGTTCATGAATTTCTAAGCTTGAGAGCTAAAAACTCATTCACATTCTTTTTCTAAAAGTTCCCTCAAGAGAACTTTTTGAGAAAAAGAAGGATTCCTGATAGAGTGTGTTCCTTAAGGAATAAAAGAGGATAGTGCCTTCATTGCCATATAAATCATACTTGGAAAGCAAAGTCAGGGAGTTGCTTTGACACTACAGGTCCTATGGAGAAAGAATTGTTGTTGTGGTTGCTGTTGCTTTTCCAATGGACTCCAGAGCATCATAATGACCAGGAAAATTATGTGTTTGTACTCTAAACCACAGGGGATGACTATGCTGAATTTAGACCACAGTCACTTTTGGTTATTAACCCAGTAGAGAGCTAAATCTCAGAAGAACTTCCTGAGCACTTCACAAAAGGAAAAGAGGGCTTCCAGGAACCCAGAGTGATATGTGTTCATTTTGGCAACACATGTGCTCTTAATTTGAATCCGCTCTTTCCATGGATATTCTCTGTATAAAGGGAGAATATGTCACTTGTCTGAGGACATGTTTCTTTAGGAACTGCTTTTGCTATACTTAGTATATATATCTTTTCTAAAAGCTAGTTAACTTTAGCTGATTGTCAATAGGGAACACATCAATAAGGAATCACAAACAGTAACTCTAGGAATGCCATCTCCTTGAGGTTACTCCTAGAATCTTGAAGAGAAAAGTAATCCATCACCTTCCAGGGACATGGTCTAATAATGTGAATGGGACTTGGGGGGATTAGCTCTGGAGGGGGTGCAACATGAGCCAGCATCTGGAGGGGAATGTAACTTTTGATATTGGGTTTACTATAAGATATTTGCTATGTTCAATATTATATTCCTAATGGTGTCAATAACACTAGTGGGGCTGTTTTCACCAGCAATTCAGTTTAAAGTATCATATTTGTCTTCAGCCAGTGACACTAGTGATTATAGTATTTTACTGAAATATTTTGAGATTTATTCTGCCTGTGGTATATTTCTCATATGAGTATTTTGAGTGCTTCAAATTTAATTCCCAAATTCATCTTTAAACGACAGATGTTCAAATATCTACAGCACTATAAAAGTTTTCATTGCCCGAATTTTTTTCTTAGTTCCACTCACATTTATTAATGCTACTTTCATGCCTTCTGGATTCACATTTTTTCTTTCCACATCATTAAGTCTGTAGTGGAAAATATTCAGTGTTTGTCCTAACACAAAAATTCTGACCAATTGATCTCCATTAAAAATTATAAAAAAATGGTTTGCATTAACACAGAAGAAAAGTGTGTTTTGTAGATATTAAGGGTTTTAGTTATTCTTTAGGTAAGATTCCTATTGTCTTAGAGTTTTGCATGCTATGGAATATATAAGTAATCTTCCTCTGAAATACCAACCTTATATGCTTTTATCATGCCCATCTTAGCTCTATAGGAGTTTTAATTGTAGGATGCTTAGAGTACTACCTTACAAGAAAGGAAGCAAAAAGGGTTGAGTGAATATCTGATGAATCTAGCATTCTTAACTCTTTCTGCAGAATCAAAAGGAAATCCCTGGATTCTCCTGTAAACTACTTTTTGTGATGATTATGCTTTTTTTCTAATTAATTGATTTAGTTTTAGTTTTCAACATTCACTTCCACAAGATTTTGAGTTCCAATTTCTTTCCCCATCTGTCCCCTCCCGTTACCCCAAGACAGTATGCATCCTGATTACTCCTTCCTCCAATATGCCCTCTCTTCTTTCAAATATTCACCCTGCTCTTAAACCCTTCCCCTCTATTTTCTTGTAGGGCAAGATAGATTTCTATACCCCATTGCCCGTATGTCTTATTTCCCAGTTGCATGTAAAAACAATTTTTAACATTCATTTTTAAAACTTTGAGTTCCAACTTCTCTTCCTTCTTCCTCCCCCCCCCACCAGTGAGAAGGCAAGAAATTCAATCTAGGTTATACATATGTAGTCAAGCAAAACCTTTCTATGACAGTCATGTTGTAAAAGACTATATTTCCCTCCATCCTATCCTGCACCTTCATTTATTCTCTTCTCTCTTTTGACCCTGTCCCTCTTCAAAGTGTTTACTTCTAATTACTCCCTCCTCCCATTTGCCCTTACTTCTATCAACTCCCCACCTTATCCCCTTCCCTTCTACTTTCCTGTAGGAAAAGATAGCTTTTCATACCAAACTGAGTGTGCTTGTTATTCCTTCTTTAAACCAAATCTGATGAGAGCAAGGCTCACTCTTTCCCTCTCACCTCTACTCTCTTTCTCTACATTGAAAAAGTTTTTTCTTGCCTCTTTAACTGAGAAATAATTTGCCCCATTCTATTTCTCCCCTTCTCCTTCTCCCAATATATTCCTCTCTCACTCCTTAATTTTATTATCTTAGGCATCATCCCTACATATTCAACTCACCCTGCATCCTCTCTATATCTGTGTCTATCTCTCTCCCTCTCTCTCTCATCCCTTCAACTTATGAAAACTCTCACGGGCTACAAATATTATCTTTCCATATAGTTTCCATGAGTTGTAAATAGTTCAACTTTAGTAGGTCCCTTATGATTTCTCTTTCCTATTCACCTTTTCATTCTTCTTTTGAGTCGTGTATTTGAAAGTAAAATTTTCTATGCAGCTCTGATCTTTTCATCAAGAATGCTTGAAAGTCCTCTATTTCATTGAATGAACAATTTTTCCCCCTGAAGGATTATACTTAGCTTTTCTGGGTGGGTAATTCTTGGTTTTAATCCTAGATCCTTTGACGTTTGGAGTATTATATTCCAACCCTCTAATCCCTTAATGTAGAAGCTGTTTGATCTTGTGTTATCCCGACTGTGTTACCACAATACTCAAATTGTTTCTTTCTGGCTGCTTGCAATATGTTCTCCTTAACCTAGGAACTATGGAATTTGGCTACAATATTCTTAGAAACTTTTTTTTAGTATCTCTTTCAGGAGACAGTTGGAGGATTTTTTCAATATCTATTTTACCTCAGGTTCTAGGATATCAGGGCAGTTTTCTTTGATAACTTCTTGAAAGATTATGTGTAAGCTCTTTTTTTGATTATGGCCTTTAGGTAGTCCAGTAATTTTTAAATTATCTCTCCTGAATCTACTTTCCTGGTCAGTTGTTTTTCTAATGAAATATTTCACATTGTCTTTTATTTTTCCATTCTTTTGGTTTTGTTTTATAATTTCTTGATTTTTTTAAATAAAGTCATTAGCTTGCATCTGCTCTATTCTAATTTTTAAGGACTTATGTTCTTCAGTGAGCTTTTGGACCTCTTTTTCCATTTGATCAATTCTGCTTTGTAAGTCATTCTTCTCATTGACTTTTTGGATCTCTTTTGCCATTTTTGTTAGTCTGTCTTTTTAAGGTGTTATTTTCTTCAGCATTTTTGGCATCCCCTTCAGCAAGTAGTTGACTCATTTTTCATGATTTTCTTGCACTCTCATTTCTCTTCTGAAATTTTCCTCTACTCCTCTTACTTGAATTTTAAAATCCTTTTTGAACCCTTCCATGTCCTGAGACTTTCTTTTGGTTGTATATTTTGGTCTTCCTTATCACCAAAGTAAGATTCTATAGTCTTATTCTTTTCCCTGGTTTTGCTCATTTCCCCAGGCAAATACTCAAGTATTTGAGCTCTGTGAAGGTAATTCTATGCTACCAGTGGAAGTAAGTGTGTGTACATTTAGCTGCTTGGTTCTCCCCCCCACAATCTGTGGACCTAGAGCTCCAGAAACTTCTGCTGCTGCTGCTGTGATTTCCATGGGCTCCTCTGCCCCGTTCGTTGCTTGGGGCTGGGACAAGACTGTGCCACTCTCTCATAAGGGTCAGCCAGAGTTTTCTCACTGATTTTCTATGATGCTTTTGGTGTTTGTGGGCCAAAACGTCCGGAAACCTCCACAGTTGCCAGTGACTCAGTCCCCCCTGAGGCCTGCTCAGCCCCGTCTAACCTGGTGTGGCCCATTCTGGTCTGTCTTCCACTTCCAGACTGGCACAATAGACCCATCCTTTTGAACTTCCAGCTTGTCTTGGGTTGGAGATTTGCTTCCCATTGTTATTCTGTGGGTTCTGCAGCTCCAGAATTTAAAGTAATTTTTTTACAGGTATTTGGCAGGGTTTGTGGAAAAGCTCAAATAATTCCCTGCTTTTATTCTGCTATCTTGGCTCTGCCCCTCGTGTTGATTATTTTATCCTCATCTGAGAGAACTTTTGATACCACCTTGAATTTATTTTCCAAGATCATTCATCATCATCTTCATCATCATCATCATTATCATCATCATCATCATCATCATCATCATCATCATCATCATCATCATCATCATATCTAACATTTAGATAGTACTTTAAGGTTTTGATAGACCTTTTTTCTCATTGTATCTACACAACATTCCTGTGAGGGAAGTGTAATTCTTGTTGTCTTCATTTTACACAAAGAAACTGAGTCTCATAGAGATTAAATGACTTTTCACATATCTAGTAAATGTCAGAGGTGACATTCAACTTAGTTTTCATCTGATTCCAAACCTAGAACCCTTTCCACTATACAATGTCACAAAGTAAAATTATTATTGACTTGAAAGTTTTATCTAGAAAAATGACACTAACTGTAGTATTACAATAATAGCTTGGTCCAATGATTTGGGAAAAGAAATAGTTGCTTGAATATGGATAAACTTCATTCATCTCTATTCAATATAGAATCTCCTTAATCTCAATCTACTCAGTAGAATACTGGGAACATGATATAACCATCTCAGGGCCTCATGTATATAATTAAAAAAGTGGGGATTTGAACCAAAAAACCCAAGAATCAGAAGACACATGAGAGGTCATTTCTTTTGAGCTATTCCTGAACAAAATTATCCTCCTTCACAAGAGGATACTTTACAAATTGTTATTTCTTTTTGCTTAAAAACTCCAATAATGGGAGAAAAATCCATCATCTCTCAAAGCAGCTCATTCCAGTCATGGACAGCTTCAATTGTTAGAAGATTTTTCTTTGCATTGAATCAAACTCTGTAAATGATAATAAGTGCTCCTAATTTTGCTTTTTGAGAACAAGCAGCACCAATCCAATATAATATCTTCCCTATACTAGATTTTGAATTAATCCTTTCTCTCTTTTCCAAGTCAAACACCTCCAAATTCTTTAAATAATGATATATAACATGGTCTCTAGTTCCTTCACCAACAAGGTCAACTTCCTCTATGCATACCACAGTTCAAAGAACTTCATAACATATTAACCTCAAATTAACATAATACTTCAAATACGGTAGATTACAAAGAGATTATCATTTCCTTCCTATCAATTTGTTAATGATTGCCACAATCTTTTCGTTAGATTTCCTCTTTTATCTTCCTTTTTCAAGACATCCTTCCTTCCTACTTCAATTGCGTGTTGAAAATTTGGTTTCATTTGGGCAAGTATTCTTTCAGCTTTTCATTGTTTATAATTAATATATGTGTCCTCCCATTCTTTTTTTTTAATTTATTTATTTAACTTTTTACATTGATTTTCACAAAATTTTGGGTTCCAAATTGTCTCCCCTTTTATCCCCTCCCCCCACCCCAATACACCGAGCAATCTAATTTTCCCTATCACTAATCTGCCCTCTCTTCTATCATCCCTCCCTTCTCTTGTCCCCATCTTCTCTTTTGTCCTGTAGGCCCAGATGACTTTCTATTTCCCATTAACTGTATGCCTTATTTCCTAGTAGCAGCAACAATACTCAACAGTTGTTCCTAAAACTTTGAGTTCCAAATTCTCCCCATCCCTTCCTCCCCACCCATTCCCTTTGGGACGGCAGACAATTCAATATAGGCCATATCTGTGTAGTTTTGCAAATGACTTTGATAATAGTCGTGTTGTGTAAGACTAACTGTATTTTCCTCCATCCTATCCTACCTCCCATTGTTTCTATTCTGTCTTTTGATCCTGTCCCTCCCTGAGTGTTGACTTCAAATTGCTCCCTCCTCCCGTTGCCCTCCCTTCCATCATCCCCCCTACCCTGCTTATTTCCATCTCCCCCACTTTCCTGTATTGTAAGATAAGTTTTCATACCAAAATGAGTGTGCATTTTATTCTTTCCTTTAGTCGAATGTGATGAGGGTAAAGTTCTTGTTTTTTTCTCAGCTCTCCTCTTTTTCCCTCCACTAAAAAGTCTCCTGTTTGCCTCTTGAATGAGAGATAATTTACCCCATTCCTTTTCACCCTCTTTCCTCCCACTACATTTCTCTCTCACCATTTACCTTAATTTCTTTTAAGATATGGTCCCATCCTATTCAATTCACTCTGTGCTCTCTGTCTCTGTATGTGTGTGCATGTGTGTATGTGTGTGTGCACATGTGTAAATGTGTGTGTGTGTGTGTCTGCATGTGTGTGTGTGTGGTCCCACCAACTACCCAGATACTGAAAAGTTTTAAGAGTTACAAATATTGTCTTTCCATGTAGGAATGTCAACAGTTCACTTTTGGTAAGTCCCTTATGACTTCTCTTTGCTGTTTACTTTTTCATGCTTCTTCTCATTCTTGTGTTTGAAAGTCAAATTTTCTTTTCAGCTCTGGTCTTTGTATCAAGAATGCTTGAAAGTCCTCTGTTTCATTGAAAGACCATATTTTCCCCTGAAGTATTATACTCAGTTTTGCTTGGCAGGTGATTCTTGGTTTGAGTCCTAGTTCCTTTGACTTCTGGAATATCCTATTCCATGCCCTTCAATCCCTTAATGTAGAAGCTGCTAGATCTTGAGTTATCCTGATTGTATTTCCACAATACTGGAATTGTTTCTTTCTAGCTGCTTGCAATATTTTCTCCTTGACCTGGGAATTCTGGAATTTGGCCACAATGTTCCTAAGAGTTTCTTTTTTTGGATCTCTTTCAGGTAGTGATCGACGGATTCCTTCAATACTTATTTTGCCCTCTGGTTCTCGAATCTCAGGGCAGTTTTCCTTGATAATTTCATGGAAGATGATATCTAGGCTCTTTTTTTGATCATGCCTTTCAGGTAGTCCCATAATTTTTAAAATATCTCTCCTGGATCTATTTTCCATGTCAGTTGTTTTTCCAATGAGATAGTTCACATTCTCTTCCATTTTTTCATTCTTTTGGTTTTGTTTTGTGATTTCTTGGTTTCTCAGAAAGTCATTAGACTTCATCTGTTCCATTCTAATTTTGAGAGAACTATTCTCTTCAGAGAGCTTTTGAACCTCTTTTTCCATTTGGCTAATTCTGCTTTTGAAAGCTGCTGCCTCTCCCGCTGCCTCTGCCACTCCCTCCACCACTGCCTCCCAAGTGGGCCCGCATCACGGAGACACCCTGCTCCCCTCTTGGCCAGCCTAGACATCTGTCTCACTGACCTGTAGCATCTGTGGGCGGAGGGACCTTCGTGGCCGCCGGAGGTTCTGTCCCTGAAGCCTACTCGGATCTGCTCCTCTGGGGCTGCCCAACCAGGACAGCGCAGGGGTGGGCTCCTCTTTCTGGGATGCGAGGGACCCGGGAGACGACTCTGCAGGGCTCTCTGGAACGGAAATCTTTTCCACTGTATTTCTGCGTGCCTTGCAGTGATCCAGAATTTGTGGGGAGTTCTTCTTGCAGGAAATATATGGGCTTTGGGTTCGGAGCTAGCATATGTGAGTCTTTCTACTTTGGTATCTTGGCTCCACCCTGTGTCTTCTCATTCTTTAAAATTTTAATCTATATTTGCTCATAAAGCCTACATAGAAGTTGGACCCAATATGCTAGAGTTCTTCATTTAGCTTATTATTATATTATTATATCATTATTTTATTTCAAAGGTTCCATTATGACATATACATTATCAACTTGGTATCCCTCATTTTTGCCATATAACTGGTCTACCTGTCATATATTTATTTAATGACCTTTGTTATGTTACTTCCTATATATTAATCATCATTGAAAATATGTTGTACTCACTATGCTTCTCTCTTTTGCCCTTTGAATTCCCTGCGGATTTCATTATTTGGACATGGTCACGATCCACAATTATTAACCACTAAGCTTTGCTAAGAGAACATTTATGTTTAAACAATGACTTTTTGTACTACAAGTCAGGTTGGGCTTGTGAAATGCGCTCCATAATTTCCTAAATAAAATCCAGCTCATCACTTATTCCTATTCACTTTATGGGCAACACCACTTTGTCCATCTGCAGTGGCTGTCACACATATATGTACTGATTTACTAATTCATTAAACTTGTCAACTAAATGCATGTCAGAGTCCAGAAAATAAATATTTTTCATCTGTTTAATTTTTCCCTTGTGGTTTGTAAAATTAGTGTCATTATAGCATTATCTGTCTCATTGAGACAGTTCCTTTAATTTTCTACTCCAGGTACAGTCAGCAAAAGTTCTTCAAAAAGAGAAAGTCTCATTCTCAATATTTTTTTAAGGAATTTCTCTTCTAATTGTATTTTGTGTAATATATGGGAAGCCACAAATACTGTTGTTAATAATACATCATCTTTTTTTTTATATCCTAGGGCTTGATGGTGATAATCAATGCCTTGAAGAATGGTTTTCTCTATATGTCTATTTGCTAAGGAATCTTGTATGATCTTAACATAGCAAGAGAAACCTTATTGAAGAGGATATTTCAAGGTTGTGTTTTACTTTATCGTTGTTGAATTATTTTTTTCAATATTCAACCAAAATGCCTAGAGCTTTTATTTTCACCTTTCAGCCAATTGTGACAGTAAAGGCATTGTTTGCCATAGAAAATCATTTCTAAAACTCTGAATATTCCTCAGTGATCAATAATGGGCACTCTTTATTGGTTGGTTTTCCAATTATGTACAATTAAAAAAGTAAAGATGTGAAAGAAGCCATATAAGTTAATAGTTACTGATGTTATCTGGATATTTTCAGGAGTAATATTATCTATATTCTACTCATCCGTCATTGCTTTGGTATGATTTTCTTCCTGAGATGTCTTATAAAAGGATCTCTCAGTGCTTTCATGACTAAAACAAACTTATTCAATTTGTTCAATTGTCTGGCAATTTCTTCTAGGAACATTTTGGAGATGATATTGCTCAGTTAGTTTGTAGCTCAATATTTCTTTAGATGTTTTTTCTTTTCCTTAGCTTTTTCATTTTTTAGGAAGTAAAACTGCTCATAGTTTTCCATCACCATTTTTTCTAGTATTTTACAAATGAGTTTGCATTCTAAATGGGTGTTCTTCCACTGTTATTGCTTCTTTTCTTGACCAGGAGATCAAAATTCTGAGAGATGAGGAGTGGGATATGGTAAGTCAATTTCCAGGTTCTTTTAGCCTCCTCCTTGTAGTAATTGCTCTACAGCAGCTGCATTTTTATAGGAAACAAATGATAAACACAGTGCCTTAGTTTTTATTCTCTATCTCATATTTTGGCATCAAATACTTCTTTGAATAGACAAAACTGAAGCAGTCACATTTTTTCTCCATATTCCTCACACTTTTATCCTTTTCCACCAATATAATGCTGATTTTGACTTGTTCTCTAAGTAACTGATCATCTAATTACGTACAGACAACTAAGATGGTCTGTGAATAACAAGTTTAGTTTGTCTAGGAACATACTCAGAGTCTTCATACTAGGTTAGAATTTGTCAAGATTTATGTGTGTGTGTTCGTTCTTCGTTGCTGAAGAAGATCATGCCTTCAGAGAAATAACGACATGACTTGCACTTGACTTTGTTTTGAGTGAAGGAGGGCTGTGCAGGTCACCAACCTCACTTCTTCTCCAGATCCATCTGAATCCAGTGACCAGATACTCATCAGGATAACTGGAGATGACCCAGGATGAGGCAATTGGGGTTAAGTGACTTGCCCAAGGTTACACAGCTAGTGAGTGTCAAGTGTCTGAGGTGAGATTTGAATTCAGGTCCTCTTGACTCCTGCAGTGGTGCTCTATCCACTGTAGCACCTAGCTTCCCCTTGTCAAGACTTACTCTTTGCTAGAATAGCCTCTGAGAACCTATAGTCATCTCCACACCAGAATGTAGGCAGGGTGCATGACTTTATGGAGCATCTACAATACAAAGATGTCTCAGCAACATCCTTAAGGCAAAACTCTCCCCTGATAAAATATTCAGTGTTTCTCTGTTGTGCTTGCCTATTGAATATAATGAAAATTCCTCAAGACTGTGTGTGATCTGACTCCTGGTTTATTTCAGGTCTTATTTCATGTTTTTCTCCTTCTTAGACTAATATTCCAGGCAAGTTTTTAGAATTAATTTTAGTTTATTAAACTTCTTACATCCTAACTCTGAAGTGACACAAGCAATTCCTCATTCCTAGAATGATTCCTTGTGCCTTACTTTTCAGAATCCTTCTTTCCAGATTCATTTCAGGGGCCTCCTCCTTTGTTTTCCTTCCCCAGTTGCCCTGGGTTTATATTTTCCCCCTACCTAAATAATTTTACTATATATATGAATTTTATATTGCTCAGTTGTTGAAGGAGTATTTTTTTTTTCTTTGTGTTTCTCATGTCTTACATATGGTAAGTATTTAATAAATTTTTGTTTTCTGGCTGATCCTCACACACAATATTCCACTTTTCAAAATTCATATCTTTTTTTATGACAGTCCCTAATACTTGAAACACTCTTTTTACCTCTGGCTTCTCTGCCTTCTTTTAAAATGTAGTTCACATTCAATCTTATCCTGGGTGCCTATTCCAATAATTCTGCTCTTCTCTCACTCCACAATAAACCCACTGTAACCCATAGTGTGTGTGTGTGTGTGTGTGTGTGTATGTGTGTGTGCGCGCGCGCGTGTGTCCTGATGGTGACATGAGCTTTTTGAAGCAGGGAATAATGTTTTTGTCTTTCTTGGCAAAACATACTTCAATAATAATTAGCTCATTTAAGACCAATGGTGGGGCACACAATAGAATGATTCTTAAGGTCCACAAGATTCCTTTTTTCTTCATCTTTAGGGAATTTATTTTAGATGAAAAGCTATGAGTTTAACTACAATAATTCTGAATTCTCATTTAGGAAAATTTCTAACATTTAGGCAGTGATTGGGCTATTTGCCTAGCTTTGCACTGATATTTGCCTTTCAGAAACCTTACCAAGCCATTTGATATTGACAGTATTGAGGGCTTGTGGAAGATCATGGAGGAATTTGGTTGTCTGGAGAAGTTCATCAGTTATGTGAAACAGTTTCACGATGCCATACTTTCAGAGTTTCTGGATAAAGGATGGTGCTCTCAAGCTTTCCCAGTCACCAACAGAGTAAAGCAAAACTGTGTGCTTGTTCCCATGCTATTTAGCATAATGTTTTCAGTGATATTCTTACCTACCCTTTGATGAAAATGATATGAAGTTTAGCTACCACACAAATGTTAACTTCTTGAACCTGAAGGCTAACAGCAGAGACTAAAGTGGAGGGAGAGTTGCTGCATGATTCTTTGTTCATGGATGATTTTACACACAATGCAGCTTCTGAGGCTGAGATGCAATAAAGTATGGATTGATTTTCTACTATTTGTGGTAATTTTGGTTTGACAAGCAACACCAAGAAAAAAAGTGTACTTTATCCACTATCTGGGTCCACATGATTCATATATGAAACCATCAGTTATAGCAAATAGAGAGATTTTTAATGCTGTGGATAAGTTTTGGCAGTACAATTTTTAGGAACGTCCACATAGGTGATGAAGTTGACACACAAATTGCTAAAGCTAACTCAACTTTTAGGAGGTTCTGAAAGAAAGCATGGAAGAGAAGAGGCATTAGGCTGCTTACAAAGCTGAAGGTCCACAGAGTCATTGTGCCAACTTTCTTTGTTCTATGCCTGTGAAACCTGGATAGCATACCAGCACCAGGCTAGAAAATTGAACAGTTTCCATTTGAATTGTCTTAAGACAATTCTGAAGATCACCTGGCAAGATAATGTACTAGACAATGAGGTCTTTTCTTGAGTTAAACTGCCAATCATTCTTCAAACTCTACTGCAGAGAGTGCAACTCTGATGGATTGGCTACATAGCCAGAATGGCAAATGTACATTTATCTAACTGACTATTTTACAGAGAACTTACACAAGGCAAACTCTCACAGGGAAGTCAGAAGAGGAAATGCAAGGACACTCTCAAGGTCTCTCTGAAGAACTTTGGAATCTATTGAAAGACATGGCAGATTCTGGCACAGGGTCTTACAGGATGGTGTGTCTGCGCAAAAAAAGGTACTGTGCTCTATGAGCAAAGCAGAATTGCAGTAACAAAAAAGAAACATGAGATACAAAAATTTAGAGACATCTCCATCCCAAATGTACAAATGGACTATTTGTGCCCTAACCCTGGTACAGGCTTCTGAGCTAGCATTGGACTGATCTGTCACAGTCAGATGCATTATACCCTGTCCCCAGCATCATGATGTCATTGGTTCTCTTTCAGTATGAACGATGAACAACAACATTGGTATTTATCTTTAGTTAATCCACGGACTCTGTGTTTTAGGAAAAATTTAGTTTTCAGAAAAATGTTTGGGTAATGGCGTAACATTATATTCTAGTGCTTATGGAGAACTATTCCTCTGGGAGGGGAAGTTAGTAGAGTCAACCTTTTCTTAGGACTTGTTCTGCTTGAATTTTCTACTCTAAGCTGCCTTCAAGTCTGCTACCCTAGGTTGATTTTCTTTTTTGGTATATTCCTTCACTCTGTTGTAAAGTCATTGGGGGCATGCAGGGATTTGTCTCTTTTTGTATCCTCAATACTTAGCATAGTGCCTGGCCCTACTAGGTCTTTAATGAATATTGATTGATTTTGCTCCATTGTTGATTCACACCTTTGCCCTTCAGAAGTGTATTAAAGCCTAAAAATGGGGAAAGGACCCATATGTACAAAAATATTTAAAGCAGGTCATTTTGTGGTGGCCAATAACTGTTAATTGAGGGAATATCCATAAACTGAGAAATGGCTGAACAAGTTACAGTATATGAATGTAATGGAATGCTATTGTCCTATAAGAAATGATGAACAGGTAAACTTTAGAAAAACCTGTAAATACTTATATGAACTGATAGTTAGTGAAGTGAATAGGGCCAGAAGAACATTGTACATACTAATATCCACAGTTTATGGTGACTGATTTTGATGGACTTGGCCCTTTGCAGCAATGCAAGGACCTAAAATAATTCCAAAGGACTCATGATGGAAAATGCCATCCACATCCAGAGATAGAACTATGGAGTTGGAATACAGACTATTTTTTTATTTGTTGTTTTATTTTCCTTTTCATGGGAGAAATTCTATGGGGCAGCTAGGTGGTGCAGTGGATAGAGCACCAGTGCAGGAGTCAGGAGAACCTGAGTTCAAATCTCACCTCAGACACTTGACACTCACTAGCTGTGTGACCTGGAGCAAGTCACTTAACCCCAATTGCCTTATTCTGGGCCATCTCCAGTCATCCTGGTGAATATCTGGTCACTGGATTCAGATGGCTCTGGAGGAGAAGTGAGGCTGATGATCTATGCAGTCCTCCTTCACTCAAAAACAAAAGTCAAGTGCAAGTCATGTCATTATTTCTCTGATGGCACGGTCTTCTTTGGTAACGAAGGACAAAAACACATAATTCTTCTGTGCAACATAACTAATGTGAAAATGTGTTCTATAGGAATGTATGTGTTGAGTTCATATCAAATTGTATGCTATCTTGGGAGGAGGGGAAGAGAAAATTTAAAATTTATGGAAGTGAATGTTGAAAATCAAAACTACATAATAAATTGGAGGGGAAAAAAGAAATGTGTTGAAACTTGTACTTACTTCAACTTCTCCCTTTCCAGACTTTCAGAAACTCTCTCTGGTTCTTAGGTACTTCTTTTTCTTTTTTTTTGCTTTTGATAAGTATTTCTTAAAATGGGATGAAGTATCTCATCCATTAATGTGTGTTGGATAATCACTGGAGCCTCACCCTTAGATTTGCTTCCCCAGTACTTATAATTGCATCAGGAAAATCATAGGTGCTTAATAAATGCTTATGATTGACCGACTATCCTCTCCTGTTCAACACTGGAACAACATTTTCTCATAATCATTCCTAAAATACCTCTCTCCTTCTTCATGATTTTGCCCATGTTACTCTCATTGGCCAAGCAATCATAACCATTAGCCTTTTTGAGACTTAGATGATCTATAAGAACTGGATCTGTTCACTCAATAAATATCTAGAAATCAGAAAAACATAGTGAAACTGGTTGCTTAGTGACTTGTAGGCAAAAGAAGTGGATAATTAATTCAATTATTTATTCTCACAAAGTTCCTATTGCATAAATAGAATGCCATATATTCCGATATTTCTGTGATATGGATTTCTTTATTCTTTAAGAATGTTTTTATTTTATTTTTTCTCAATTATATGTTAAAATATTTTAATATTCATTTTAAAAATAATTTTTGAATTTAAAATTCTTTTCCTCTCTTCCTATTCTTTCCCCCTCCTTGAGAAGCCAAGCACTTTCATATAAATTATACATTAGCAGTCACGCAAAACTTATTTCCATGTTGGCCATGTTGCAGAAGAGAACACAAACAAAATTTAAAAAAAATGAAAAACAAGAAAAATCAAGAAAAAAATCATGTTTTGATCTGCATTCAGATTTCATCAATTCTTTCTCTGGAGTTAGATAACTTTCTTTCATCATAAATCCTTTGGGTTTGTTTTGGATCCTTGCTTTACTGAGGGTAGCTAAATCATTCACAGTTGACTATCCTACAGTATTAATATTACTATATACAATGATCTCCTGGGTCTACTCACCTCAACTTCCATCAGTTCATCTAAGATTTCTTGGGTTTACCTGTTTCTTTGTTTGCTTCTTTGTTTTTTTTCTGAGACAATCCTGCTCACCATTTGTTATACCATAATAGTATTCCATCATAATAATATGCCAAAACTTGTTCAGTTATTTCCAACTTGATGGTCATTCTTCAGTACCAATTCTTTGGCACCACAAAAGGAGCTGCTTCAAATATTTTTGTATATAAAGGACCTTTTCCTTTTTCTTTGGTCTCTTTGGAATACAGATCTAGTAATGGTATTGCTGGATCATAGGGTATGCACAGTTTAGCAACCCTTTGGGTATAGTTGCAAATTGCTCTATAAATGGTTGGATCAGTTCAAAAGTCCACCAAGAGCACAAGAGTCTCAATGTTTCCACATAACAACCAACATTTGTCATTTTCTGTGTTTTGGTCATATTAGCCAATCTGCTGGGTTGAGGTGTTACTTCAATGTTCTTTTAATATGCATTTCTCTAATCAATAGTGATTTGGAGCATTTTATTTTCATATGAGTATATATAGCTTTGATATCTTTGTCTGAAAACTGCCTCTTCATATTAAATGACCATTTATCAATTGGTGAATGCCTCTGGGATATGAATTTCTGAGTCATGTTTCTAAATGGGAGGGAAAAAATACCAGTGATATGTAAACTTCAATGAGAAGAAGCATCAGAGTAGCTTCTGTTAAAAATGGAAGGTGACCTTTCTAGCTAGTTGCCTCTGAGATATGCTAGTTAATACTTTAAGGCTCTCCAGTGGTGGGCAAGATTCCACACAAATGGGTCACTAATTCTATTCAAATTACTAGCTTAAAATGTACATTTTAGGTTTTAAATTTTTTATAAGGTTGCTTCATTTAAAAACACTATCTCAGGGTGAGCTTAATAATGCTTAAGAGATTTTGTGTTTACATTTGATCAGCCTTGTAGGAACCTTTCAAAGCCTTCTTTTATGTTTTCTTCCTTGTTTTCAATTTCTACTTACTGTTTACCTTTTTGTCACTGCTTCCAGATTCAATATAATTGTGCCATTATGCTCTTTGCAGATGTTAGAAAGTCTTGAAGAAATAGTAAGGAAAATTAAAAATTCTTGACATATTGTTCCAGTCCTAGTTCGTTGCTTTTAGTATGTCTGTTTCATACATACAGGATTTATGTATGATTATACATAAGGTTGATAGGGATAAATTTAAAATCCAAGGAAGGTGATAAAATCCCTTCTCTGGCATCCCTTTCTGAGAATGCAATTCTTCTGAGAAACTTTATGCAGTTACAAAGAATTTCAAATAGATAGATAGAAGTAAGTATAGATAAATATACATACATACATACATACATATATATATTTGTATCTACATTCCATAAGACTCTTTAATTGAGTGAGGGAGTTTTAAGTATTGAAAATATTTTATAAGGCAACAATTTAAATACCAGTTTCTAGGTAGTAGCAAGTTAATCAGAATCAGGTCTCTCTTTTGAAGAGGAGATTTACATAATGAGTAATATAGAGGAGTGATATACTAAGATCTTTTTTTTTCTAAAATGTATGAAAAAGAGTAAGTCACTTATATGTTATACCAGAAGGCCTGTTTGCTCCCAAATATCTCCTTGGCTTCCTTAGTTTGTGTTATCACTACATCTTGGGTTGTGGCATCGTGTTTCCAGGAATACTTTGTTAAAATATGAATGTCAACTTGCAGTTAGTTTTTTTCACTTACTGTGACACATTATCACATTAAATGTTAAAGGGACAGAATGTTTAATAGAAAGCATTTTAGACTGAGAGTCAAGAGATCTGGGTTCTAATTCTGACTCTGTAATTTAACAGTGGGACCTTGGATGAATCACTTAACATCTCTGAATCTCAATTTTGTTATCTAAAAATAGATATAATAATTTCACTGTCAATCATGGTTGTTGTGAGCAAAGCACTTTGAAATGCATTATTAAAATATTACTTATCATTATCAGCAGCAACATTAATTTGATGAATTAAGATGGGCAGAATATGTCTTGAAAGGATGAGAATAAGAAGATCCAGACAGGACAGGACAGGGTAGGATATTGTAATGGAGAACCTGGATTGGCAAGGATAGTCAGTACAACTGATATATGTGAAAGCAAGGTAAAGTTTGGTGAGAGAGGTTGCTAAAGACAAACTGTTAAAATGGATGAGAGTTGGGACAGTGAAAAGGATGATGTTAAAGACAAATTGCTACATGACTGTCAAAATAATGTCTCAAAGGCATGACTGTCTCAAAACCTGCCCCTACCTCCACCTCTGTATAAAAACTTTGATAAGTTCTTATTAAATCTAGAATGAATAAATAAATAAATAATCCTCAGCCTTGTTACTTAAAGCATTTACAATCTCGTTTTGCTTTACCTTTTCAACTTTATTTCCAGGGCTACAGCTAAAAATTGTATAATGTAGAATAAGCAATAATGGTGAGTGGCAGTAGATCTCAGGGAAAGATCTTGCATGCATAGGGCAGTGGAGTTCCTGGGACACTGGTCTGTGATGAGGAGAAACAGGATACAGGATTCTGGTGAGGGTGCTACTGATAGGAGCTCAATTGTGGTACAGGAATCTTTGGGGAGGAAGAAAATGATTTGTTGCTTACTTTTAAAACTAATTATTTTAGTGAGCTTAGAAAACAGTTTTTTTTTTTCTTCCAGAGGAAGTAATACATGGATCATCAACACTGTTTAAATCTATGTAACCTTGGGGCAGAGCCCTGATCACATTACCTTAGTTTCAGTTTTGTTTGTTTCACTTTATTCCCTTTCATTTGTCTGATGTTTTATACACATGAATTATTTTCTGCTCCCTATTGATGCCATCCTACCTCTTTTCTTTGTGTTTTTGCACAGGTCATCTTCCATATCTAGGACATCTTGTTGCTATTCATGTCCGATACTTTGTAACCCTATTTGGGGTTTTCTTGACAAAGATACTGGAGTGGTTTGCTATCTTCTTCTCCAGATTGTTTTACAGATGAGGACACTGAGGCAAACAAGAGTAAGTGACTTGCCCAAAGTTACACAAGTAGTAAATATCTAAGGTCAGATTTAAACTCATGAAAATGAATCTTCCTTATTTCAGGTCTTGTGCAGGGGAGGAGCCGAGATGGCAGAGTAGAAAGACTCACATATGCTAGCTCCGAACCCACAGTCCATAAATTTCCTCTAAAAAGAACTCCCCACAAATTCTGGAGCAGTCCAAGCTATGCAGCAATGGAGCGGAGGAGATTTCCGTTCCAGAGAGCCCTGAAAGCCTGCCACCAAAGGTCCATCGCACACCAGACAGAGGAGCCCACCCCTGCCCTGCCCTGGCCATACGGCCCCAGAGGAGCAGATCCGAGCAGGCTTCAGGGACGGAATCTCCAACAGCCGCGAAGGTCCCTCCACCCACAGGAGCTATAGGTCAATGAGAGAGACTTCTGAGCTGGCCGAGAGGGGAGCGGGGTGTCTCTATAACTCAGGCCCCCTTGGGAGGCAGCAGCAGAGGGAGTGGCAGAGGCAGAGGCAGAGGCAGTGGCGACCAGGCGCTCCAGGAGCAGACAGGAGCTCAGGGCCATTATCAAAGGTCTCTGCATAAACCCCCTGAGGGAACTGAGCCTGGGAGGTGGCCCTGCCCCGACCCGAGCACCAGAACTTAAGCTCACATTGAATAGCAGCCATGCCTATGGCTGAAAGCCCTGAGGCTGGGGAGCAGCATTTGAATCTCAGACCCCGAGCACTAGCTGGGAGGATCTGGAGGCAAGGCAAGGGTGGAGAGGAATCTCAGAAGTCAAGTAACTGGCTGGGAAAATGCCCAGAAAAGGGAAGAAAAATAAGACCATAGAAGGCTACTTTCTTGGTGAACAGATGTTTCTGCCTTTCATTTCTGATGAGGAGGAACAATGCTTACCATCAGGGTAAGACATAGAAGTCAAGGCCTCTCCACCCCAAACATCCAAAATAGATATCCAATGGTCTCAGGCCATGGAAGAGCTCAGAAAGGATTTTGAAAATCAGGTTAGACAGGTGGAGGAAAAACTGGGAAGAGAAATGAGAGGGATGCAAGAAAAGCATGAAAAAACGGGTAAATACCTTGGTAAAGGAGACCCAAAAAATGCTGAAGAAAATAACACCTTGAAAAATAGGCTCACTCAATTGGCAAAAGAGGTTCAAAAAGCCAGTGAGGAGAAAAATGCTTTCAAAAGCAGAATTAGCCAAATGGAAAAAAAGAGGTTCAAAAGGTCACTGAAGATGATAGTTCTCTCAAAATTAGAATGGAACAGATGGAGGCTAATGACTTTCTGAGAAACCAAGAAATCACAAAACAAAGCCAAAAGAATGAAAAAATGGAAGAGAATGTGAAATATCTCATTGGAAAAACAACTGACCTGGGAAATAGATCCAGGAGAGACAATTTAAAAGTTATGGGACTACCTGAAAGCCATGATCAAAAAAAGAGCCTAGACATCATCTTTCATGAAATTATCAAGGAAAACTGCCCTGATATTCTAGAACCAGAGGGCAAAATAAATATTGAAGGAATCCATCGATGACTGCCTGAAAGAGATCCAAAAAGAGAAACTCCTAGGAACATTGTGGCCAAATTCCAGAGTTCCCAGGTTAAGGAGAAAATATTGCAAGCAGCTAGAAAGAAACAATTCTAGTATTGTGGAAAAAAATCAGACCTTGTGCTCTATCCATGATATGATCTCTCTCTTTTCAAAAAACAGACCAGATGCTACTTCCTACAAGAACCCTTTCCTGAATTCCCATTAGAATTATTGCTCACAGTGAAAATTTTCATTGTTTTCATTGTGCCTTTCCTTACCTGAGTGAAGGAGGGACTTTGGTCTTTGATACACTAAGCTTTATTTCTTCTTTCCAAGATCAGTAATTGGTGAGTAGCATTCAGTTAGACATGTGCTGCCTTTCTCTGTGGTTCAAGTCAAGACACACATTGTTCCTGGAGGGGCCAAGGCTCACTGGAAGAGTTCAGTGGGTCAGATGAAGGAGAGCATACTTCTATAGGCTGCCAAAAGTGTAGCTGTAAAGAGCAGAGAATTGAGACAGGAACTGTGGGTCTAAAGACCAAGAGGAAGATGGCATCTAGAGAGGAAAAAATGACCTCACCATGGAGGCCAGCACCAATGAGAAACTACTCTTTCAATAAGATCCCCAAGTTCACTTGACAAGTTCAGAACCATGACTATGTACAAGACCGGGAGTTGTTGGGAATGGTTCCTGAGGCTGGGGTAGGAGCAGAGCACACCAGAGTGGAATTGTTCTACTGTCCTTTCATTACTGCCATCTTAATTTATCTCTTTTGTTTTGCCTTATTCTTTATAGGATAATTGGGAAGCAGAGTGAAGTGCTCTTAGAGAAACATGAACAATATTTCTAACGTTCCCACCAGGAGCTCTTGGTGGGAGATTGAGACAAAAATTGTTACTATGAAGTGATAATAATACTTCCTCTCTCTCCACCTCCCTTCCCCCTGTCTCCTAATGAACTTTATCCATTTGGAGTTCAGAGTTTAGACTCAATAATAGGTTAGGCATACATAGACTCTGTTGGCATAGTCAAATTACCTATCAGGCACTATGGGCCAAAAAAATAGGGAAAGGAGAGAAATAGAGCTTTAGCTGCAGTCCTCCAGGATACAAAATTCAAGATCCCTTTAAAAAATTCACAAGTACCTACAGCTCAATTGATCTTCCTAGAAACCACTCTCTAGCATCCCATCCATTTTCCACTTAAAATCTATACAGTTCTTATCACTTTGGGTTTTGGACAAAATGCCAGGCTTCATGTCTTTACTTTTATCATTTGTGGTTTTGGGAATTCTTTTGCGGTATTTTGTTCTTGGGAACCAAGTTTTCCCATTTTCACTTCCCTTTCTCCTCTTCCCCTTCACTGGCAGGGCAAAGGATTAACCATTAACAGCAACCAGCAAGATTGATAACAGTAATGATCATAATAATATCTTCCCTTTTTAAACATTATTTTTACTTTAGCAACTTCCCTTTATACTGAACATTAATCATGACAACTGTCCTTAGTGGGTAATGTTAGTATTACCATTCCTGTTTTGTAAGTGATGAAACTGAGGAAACAAAGGTTAAGTGACTTGGTGAAGTTTAGCCAAATGGCAAACATCAGAATCGAGGTTCAGACCCATGTATCCTCTGATTTTGTACTCAAGGCTTTGTATAAA
The DNA here is from genome assembly GCA_023548195.1 of Bettongia penicillata ogilbyi. Taxonomy (NCBI): domain Eukaryota; kingdom Metazoa; phylum Chordata; class Mammalia; order Diprotodontia; family Potoroidae; genus Bettongia; species Bettongia penicillata. Next base: position 6,393 of record JAJHZJ010000193.1, on the reverse strand, counting down.
GTACAGTCTTTGCGTAGCATAAGAGATATCACCTTAAATGTCTTACAAACCCAGAATGTTCTGCTTAATTATCTGAGTCCAATCTCTTACTGATCCATATATTTTCCTTACCTTTACCATAATTATTATTTTCACCCTCAAATTAGCATAATTAACAAACAGTTATTATTTATTGAGGGGAATACTTTACTTATCACCATGAGAGATATGAAGTTTAGATAAAATACAGTCCATATTCTGAAGCATTTTACAGACTAATAGAAAAACAAGACATGGACATAGATTTAAATTATGAATAAGATATTGTGGACCAAGTCATAGTGTATGATAAGTGATTCAAGGTGTTAAAAACACATTTACCCTAGGAGGAAGTCATTATTGCTTAGTTGGATAAAGGGAGATTTGACTGTTGATATACATGTATTGTCAGTAGAAAGGAAGTCCCTAATAAAATCCCCAGTCCATTAATTAACATTTTTTTTTGGATAAGGTCTTTCAGAGCATTCCAATTCCACTAAATGACCACAATGAGACACTTTACCAGACACTTTTCTGAAAGGAAGCTGTATCACGTCTATAGCATTTCTCTGATATTTCAATCTAATAATGATCGTGAAAGAAACGAAGTTATTGAATCACTTATTTTTAGTGAATTTACACTGTCTTAGTAATAACTTCTTTCTTTGACCTGCTGACAATGTCACTGGTATGTTTTAATGAAAATATTCACTAGAGGCAGCTGCTCATATAGCCATTGAAGAAAGAGAAACCATTCTGTTTTTACAGGATAATAATTGAATAATAAAGTAAAGAAGAGTTTATTTCCCAGTACATGCAATCTACTGGATCTGATAAAGATGCTTACCAACTTATAGTTTAGTATTATGCCCTACTTTAGAATTTGGGAAGACTGCGTTGTGTGCCAAAGGAACAGAAGATCATGGAAGACAGGCTTCCTGATCCTACACTGTGCATGCCAAAGCCATGAGTTCAATTCCTCTGTGGGTCACTTAGCTTCATCTTGATCCATGGCCACAAACTATACCACTCAGAGTCAGCAGCTGTCTCATAAATCCATGCCATTGATCACAAAATAGATAGAGATGAGATAGTGTAACATAATATGTTCAATACAAGTCTGTTCTTACTGTTGGGAATATTCTTTGGAGTACATGCTTTACAGGCTACTCTATTTATTAGTACATCTATGCATAAAAAATAGGGTTTGTTGCTGTCATTGTTGTTATTTGAGGGAGTGAAATAGAGACAAAGAATGATAATACTGGCCTAGAGGTGACTGCTGAATTCATAGGTTAACTCTGCATGACAGAGAGAAAGGTTAATTACAGTTGGCTACTCTTTGGGATTAGCAACTAAATGCTCTTTAAAGTACCTTCCCACTATGCCAAAACTATGTCCTACAGTTTGAATCAATACAAATATTCAGCCAAAAGAACAATTATTACTTTCCACCTATTAATAAAATGACAAAACTTAAGGTAGAAACTAAAGGGATATCTGGAAGACCCTGGCAAAAAGAAACACCCAAATGCTCAAACTTCCATTGCAATTCTTTGTGTAAAAATATAGCTAATATTTATAAAGAACATTTAATCTTTACAACCACCCTGTAAATTAAATACTATTATTATTCCTATTTTTGAAGATGATAAAACTGAAGTTTAGAGAAACTGAGTTGCCAAGGATATTTCAAATAATAAGTATGGAGGTGGGACTATTACCTAAGTCTTTCAGACGCTAAGGGCATCACTCTCCCCATTACACTATCTAGCTTCCATGTGCTAAGCTAAACCATGGTAGAAAGTAGGAAAGAGGAAAAAAAGGAGAAATGTTCTTGGAATTCAAAGAAATATCATAAATGGTCATTTCAAAGCTATCATGTCAGTGCAAAAGTTGGATTTTCTTCTAGGGGGTTAGACCATTAATTCAGTTGGCTAAGACCCTTCTCGCTGGCAATGGCTTCCACTGCATGCCTCATAGGAAGGTAAATGGGAACATGATGTATTCAGCCAAGTGTGAGATAATCTAGAGTTGGAGTGAAGCAATTTCTCTTTGGCATTTATAGAGACTACCAATTTGTACCTTGACACATGTGATCTGATTACCTTTATCATTAGCTTGGCTTGCAAACTCAAGAAGTTATTAATGGTCATAAAATGATCCAGTCCTTTAAAAGAACCCAGCCACTGTATTCATCTCAGTGACCTCTTCCTGCAGAGAATTCCACACATAAGCTTAATGAAGTATTACCATTTATTAGGTCTAAATATGCTGCCTACTAATTTCATTGAGTGTCTCTTTGCTCTCATATTATAGGATAGGGTAAAAGGAGGAGACTCATTCATTTTCATGGTGCCCTTCACTTTTTCAAACCCCTCCATCAGGTTATTTCTTTTTTTTAAAACTATTATCATTTCCATACCTAAGGAATATGAGTACTTTTTTCTCTTAAAAAATAGACACACAGAATTTTCCCACTTCCCTTCCTCTCCCTACCTCCCAACCAATAAACAAAATGAACCCATAGTATATAAATTCTGCACTTATCTCTAGAGAAAATTCACAAAAACCCACAACAAATTTTTGATAATCCAGACTTACTCCCACAAGACCTGAACATTTCTTTTGGCAGATGAGCTCTCCTATTTGGTGGTTTTCAATTCTGTCTTCTACAATGTCTTTCCTGCCTTTTGGCAGGTTGTCAAATATCATCAGACCTCTCTTCATGATGTTTCATTGTTCATTTTTCTTTACCTAGGAGGAAGAAAGTTCTAGCTGTCCATAGAGGAAGCCCTGTGGACATTTTCTTTTTACTAATAGGTGGAAAGACCTAAAGTTTGGTACAATAAGATTTGGGAAAGATAATGGTGTTACTGAAAGAAGCTTAAATTTTAAGCACAAGATTTAAAGCACTATCACTCCAAAATCTTTATATCATAGTAGTTTATGTTTCATGAGTTTTTAGGAATTTGGCCTGGTCTAATTTGGGGGTTATGTTACATTGCAATAATGTGTTTTTAAATAAATAAATATATACAAACATATGTATGTATATGCATATATACAAGACTATATATGTAAATGCACATATATATAGAGAGATTTATGAGGCTTTATATTTTTACTTATAATTGCAAAGAACTTTGAGGTTCTAGATGACCTAGAGAACCTGTTTTCCACCATCATACCCAATCTTGATTGAAATACATCATTTTCAGAACCAGCTAATTATGCTAGAGAAGATTTTATTAAGAGCTCCTTTAGTGCCCAGACATACAATGAACAGGCTTGGTGATGAAAGAAAGAATATTCTTTGCAAAATTCAGAAAAGAAATATTTTTATAAAGTGCAGAATGAATCTATCTTGTACCCTGTTCCCTTTTCCTGTAACCATTACTTTGACACTTGCTACGCCAAATGCCACTCATAGTTTAGTCCCAAAACATTTAAATTCCCATGATATGATAAATAAAAAACAGATGTTTATTATTTAGAAATTATTGCTTCAGATTCTAAGCAAGTTGGAATATAGAAATACTTGTTGCTACTTATGTGACCTTAGTGAAGTCATATATCTTCTTGGATCATCATTTCCCCTATGTTATCTTCTCTAATACTACTATAATGATAGGAATTTACATAGCACTTTATATATGGTATTTCATTTGACTCTCACAGTAACCTAGGAGGTATGATGCACTCATTATGCCTTTTTTAGAGGTTAAGAACCAGAGTCTGAAAAAGAATAATTGATCTGCCCAGGGTCAAAATCCTAGTAAATGTCTGAGACTGGATTAAACTCAGGTCTTTCTGACATCAAGTCCCATACTCTCCATTGCACTACTGAACTATTCAAGTAAATGTTCACACCAAACTCTTTAGAGAACATCATAATGGATATGAAAACATTTTGTAAACTTGAAAGCATTAAATAAATGTAGGTTGTATACAATATTAATATTAGAAATAATTATCATCATCATTATGGTTAAATTTAAGCTGTCATAGAATGTAAGCTATTTAAGGGACGAGTGTTTTATTTTTCTCCTAGTATTCCCTTTGTCTAGTACACTGCCTGGCACATAGCAAACACTTAATAAGCGTGTGCTGCATTGAGCTGAGATGAGAAAAAAAAGTTCCTATCCATGTTGGATAAGAATGAATTTTCAGTTAAATGAAGTGGCTCTCTTGACTTGCATAGCCAATTAATAACCAACTACTGATTCGTTAGCTATACTATGCCTACAGCTCCAGAGAAGAGTGCTTTAGGCATCAGGGAGATGAAAACAGGCATTTCATCTGATTCTTGGCTAATAAGACACCCTGTAAAATATATACAACTTAAAAAATCAAAATAGTATCCTGTGAGTACAGTGGAATTAAGTAGTTTCGGAGCTCTGACTATTAAAGAGATGTTGATGGTGATGATTTGCATCCCAGTCCATCTCATTTTCCCTTGAGAGTGGCCATTTGAAATATATTATGTCAGAACTGACTGATTCGAAGAATATAGTGAGAGGGCCATTGCTGGCATTCAAACATTTTATTGGTGCCTGGGCCTTATTCGGCCATGTAATGGACAAACTAACAGCCCAGTTTTAATTCCAAGTTCTCTCTTGTTTTACTATGAGCTTATGAAAAGGGGGACTTATACAGAGGTTCTAAAGGAGCCTAAGAAAATAGCATATGGGAAGAAGTAAGGGAGTAAAATTAATACTTTTTTAGTTTTGAGAACTTGTGCTACTTTTTTCTTTCCCAGATGAAAGTTCTTTCCTAAGAGAAATGGTCCAGCAGATAGAAAACCAGGAAACATATTTCTCTTCACAGTTGTCTTCCCTCCTGCTTGAAAATTTCTAAAAGGTTTACAGCTAAAAAGGAGTAGGAAATTCACCTTCCCTCATGAAGGATCATTTTTATATTCCCATCTTTCCGCTTCTATTCACTCATTCTGGCTACTTAACTACCCCTTGTCTTTTCTTTCCTCCCCCAATCCCAATGACTCTGCTTTGTTGCTTTAGGTAGGTTTGCTTCTGCTTTAGGAAAGACCTATTGAGTTGCAAGTACTTTACATATAACAGTCACCTTGTGGTACCTCAGTGATTAATCTACACACATGCATGATCACTTCTGGGAAAAGAAAACGAATGTTAAATAATTAAAGAAGACCAAATTGAACCATCATCAGCTGCTTTGTTTCAGGGAAGCATTTAGAAAGCCACTCGTGAGGGGTGTCATCAGAATAAAAAAACTCAAACATAATTTGGAGGAACATTAAAACAAATTCTAAAGCTGAGAATCTGAGTTAGGCCTTTCAAGTACAAATTTAGCTCAACTAATTCATTTTACAAATAAAGAAACTGAGACTCAGAAAAGTTACATAACATTCCTAAAGCTATGCTGATGTAGGCAAATTCAATTCCCCCAAAGAGAAATCATTGATTGCATTTTGTGGCTCAAATAATAGCCCAGCAGCCAAATTGGTTTTTTTTTGTGTTCACTTTTTAATCTGAATGATTTCAGAGGTCACAATGAAAGACAGGTGAAACAGGGTTAATAATAGTACCTCCCTTAGAGAATCAAAACAATCAATCAGTTTGGAAAATGTAGAGTAATATGAATGCTAAATATTATTTTTATGATTATTTTGTTGTTTCTTCTTAGCAGCAATAGTAGTAGTAATAGTCATTGTACTAACAGTAACAGCAGCAGCAATAGCAGAAGAAATCTCATTCTTATTTTTTTCAATGGTTTTCTTGTAGAAATAGTTCTGGAACAAATCACCAGGCAGTGGTTATTCTTTTATATTTGATATTCTGTGCACTACTGAACAGGTGACTAAAGTGGTTGCTTTTTATAATTGAATGAAAGTGCTGGAATAAAAGCTCATGTCCTGTAGGCTCACTGAAAGCATCTTAAAGAACACTCACATAATGGATAGGATGCTAGGGAAGATATGTGCCTCATTTGGTTCCCATGTGGTTTTTATTTTGTTTGCTAGGTCTCCATATTTGGAAAGAATTTTATTTCACAAAGCTTGGAGATTATGAGCATTTGGTGTAGTGACAGCTGTAAAATGATTTGGTGATTGTGACTTTATTTATCTCTGATGATACTCTGGCTCAAATTTAGTTTGTTGAACACTCAAAGAAATTATAAGGTCTGAATTTGTAGTTCCAGGATTTGTTGCTGTCTACCTATCTTACTCTTCCTTCTGTTTCCATTTGTAGATAACCCTCCATCATGTAAAGACTTCAAGGTCTGTCCTGACATGTTTTTCTCTTTTCCCACTATAGAATCTCATTTGTTGATCTCATTAGCTGCCATGGGTTCATTTATTATCCCAATGTGGATGATTCCAAAGTTTACCTATTT